>CM024592.1:46578425-47178425 GCA_014182565.1 Eucalyptus marginata | reverse complement strand
TAACTAAAAATGGGTCATAATATGGGTTTATGACCCATTTTACCAGCTCTACTTTTTCCCCTTGAATTTGAATTAGGCATAGGATTCTTGTAGATGCTTATAAGCCTTGGGAATTAAATAGGGGTGATTGACTCTAAGGTGAGTTGATTCTTAACCTAAAACCCGGAACCAAATCAGGCAGGGTCAATTCCTCATTCGTGAAACCGGGAACCAGCCCATCTGGTCCTAGAATAAAAAATTCATGTTTTTGTTGTTTTTATTCCTTTGATTTCTTCTATTCCCTGTATCTTGAACTCCCAAAGTCTGGTATTGCCTTTTGCTTACATTTAGTGATATTGCTTCAACCATCTACTAGAGCAATTGTACCTTCAATATGTTCCAATAAATTCAATGGTTTTGCTTTCTTTTTTTCTTTTCTGCATCAGTTTTTGTTTGTCCCTTCCATGTGCATTTTCTTGGTTACAAGGCTTACAAAGCTACAAGTGGGAGTTTCCCAACATTGAAAGAAAAAAAGAGCATTATTTTCAATTTTTCGTTAAACAAATGTTTACATTATCGGGGTTGCGATATTAATTGGTGATCGACTAGTCCTCCAATGGATTTTGTAGGCATTACTTTATTACAGGGTGCTGTATCAACATTTTTTTTTTTTTTTTTTTTTTGTGGATCGTATCAACATATGTTAATTAATATAAAAATGCCTATACATGGACAAACAAATTTGTGGTCATCACTCTATTTCTGTTGAAGGTCAAAAAGAAATGTAACCAAGCATCTTTACTCTTTAGATATATATATATAAGAAAGCATATCGGTCTGGTATAGGTGGTTCGGTTCTGCACTTGGCATTAGTAACCACTTGAAATCAGCCTGCTTTAGGGGTGTGCATGGTCCGGGAGGGCGGTTCCCGACCTAGAACCGGGAACCGACCGCTAAGGACCGGTTCTGAAAAATTGCAACCGGGATCCACCCGTTTGTTGCATGGATCCACCCGGGAACCGGACCATCGGTCCGGTCCAGTTCCTGGGTGGATCCATGGAACCGATCTTGACGCGAAATAATTTTGGTTTTCAACATAGAACGACTACGTGACATCAAAGCAAGTCAAAGAAAGAAAAACCAAATTTAAGTACGTGGAGATGCGGACGGCGAGAGAAATAAACGCAGCGAAATGGCGATAGGATTAGGAGCCGAAGATGAAGGGAGTGAGATGAAATCTAGGGTTTCTTTTAGTAATTTTTTTTTTTTTTTTTAATATTAAAAGGTTCCGGTCCGGTCCGGGTGCGCGGGCGGGCGGATCTGCCCATGGAACTGGGAACCGGACCAGTACCCACTAGTTCCCATAAATTGGAACCGGGAACCGGACCGGTTCCCTTAAGAACCACCGGTTCTGGGCAGTTCTGGTCCGGTTCCGGGCGGTCTGGCGGTTCCGGGTATTTTGCACACCCCTAGCCTGCTTGGTCTAGTTCTCGAGTTGGTCGGGCTTAATTTGAGCAAAGACAATGATATGAGAGAGAGAGGGAGGGAGGGAGGGAGGGAGAGAGAGAGAGGAGGAGGAGGAGGAAGACGATGAAATAGAGAGAGGGACTAGGTCGGCCGTGGCTTCAAAGGCCCGTGGTCCAATCATTGGACTCTTTTTTTCTTTTTCTTTTTTTTCCTCTTAGGCCAATGCTTAAGACCAAAGGGATTGTGCTTGGCACATAACCTCAGGAAAATTGTCTAAAAAGTCCTATATTTATAGCACTTTTACCAATTTAGTCATAAACTTTTCAATTTTATCAATTGAGTCTTAAATATTTTCCACATTTTGCTAATTAAGTCCATCTGGCCAATTTGGACCATAATTCATTGATGTGGATCTCGGCCATCTTACATGGCACGGCCGGCCTTAATATAAACAATTTTTAATATTTTTTAAAATTTTTATTTCTTACTTTTGTTTTCCTTTTTCTTTTCTTTTTTTTTTTCTTTTTTTTTTTTTCCTTCCCTTCTTCCTCCTCTAACTGGTTGATAGGCCTCAGTGGCCGACCAGAGGCAGTGGATGGCTAAGGGCTCGCCCTTGACGAGGTTCACCCGAGGCTTGGCGATTAGTTAGAGGAGGAAGGGAAGGAAAAAAATAAATAAATAAAATTGAAAAATTGAAAATATTAAAATGTTTTTAAAAATTGTCAACACCAGCACCAACTGTCCCATGCAAAATGGCCGATATCCATGTTAGTGAATTCCAATAAAAAATTGAATGGATCAACTTGATTGGTAAAAGGTGAAAATATTTCAGACTCAATTTGTAAAATTAAAAAATTTGTGAAAAATTGCAATAAATTTAAGATTTCACAAACAATTTTCCCCACACAACTTTGTCCAAATGGGCCCGGCCCAACATGGGCCCCATTATGCCCGACCAATGTTTCCAATTAGTGGAGAATCTATTTTGATGCGTCCAGATATATCCGAACTATTTAATTAATAAAGTCCACACATATTCAATTTAAACACAAGTCAACAGTTAGGATAGTATCTAGTCGACTCATTAGAAGGGTGGGTCGGGTCGGGCCAACCCAACTAGACCAAACTCGACGTAACCCACATTTTTAAAACACTTCCATATTAAACTAAATCTAGGAAAACTCATACCTAAATCGAGATGAGAATGCGAAGTGAGTTAGGGTAAGAGATAATGAAGAGGGTCATCAAGGTGGGTTCAGTCTAAGTAAAATGTAAATCCATTTATGACTCGTTTATTAAATATAATTAACTCATATAACAATTCAACTCATTATATATGAGTTAAGAAATGAGTTTATGATCAATTTTGATTAATCTAAATCCTGGTTACAGATATTGAGTGCATAGAAGAAATTTCAGTCTAGAGTTGGAAACTTTCTGCTCTACATTCTTCCCTGACAAACATGCATTGAATGCGGACAGTCTTGTACCAATTTAGTTTAATCACATTTCGCTGTCTCGTGAGCGTTCTCCAAATTTTCATAAGAGCTCTCTCGGATCGAGCATGTCGTGGTCCATCCATAAATGCAACCAACTAATTCTTAAAACCCAAAAAAAAGTTCTTCAACTCGGAGAGTTAGTATGGGTGTTGGGGAGGAAATGTTCCTTAAGACATTCCATGGAGCTTAATTTTGAAAACAGATAATTACAAAAAAAAAAAAAAAGTCACGGAAACTTAGGTGAGATGTATTAGCTAAAGCAGACTAATTTGCTGATGAACATAGGCAAGATGAGTGCCACTTACAGAGCAAAATAGAGGTCAGACCTGGCAAATCTTGTTGAATGATGCGTCTAAGGCCGAATGCCAGACTTCAAGAACATGAGAATTAACACAAATAGCTTAAAAGCATCAAGACAGCAGCAGAAGTTAGGAAGAACGAATAAGAAAATGTACAATTGCGCTTCAATCGCTGTAGCCAGAAGCTATGCCACAATCAAGCTACTTTGTATGTAATAGCCTCCTTTCCTAAACCAATGTGAAACTCTGGAGATGGTGGAAGAATTTAAATCGAGCAAGCAAGATGAACCGTTCAACAAGCACTTGTCCACCCAAGAAAGAGATCAAATCGTTATAGGTAAGTCTACATCACTAGCACAAAGCAGAAAAGAAAAACAAAAAACAAAAAAAAACAAAAAAAAATCGGAGCTGGACACTCTTCTCTTCAATGCGAATGGCAAGAACAAAGGAAGCAAAAAAACAAGGCAAGAACATCACGGCCAGTTTGCATTGTTCTTCTACCTGGACATATGAACCATAAACTACATACGGCTACTACTGAGTTGGATAGAGTATCTCGACAAACTTCTTGAAGCGTTCTTCAACCTTTCTGAGATGCTTCACCAAAATTGCCGCCTGCTTGCTGAAATTTACACCCGTCTTACAGTAAGTCGCAAAATGTTCGCAGTTATTAGTAATGACGTGATGAGCACCAAATCCATTGCTCCCAAGAAGGTTAGAAGCAACTTCGACTACTTGTTCAGGGGATTTGTCACAGGAAAGGGTGCTGCAAGTCCTCTTCAGGAGATGGCCCCATCGCAGTGCGCCATAAATGAAGTTATGGATGGAATGAAGTTTCTTGCCTTGTCGACGGAAGCAATCGAGGCACGTCCTAATGACCCTGCCGTCAGTGATTTTCTGGTACCCACATTTTGGACAGGCGGGCATGGTTTCCGGTTCGCCTCCAGAAAGTGAGAGGATGGCCTCTTGATCTTTGGGTTAGTAAAGTGAATCACATAACTGCCTCCCTCATCTATTCCAAGCACGTTTAGGTACAACTTAGCAATTATGAGACACATAGTAAAACCACAGATTTGCCCCAAAGATTGAATTAAACACCAATAGCAGTAGGATCTGGTTTAGGTTTGCTAGCAAATCAACATAAAGCAGGCCTTTGCACCATAGGCCTTCGACTTTACGTCAACTTTCTTTTTCTTGGTCATAAACTTTCTGGTGAACTTGCAAGAAACTAAAAGGACAATACGAGCATAACAAGAAAAGAACACAAAAAGTGATGACACCAAAGAAATCATCCGAATTATTACAGTAGTTTAAAAGAACGTAGGAAATGAATCTAGAAACCATAAAATGGGGTCTACTCTTGATTTAAGATTATTGCTTTTTTTCTTTTCTTCGTTTTTGGTTTTTTTTCCCTTTTCTTTTTCCATTTGAAACAAAATTTGTGTACCTCTTTCTAAAAAAATAATTATTTGGTAGATAGCTAACTAATTATTTGACAAAAAAAAGCTAATTATTGTGTTAATGATTTGTATATTTCTTTTTTTACTAGGATTTAGTACACATTTCATTTAATTATAACTTTAGTATGTGTCATTATGTTGTAATCCGTGTATTTTAACAACTTAATTTTCTTTTTGTTCAGTGAATCTAATAGTCAAATTTCTAATTATTTATTATGTAAGCATTAAATATTTTGAGTGACCCTCAACGGTTCTTTTGTTTATAGCAACATATTTCCAAAGGATAGTTAATCAAACGAGTTTCGACCTTTCTTCTTTGATGTTCAATAGAAATATTATGTCGATCATGATAATTATCTCCCTAGTCACAACTAAGAAGAACATATATGTCTCTCTTTGAACTTTTCATAGAGACAACATAACCTTGAGCAAGAAGATGCATCTACACACTACTCAAATGATCCTCTTATGTTAGAAAATTCCCAAGTAAAATTTCAAATGAACTTGTTGACATGATTAATTGTTGTTTGCAATTCATAGTTTTATCATCAATAAATACACTTAAGCAAAAAAATAATATTGTTTTCAATAGTGACTGCACTACAAAAAAATAATATAATGAAAAATGAGTAGATTTGTGTATAATGCATGCATGTACCATAATATTGAAGTCGAAAAATTTATGATCATGAGGATAATCCAAGAAATAAAGTAAACAATCTACAGATGGAACTAACATTTCTTTAATATGATAAATGATTAGTGCTTGCTTATATAACGATAATATAGAATAAGTTCAGATGAAGACAAAAGTGAAGGAAGTGTTGAACGTAATGGGTGTAGAAGAAGTGACTAGGGTAAAAAAACAAAAGCTATATGAAAAGGACGTGGATAGTCTTGTCTTTTTTGTTTCGCGGAAAATTTTTTAAATAAAAGATTTTCCCATTTTCCGTTTTCGTTTGGTTCACTCGGGAAAATGAGTCAAAAAAACGTTTTCTAGTCAACGGAAAACGTTTTCCTAACAAAACTTAAATTTAGGAAAATGATTTCCTTTTGAAAAACCGAAAACGTTTTCCCGAATCTACAAAAGCTTAGATTTGATGCTTGATTTACAAACAATTATTCTTATAAATATATATTTTTTAAAATTTTTATAATTCTTTTAAAATATTTTTAAAAAAAATCGAATTTTTAATTTTTAATATATTTTTTATTTATTTTTTAAAATATAATTTTTAATTATATTTATTTTTAAAATATAATTTTTAATTTTTAATAATTTTTTTTTTTTTCTCTTTTCTTTTTCTTCTTCTTCGATCGGCCGCCGGCCACGACGACAACCGGTGGCCGGCCACGGGCGAGATCGAGCTTGCCGATGTCTAGTGGGGCTCGATCTCGTCGATCCGGCGGGCTCGATCTCGTCGATTCGGCGAGACTCGATCTCGCCGATCCGGCGAGGCGAGGCCTTGCCCGACGTCGTCGAGCTCAAGCCTCGCCGGATCCGGCGAGACTCGGCCTCGCCGACGACTGGCGAGGCTCGAGCTCGCCGACGTCGGGCGAGGCTCGATCTCGCCGATCCGGCGAGGCCGAGGCCCCGCGCCCGACGCCGGTGAGCTCGAGGCTCTCCGGATCCGGCGAGGCTCGAGCCTCGCCAATTGTCGGCAACCCGCGCCGAGCTCGAGCCTCGCCTGGCTTGTCGCCCCGGCCGCCGGCTAAGGAAGGAAGAAAAAAAAAAAGAAACAAAAAAGAAATAAAAAGAAATATGAAAAATAATTATAATTTCGATTTTTTATAAAAAAAAATATTGTTATAAAGTTAAAAAAGGTGATGGACTCAACAAATTAATTTGGAAGTAAGAGGCACACTATTGTCAATTATTAGATCAAATGTCATTCAAATTTTTCAAATGGAACCAAACACCGTAAAAATATTTTCAATCACGTATCACCAAACAAAGGAAAAACTAACCATTTTCCTGGAAAATGATTTCGGAAAACATTTTCCAAAAACGTTACGTTTTCCGTGAAACAAACACACCCTAACATTTCTTTAATCCAATATATGATTAGTGCTTGCTTATAAAACAATAATGGAAAATAAGTTCAAACAAAGACAAAAATGTTGAATGTAATGGGTGAGGAAGAAGCGAGTAGGGTGAAAAAAAGTTATTTAAAAGGAATGTGGGTAGTTTTGTCTTTTAGTAAAATTGACATAAAAGATAAAGAAGAAAAAAAAAGACAAGAAATAATTTTAAATCAGGAGTGGGACCTATCAAGGGTATTATAGTCAATTTAATGTGAAAATGGGTGTAGGAGCCAAAAAATGGTGGAAATAGCCAAGCCTTCTTCTATTCTCCATGTCTTTAACTCCAAAAGCCTGGCATTGCCTTTTGCTTACATTTGGTATTATTGCTTCCACCATCTACTAGAACAATTGTACTTGCATTATGTTCCAATAAATTCAATGGTTTCACTTTACTTTTTGTTCTTTTCTGCATCAGTTTTTGTTTAGCAAAAGTATATCGTAAGTGCCAAAACTTAGTATGATGGACACTTAAATGCTAAAACTTTCAAGATGTACATTTAAGTGCCATTCTTTTTTTTTAAATTGGACACTCTAGCCACAAATCCAACGTTGCATTATTTTTGAAAATAAAAGTATTCTACGTGATTCACCAAAGTTGTCTACTCAGTAATCAATATGCAAAACGACGTCGTCTTCATGATCCCCAAATTAAAAACCCTAAATCCAGTTCCTACGAACTAGTCACCATGACCACCAACCACCACCACCAACCATCATAATGGTGGTGGTGTGCTGCTACAAGGTGCTGGTGCTTGCACCAGCTTGCACCAGCTTGCACCAGCTTGCACCAACTCCTAGACCTCAACAACAACAACAACAACAACCGTCGAGCGACTATGAGTGAACAACAAGTAGCGATAGAGCCTTAACAAGAACAACGACCAAGCATGAAGACTCGAGCATGAGAAGGACAGCAAGCGTGAGATGGATGATGAGCGTGAGACAATGCTTGATTCAATACACTAAACAATGTCGTTTATCAACCATGTCAAAATGACATCATTTAACGTTCACCCTATCCACATGGATAATAATTTTTAAAATAATTGCCATGTCAGTAAAAATACTTGCCTAAAAATGTTGCGTTAGCAGTTTGGTCGGAAATTCGATATTAGCACTTAAATGTATATTTTGAAAGTTTTGGCACTTAAGTGTCCACCCATGCCAAGTTTTGGCATTTTGGGTATTCGACACTCATTTTTGTTTGTACCTTCCATATGCATCTTCTCAATTATAGAGCTGCAATTGGGAGTTTCTCAGCATTAAAAAAAAAAAAAAAAAAAAAAAAAAAAGGGCATTATTTTTTGTTTTTCATTAGATAAATGTTTACATGATCGGGATTGCGGCATCAATTGGTGATCGACTAGTCTTATACTGGATTTTGTAGTCATTACTCTATTACATGACATTATGCATCAACATATGTTAATTAATATAAAAATACATACATGTGGAGATACATTTGTAGTCATTACTATATTTCTATTGAATGTCAAAAAGAAATGCAACCAAGCATTTATACTCTTTAAGAAAAAAGGAATTATAAATAAAGGCTTATTGGTCCGGTCCGAGCAGTTCAGCTCCACACTTAGAATTAGAAAACCGTTGAGAACTAGTAGGTTCAATCCGATTCCTAGATTGGAACCAGACTGATGCTTGCCCCTAGGCTTAAAGACGGGAACGCAACACTCAGATCCTGGCCAAGGAAAGGCCAGTCTTGGAATTTTTTAAGATCAGTTTCGAGATTCCGACAACACCTTTTGACAATGCCCTACGAGACAGAACTGACAACGTAGGATCCATTTGGATTGGTGTTCCGCGAGACGTTGCCGTCTCTCGGCATTTCCGATTCTCAGTCAAATCATCTGGCTTCTTCAAAGGGGAGTCACTTATAGCAGATTCGCTCCCCGTCAATATATTAATGAAGAGAAGATTCTCTCCTCAACCATAGAGCACGATACAAAAGAGAAAAATATAGCATTTCTACCTTATTCAAACAAGCCTTTATCACAAAACTAGCAGCTAACCCTTTGTTAACCAGTTTCACAGTGCGTGTCGTTCATGCAGATAACAACACTGCCAAAATGCAAAATGCAAATGCCCCAACTCCATGATTCCACCATGTCTATTATCTTCTGTGAGTGCGTCCTCAGGCATTTTCTCATGCACGTCTAATCTGGAATATGGTTAAAGTTCACTTCTTGGGTCAAGACAAAAGGACAAAGGGAGAGAAAAGGAAGGACTTTTAGAGGGGCACCTACTCATTTTTCTGCCTCAGAACTTGTGGTCCAACCGACTCACCTTCTCCTGATTCTTTGAGTGTTCTTGGCAGAAACTCTACTGACATCAATGGACGACTCTATTATTTCTTCACTTGACCGCATAATTGGCCCAAAAATTAGATGGTTCTTGGACTATTCAATTTTTGAAAACCCTCCTATTCAAGAAAAGACACGTATTTTTGGCCTTTAATTCACAGAGAAAGATGAAAATAGATGTTGCTCTGAAAGAGCCACGTAGAGAAAAAGCCTTTAAAGCGGAAAAGAAAGAGGGTATAGTTTCTGCAGTATACAGGTTCTGAGAGGGAATAGCGCCGCTCAATTTTCTTCAAGTTGGATAACATCCAACCGGTAAGTCATTCATCAGAAAAGAAAATTGCTCTTGGCATTACAATTTGCAGAGCATGAACAGGGCATCTCCTCAATACTCTACAACACCAGAAACCTAGTACTGCCTACTTCGAGAGAAATCCAGTCTATGAATCAGAATAGGACTCATTACAGAAGACGGCCACGGTCAATCTGATATACTTATCTACCACGCGGATGGCACTTTGTCGACCGTCAAGCATATCTCACAGAATCAAACAAGATCAGCAATTCTCGTTACTTGGAAGTATCGAAGCATGTACAGCTACAGAGCATCGGGTTGATAATGCAGATAAATCAGACTTAACTACAGGAAGCAACCAATATGAGGAAAGAGTAAAGATAGCAGATTGGCAAATCTGACAACAGCTATTTAGTCGCAGAGACCATTGCTTCAGCAGAAACACTAGGCAAAGTTCAAAGGAACCCTAAACATCACTAGAAGAGAAATATAGCATTTACTGCAAAACCTAACTAATAAAATTACAAGAACAATTAAGAAGAAAAGGAAGAAGACGAATTATTTTGCACAAAAACGTATCTAATCAGCTTTGCATCACGACCTAAAGAGAGTGCTAAGTACTTAGATAGGCGCAGCACATGTTGTCCTAAAATGGCCTGTCTGGTTGCAGCGACTACAGTGCACAACTCGTTTCACACGGCCTCGATCTTCTGCTCGGACACGTTTCTTCCTTGGCCTTCCAGGTGGACGCAGCGACTTGGGAGGGTTGATGATAATCTCAACAGATCTGTTGGCATTAGGATCTCCATCAGTTAATTCCTTCCAAAGTGACTTATCAGGAATTGGATGTATGGTTTGTGAGTAGGTCTTCCGGTAAGTGGCAACTGTGAAACAACTCTCTGTAAACCGGTGGACATTCTGCCGACATGAAAGCAGGGCGGCTACAGCATGAGCACAAGGCAAACCGTACAATTGCCAACCTCGACAGAGGCAACAACGATTGCGAATGTCCACTATGTTCGTTCCTTCATGGGATATAACTTCAAATTCGGCTTCATTAGCACGGAGCACCTGAAAGGTTCGTGCATGATCTAGAGCCTCGGCAACCCGCCTTTCAGCTGAAGGCACAAGTATTGAGGTCCACTGCATGCTGGTCTCTCGGCGTTCATTGAACCACGTCATGAGCTGCCTCCGAATACATTCCATCATCTGAATTATTGGGAGGCCAGAGGCTTCTAAAATCCAAGTGTTGAGAGATTCAACAATGTTAGCTGTCAAATGTCCAAACCTCGTTCCCTCAAAATAGGCAGTTGCCCACAAGCGAGGTGGAATTCTTCGAATCCAATATGCAGCCTCCTGCGAGATCTCTTCAATCTCCAAGATCTTAGCCTCAAACTCAATTACAGTGAGAGCATATGCAGCTTCCCACAGGAGGTTGACAAGCATCGTGTTGTTAAACTCTTTACGGAAGCTCTCACTCAAGTGGCGCATGCAAAACCCATGAAAAGCAGTAGGAAAATTTGCTTCAACTCCATCCACAATACCTTTCTGCCTGTCTGACAAAATTGTGAGCCTCGGCATATTTTCTGTGTTGATCTCAAGCAAATTATGGAGTTCAGATAGAAACCACATCCAATTATCATCATTCTCCTCGTCAACCACACCAAAAGCAAGAGGAAACAGGGCTCCATCCCCATCAAAACCAGTAGCAAGAAGCAAAGTACCGAGATACTTGCTCTTTAAATATGTCCGATCAAGTCCAAGTAATGGTCGGCAGGCATTTAGAAAACCATAGATTGATGCTTGGAAAGATATGAATAGGCGCTGAAAACAATTATCCGCAGTATTTCCATAAACAGATGCTATACTCCCTGGGTTTGTCCGTTTAACCTGGTCACAATATTGTGGAAGTAAGCGATACCCTTCTTCGAAGGAACCTCGCATAGCTGCCATGATACGCTCTTTCCCTCGCCAAGCTTGTTTGTATGACAAGGTGATGCCGTGAACACGATGGATCTCTTCAAGTATTTCTTTTGGCTTGCAGTTAGGATTCTCCTTTAGGCGTTGTTCCACGGAGTTCGCAACCCATTGAACCGATGCTTGTTGATGGCCAAGATGAGAAATTCCTCCACATGAATGATTATCATTGATGGTCCTAATAGTAAAAGTCGGAACACCTGGTAGTTTTGCCGCATGAATGCGCCATGGGCATCCTTCACTTGCACATTTGGCAGTAAAACGAGTCTTGTCAGATTTTATGGTCTGAATTTCAAAATGAAGTGCAATAGCTGTATCTCTTAGAGCCCTCCGGCAGCTCTTGACATCAGGGAACTCCTGCCCTACTGATAGCTCATAGTTTGAGCTAGAAATAATAGTACGGGCTTGAATGATAGGACTGGAAACAAGTGCATGCTCAACATCCAAATCCTCTGCAGGTTCAATTGCCATCTCATCGTTATGGTCTACTGATAGCTCCAGATTCTCATCAAGTTCCTGATTTTCTGAAACTCCTAACTCATTGCTTTCTGATAATGCAAGCTCATGGCTCGGTGCAGGTAAAGCCAATTCATGGCCTTCATGATCAGGCTTCCTGTCCATAGCCAGCTCATTGTCATGCACATAGCCGTGGCCACTGCTTCCCTCAGCATCATGGTTTGGTCCTAAGCCCAATTCATGATCATGAGCATGTCCTAAACCAAGCTCATGCTCATGGGTCTGTCCCAAACCCAGATGATGCTCGTGGTTCTGTCCAAGTTCCAGATCATGGTTTTGGCTGAGTCCTATGTTATGATTATGTCCTGGCACGAAGTGCTGATTTTGTGCTAGAGCTACATTATGACTTTGCCCCAATATCAAATCGTGGTTAGCCATTGAAGAACGAATCTCAGTATATGAATAACTTCTCCAGCCACTCAACAAATGGTGACTTTAGCATTAGAAAGAGACTTCCGACTGTCCTGTAAATGACCTGCAAAGCAGACAACCATCCTTGATTATAAAACAAACAACCATGACACAAATTTACCAAGAAAGCTTGCATGTATACAATCAGGGCATTAGGACATTCAAATGTACAGACAGTTCACCGAGTTTATGCTTCGTATTCAAAGATTGCCATGTGCAAATCGTAAATAAATACAGCACAAGAATCAGCCAATGTCAATGAAGAACAAGATCCTGCTGTCTCTCTCTCTCTCTCTCTCTCTCTCTCTCTCCCCCCCCCCCCAACACTCTCTTTTCCTTGCCCCTCAAGGACAGGACAGTCAACAGACAGATTTTTGGCGCAAACAGAAAGAATGATAAGCAGCAATAAATCCGGCAAGCATTATCCCGTTAACCATGTTTCCCCACCTCCCCCATCCCCAGGGGCAAGTCAATGGAAGCGGATTAATTACCCATCCTACATCTCCCGGATTTTCGAAATCCTTGACCATATGGCCGCAAAATTAAAAATTTAAGCGAGGAGCAGCCTATAACTCGATTGAAGCTTCAATCCAATCCATCCATCACGAAAGCTTCAAAATTCCCACTCAATAGAGAAGTGCTCGCAAAACTATAATCTCTATAGACCACCAAACTCACTAACCTCAGAACAAACACTCAACCGCAAGCTCTAAGACCCGAGCTTCAGTTTCTCTATTTTTAATAAAGCGGGAGAGTAAGCGATCAGTGTAATTCGAACCAAAAAGCTCATCACCAACCCAAACCAACCCAACCCAACCCAATTCCAGAAAAACCTAGAACAACACTCTAAACTGGCAATCACCTGAGAATTCAAGAACCGACCCAGCTTCGACCCAGCTCGGATCAACGGAGCCAGCCCCCATAGAGCCAGGAACCGGAGATGGGTCCCTCCAGAATCCGGCAAAGCAGCGATCTTTGGCGACGGCGACCGCGACGGCGACGGGCCGGATCGGAGCTAGGGTTTCGGGGGCCCCGATCGAACCGGGAGGGCCGCGGGGATTTGAACGGGAGGAGGGACGGGAGGGAAATTGGCGGGTAAATTGGAGGAGAGGAGAGGGGAGGAGAAATATGGAAAACCCAAGGGGGAGAGATTGGGGAAAGGCAGGGGCAGAAGAGGGAGAGAGGGAGAGAGAGGGGCGCTGGGGAGGATGGGAAGGAGGGGAAATTATGCAGAGCCCTTGCTTTCGGGTGCGAAGGGAGAACGGGGCATTTAGGTCAAAGGGGAAAAGGATGTTAGAGAGAGGGAGGAGAGAGAGAAGGATTGTATGTTGAATCCTTGATGCCCTTGTGGATTTGGGTTTTGAGAATTTGATTTTTTGGAATTGACTCTTTTGGGCCTTTCTGGTTGTGCGTTCTTGGCTTTGGACCTCCTATTCTTTAAGTGGGAAATTTGGGGGGTTGGACTATGTTTGTCCCTCCTTAAAAGCTCATGATTTCCTCCTTTTTTCTCTCTCTTTTTCCTCCTATATTAACAATTAGTGGGGGAGCATGTACCATCCATAAGATAATGGCAAAGTTGATTAAACCTTTTCAGGTCATGCGAGCCGCCACTCGTGAGGCAGCACTTTGCCCCAAAAGACATATTAAAAAATATATAATCAATCTAATTATGAGTTATTCTATTTTAAATTTAGGGTAAAAGCCCCAAAAAAAAAAAACTAATATGCCCATTATGGCATATTTATGTGGAACTTTTTTTGTGACATCAAAAATCCCAAACTTATACATATGTGATACATTTATCCAAAATTTATATAGTATGACACATTTATTCCAATTTTTTTTTGTGACGCAAAAAACTCCAAACTTATATCTATATGACACGTGGTGTCACAAAAGAAGTTTTGGATAAATGTGTCACACAAGTATAAATTTAGGAAAAAAAATTAAGTGAATGCGTCACGATTGACAAAGTTTAGGAATTTTTTTGTATCTTTTTCCCTTAAATTTATTCACATTTTTTGTCAAATTTCATTTACAATTCATTAAATTTCACTAAATCAAGAACTATAAATGTATAAAGCTAAACAAAAATGTAGTTAATAAGTATATTTGGTTCAGATTGTAACATTTCATAAAGTTCTTTTTCCTAAAAATGATACACATGAATTGCTTTGAAAAAGTAGTTCTGTGTAAATATTTTCATTATCAATAACATGTTATATTTAAATATTTGCATTTGTGATGAACAACTTTTAATATTATATTCATTCCTATTGATAGTGATCCAAACAATCATTTTTGCATATTATTTTTTCAATTGTTATTTTTTTTCATAAAACCAAACCAACTCAATATGTTTTCTTCAATTATATCCATTTACTCCGGGGGTGCCGAACAAAATTTGGGCAGATTTTTAAATTCCCTTCGTACCCTCTTCACAAAAATTTAAAAACATCTTTAAATTTTCGGATCCCTTTTCATTCCCCTTATTTTCGTCCTATAACCAAACAAAACAATTACCGCATCATGAAGATAAATTAAAATTTTAATAGATTCAACCAATGCTAAAATATATTTTAATCAATCCTAAGTTTTGGGATTTGTTAGACCGATAAAAATGAATCACAAACCCATTTCCGAATCCATAGATGCTTATATGTGTTAGTTATATTCGATAAAGAAGTCATAAATAAGTTTAAACATAATAAGAGAGTCAAATGAGTCATAAATGGATTTAGAATAAGACTAGAGTAGGACCGACAAAAAAAAAAAAAATCTTTCTCTTTTGTCTTCATTTGATCCGTGTATTCGCTCTGCACTCTCACTTCTATTTGAGTACGAATTTTCCTAAATTAGAATAAATGTGGAAGTGTTATAATAATATTGGTCAAGTTGAGCTAGCATTGGATAGGGGTTGGGTGGGGTTAAGTTTGCATGGGAAATGGATTATTAAATTAGCATTGCATGAAAATGAGTTCATTTGGGTCAAATCATTTTGGATCCGACCCGATCCACCCGTGTATTGGTGATCAACCAACGCAAAAAGGGCAGGTTGGCAAAAGCAGACGATGCTTTGCGTTTCTTCAGGGTCAACTTATGATTCGGCTGAGCCTTTCGCCTTCAACACCCCGTTTCGTCCAACTCTTGTGGGGGGCCGCAGCGCGGACGAAGCATTATGCTGATGCCATCCACATAATCGAGCCAGAGGGTTCTACGGGGAATATCCCGCAACGTTTACGTTCCCAGCATTCTGATAGATTGCCTCTGCCACTTGAAAATGTCTGATCCTGGATTTTTCGTTTCGACCAAAATGTTCAAGATTGGGCTCGAACCGGATGCGGTGACCTTTAACACTTTGCTCGACGGCCTCCCTGAAGAGGGTAAGATCGCGCGAGCCTTGACTGTTGGCAGAAGAAATGTGGGGCAAAGGTTTCAAGGCTTCATCTTGAAGGGATCGTGCAAACTGGTCATACTTAGCCAGCCCTTCGGTTAATGAGGAATTTGGAGCTGGATGTGGTCATGTACACCACGATCATCGATGGTTATTGCAAGGAAGGACCGGCGCCGGGCGGCGGAGGCAATGTGGCTTCTTCAACTGTACCTTGATTCATGGCTCCTGCTGCATAGGAAAATGGAAACGAGCGAAGGCCTTGTTAGAGAAGATGATTAATGATGGAATCGGCTCAAATGTTATCACTTATAACTCCTTCATCCAAGGTCTATGCCGTTGTGCCCAATAGGAAGACGCTCAAGCTCTGTCGAGTGAGATGCTGAGGGGAGGAACAAGGCCCGATGATCGAACCTTCACTATTATTTTGGATGCGCTCTGCAAACAGGGCATGACTAATGAGGCAAAGTGCATATTTGATTCGATGATCGAGATGGTTGTTGGGCCGGATGTAGTTACTTATAAATCATTGATCAATGGTTACTGCCTTCAAAATCAAATGGATGATGCTGCAATTACATTTTATTTGATGACTGCAAGGAAATGCAGTCCTAATGCTGTGCTATAGCTCATTGATTAATGGGTACTGCATGGTTAAAAGAGTCAATAAGGCGATAAGTCTCCTTCGGGAAATATTGGAGAAAGGATTAGTCTTTAATGTTGCCGCTTATGGTTGTCTCATGGATGGCTTTTTCCTTGCTGGAAACCCTGGGATTGCATATCAGCTGTTTTATAGGAGGCCAGCTTGCAATAATATAAATCAACAAACTTGTGCCATCATGTTGGATGGTCTTTGTACATATGAACAAGTCAACAAGGCAATGGCATTGTTTTGACATGTGGAAGATGGCATGGAGGATGTTCATACAATCCGCTGCAACATCCTAATTAACAGCTTGTGTGAGGCAGGGGAACTTGGATGTGCAACGAACCTCTTCAACTCGCTGAATGCCAAAGGCTTGCAACCTGATGTCGTGACATTTCAAGCCATCATAAAGGACTATGTAAAGCTGGCCAAATACGTGAAGCTTGTGAGCTACTTCATGATATGAGCGAGTAGGGATGCTCTCCAGATGGTTTTGCAAATAATATTATCGTCCAAGCACTCCTTGAAGACGGTCAGAAAGTGAGAGCAATGCTTCTTCTAGGCAAAGATGATTGAGAGAGGCTTTTCTGCAGATGCATCCACGGCTAAAATTTTCAGTGCGTCCAACAGTACATTAGAATCCTGAAAGTCTGCACCGGGTACATAAACTTTCATGAATTATGACTTCATTTATAGTAAATAGCTAACCTTTATCTTGATGAGAGAAAACTGGGCTTGCTACATCGATTGCTCGTAATACTGTGTATGTTAGTTTAATTTATTACGAGGAAAAGAGCATAGCGTTGTACAGAATGTAGTCCTTGGTTCATGTACTTCTCTTACTTTGGCCATATTAAGAGAGTTTCATGTGGGGACCTTTATATGAAGTCAACTCCAATTATGAACCCTGTAACCCACCCCCCCCCACCATATTGAGAATCACAAGCTAGGGCGGTCAAACATGAAAAGGCTTAAAACTAAAGTCAATTTCATTTGCAGAGCTTCCTATTTTACGATGGTGGTGCTGGGAATGAGGCAACACTATCTAGAGGTGGTAGAGTTTAAATTTGAAAACTACTTCCGTTTGCTTGTTGGGTACTGTTTACTATGGATTTAATGCCTGAAGTCGATGTCCTTGGAGATTCGAAAAAGAACATGTTCTGATTCGAGAAAAGAAAAACCAATACAAATGCAAGAATGACTGCACGTGTACGTAAATTGCTGGTTGAGATAGCGTTCTGCCATTGAATTTGGAGAAAATATGAAGAGAAATCCGCGCCAGTTCTCGTGCATTGTGGCTACCCTGAAGTCCAGTGTTGGGGGATAGAAAGAGAAGCGGACTCTTTATCTGATGTAACCACTTTCTGCTAATTCTGCTTGAACAATGTGTATCTATTCCTCTCCAGATGTCAAAACAATGCCATTGCCTCCTTCTGCAGACAGATCTGCGGCATCTCTTATATCACAATCCTCTAAAAGTTGCAGCTTCAGGAGTACTGTGTTTTGTCAAGATTATTGTCACGAAAGGTTCGTGTAAGCATAATCGACTACGATGCAATTATCCCCTATATAATGTCATCCAGGAAGCAAAATGTAACCTGAATTTCATCTTTATTCAAAAGCATGGGTAACTCATTTCGACAGTGATAAGGAACAAAGTAGTAGCTAGCACTTTCGCCTCAATGGTGTAGTCTGTGACAATGAAAAAAAAGATTGTGAATTTGATGGGCTGGTAGAGAGTATTCCTTTTGATGTCGGCCTAGAGATCTTGTTCTATCTTCAAATTGCCATTCCTTTTCTTTTAAGACGACTTATCCAGAACAACTTCAACATTATAGTCAAACCTAGAGACTGATGTCTCTCAACCAAGTAATGATCAAACACTGAATCTGAGGAGGAAAGATTTTATGGACCCTTTATCTGGGATTATGATTACTCTTTGGTTTCTTTCCTCTGATTTTTCATTTTAGTTTTTCCTTTCCAGATAAGTACCATTGAAGTTCTGTTCTTAGGTCAAGCATTCCTGTAGGGATGGCCATGTGGCAGATACTGTTGAACTGATAAAATAATGTTTCGCATGAGTGACCGATCATCTAGTTTCATGTCAAGAAAGGATAGCATTCTTGCGGTGAAGCGAGTTCCCCTAGCAAAACTTCCATGAGCCTTAGAAAAGTATACGGCAATGATTTTGAGTGAAGCTACTCAAATTTGTTTTCTGAAGATGTCGTAATTATCGGCTTCGCAGCATTGCCAATTTATTGCAATATACAAGTGCTCACTTAGCTTTTCAATTCACTGCTTCATGTTTTATGTATCGGATTTTGGCAATAACTACTTAAAGCCAACGAATGCAAGTCAAAACATGCGGTATATGCCGCTAAGCTAGTTCGTGGATTTGGGTTTCCTCGTGATGTATTAGATTTGTCAGACTGTTCAAATAATTTGCTTCTTTTAGACAGATTATGTGACCATAAGAAACTTTTTGAGGTGATAATAAGAGAGACCCGTTATCTATTGTGAACCGAAGATTTCTGCATACACTAAAGACGATCGTACTAAAGAGTATGGTTTTGCCTTTAGCTTCTCATATCATATCACCATCTCTTTTTCTTTTTCCTTTTGCTGCAGGGAAGTCTCGGGGACGTGAAGTCAAACCTTGTAAGGCCAGTCAAATGGTAAAATGCAGGGACAGCCAAATAGAGAGAACATCAAAAGCCCCCACTCTCCACACACGAGAGTAGGCCAGTGCCTATATCCTTGTTCAGCAGGGGAAAAAGTAGGGTGAAACCGACACTTCGGGGAAGTACGCACGACCCAGCTACCAAGTTTGGCGTCCATATAGGCTGTCGCTATCGCTATCGCTTTGACTGCAGAATTAGTCTTTCGTGTGCACACACCATTCGCTTTCGGACCTCTGCACCACCATTGGCTCCTTCTGTACACTGCAGAGCTGAAGAGCTCAGAGAGGGACCGATCCTTTTGTCGGTTGAGACATTTCGGTCAATTATCCCAGCTGATCAGATGCGTAATGCGGAAACTACGGTTACAGACGCGGTTTTGAGAGCGTCGGACGTGGGTAGATCCTCGGATTAGCTGGGATCCATTGCAATGACCGCGCTTGCAGCGTCGCCCACAACATGCCTGGAGCAGCACTTTCTGACATAGTTCACCTAGTAATGAGTAAGAGTAAACATAATTCCAGTATAGAATCGGAAATCTGAGAATCCCGGATTCTAAGCTATGTAGGGTAGCTTCAAATTTTAAAAATTGGGAAATTTGTTCTAATAGGTAGAAACCTAAAACCTAGAAGCAGTTTTATGTCTTTCTAGTATCCTGTAGCGTTAAATAGTAAGTGTGTAATCTGAAATCACTAATAGACTAAGACTTTTACTTTATTAATATAAATTTTTATATTTAAATATGAGTTGTGATCGGTGAATTATAGTAAATGATTGTCATTAAAGGTGATGATTCATTGCAATCATTCAATCAAAAATACAAGTTAAACATGGGTAAACTTTGGAACTAACTATGAAATCAAAAATTAAGGAACATGTTCCGACGGGTAAGTTATAGATTTTATGTGGAACCTAGAATCGCTCCCCCGCTCCCCAAGTAACAAGGGCAGAAAGAGTAGAGTTTCATCAAGATTGGGGGCACGATAAGTTACTGGGTTTTTTTTTTTTTTTTATCATTTTGTTTATAGATGGATAACATGCTTTAGACTGCCCTGCTGTCGTTGACATGGTATCGCTGGTTTGAAGAATAGTTGCTAGTTCATTCTGAAACTTGCTCCTTGAGAAACCAATAAGCAAGTAGAGTGAGGGTTGCATTCAGTATATCAAGAATTATTAAGCCAGAGAGAACCTATGGAAGCATGTGGCACCAAGCTTGTCATGCCTTAGGGTATCACCTGAGTCCAACTTAGAAAGACGTTATGTGGTTCTAATTTTCACTCATAACTTCGTTTCTAGAATTTGAAATACAAAAAGATTATGTTCTGAGGGAAATTTATATACGTCGTGCAAACTAATGTTCATCTATTATGAAAAAATCTGAGTATTCTGCGTAAAAAGTCATAATCTCATTCCAACAATTGTCTCTTACGTAAGGTTCAATAAACTAAGGGGCTGTTTGTTTGTGTTTACGAATGGTGTTTATAAACATAAACTTTTCTTTTTTTGTTTGGGAATAAAAAAGAATAGAAACGTTTTGTTCTTTTTGTTCAAAATCTATTTTTTTTCTCCGGAAACAAATTTAGAACAAATAAGAAAAAAAAAAAACTTGTTTTTGTTAAACAATTTCAAAAAATAATTTCTCTCTCTATTTTTTCCTTCTCTTTCTTTTCTTCTTCTTTTTTTTTTGGCCGGTCGCCGGCCTCGGCCATGGCCGGCGACCGGCCGTCGAGGGCCCGCGACCTTGCTGGAGCATTGCCGATGGTTGGGCGGGGCTCACCGGCCCTCGTTGGCCGATCACCGACCATGGCCAAGGTCCGCATGACCGGCCAAAAGGAAGGAAAAAGAAAAAAGAAGATAAAAATATTAAAAAATTAAAAGAAATAAAAAAAATCATACAAGTTTAACAAACGTGTTATTCGTTTAAAAATTATTTAAAATAAAAATAATTTTTTTCTATTTCTATTCCTTAAATAATTTTTTAATAAAACGTTAACAAACATACCGTAAGGTTTTCAAAGGGATTCATATGGAGAGAGAAAACCTAGACCAAAGGAGAAGAAAAATCGAAGAAGAATAAAAAATATATACATATAAAGGAAAAGAAAAATCCAACCAAAATTATTGAAGCAGGGGAGGCAGCAAGAGAAGACCAAAACAGTGAAAAGACATATCAAGTGCAGAAAAGTCTCTATGCAGATGTGGACAAAACAGGGCAGCATCTTTTCAATTCACAGGTGAGAACAAATCAGAGCATTTAAGAGAGAGAGAGAGAGAGAGAGAGAGAGCGAGAACCCCAGCCACACGTTATGTTAGAAAAGACACAAACCTTTTTACAATCCACCACCCTCTTCAGACATCCCATTCCACTGTAAAAAAAACATTCTTTTTGAGAAAAAGAAAAATTGGGGACCCTCGAAAGGGCTTCCCTAAAGGAAGATAAAAGACAACACAGAGGAGTTTTGTCAGATTGTCTGATGAAAGAGACTGGACCTAAGCGAAAGTGAAAAACCATGGGGGATCCAGGGGAAAGGCTCCATGAACTGATATTGGAAACTGGGTCGCCAAAGGACAAGCAAGCATGGCCTCTGTTTTGTTTGTTCAAATTTTTCGCTCCCCTTAGCTTATCTATCTTGATCTCAAATGACAATTTAGTGATCAGGGGATCACTGGAATAGTACATCAGTGACGACATATTAGACTAATTCATTTGATTGTTGAATGTCGCAGCCGAACAGTCACGAAGAACATCTAATGATGTAACTCTTGCATCGAGCCTTCAACTCGGTCTAATATGTTCCGATGAAATGAACCCATCAAATTGTAACTGTGGTTTGATATGATCTTTAACTATTTAAGCACACTTAGACCTCTAAGTTTATTCGTTACAATGCAGGAAATAAGTGCCAGGTCAAGTAACAGGTGTGTTGATGAGATGACATTGATTAAGATAGGACACCCAATTGAATGTGCATCGGTTTACTCATCACTAGAGAGAGAGAGAGAGAGAGAGAGAGAGGCCAAAGATATCTCTGTCGTCTGCTCTTTTTGGTTTCTTGATTCTCACTGTGTGCTGGTGAGTTTTAAGAGAAATACATCAGTAGCACCTGATGCTGAACTAGAAGCAGATCATAATGGCAGCTTATTACCCCAGCAACGTCACTACTGATCACATTCAACAGGTTCCCTTCTCACCGTCCGTCTCTTTGGTTTCCTCTGCCATTCTTTAAGCTTGTCTTCACCGAAGTGTTGGATTGGTGTGTTTTTAGTCTCTGGTCTTTCTTTCTTGAAGCATAATTAAGATAGAAGTTGTTGTGGAATAAACTTCTAACAGTGTAAAATAAAGCTCGAAAATTTTGTTCTTTTCTCCTTTTTTCTGCTAGTGCTAATGGTTGGTTATTGACTTGAAGATCTTCAGGACCATCTCCAAATCCTTCTTACCCCAATTTAGCACATCAGATGGAGAAATTTTTCCCTGAAAAACGAAACTTTTTTTGTTTTTTGCAGTAGTTGGTTTGTGCTATTGTGTCTTGTGGTACTTATGATCCTGTTGTTTCGCTTGAATGCATGCAGTACCTAGATGAGAATAAGTCCTTGATTTTGAAGATCGTCGAGAGCCAGAATTCGGGGAAAATGAGTGAATGTGCAGAGTAAGTAATGCCTTCATTTACAGTTTACTAAGGTCCAGGTTGAATTGATTTGGAAGTCTAAGCTTATAATTTCATCGATATCGCTTTTGTATTGTTCTGCAGAAACCAGGCCAGGCTGCAGAGAAATCTCATGTACCTAGCAGCCATAGCTGATTCTCATCCACCTCCAAACATTCATCCACAGGTAAACTAAATTTATTCCAACCCGGGACAAGTTTAACATTTCATTAGTTCTAATGAAGTCATCATGTTTTAGCACCTTGAGACACCTTGACCTCAATCTGGGAACCCTGACTTTGTAATCTTGCAGTTTTCTTCGAGTGGTGTTATGCAGCCAGGAGCGCAGTACGCTCACCACCAGCAAATGACGCCGCAGGCACTTGCGACGATGCGATCCTCCATGCTCTACCCTCAGCAGCCTTTCTCTGCACTGCAGCAGCAGCAGCAGCTCGGTGCGAGCTCTGGCGGAGGCACAGGATTCAACATCCTCCACAGCGAGGCGAGCCATTCAGGCATCGGCCGCTCGGTGTTCGGTGTCGGAGGTGGAGGATTCCCTGAGTTCGCCCACGCCTCGACAGGGATGTCGAGCGGGAGCAAGAACGACGTGGGCAGTGCGACTTCTTCTGAGGGCCGAGGAGCAAGCTCACTGAGCGGCCCGGGTGGCGATAATGGAGAAACCCTTTACTTGAAAGCCGCAGATCATGAAGGGAATTGAATGGTGAGAGGATGGCAAACGCTCGAGCCCCCTCGAGGCCCGCTAGTTACTTGCTTGTTAGGCTTATGCGCAAGAAAGACTAATCGATTAGCTTTATGTTGTTCTTGTTTTCCTGGGTAGATGATGCATTTTGATGCTGTAAATTCTCTAGGTTGAATTGAATCGCTCTGCGCTTCTGCTCTCGGTTGGCCTATTTCGTTTCTTTCCGTTGCTGAATGTGACATTTTGAATCTGCTCTTCTTGATGATCCCAACCTTTGAGCCGGAATCGAAGTTTGATCATGTGAACATAACTTTGCCCCGAAAAGATTGACTCGGGCAAGTCTAGCGTAAGGAAGAGAATCTCATCGGCCTGATAATTTTTTGCTGCAATTAGGATGATTATGATATAAAACAGAACTGAGCAATTTTCCATAACAGGACGAGAACGGAAGCCTGAAAATGGGTAAGAATCATATTGTTGCTTGATGACTAAAGAGGTCAGATTTGCGATGTTCAAACAGAGGTAATCAGTCTCCAAGAGAAACTCAAAACCACATCAGTTCACCCAAAACCAAATTTAAACACAAGAACACAAAAGTGACAGGTTCAAAAGCCATAATAACATCATGTGAACTCCATCTAATTAGTAAACCTGAAGCTTTGCCAGTCTTGCCCGTAATTCTTTGACAGTTTTGGACTCTTGCATCGTGTTTGTGCGCTTTGATTTTTCTTCATTTCACCAGGAGTATTAGAAAGCACTGTAAATTTGTGATGTTACTCAACAGGACACTTGCAGTTGCCATGCTCAATTTGGCAGTAATCTCATTGAAATGCTGAATGCTGAAACGACTTGACTCTTAATTATACAGCAACAATTATCTTATCCACAAAAACTTATCATAAAAATTGAAATGGAAGCTAGTTTCTTTATCTGATCATACAAAGAGACATTGAGAATAAAACCCCAACGGGCCTTCTGAGCACTCTTTCCAGGAGAGACCTCCATCCAAGAGCCCATTGAAAGGCACAGAGTATGAAACATAATCTCGCTCCCCATTCTTCTGTGATTGCAGATTGCTTCGGCCTAAACTCCGGCTCCCATCCTTGCTGTACTCACAGAACCCCCCGGCATCGGAGTCTTTGCCGGTCAGTTCCTGGACGATCGCACGGAACTCGGAAGCATTGCTGGCCTTCACCATGACGGGGCTCGAAATGTACTTGATCTTCAATGGTTTCTTCCTGGCTAAATTGGTGGGTTTTTGGCTTTTAGCAATCTGGTGAAAATTGAGCTTGCCCATGACTGATGTAAGTGGGGAGAAGGTTCGGAGCAATATCTCTCTAATTTCACAGAAGCTTCAATTTATAGATGCTGCAGCTCATGGCGAGTCGAGCCATGAGAGTAAAAGATGTTGCCAAACAGTAACATCGAGTGGAGCTTCCAAGAAACCGGGGATCCAAGCCGAGACAAAATTGGAAAAAGCAAAGAAGATGACTAGAGAGATTAAAATTGCATGACCATGCAAATATAAAGACCAGAATTCCAAAATGTCTGCCCTCGTTCCAGCTTCCTCCATAGGCTTCTTGTCTTTATCAAGGACCTCTTTTTTTTCTCTACATTTGACTACTAACAGTAGCGCTCAACGAAAAATCTACATATACATAACATTATATTATGCATATCATATATTGTATAGAGAACCAAGCAACGGCGGCCCGTCGCTAACATGAAAAGTACATAAATGTATAGAATTGGGGATAGGATGGGTTAATTTCATTCACTTTCTAGAGTGATAATACAATATTGTCATTGTATTCATGCAGTGCGGGGTTCGGTGATGCTCGGATTTTGTCTATTTATGAATTGTCTTAAAGAGAAGGGTTGCGACAGTCCAAATATATATAGAAGGTGGTATATTAAATTTGTGATGTTTAAACTTTGAAATCACAAGATGTTCCTAGCAAAAGAATAGTTAGCTAGAATTATAACTATGTCAACATATTCGATAATCGATGATTACATGCCGCCTTTTAGTGTCGTATTTTAAGTACTGGAATCATCGTTTTAAGATAATTTTATGCAAGATAAAATGAGGGACTTGACGATGTTTATAGTCGTTGGTTTTTTCATTGTTGGTCTTCACCAAACCCTCGTGCTAGAAGAACGTCGCTCTCATCAGTCAAAGATACAATTGCTAGTCTCCCTGACCGGATATGTAGGAACTAGAAAGCCTTTCTAGATCGATCCGATTGTTTGATTGATGATTTGTCATTAGAGTGGGTCTAGAATTCAATTCATCAGACCAACTAAGTGTCTAATCGATGTATGAATAGTCCTCATTAATGCATATTTTATTTAATATTCCTAACACCCACGTAGGTACGATGAATTATGAATCGATTAGATAGGCATGAGAAAACTATCGTACGTAGTAGTACGTAGACTTATGAATTGATTAGGAATTAATTTCGTTGGCAATGAAAATCAGTCCTATAAAAATGAAAAGTGGTTTATGCTTTTGAAAATAAAAAAATCTTCTTTTGATTCGTTTGACCTCCATCATAATCATCAATCGACCATTCGAGCCCATTTGCCTTAGACTTGGGTGTCCAAGGTCAGACTTGGGTGCCCACGTGCTGGATCCAAGCTGTGGATTGTACAGCACGAGCTGCCAACCTTTGAACTGGGCGCCTCATCACTTGGTTCAAGTCTTTGCAGCGCCAAACCAGGGTCCCTGGGGTTGAATCCAAGACTCCGCGGTCGGTCCTAGGAATAGGATCGCGTTTGCTAGGATCTGAGACTCTATTGTCTGGGTCCGAGGCTTTTTCCGTAAATAGTTTTTTCTATTTCTATTCCTAACAATTTCTATGAAAAGAACTCGTTTGATAACCGCACAAAATTTCTACTACTTGGAATGTAAAAAAGAATAGAAATGCGTTTGGTAACGCAACTTGTCGATTCCGAGTTGATGTGTATTTTTTTATTTTCTTGATTTTTTTATTTGTATTTATTTGTTTTTTGTATTTATTTGTTTTTTATTTGTTTTTGTATTTATTTATTTTTTGTATTTATTTTTCTTATTTTTTTTATTTGGGGTTCTCTTATTTTTGTTTTTTATTTGTTTTTTTTGTATTTTTTGTTTTTTATTTGTTTTTGTTTTTTTATTTTCTTGCGTTTGTTTTTTATTTGTATTTATTTGTTTTTTTTTGTATTTATTTGTATTTATTTGTTTTTTTCGTATTTATTTGCAACCGGACTCTAAGTTCCCAATAGCCAAACACAAGACCCTAGCGGGACCTTCATCCCGAATTATTCGGCCCGGGACCTAGGTGGTAGAATTGGGTCCCCGGTTGTGTCCACATCGCCGGGTCCCTGGTCGTCGGACCTGGGTGCCAGTTCGACTAATAGGACCTCCTTGAGGCAGACCTTTGTTAAGTCCAGGTCGACCTGGGGTCCATTTCTAATGGACTTGGGTCCCCAGCAGGTAAACACCCAAGACCCCGAAGGTGGCTTCGAGTCCGTAGTGGTCTCACCGGCGAGATCTGGATTCGGCAGCTGTGAACCTCGATGCTTCACATACGGATCACCAAACGCGTGAACCGATAACGAATGCATGCCCCAGATTTTCTCGTCCATATGTGCCCCACGCCGAAAAATGTTACATCTCTAGTCCGTCACCCAGGGATTCCTCGGTGAAATATTCTCCATCTAGAAAGCATTCTCGTAAAAAGACCCGGACCCAGAAAAGAATTCATACCCAAATTCAAACACGTGCCTGTCATCGTTTCAATTCTTCCAAAATCATGTGTTTGGCTAAAACCCATACTGGCTATGAGCCAAATAATTAACCTTAGATTTAGCATTTACACTATAGTTTCGATTTCTGGCACCCCCTTGATGCCATTGTTTGTGCTAATGACTTCGGTCTAGTTATTAATGAAGTATTCTCGATATCCTATAACTAAAAATGCACAATGTTTTCTTGGAGAAATGATAGAAACGTTACCGTGGGTTTAAATTAATTTATAAAAGGATGTGATAGATGTAAGTGGATGTTTAATCAAACTAATTATTAAGATCAATCTTTGTATTAGGTTTATTATATTCTTTATGAGAGTAAAGTTGGTCATGAGACCATCTAGAAGATGTGTGCTGATGTGCTCTTTTTTTAATCAAGGTTTCATATTCTTGTCGACTGTTGACACTGGTTGTGCGTTGCATCCTGTGTCCAGAAAACAAGATTGTCTTTTTATGGCCGCTTTGGCCGTATAGAGAAGAACACGTCTCTTCTTCTCAGCACGTGTTCTTGAAAAATCCTTACTGTTAATGGGTCTTATTTTTGGGCTTCTATTTCCAAAAAAATATATGTTTTTAATATGGATCGATAATGCATGCCCACCATATTTTCTGCTGGCATTAGCTCTATGTATCAAATGCTTATTGTAATGAGCTTAACTGATGATTAATTGATTGTTACCATGA
The DNA here is from genome assembly GCA_014182565.1 of Eucalyptus marginata. NCBI lineage: Eukaryota > Viridiplantae > Streptophyta > Magnoliopsida > Myrtales > Myrtaceae > Eucalyptus > Eucalyptus marginata. The sequence goes on along the minus strand of CM024592.1, from coordinate 47,150,584 downwards.
TAAGAAATTAGAATGAGAGAGAAAATAATGTGCAGTGAGCCATCCTTGCATGAGGATGTTTCCTCGACCGATTATCGTAAGACAATGCTATGAAGAAAGTCAAACGTTACTTGATATAAGAACTATAAAATGCAAATAATTAGATACTTATATAAAAAAGAGCAACAAATGATTTAAATTTTATAGAGTTTTATAAAGTTGATGTGAAGTACCTAAAACGGAATAACATGTGAATCTTTGTTACTATAAATGAGTAGAGAACTCCATTATGTTTGTTCGACCTAACTCTTATATATATTTTTATAAAAAAGACATTATCATTGAAATATTTTGTGGGATTATACCGACCATTTTAAAAGTTTAAGCCGTTAAATAAGGCATGCTTGATTTTTTTTTTTTTTATATTCTAACACTCCCTCACACGCGTAGACTAAATTTTGGCCCAAAACACTAATTTTGGCCCAAGACTAAGTGTAGAAATATATAATAAGGAAGGCAAATATAGGGTCCGTAATATTTAAACTCAAGACCTCATATTCTTGATGGTAATGACGTCACAAAATTTTTCGATTGTAATTAGTGGGTAAATACTGCTGATTTTCCACATATGTTTTATTATTATTATTATTATTATTATTTTTTATTGGGGCAAGCATTTGCCTTTCCATGTTTAGTAGTCTCCAAGTGCCAATCCCAAGATTGCAAGAAATTTGAGGACCAAATTGTCAAAATTGCAAAAGTTACAGAGATCAAGTTTCGAAAGACAAGTCTAGTTGGTGTTACATGTATTATTACTATTATGAGACATTGGACCATCGAGCTAAAAAAAAAGTTTTGAAGAGTCCAAATTAAGTGGTCTATTCTGGCAATAAACAAATAGATAAAACAGTGCAAGGAAAATGCTAATCATCACCTCAATATAAACAATGCCATGTGTCGGTTTCTTTCATACATAAATTCTGTTTAATTAGATATAACTTTTTGATGGATCACACAGCCCACCAATAAGGTGGAATTACATTTTCAGTTGTAGATGCAAAATCGAAAAATCTCCTCCTTTTCCAGCTTGCAGACCTCTATATCATCTCATCATCATACCTCTAACGAAAGAAAAGGTGTTCCTTGATGATTTCCTACTAGCGAATGACCTATTGATGCCTAATGTTCTGAAATACAACTCGGAAATTCTTTTGGGACGAGGAGATACAACTTCAAGTCACTGATTTTGTTTGTTGAGGATGTCTTGGTCTTAACAAGACACCATTTGTGTCGTCGGTTGATCTTATCTTTGTAAGTTGCATTTCTTTTCCCACCATTTTTTCGGTCTGTTCCTCACCCCTCCCACATGACTCAGCCGTCAATCATCTCACTTTTTAACTCCTTAATTTTGTGCGATTTTTCATTTGCATTGGAGGGTTGGCGGCCATGTCTTCCCTTCTGCATCTAGAGAGAGTGCATTGGTGGGTTGGCCATGTCTTCTCTTCTTCATTTAGAGAGAGAGAGAGAGAGAGAGAGAGAGAGACATGGTTTTTATGCGGTCAGGAATTGGCGCGAGAGGGAAGGTACCGAACTTAACGGCCCTCTTGAAGAATGTCACATTGCGAACACCACTCCATTCTCCCACATCCACTTTTGCACAAGACATGAAAAAGAGAAAATGAAGACTTTGCAATAGCCCCCCATTTGAACTCCTCCTTTTTCTCTCCTCTTTTCCATCACAGACCCGTTTTCTCTCACTTTCTCCAGAAAATATTGCCACTAATCCCATCATTGTTCCCCCTTTTTTCCCCCTCTCTATTCTGGGTGGTTGCCCGATTCCAGTGATTGCAACTGGATCATGCATCATCGATCCTTCCTGGTACCCGAAAGCCCAATTCATTTGAGGGCATAGGTTTCCATATCTTCGGCATAATTTTTGCTCTTGAAGATTTCAATGGTGGGATCGATAAGTTGATAACTTTCAGTTGGAGAGGCGAAATGTGTGACGCTGAAGATTTCGGGTTGGTGCGGCAGTCATTGAGATTGTCATGACCTTTCTGAACCAAAAATCTGTTCACTGAGAAACCTCAATCTTGAAGCTCAAAATGGTATGTCTTGCTTGTGATCACCTTTGATCTGCTTTTAATTTGCATTGCTTTTGCAGCGTTTGTGCTCACTATGTTTCCATTTGAGTACCCCGTGCAATGTTGGCTTGCATGTCCCATGTTTTTGGGTCTCTGGATCATAGGTGGAATTTATGAAAGACTTGGTTTCTGCAAATGTAATAAGATAAGCAAGCATCACAGATTAGTGAAGACAATTTAAGCCATTGCATATGCCGGAGATATCGTAGGAAGATCGGCATGCAGTCGAATGAAACGGATATTGCTGGAAAAAGTGTGTTTTATTGTTGTGGGGGGACTCTAGTAGTTGAATTGCTCGTGATTGTCATGAAAGAAAAATAATGGTGTTTGAGGAAATCTACTTGGACACAAACCGTTTTTTATTTCTGGAAACTGGTATCTGGTGATGAATCAGAAGAGGACTCATTGATTTAATTTCTTCCAATCAATCATTTCATCTAAATTAGCTATTGACAGCAATGCCATACTTGTCTGAAATGACTCGAGCCACGTTCATCATTATCTTTAGTGCTAAGCAAACATTTGCGATCCATTTGATGTTTGCTTGATTCTATATTAACTGACATTGCAAAAAGTTTAGACTTTTTTTTTTTTTTTAATGATTTGCTATATCCAAAATATATAAATAGTTGTTGGTTTCTTCGTCTAAGTCCTGACGATCTTCATATATCCTTCCCTATTCTTGATCCAATAGAAAGAATAATGTAGATGATCGTGAGTTTCTCTGTATTTTCATGGGTTAAGTCATGTTCTCACATGTCATAATGTGTCTGCTGAAAGTCTTATGTTTTTGCATTCGTGTCTGCAGGGAACACCGGTGAATATAATTGTCGGTTCTCATGTCTGGGTCGAAGACCCTGAATTAGCTTGGATTGACGGGCAGGTGTTGAAGGTTAATGGGCAGGAACTTGAGATTCAGGCCACTGATGGGAAGAAGGTTTGACATTACTAATTACTCGAGTGGGGTGACTTTGACTAAGCTTAACAGTAATGTCTAAGGTTTTAGTGAAGGCAATTGTGACCTGCTATTAGTTCCCTGTATGCACTGCACTGACACAAGTCCTATTCGTGATTTTTGGAGGTGGAGTTGAGTTCATTGTTGTTATATTTTTCCCCCAGCATGGTCACATCAAACTTCTTTTCTAAAAGTAGACTTTGAACCATTTACATAATCAATGACATAGGATGTCCTTTGTTCATAGAGCGTCCTCAAGGGAAGGTGCTATGCTCTATCTTCCTATAAATCAAAAGATTTTGCTATGCTCAACGTATTTATATCTGTAGTTGATCAGCAGATGATATGTAGTTGTCTTCACTGAAAAACAATGATAAGGTAAAAGCTCAAAGGGTGCATCCTATTACATGGTTCTTAAGTTGTCACTGAAGCCCGTTACAATCATACTTGCAGGTTTGAAAATGGTTCCTAATACAAATTTTCTTTTCAGGTGGTCGCAAATTTATCGAAAATATACCCGAAAGACATGGAAGCTCCGGCAGGTGGAGTTGATGACATGACCAAGTTATCGTACTTGCACGAGCCTGGAGTTCTGCAGAATCTGAAGACGAGATACGAATTGAATGAAATCTATGTAATTTCGCTTGCCTTTTTTACATCCTAATGTTTCCAAATTTCAGAGCTGTTCCTTAATTTTTACTGAGTTTCCATTGACAACATTGTTGATTGTGCTTTGTTCATGGCAGACGTACACCGGAAGCATTCTTATTGCCATTAATCCATTCCAAAGACTTCCTCATATCTACGATACTCACATGATGCAACAATACAAGGGAGCGCCCCTTGGGGAACTGAGCCCCCATGTTTTTGCAGTGGCTGATGTTGCATACAGGTAACTTCAATTTAAAACTTCAAAGACTTAATCGTTCATTTCTGAAGTTGAGGACCCAGTTACTAATAGTAGTGCAATTACATGAAACCAGGGCAATGATACATGAGGGAAAGAGTAATTCTATTCTAGTCAGTGGAGAAAGTGGCGCAGGAAAAACCGAGACCACGAAAATGCTTATGAGATACCTTGCCTTTTTGGGAGGCCGAGTTGCAACCGAAGGACGGACAGTTGAACAACAAGTTCTAGAAGTATGATTAAATGCCCAGTTACTCTTAATTGGTCTAACCATACTTATTCATGAGGCCACATTTTATTTTCTTACTTGGAAATTGTGCAAATACAGTCAAATCCGGTTCTTGAAGCATTTGGGAATGCCAAAACTGTTCGAAATAACAATTCCAGGTTAGAATGAAAACCAAAGCAGCTGTTGAGTTTTTTTTCTCACTCAATGTTAGGGCATTGGCATGAGTTGTGTTGTAGAGTTATTTTGACTTTGTCAAGAAATTGACATGATACTCTACAAATTAAATTGGTGCAGTCGTTTCGGGAAGTTTGTGGAGATACAGTTTGATAAGCACGGAAGAATATCAGGCGCAGCCATTAGGACATACCTTTTAGAGAGGTCTCGTGTTTGCCAAATTAATGATCCGGAGCGCAATTACCATTGCTTTTACATGCTTTGTGCAGCTCCTCAGGAGGTATTGCTATTATTATGGCATCCACGGCCCTCTATTTGTCCACATCTATGTTCACGGACATCTCATATTTCTTGTTACTACTGTATCTCCATAGGAAATTGAGAAATACAAGCTAGGAAATCCCAAATCATTTCATTATCTCAACCAGTCCAAATGCTATGAGCTGGTTGGTGTAAACGATGCACATGACTATCTTGCCACTAAACGAGCCATGGATGTTGTGGGAATAAGTGCAAAAGATCAGGTATATCGATCGACTAATCATTGGCAGTAAGTAATCTACAGTACCGACAGGTTGATTTCTCAGGTCTCCTGACTCCTATTCTCCCCTCAGGAAGCAATTTTTAGAGTTGTTGCTGCGATTCTCCATCTTGGAAATATTGTGTTTTGCAAGGGAAAGGAAATTGATTCATCCGTCCCCAAAGATGATCAAGGAAAATTTCATCTCAAAATGACAGCAGAGCTTCTCATGTAAGAACTGTCATGACTGTACTTGGACTAGGCTATAATTACATGTATTTTTTGTTCTATTCTAGACAGGCCTATAACATGTACGGAATTTGGTGGTAATAATGATCTTCCATTAATTTAAGGTGTGACCCCACGGCGCTGGAAGATGCTTTATGCAAGCGTGTTATGATCACTCCTGAAGAGATCATAAAGCGTTGTCTTGATCCTCAAAGTGCAACTGTTAGCAGGGATGGATTAGCAAAGACAATATATTCCCGGTTGTTTGATTGGTAAAGTGCCAAACTGACTCTAATGACAAAGGTTTATGAAGGTGTAATGAGTTTCTGCCTGACAACTCTATGCTGCCAATGCACAGGTTAGTTGACAAAATAAACTCCTCGATTGGACAAGATGCCACTTCAAAATCACTGATTGGAGTCCTTGATATTTATGGCTTTGAAAGTTTCAAAGCTAATAGGTAAGCATTGGATAAACCACTTAAAAGCACTGTAATGAACGACAGTAGATTCAAAGCTATTTTTTTCGTAATCTGGTACTTCGACATCATTTTGCAGTTTTGAGCAGTTCTGTATTAACTTTACAAATGAGAAACTGCAACAACACTTCAACCAGGTAAGGATTGTTATGCTTACCCTATAACCCTACTTTGGCCTTATCAATATTGTCCTCATAATGTTTGTTGATGAATTTCAGCACGTCTTCAAGATGGAACAAGAAGAATACACAAAAGAAGAGATCGATTGGAGCTACATAGAATTCGTCGATAATCAAGATGTCTTGGATCTTATTGAAAAGGTTTGATCCGTCTCTTGTTAGTTATCATCATGAAGTATTCTAAAACTTCCATTAATTTACATGTATGGTTTCTTGCTGCAGAAACCCGGTGGAATCGTCGCCCTGCTTGATGAAGCATGGTAAGATCCCCTATTTTGCCCATTTATCACCATTGCAGGATCTAGTTTCAAATAGAATATTTCATCTGACAATATTCTGCCCCATCCAAAGTTATGGAGCTGGTGATTGTGTTCCTTTGAATTGTTTGGAACTTCGGGATTTCTGTCTTATTCACGAGATTGGTCCCTATTTCTGACTTTGTTAATAGTTAAGAATGTTTATTTGCAGTATGTTTCCCAAGTCAACGCATGAAACATTCGCAAACAAACTTTATCAGACATTCAAAACTAACAAGCGCTTCATCAAACCAAAACTGTCACGGACTGATTTTACCATCGCACATTATGCTGGAGAGGTATGATGTGTTGACAGACTCTAATATATGTGAAAGTAAAGTTGCTTTCACATCCATGATGTTCTCTCCTCGCAATTTTAATTTTTTTTCAGGTCTTGTACCAATCTGACCAATTCCTAGACAAGAACAAGGACTATGTCGTGCCGGAGCATCAAGATTTGTTGGGTGTGTCGCAGTGTAGTTTTGTCGCTGGCCTTTTTCCTCCTCTCCCAGAGGAGACCAGCAAATCTTCCAAGTTTTCCTCCATCGGATCTCGATTCAAGGTGATCTTGGTTTAGTGTTTTTCTTTCCCAGTTTCTCTAGTATATCTCATTCCTAACAATTTCGATGACTTAATAATGCAGCTGCAACTACAACAACTAATGGAAACATTGAACTCCACAGAACCCCACTATATCAGATGTGTTAAGCCAAACAACCTTCTCAAGCCAGCCATATTTGAGAATGTCAATATCATGCAACAATTGCGTTGTGGTGTGAGTACGACATGATTTCATTCCTCATCTTTATTTGTTATATGAATATCTGGTTTGCTGCTAGACATGATGAGTGTCTTCTGCAGGGAGTCTTAGAGGCGATAAGAATCAGCTGTGCTGGATACCCAACTCGCCGACCCTTCTTCGACTTCATTAACCGCTTTGGAATTCTTGCTCCGGAGTTTGTTGAAGGAAAGTGAGTATCTGATATACAGTTTAAATCAACTAGAACATTGCCTTTCGGCTGCAGATGCATGACCATACCTTTATTATTACTAGTTTTTGCTGATTATTGTAGAAAAAACAATTGGATTTCCTGATGTTTGAATTTTACATTTTCTTGCAAAAATAGCTTCGACGAAAAGGAAGCTTGCAAGAAGATTCTCGAAAAGAAGGGGCTCAAAGGGTTTCAGGTAGCTCCTATAGTTTCTATACTTCTCCTTAGTGACTGCTATTCAGTCTGTGTGATCAGTACCAATCATTTCAGCCCACAACTTTTGGCAGCCAAAACATTCGAGTTTTCTCTATGCTGCAACCATAGTTTCTTATTTAAAGGAATTGTCTTTGCTTAAAAATATTATAAACACATTGAAGTTTGCATTAGTTCTTTAAAATTTAATGTCAATGCACCATTTATGTGTGCAGATAGGTAAAACAAAAGTCTTCTTGAGGGCCGGTCAGATGGCTGAATTAGATGCACGGAGAGCAGAGGTACTGAGCAACGCTGCGAAAACAATCCAACGACGTATAAGGACCCACCATGCTCGCAAGCGATTCATTGCTGTTAGGAAGGCAACGATTGTTGTTCAATCTTTGTGGAGAGGCAAGTCGTGCAATTTTTTTTCCCCTTTACAGGAGGGTAACCAGAAAAGTCATGCCTTTCCCACACTTCAGAAGAAAAAAATCCTCATCTTGTTCTACATGATGACAGGACGGTTGGCTTGCAAGCTTTACGATTGCATGAGGCGGGAGGCAAACGCTGTGAAAATTCAGAAACACATACGTAGGTACCAAGCTAGAATGACTTACAGCAAACTCCGTGCTTCAGTGCTCGTCTTGCAAGTGGGTTTAAGGTCGATGGCTGCACGAAAAGAATTCAGATTCAGGAAGCAAACAAAAGCAGCGATCATTATTCAGGTTAAATTCTAGGAATAATTCGATTGCATCACTTGATATCAAGTGTAGTACATGCTAACAATTTTCGTTCTCTTACTTGCAAATGCAGACGAGATGGCGGTGTCATAGGGCTGCCTCCTACTACAAGAGGCTTCGAAGGGGATGTATAGTTGCACAATGTAGATGGAGAGGAAGGATTGCCAAAAAAGAACTTAGGAAACTGAAAATGGTATGCACTACATAATCTTCTGTACTTTGCCACACAAATTACTATGCAGAGTTTCCATCATATTGTAGACAATACTAATGATGCAATAGTTCTCGAGGAAAACGGTCAAGCAGGAAAAATAAAAGTATAGGTGGGTTATGTTGGTTTCTAAGTTTTTTCCCTCAACGGAAGGGAATGAAGATGGTGACATGAATCTATCTAAAAGATGTGTCGATCATATCTTCGAGTTGTTCTTTGATATTTCTTCTTCATGGCTACGTAATTGTCGATACTGTTCAGAAATGGAGATATATTACGCGGACGTTCTTACAAATTGTTTCGTGGCATTCCTGTTTGTTTTCACTGGGCTGAACACTTTCAACTCCTGTCACGTTTCCAGGCTGCAAGGGAAACAGGTGCACTCAAAGAAGCAAAGGATAAGCTTGAAAAACATGTGGAAGAACTTACGTGGCGCCTACAACTGGAAAAACGTTTAAGGGTATTATCTTGTTTCTTAGTGTGGAGCTCCCTCTTTTATGGGCCACTTAGTATAAAGCCTCTTTGGGATACTGTGTTCTAAGTACTTGACTGCATTCTCATTCAATGTGAAATCATTTGTGCAGACTGACTTAGAAGAAGCCAAAGCACAGGAGATAGCAAAGTTGCAAAATACAGTGCAAGCCTTGCAGACCAAGGTCGATGAATCAAATGCAGAGCTTGTCAAGGAACGAGAAACTGCCAAAAAAGCCATCGAAGAAGCACCTCCTGTTATTAAAGAAACCCAAGTTTTTGTGGAGGACACAAAGAAAGTCGAATCTCTAACATCAGAAGTGGAGAACCTGAAGGTATGGTAATTTGCGCGAAGGATGTCATCAAATAGTCATAACATCGCGGATTTAGACGGATATTTATTAACATGTTAAGCTATGACCAATATATGATCAACCAGGCCATGCTGGATTCAGAGCGAGAAAGAGCAGGTGAATCAGATAAAAAGTACACAGAAGCCCTGGAGAACAGTGAAGAACGAGGTAAAAAGCTAGAAGAAGCAGAGAAGAAGGTTCATCAACTCCAGGAATCTCTGACCAGGTAACTCTTCCTTCAGATAACTCATTCTCTATTATGAATGAATGAACTCCTATGTCCTAACAAAAACACGTATAGATTGATATTAGTGAAGCATGCATTTGAACATATCCATTTGTAAGTACACTTTCCACGTCATCTTCATGACACTTATGACTTGTTGTGACACACATGGCTCGCTGATATCTGGGTACCATTTTAAGGGACATTGATGTTCTCATGAATGTATTTGAGATACTTTAATATCTGTGAAATTAAGTGTAAGGCCAGTTGACTGTTTGCAATCACATAATTAGATTAGAAGAGAAGATCAATAATCTAGAATCAGAGAATCAAGTATTTCGTCAGCAGGCTGTGTCAATGGCACCCAATAAGTTCCTTTCAGGTCGATCCAGATCAATCCTTCAGGTAAACTCAGGATCATATATTTCCAGATTCACTGGTAGCATCATGACCTAAAATAATTCGTCTTGTTGCAAAACTGGCAGAGAGGTGGTGACAGTGGTCATCTGTCAACAGACTCGAGGCAAAATCTGGTACGACAAACTCTCCAAGATGTACATAAAGACTTCTGAAGTCCTCCATATTGAGTTTTTCTCACTCGACATGTCTTGAATGGAATAGGATCTACATAATCATTCGATCAACCACAGAGAGTCTTCTGAAATAGAAGATAAACCTCAAAAGTCATTGAACGAAAAGCAGCAGGAGAATCAAGAGCTGCTCATCAGATGTATCGCACAGCACCTCGGCTTTTCTGGGAACCGACCAATCACTGCCTGCATCATATATAAATGTTTGTTACACTGGCGATCCTTTGAAGTTGAGCGTACAAGCGTTTTTGATCGGATCATTCAGACAATAGGCAATGCTATTGAGGTCAGAGACACCTCATGATATTACAGCTTTTATTTTCTCCCTCATGTCAATCTCCTCCATACTTGATGCCTCTCTAACTTGAATATTATCAAATGGAGCAGACTCAGGACAACAACGATGTTTTGGCTTATTGGTTGTCTAATGCCTCAACACTTTTGCTTTTGCTCCAACGCACACTAAAAGCAAGTGGTGCAGCTGGAATGGCCCCACAGCGTCGAAGATCATCGTCTGCCACCCTGTTTGGAAGAATGACACAAGTAAATTTCCTCATTAAGCCTGACCCGAGGCTCTTCATTTTTGGATGAATGAGAACACTATAAATTCATGGGTAATGATGAACTTCAACTAATTTAGTTTCCGACCCATTCTTACATTTGCCTTTTTTTTCTTTCAGAGTTTCCGTGGAGCACCACAAGGCGTTAACCTATCCATGATCAATGGCAGCATTGGCGGAGGAATGGATTCTTTACGGCAAGTTGAAGCGAAATATCCAGCTTTGCTTTTCAAACAGCAATTGACGGCATACGTGGAAAAGATATATGGAATGATTCGAGATAACCTGAAAAAGGAAATATCTCCGCAACTCGGCTTATGCATCCAGGTAGTGACCGCTGATTGACATTATGTTTGGCAATTGATAACAAGGTTTGCATCTGCGGTAATGACTTCGGTCAAGAATAGCTTACACGAGTTTTCTTTGCCAATGATGAACTAGGCACCGAGAACATCAAGAGCAAGCTTAGTCAAGGGGGCTCGCTCGGTGGCAAATGCAGCAGCCCAGCAAGCTCTAATTGCACACTGGCAGGGAATTGTGAAGAGCCTCGGGAACTTCTTAGATACCCTGAAATCGAATCATGTCAGTAAACTGCATTTAGGCCTTTCATGCATCTGCTTTATTCCCTAATTATATATGGCATGATGAGCTTCAATTATTTAGAATTTCACATTTTTTTGCTCCTGCGTCATCTTCTTCTTAGTTGCTGGCCAAAATTATATTCCCAGTAGCAAAGATCTTGTAATTCATTTATCTGCGCAATTCAGCAGTTGTGACATTTTTTGAGTATGTTTGTCTCTGTTATGTTCCAGGTGCCGCCCTTTTTGGTTCGTAAAGTATTCATTCAAATCTTTTCATTCATCAACGTCCAGCTATTCAACAGGTACCAGACTTAGAAAATTGTGTTTTTCAATTGTTTCTGAACTATGAACCAGAATCTTACTTCATTTTTCCCCCAGTCTTCTGTTGCGGCGAGAATGCTGTTCATTTAGCAATGGGGAATATGTCAAAGCAGGCTTAGCTGAGCTGGAACACTGGTGTTACAAGGCAACGGACGAGGTACAATTTGGACACCATGATTCAGTTGTTGTTCTCTAGGTTTCTTTCTAATCAAGCCAAGCTATGCAGTATGCAGGTTCGGCTTGGGATGAGCTAAAGCATATTCGACAGGCAATCGGGTTTCTGGTAAGTGGGCTCCTTTGTCCGTTTCATCACTTTCCGGTGCTTGCCCCCGACTATTGTAGAAAGATGAGCCCAGAATCACTCAAATGTACTGTCTTGGCAATCCAGGTCATACATCAAAAGCCAAGAAAACACTGGATGAAATAAGCCATGATTTGTGTCCAGTGAGTTTCTTCACTCACCAAGCTTAACTTTGGCGATTGGGAACAGCTCCAGTACCCTGTACTTCTGCTCAGTTCCTATATGATCTAACTCCTTTTTTCGCATCACAGGTTTTAAGCGTTCAGCAGCTGTACCGGATCAGTACGATGTACTGGGACGACAAGTATGGCACGCACAGTGTATCTCCGGATGTAAGTTTCTCTCGATGGATTACTTGCTCTAGAACTAGGTTAGAGTCATCCTTGTCCGTGGGGGATTCCTCGGTCATTTTCTTTCAGCATACTTAAATGGAAAGGAATGCTAACCCGGAACTGTGCTTTCCTGAACAACTCTCGTTCAGGTCATTTCAAATATGAGGGTGTTGATGACCGAAGATTCGAACAATGCAGTCAGTAGTTCATTCCTACTCGACGACGATTCCAGGTGAGCTTCGAGATTTACTCGAAACAGAACCAATGCTTTACTCGATTACCATTACACCACTACGTTACTTGATCTTCCATAGAGTCTCTCTTCAGGCGATGCACACAACTTTTTGACTAACTTTTCTCTCTGCAGCATTCCGTTCTCGGTGGACGACATATCAAAGTCAATGGAACAAATGGACATAGCAGACATCGAGCCTCCGCCGCTCATCCGCGAGAACTCAGGCTTCAGCTTCTTGTTACCACGTTCCGACTGATCGATGAACAGATGGGATACCCTCCGTCGACTCGAGTCGGGATGCAATCTTTCTCGAGCACAGTTCTGCTTCTGTAAGGCCGTGGATTAGGTGTGTTCCGAAGAATTCCGCTCGCGGGGCAACGCAACCGAACTGGGGTGTGGAGTTACAGGATGATCTTGCCTTCTGCTATTGTCACTCTAGGGCATGGGAGTTTTGCTAGTCGAGGTGAATCCATTGCTTAATGTGACTCTCAATTCTGTAAATAACCTCTCTATAATTTCTTGATGATTAACATGAATCTCTGCATTAATCAAAATAAAGGAGATAAAATCTCTCTCTCTCTCTCTCTCTCTATCTCCTTCCTTTTTAGTTTGCACATTGTGCAAAACCATGCCAAAAACCAAGATGAGCAGGGAAGATCAGCTGGCAACATGCGCCTGTAAAAATCCATGCAAACCCACAATCAAACAGTAAATATCAGAATTTCTTACCATGCCCATGAAACACTTTCCTTTTCCTTTCCAAATATATTCGGGTTTTGTTAAGACAAATAATAATTTATCGTGAAATCATAAATTCTTAAAAAGTAAACTCCACGATAATTTATAATTATTTTTATTTGATTTTTTTATAATCCAGAACATGCCGTTATTCTAATAGATCGTAAAAGATCGTTATCAAATCATTTCTCTATCTAATAAATTGTCCACGATATCATAAGACAGATAGACATTCTTCTTACACATATATATACTCGTTATGGGTCCCACGAACCGCACCTTCAAGAGGACGAGGACTTTCCTTTTCCGAGTAAACTCGAGGAAAACATAGCGAATGGATCGAGCGTATTTCGAGAGGCCATGCGATACGATACGACTTGATATATTTTTTTTTCCGGTGGGGTTGACGTCCTCTTGACGAATGCTGGCTCGCCACCACGGCGAGATTGCGACGGCGATTGCGACGGAGGGGGTCGCCGTCTGCACTTTCGATTCCACGCTTTGGCTTTGCTTTTCTTGCAAAATATGCTTTCCACATACTGCCAATTCGAGAGGTACCCCAACCGCGACGTCCCTCGCATTTTTTTTTACTCGCTCCCCCGATACGTAGCCTTTGCGTATTCCGCACATTTTTTAAATACCCACGTGTATTTTTTTATTTATATGCGAAAAAAACATGAACATCGCTATCGAGACAAATAAATGATTTAGAAAACGTTTTTTATAGAATTCGGACGGTCTCAAGTGGACAGTTTCTATGGGACGTAGGCCTTATAAAAATGAAGGGATGAAAGATAATTTTACCGTTCGTGAAAATATTAAAATATAAATTATTATTGAAAATATATTTTTTTTTCAAATCAATTATGAGTTATTCGAGGTCATTAATGTGTAATTATGGCTCCACGAATAAATCAAAGGCGGTGCGGATTTTATGATTCCCAGTTATAAGTTGGCCTTTTCAACGGGTAGGGCGACACGTGCGTCACGTGGGTTTTGTCTGATAGTCATTTGTCCTAAATTGGTAGCATTTGAAAAGGAAAATGCACTTTCATTACTAATAAACCGGCCGATCAAATACCGACCAAAAAAAGAAATAAAAATAGCCGACCAAAAAACAAAGAATTATCCGATTGATCATAATATATTATTTCCAAAATCAGATATTTTTCGTTAAACTTGATCGATATATATATATATATATATATTATATTTATACGTCAAGCATTCTTTAACGTTGTAAAGAAAAAAAAAAAAAAAAAAAACTGACCTCCTTAGTGATCCCTTTTTTTTTTTTTTTTTTTTTTTGCTAGAATTCTTAGTGATCTTGTTAGGAAGTACATCCGGTGTGCTTGCTAATCATATAAACATTCAGATTTCAAAATATTGATTGTTTATATTACGAGATGGATAGGTGCATTGAAAGTCGTTAGTATTTCTTTATGATTTCGTAAGGTTAGTATCATTAAAAAATCCCGAACTCATACTACATAACATATTCACCCAAAATCATGCTTCCTCTCACAAAAAAATTTTTTAATTGATATAAAAAATCTACCATCTGTCAGCATTTTGTCTGATATCTAATTGGAATACATACGTCATTGCGCTTTTCATAGAATTGATAAGCGTATTAAAAGTCACTAACATTTATTTATTATTTCGTGAGGTCAGTGTCATTAAAATTCTCAAACTCATACTGCACGGCATATTCACCCAAAACTATACTTCTTCTCATAAAAAAAATCCAATTAGCATCGAAAATCTATCATCCATCGGCATGTTGCCCGATATCCAATCAGAATACACACGTTTCACCACGCGTTCCATATTAAATTCATCTCGTAGTCGATTATCGTGTAAAGGGACCTGTATGCATCTCGACCAAATATTCAATACAACGTCGATGAAGAGCACACTTGGCATTGGACATGAGGGTCCGAGATCCTCTTGCGAAATGAAAATCAATCTTAAAATAAGTGTCTCGAGAATACCCGTTTTGAGTATTTCAACGGTATTCTTGGAAAACTCAATTTCTGGGTACGGCATAAATTATCCGGAAAAAGCATTTTAAAAAAAACGACCTAAGGCGGTGTCAACGGAAAAGACAACTAGACAAAACGAAAATTGTTTTCGGAAAAGACAGGGAAAGGAGATAACTTGACATTGAAGTCCTGACCGACGTTAATTAATAACAGGAAAAAGTGGCGATTTGGGCCCAAGGAAAATTAATTAAGACGAGAAAATCGCCGCTTTTATGGATTTTTTTTTTTGCGAGAATAAAAAATAAAGTAAAATAAAATAAAGTAAAAAAAAAAAAAAAAGAGAAAGAAATGGGAGATGCTTTTAGGGTCCTCCGAGGCTGACGAGGCTAGCAAAGGTGGGGGGAGGAAAAAGGGCGTCCAGGTTCTCTTCACGTAATATTTGGTGGGTCCCACCCCCACCCCCGCCCCTTAAACCCCACACCCCCACCTCTTTCTCTCTCCTCTCTCTCTCTCTCTCTCATTTTCTTGGCTCTTCTTCTTCTTCTTCTTCTTCATCATCTTTTACTTTTGTTGTTGTCTGAATTACTTGAGTTCGAAGCTTGCAGTGTTGTTGCGGGGGGTTCCTGTCTGAACCTTCTTCGGTCTTCTGCGGCTGTTGGGCCGGCGCGATCTCTTGGTCTTCTTCTTTTTCTGCAGCCAAGAAATAAGTGAGAAGAAGCGAGTTTCGGCCGTGGTTCCTTTTTTTTTTTTTTTTTTTGACTGTTTCTTTTTCAGGAAAACCCGGTTTTCTTTTTCTCCCCCCGGCCGGGTCTATTTCCTCCTTTCCACTTCTGGGATTCGAGCGTTTTTCGCCTCCTTTTGCTGCGGGGGAGGGAAAGAGATTTCGCTTTTCTTGGCGGTTCTTGATCTTTTTCAGCGGGGGTAGCGGTCAAGAAAGAGGGCGACTTTGATCTCCGGTTGTTCTCTTTTTAGGTACCCATTTCGTCCTACTTCTCGATTCACTGGCGATGGTTTGAAAAAAAAAAAAGAAGTGCCTTTTTGTTTTTCGCAGCTGCCCTTTTCGTGTGCAGCTTTGATTCTGGTGTCTGTGCTCTGTCGATTGGAGGCAGTTCGCTTCAGATTAGTTGGTTGTCTTGTGGGGTTGAGCATTGTTGGGGATTCTCTCTTGCCTTCTCTTTCTTTTCTTTTGATCTTTTCTTTTGGGTGTTTTGTAGAACTAGTGAGCGGGAGGAGGAAAGAGAAATGAGGTGTTATGTGGTTGAGAGGCTGGGGACTGTGGTTGCTCTGGTTGGCAGTTCTCGCTAGATCTCAAGCATGAAGGGCTAGTCCTCCTGCTTCGTATCGCAGATTGACACGTCTTGGGATTTGGCAGATTGGTCTTCTCTTGCTATGAGATTGGTGTCTTTTCGATTTCCTCGGATTGGAGATTGCCTCTGGTTTGGAAGGTGAACATTGGGGGGCGATGAATTGTGATTAGGCACTCACTCGGGGGGGCAATGTTAAGAGCAGTTGCTCTTGGCTTATTCCTGTCTTCCCTTACCGTCTGTGCTTACGCCGATGACAATGGATATAGCTGCTGCGATGACGAGGGCTTTTGGACCGTCGAGAGAATCTTGGAGTGCCAGAGAGTGAGTGATTTCTTCATTGCTGTGGCGTACTTTTCGATACCACTTGAACTCCTATATTTTGTTAGCTTGTCGAATGTGCCATTCAAATGGGTACTCGCTCAGTTCATAGGGTTTATTGTCCTCTGTGGTTTGACACATTTGCTCAATGGTTGGACTTACTATGGCCCTCACTCATTCCAATTGATGCTGTCCCTCACAATTGCAAAGATTTTCACCGCGCTGGTCTCATGTATAACTGCAATAACCCTTTTCACTTTGATACCTCTGCTGCTCAAAGTAAAGGTGAGAGAAACTTTCTTGAGACGGAACGTATTGGAATTAGACCAAGAGGTTGAGATGATGAAGAGACAGAAGGAGGCTAGCTGGCATGTCCGTATGCTGACACGGGAAATTAGGAAGTCGCTGGATAAGCATACGATATTGTACACGACTCTGGTTGAGCTCTCTAAAACTTTGGATTTGCACAATTGTGCAGTTTTGATGCCAAATAGTGATCGGACAGAAATGATTATGACCCATGAGTTGAAAGAAAGTTCATTGAACAGTTCCGGTCGCTCCATCCCGATCAATGATCCTGACGTGATAGAGGTAAAAGAGAGCAAGGGTGTGAAAATTTTGAGGCCAGATTCAGCCCTGGCAGTTGTGAGTAGTGGTGGGCTTGATGAGCTAGGTGCTGTGGCTGCAATCCGGATGCCAATGCTTCAGGCATCAAACTTTAAAGGAGGAACACCACAGTCGATTGATACACATTATGCAATACTAGTTTTGGTTCTTCCACAAGCAAATCCTAGAGATTGGAGCTACCAGGAAATGGAGATTGTGGAAGTAGTTGCCGATCAGGTGGCCGTGGCCCTTTCTCATGCCGCAGTTCTTGAAGAATCTCAGCTTATGAGAGAGAAACTGGCAGAACAAAACCGCGCTTTGCAACAAGCTAGGAAAAATGCTATGATGGCTAGTCAGGCGAGAAATTCTTTTCAGAAAGTGATGAGTCATGGGATGAGGAGGCCAATGCACTCAATCGTGGGCCTACTGTCGATTCTTCGAGAAGAAACTGTGAACCCTGAACAAAAACTCACTGTTGACGCAATGGCGACGACCAGTAATGTCCTCTCTACTTTAATTAATGACGTGATGGAAATGTCTGCTAAAGATGATGGGAAGTTCCCTTTTGAGATGAGACGTTTTCATTTACATTCTATGATCAAGGAAGCCTCTTGCCTTGCCAAATGCCTCTGTGTTTATAGAGGCTGTGGTTTTGAGATCAGTGTTAAAAGTGCTCCCCCTGATCAGGTTATGGGCGATGAAAGGAGGACTTTCCAAGTGATACTGCATATGTTTGGTTATCTTTTGGATGTCTATGATGGAGGGGGTAATGTCACTTTTCGGGTCTCTTGTGAGAGCAATACTGAGGTGAAGCATGATAAGACTTGGGGTCCTCAAGCGGTAAGCCTGGCTAATGAGTTTGTAACTGTAAAATTTGAAATTGAGATTGCAAGTGGAAGTGCTCCTTCTGGTGGCCTAATTCCTGTAATGCACTTAGCTGGTCAGAGTCGTGGCAGTAGCAACAACAATAAAGATACCCTGAGCTTCAATGTCTGCAAAAAGCTTGTCCAGGTTGGTGCTTGCGCTCCCTTGTATTTATCATTTTTCACTGAACAACCATGAGTTTCCTCATCACATTAGGTTTGGATGCAATTTTTCGCTGCATAATCTTCGCTGTTTCCATGTGGTTTGTCATTGTGAAATGAACCCACTTGGTTGGAGCTTCATGGATACACAAAAAATTTAGGAATTTGGAAGAGGGTGCATGATATCTCATGGCTGCTGTACTATAGGGTGACTGCAGTGCTTATCATATTTCCTTCTTAACAGTAGGCTTGTCATTACCAGATAGTACAAGAAATGATCAGAAGTCTGCTAATCAAAATGTCTGTCCTGTTGTCAGATTGGACGATGGGTTGATTTAGGTGTTTCTATACTCTGTCATTAACTTGGTTGCAATAGGTAATGCTATCATCAAATTGAGTAATCATTGTGAAGTATGTTGTTAATTTGGTTCCACTCGATAATTCATCATACATACCGTAAACTTCAAAGACTTGATAGACTTCTAATGAGCAGTTAGCTCAGGAATCTGCCCATGCTGTTAAACTTGTTTGGTCGGACTCTGTCGAAAATGAGGAAATTTGACTTGGGGTTTTATTTGAGATGCTTATTAACAACTCATTTGATCTTATCTTTGCACTTTTGTACTTTGAAACTAATGATTCTGTAGCAAAATTTTGGGGTAGGACCTTGTCTGTGCAGCCATTTGAAGTGTCTCTTTACAACTTATAGATCTGTGAAAACCATGTGCAGATGATGCAAGGAAATATCTGGATCGCTTCAAATTCTCGAGGTCTTCCTCAGAGGATGACACTTGTTCTCAGGTTCCTAAAGCAAGATTCTCGGGCAAGAGCCATGTTGCCTTCTGGAAATCACATGGAGCAACAAAATTTGGACTCTCTATTTAGAGGCCTCCGGGTTCTACTTGCAGATGATGATGTTGTCAACAGGACTGTGACCAAAAAGCTTCTTGAAAAACTTGGTTGTCAGGTGACTTCAGTTTCGACGGGTCTAGAATGCCTTACTGCCCTGAGCCATACAGATAATTCTCTCAGAGTGGTTTTTCTGGATCTTCATATGCCCGATATGGATGGCTTCGATGTTGCAATGAGAATAAGGAAGTATCACAGCCGTCACTGGCCATTAATCATCGCACTGACGGCGAGTGCTGAGGAACGTGTTTGGGAAAGATGCCTACAGATGGGAATGAATGGCGTGCTATGGAAACCGGTAGTCCTGCAAGGGGTGGCCGATGAACTTCGACGAGTATTGCAGCGAGCAGGGGAAGCAGTATGATGATGCGTAGGAGGTGATGAATTCATTGATAGGCGGTTCTTATACTTCCCTCTCATGACAGTGTCGATTCTTCTCGCATGATGTAGACAAAATACAGTCACTATGCTTTACTAACCATTTTATTTTTGCTTATTGATAGAATCCAATAGGCTTAAATGTAGCTTTTACTCAAAATTCTCATCGGATCAATTCAGATCCACAAGAATTATGTAGAGATTCACAAGAATAGATTATCTGAAAGTGCAGTAGAAATGAACAGTCCAGTCGTGCACATTCTCTCAAAATAAGAAAAGGGCAGGTGTTTTGTATGATATGGTGCAATATTGGAGCATTCTGGACCGGTCGAGCTGTTAATAGCGTGGACCCGAATTGTTTAGTCGTGCACCATCCCTTCTGTTGTGTTCTTGAGCAACAGGCGTAAAATACATGCAGTAGAAGTTCTGTGTGGATGAACCTTATTACGGCACATGGCAATGTGAGTGTCTAAGTTAAGTCTGCGTGCATCTGGTTGTTGCGTGAAGCTTGCTGAAGTTCCTTAAAAAATTTGATTACAGGTAGTAGCGCCATGGCAAAGAGTCGTTTGTCTCGGGTTTCAGACGTGGGTCGAGCATTTCTGGATTGTAGTTTACATAGAAGTCAACAGTTTGGGCACAGCACTCTGAGGTAGCATGATTCTTTATTTGTTTACTATCTTGAGTAGGTGATCACTGAATGTTAGGGGCAGTGCCGCATTTTTCTTTGCTAAAGGCGGAATCTTTTCATGTGTTAGAGAGAGAGAGAGAACAAAATCTATGCCATAAATAATGTCAAGTTGCACTTTCTAAGCATGTACTGCATTGTGTCAAAAAAAGAAGAAAAAAAAGCATGTACTGCACAAAATTTATGCCCTGTACAATATCAAGTTGCACTTTTTAAGCATGTACTACACGAAGCCTCTCTCTCTCTCTCTCTCTCTCTCTCTCTCTATATTTATATATATCAAGCTGTGAAGTCTTTCTGCAGAGAAACACGTTTACAGTTGTTTAAAAAGGCTTTTTTCAGTTGTTGCTTTTTTATGGGACCCTGTTAGATCGAATGAAAATTGTCCGTTCGATGGATCGAAAAGCCTCCCGGTCGCAATGTGGAAGACCCTTTTTTGTACTGATGGGATGAACTAGGTCAGTTGAGCGGGCGAAATTTGATGTAAATTCAATTATTTATGGTTCAACTAACTAATTGATCAAACTCTAGAATCGATGAAAACTCGATTTCAAGAGATGCATCTCGGTAATTGATCGATTGATACGGTAGTTAGAATGAGTTCAGGAGATAGATACGCATTCTGCTTCCTTTACTTTGTGATTCATCTAACTAAATCCTTCGACAATGCCTATGGAACGTGCCGAGATTGTTTAATACCTAATTGTACAATTGAGAATGACATTGGAGGAGTTTAATTACAGAGTTTCACGGTGGCCAAAAATAGGAAAGGGAAAATAGGAACGGCTGGCTCAACAGTTCACAAGAGTGTTTTGGGCCATGACTCAGGCCCAAGAGCTTGGATTCAGCATCACTCTTCCCCCGCATCACACGTCCAAAGAAGCCCAAAGGAGAGAGCCCTCCTTTCAAGTTGATGCCTCTTGGTTAGGATCGTGAGAGATCTTTGGCTTAGTAAAGCTTGGACATTCGTAAGATCTTCTCTACATTTTTTGTTTTTTTTTTGGGCTCAATCTGCTTCTTGAACCTTCTAGAGGAAAAATACCAAAAAAGTCCTAACTCTACTGCATTACTACCAATTCCGTCCTAAGTTTTTTAATTTGATCAATTTAATTCTAAATATTTTCATATTGGTACCAATTTAATCCATACGAATAATTTAGACCAAAAATTGCTAATATGAACATTCGCCCTGCCGATCGGTGCTAACGTGAACATTGTTAATAATATTTTTAATATATATTTTTTAATTTTTAAAATAAATTATTGAATTTTTTTCCTTTCCCATTTCTTTTTGCCATTGGCCTCACAACCATGGCCAATGAGGGTTGGCCTAGCTAGGCCGAGGGTGAGCGTTGGCCATCCAAATGAGGCTCCCCGCCAAATTTGGCAAGGTCAATCTTCACCTAAGCCAAGGCGGCCTTACCGCGCCTCACTGGGCCTCACCGTCCCCTAGGTGAGGCCTAGCAAGGCCAACCCTCACTTAGGCGAGGTGCAATGAGGTTGCCTCGGCTTGGGTGAGGGGGGCCTCACTTGGACGATCAGTGCTCACCCTTGGCTTGGTGAGGGCGACCTCGCTTAGGCGAGGCTACGCTAGCCATGGTTGTGATTGGCCACTGGAAAAAGAAAAGGAAAAGAAAAGGGAAAGAAAAAATATTTAAAAAATTCAATTTTTTTTTCTTTTTAAATGTGTACGTTAGCTTCGGTTATACCACGTCGGACGCTTGACGTCAACATTACAATTTCCGGTTTAAATTGACCAGATGGATTGAATTGGTATCAAAATGAAAAAAAATTATGACTAAATTGGTCTAATTGAAAAGTTTAAAATTAAATTGGTATTAATGCAATAGGTTTATGATTTTTTTCTATATATATATTTGAAGTTTGGAATTGGGTCATCCCGAGTTCCAATTGATCAAGCCTAAGTTCGAAATCGATGATCGGTTTTGAAATGAACCCAAAAATCAATTCTTTCTTTTATCATTGTGAACTCCATAAATAAATTTGGGGCAAAGTAAACTAAAAGTACCAAAAGTCGTGTAAAACGCTCATTTTGGTGCCAAAAGTTTCCGTCGGATCACTTAAGTGCCAAATCGGAAAAAAAAAAAAAACGATCACTTTGGTGCTACCGATGAGAGATTTCGGGTAAATTAATTACGTGACTTTTATATTTTAAAAACAAAAAGTTGTAGTGGCTTTTAAACGACGTCATTTTCCATTCTCCTTAAGAAATGACGTTGTTTTGCCATTATACGTGTACAGCCTCACAAAAACGACGCTGAGCGAGGAGAGGCTAAGGTTATTGCTCAAGCAAGAAATGGCGGGAAGAATAGGAGGTGAGGGTGGAGGAGGAGGAGAAAGAAGGGGGGTTGAAGATGCCATTGCTGGTGTCGTTGCTAGTGTCATTGCTGGTGCCGTTTCTGGTGTCACTACCGGTGTTGTTCTTCGAGGAAGAAGACGAGGAGGAAGCCCATGCCTTCTCTCTCTCTCTCTCTCTCTCACAATTTGAGGATTTAGGGTTCTTACATGGGGGAAAGACGGCAAACGGCGTCATTTTGTTGTTTGGATGCTGACTGTACTCTCCGACGAGCCACATCAGCTTCTAAAATTAATAAAAAAGTGTCGCGTCGGATTTTTGGTCAATTAGATCGGCGTTGACACTGAAATGATCGTTTTTTTAAATTTGTTAGTACTTAAGTGATCCAAAATAAACTTTTGGCATCAAAGTGAAGCGTCATACACAACTTTTGACATTTCTAGTGTACTTACCCCAACAAATTTGAAAGGAACTAAATTGCATGAATTGCTATCGGAACAAGCACTCGAGGATTAGGTCGAGGGATCAGCTCTTTACCTAGCTCAAAACTTGAACCTTCAATTTTTTCCGAAAAACAAAGGAGCCTCCCTTTTTTCAGGGAGAATGACAGAGAGGTCTAAGCCAAATAAATTTCAAGTCTTTTGAAACCGAGACTCGAGCTGGCTGATTCACCAACTTGACCCAGCAACCGGCCGATTCTAGCCGGTCGGTGGCTCCCCGAATCAGACCGGCCCAACTGCACGAACCGGGGCTTGATCATCACCAGAACCAAGAAGAAAGACCACCAATCCACTGATGTGACTGTCCGCCGAATCACAAGAACTTTTCTCAAACGTTGGAAAACCGAAAATGGAGGTGCGACAAATTGCAAAGTCCCTGAGGGATAGCGACGACGTTACGGCGGGATTCCCCAGGACGCAACTGCACAGGGAAGCGCCTCCCTCCCTCCCTCCCCGGCGGGTCTTCCGGGGGGGTTTCTGCAGCTGGCATCATCGTCAGAGGTCAACTCCCCCCCGGCGCACATCTCCCTCGTTTTGCCGACCGGAGCTCTGTCGTTTTCCACGGCTCCCTCCTTGTCGTTTTCCCATCTTTCTTGTTCCCGTGAATGCCCCCCTCTCCCTTGAGAATCTCGAGGGGTCGTGAGGTTGCTCCGCATGGAACTTGCGCCACCTTTTTGCCCTAGTCCAGTTGAACCCTTCAAACCAGCGATGGTAAAAAAAAGCGAGGCGAACTCATGGATACCCGAAACTCTTGTCGTGATATTACTCTGTGTAACGAGTCGTCCGGTGATTGGATTCGCGCGGGAGACTCCTTTTTCTGGTGTTGAATACGAGCCGGTTATTTAAATTGTCGCTTGTAGTCAATACATCGATTTTGCAAACTTGATTTCGAAGCATCGAAACGACCGTAGGTTTAGGGTGGATGTTGAGGCTCAACCGACCGTCGGTTGCTAACTCACAATGAGACATATGCAAGTTTCCATCTCTTTGAGAACTTTTCATTTGGCTTGGGAACTCGGTTACCATTTTGCAGATGCATTCCCAAGGAAGTTCTGCAGGTTAAGCTACATGCTCTATGTGCAGTCTATCTTGTAGTTCCATTTCATTTCCATTTTCTGCTTATATATATACATAGCAGGAGGACATGGGTGAAAATTAATACGCACGAAAATAGTCATATTATCATATTATTATTATGCAGAAGATGGAATCATTTATAAATAAAAAATAAAAAAATGAAGAAGATGGAGTTGCCTACTATCATGAGGCTGTACGGGATCTTCCACTTTGTTAAGTTAATAAATTCGCTTGCATATAATTTATGATTCTCATTTTTCTACATATATTATTCACTACTTTAGCCAAAAAAGGGTCGAAAGTTCTATTCAGAGACATTCTAGTCCTTAACCGCTCCTTGCATTTTTGGCCTATCCTTCATTGACCTTCAGAGCTGAAACTATTTAAGTACAGTTATTCATGCAAGTACTCTCGCATTTGATTAGAACTGCATATGTATCGCAGTTTTTTTTTTTTTTGGTCAAAATGGTGATTTTTTTTTTAACCATATCTATTAACAGAACATTTATCAGCAACTTACTCTTCGATTCAGTAATAACCTTTCTTATTGAAGATTCTCCTTAGTTTGATTAGTTCAGTCGTTATTTACCGTGCCCTAAAACCAAAACTTGTCTTCATTTCGGATAGCTTCAAATTGTCATTTTTGATAACCCTGATCATACAATAACTGCATCATCTTTACTGTAAAATTGAACTAATCGAGAATGATTAAATTTCTAGTTAGCAACGAAGGATTATACTGTTTTTTCTGACATTAACAATCTCCTTGTTAAACACAGTGAGCTGTCTACACAGAGAGGCAACGAGATGCTTTGCATAGTTCTTTTATACATGTAACAAACCATGATTTGGCTGGCTAGGATGCGAAATATTCCCAATTAATTAGTAATTATCATAAGCTGTAGAAACATTGTCAAAGGGATCACTGTTTAGTTGCTAATTTATTAATGTTTTACTTTGCTAAACATATGATTACCCAACAGGGGGATTGTTCTTTTTGAATATTTCTCCTGCTGATGTTTTTTTAACTGATTCACCTCTTCCCATGAATCTAACATTATATTTTACTTAAAGGAGTTGATTGTCACCTAGCTAATATAATTATGTTGTTTGAGGAATATTAATCATGATTTACCTGAAGATCGTGTCGAGACAGGTGAATTGTTTGAACTATACTTTGGCACTTGCAGAATGAATGACCACCACATCCTCAACAATAGGGAATTTCCTGCATTGTGATTGGCCGTCGGCCCGAAAATGGAGAGACGCTTTAACTAAAGAGAAGATTAGCATAATTGTTTTTTGAAAGTTAGGTCAAATTGCACCTAATCCCGACGAAATAGACGACGTGTACTTCACGGCAAGTGCGCCTCCTGATCGAATAAAGATATTCGGCATCAAGGGAACTCGGCAAAGCAAAATGCCATTGAATTTCCCCTTTGCTGATGCATGATTCTCCATTACCAGTGGCCATATTTTAAAACTTAGCTGCTCATCACTTTTATAATGAACAAGAAAGGCTCCGTTTCGATGGTCCACATTAGTTTACTCCGGTTCCACAGAATCCAATTCAAAGTTCATCATTTACTGGCTTGTTTAGGCTGAAACATTAATCTAGGGTTTGGAGTTGTTGACAAAAATCAAATAAAAATGACAGTTGATAGGAACCGAGGCGACTACATTAATTGTTGTTCCTCATCGTCGGCGGGTTTAATTATGTAAATTGTACAATTGAACATTTTAAAACCCTAGGTGGGCTCAATGGGTACTGGTGCTTTACCACTGGAATGTTGCAAGAAAGAAAAAGAGCTAGCCTTAATTTTTTAATAGTATATGATTAACATCGACATGTGAACGCATGTGAAGAGGGTCCTCCTTGCTGCTCAACTCTAGGATCCTTTGAGTATGTCAAGAAAAGAAAAACATCCTTTTAAGGGCACTATACTGATCTCAGGCATAAAGTGGTGCTTGATTATCCAGTATACAAAACCTTTAAAAACAAAACATATAATATGTCCGTACGGATTTTGGAAGCCTAATCAGCTGAAAAGATCTATTTTAGGTCTCGTTGTTTGAACAAAGAGTAATTTACAGGATGGAGACATAGATGTATGCGAAACATGATTGAAACATCACTGAATGAAACTCAACATGTGTGATTATACGTTTGCTTTTTTGCTGCATTTGGGTGATCATACAACTAGTTTTAAAAAAATATTTTGCAGTTTGAGGACATAAATTTCTACACATGATTGAAGCATTGATAACAGATGATGTAGTTAATCTTTCTAATCCGAGATTTGAGTATGTTCCCTCATTCTGATTAATTTCATCATCATATATATTTAGTTTGCCTGTATTCTTCCAGCTAGACAATATTTCCCGCATCGCAAAAAGCATCGTTTAAGTTAGTGATCATATTATTGCAATGGATAGAACCTGCTACTATACTGGTAAAAGCATTAACTAGCTCCAGAAAAATGGCTCTTTTATGCTGAATGCAAGCGTCCATTGCTGTTTTAACAAGTAAAAATCTCGACTTCTGGATCACTACTAGTCATCGTCCTAAGTGTCAAATTCCACGCTAGTAAATTAGATTTCGTATCTAATGTGCTCTCATCTAGCGAACTAAAGCATGCACCAGGAGCATACCTTTTCTGAACAACTTTGGGTTAATTTTTTATGTTGAAAAGTGCAGAAAAATTGGGTCTGCTGATGTTTCAGCCATAATCTAATGCAGTAGCTGATTAGTATATAATCTTGGATAAAACACCCAAATCCTTCAAATGTTTGCTTAGAAATTGGCAAACGAGGAACTGCTTATTCTGAAGTTATCTCTTTCCTCTCAAAAAGCCACAATGTTTGGATCTATTTTAGCAACTCATCATCAGTTCATCGCCTAAAGTTGCACACGCTTTGCTCGAAGAATGATGTTTGCAACTAAAAGGCCACCAGAACCAGAGGCTAATGTTTGTGGGACTTGAGAATTCTTGAGAAGATATCTCCAGATTTTTCGCTTAATTGGCTAGGTCTCTCAAGCTAATACTCTGAAATATTTAATCCTTGTACTTGAGTTTGTCCCCATTTTTTTTTTCCGAGTTCTAGCTTCCTTTGTGAAGCTTTCCTCTAATTAAGTTATGGTTCCTGTTTAACACTAAAAACAACGAAGACAAACAGAACAAACTATATATAAGCATGAAGTCACTCATCCACAATAAGCGTCTATCCTGTTCACTCTAACTGTAATATGTGTAGTTCCCTTCAAGCTCCAAGTCTATCAGATTCAAAGTGAAATTCAGTAGCAAGAAGAGCATGTTCTTCAGGGACAACCCCCCCCCCAAAAAAAAAAAAGAAGAAGAAGAAGCCATGATCATGGATTAATTATGAGACACAAAGATATAAAAATATATATATGTTAGAGAGGAGGTTGGAAAAATAAGAAAACTTCAGCTCTGCCAGAAAAGAAAATTGAAGAGGAGGAAGAGAAAAGGTGAAGAAAATAATTGGAATAATTAATCAAGCTATTTTCATGATTAAGAAGCCTCCAATATTTTTATCTTAGCTCTTCTTAACGATTGTCCTAAGAGCAGACCACTAAATATAGTTACAATACATACCGACACTCTTTGAAAATTGAGTAATAGCATATTTTAAAAAGAAATAATAGATGATATACCGCCAGCATAAAAGAAATTTACACAAGCGACCTTTTCTGCCCCTGTATTGAAGATTATAACATCCACTCTCTCAATTCAATAGTGTATAAAGCCACTTGTGTAAACTTCGCTATAATTACTAACAAAGAAAATACTGAAGTACATGAAATTAGCCAGGGTCAGATCTACATGGAACTCCTTGCAAATTGCATATGTAGAAATTAAATGAATTACAGTTGTCACTATTCAAGGCTTTAAATAAAATACTCAGTAGACTGGATTTAACGTATTAGTTTTGCTCCTGACTGCTCTAAGTTTTATGCAACAGTATGAAGAGATTAGCATAGAAAGGAGGGGTTTTTTATGGAGCGAAACACAAAAATCAGTGGAAAAGTTGTGAAAACTAAAATAATTGAAGGAAATTGAAATAAAACCCTTGCCTTGATTTGCACATAAAGAAGTACCAAAATGATGATAGTCATGGTTTAATGTACAAAATATGAAAAAGACATGAGCAAGTTGTTTTTCCATATCCCTGACACAATACAAGATAAAGTAGCTGACCTGAAGCTCTCTATTTCCCTCTCTCCCTCTTGTCCTCACGACTTCTCTAAATTATCCTTTTCTAGCCGTAAGTCGGCCGGCCATGGGTCCAACCGTAAGCCTCATGGTTCAATTGTCCACCATTTGGAAGCAAATTCGGAGGCAAATTATACACCGGCATCGATGAGGGGTCCGCCATCCCCCCTTGTTGCTGTCCCCCGCCGCCACCAATCCCCGGTGGCGAGCCACTCCCCATCTGCCCTTGTCCGCTGCCCGCTTCGTCGTCCTCCTCCAAGGGCAGTCTCTCGTAAGTTGCATTCGAAAAGGTCGCTGCGATCACCATGACAGGCCCCGAAGCCACGAGCGAGCCCACGACGCTTCCGCCAACCACTTGACCTTGGCCTCCAGCTAGGTATATGGTCAATCCAGTTGACCCTGGCGGGGCAGGACCAGGCAAAAAGGCCCCGGTGAGGGAGAGAATCTCGAAGCGGCCGTGAAGGGCCATGATCGCCCCTGGGGCTGTGGGTTGCCGCAGTGTGACATTGGTGACTGTGCCGCTCCCGCTGAGCACGCAGACACCCCTCTGTCGCCGTCTGGCGAACTGGGCCACGCTCTCAGCTATATCTGCGCCGTTGGCTATCTCCATCACATGGCTCCGAAGCGCGTTAGGACTATCTCTTGTCACAAAGATCGGCGGCTTCGGCTTATTCTTGGAGCCCGGCGGACGGCCCCTTGGCCTTCGAGTGGCGGCCTCGACAGCTCCTTCCTTCGGCTCGTCGCTGTTTTCTCTCTCGTCTTCCTCCCCGACACCGCCTCCTCCACTGTTGTCATTCATGGAGATCCCTAGATCAGGCTTTTTCGCTGGGGAGGAGCTCGTCGCCGTCTCGACTCCGGGGAGCCCGACCTGCCCTGTCCACCATGGATTTGACATGATTCCTCTTCCTCGTGAAAAAAATTGGGCAAACTATGTGCTGTCGAAACTATAGGATTGATCAGCACTTGAATTCCTTATGGACCCCCAGATCTATCCGGGTCAATTCACTTCTTCTCTATGCAAAAGCTCAACGAGGAGAAGAAGCAAAATCGCTGCAAAAAGTGAAGAGAGATGTGACAAAGAGATGACCTCCCCAGAAGAGACCACTAGTTCTAGCGATCTTTCCCAAGAAGGCAGATGTTGGAGAGAGTTGGAGAGAAACAGAAAGAGGAAAAGGTAGTAGAGGTTAAAGAAGGCGAACGATTTGAGAAGCTAAGGGAGAGTGAAAAGTGACGAAGCAAGCACGAGAGAGAGAGAGAGAGAGAGAGAGAGAGAGAGAGAGAGTATGAACAGGAAAAAAACCACAGCTTAAGTAAGCGAGAATCTCTCGCTCCCCCTCTGTTTTTTTCTTTTCTTTCTGGGTTTTCTTTACGAACCCCGCTTTGGCTTGCTTATGGGGAGTGCAAAAGGTGCGTGCTGCTTTTTTAAACTCTTGTCTCCCCCCACAAGAATACAAAAGCGATGCGGTCAGGGAGAAGAGAGAAGGTAAAGAGGAAGAAGAAGAAGGAGAAGGAGGAGGAGGAGGAGGAGAAGACGAAGATGGTAATGGTGTTGGGAATTAGGGTTTGCGCTGTGGGGTCGCGTGCGCGTGAAATGGTGGGTCGCACGTCCCCTTCTCTCTCCTGCTCTCTCTTTCCTTCTCTCTCGCGTCCCGACATACATATATCATCAGAAATGCGCGAGAGGTTGAGGAAAGGTGCGCGCAATATGTTAGTCGCATCATTTTTATATGAATAAAACTGACCTCATTTCTCAAGAAGCTTATGTACCCCATTAAATGAATTAAAAAAAGACCCCCCCGGGGGAGGGTTTTCCAATTATACTAATGTCAAAAGCGGGGCGGGCTCCGATCTTGACCGCAAAATCAGTCATCTTCCTCCCGGTCGCTTTCCTTACGGCTCCAGATGTGCCGTTCGCGACTGCGTCTTATGATCAGACTGGCCATGATTCTGTCTTGTGGAGGCCGTTTGCATGGTGGAAATAATCTTAACCTTCCTTTTCCCCACTTTTAACAATGGTTTTTTTAATGGGGGATTGTGGAACGGTGTCCAATCGCTTGCGGCCTCTCTTCGTGCGGCTTGAGACTTTTGTTATGTGAAGCTATGATTAAATCGTAAACAATTCGATATGAGATCCATGTTGCAGGAAAAAGTATGCGGTGAAATAGTAAAAAGGGTCATGAATAGTTGCATCGAATTATATATCTTAGGCCGTAGATTATTGTTGTAATTTGTACTTGTTCAAGCCTTCATTGAATTTCTCTTGATTGGCGTGGTCAATTTCTGCGTCGCCAAAACGTGGATTGTCTTTTTAAGAAGTAGGGCAGGACCATGACATGGATAATAAAGGCCAGTTAAAATGAGCATCTGAACATGAAAGCATTGTGGAATTAGGATAACACATTTTTGGTTGTTTAATAAGTCAAGTGAACAAATACAAACTAATCATTAAGATTTAACGACCCGGTAAAGATGTTTGACATTTATTTTAACTATTTACTTTAATACAGGGTACATTCAAGGACATCTTTGGGTCAATACACTCAAGGATTGCATTAGTTGCAAATTGAGGAAAAAAAAATTAGGGTTCGCTTTCAATAATGTCCCTTTGTGTCATTGAAAAACATGTTTGTTCATGTTTCAATGATTTCTAGGTGTGAAGTAACTGTTGCTACTGTTAAAAGGCCAGGAGGAATACACAATTTTTTAAAAGGGTAGAAGAAGTCATTTACATGTTACCGATATTATATTTGAATCTCGTTTAGGAGTGCCTTCATGACATTTATCAAGCATACTTTGTAGGAAACTTTTTGTGTATAAAACACTAAATATACAGTTTACAATCACAGTTAATACATTTAAATACTATAAAGTTTCTTAGCTTAATAAGCATTTTGGAAGCACTGGTCAATAAATTTATTCATGGTTACCATGTCATGTTACTTCACGCTCACCCATGTAATTACTGAGCTTCAATATGATGCATACGAGAAATTAGGGAATGTAATAATTAACAAATGGTCTTGAGGATGTAATGGATGTACCCGAAGCTTTGCATATTAGGCTCAATTAGGAACCATAGAAAAATTTAGAGGTTCGACAATCAAACTCAATTTCAAGCCTAATGAGTCTTGTCCAAATTCACTCATGACTCGAAAAATGTTGAGATTTCATTTGCAAAAAAGGCCAGCCTAGATAAGAAATGAGCCGGCCGCAGAAATGGAGTCACTTACAAGTGTTTGTCAGCCTTGGAAAAGTTTATTGCATATGACGCTGCTCTTACACCGCAAGTCCAAAAGGCATTATTTAGCTCAACGCAAAGGTGGCCTATTAGGGTTGTCAAACCATCAAGCTCATAATTAGGTCTTCTTGTGATTGTCCATCATTTGGTAATTACAAATATTTTAATTAATGTCCCTATTAACCCTGTCCTTCTGATATGGAAAATTGCATCATTTTTGTGTATGTAATGTGGCTGAAAATATGTAAAATTAATACAATAAAAAATCTCAAACCGATACACTTATGATAAATTTATTCAAATTAAATTTTTAACCACAAAAAATCTCAAACTAGTATGCCCATAACAAATTTACCTTCATTTAGTTTTAGTTCAATTTTATGTTCAAATTGCTGAATTAGATGACATATATCTATCGATGGATCTATCGGTTCGAGGTTTTACCCTTCGTTTAAGGTTTTTCTTGGTGGTAATCTAATTTAATGGAATTTAATGGAGGGTAAAGTTATCACAAATGCTGATGGTAAAAAAAAATAGTTTTGTGTAAATTTATCATAGGTGTGCCGGTTTAGAAATTAATTTGTAGTAAATTTGCTAAAAATATATTAATTTGGAGTTTTTTCTAGCATTAATCCAATATGTAAGTAGTCAAAAAGTCTTTTTTCTTTTTTCTCTTTTTCTCTTCTCTCTCTTCTTTTTATGCCATGGAGAAGGGTTTTAGCCTTTCCTTGCCTATCTTATTGATTTTGTTTGTGTATTCTCATTTGTTTCTTATTTTTTCTTTTCTTCCGATCTAAATTTGGGAGTTCTCTTCTCCCGATCTAGTTTTACATTTGAGAGTTTCAACTTTTCTAATCTAAGGACTTATGCTCTTCTGATCTAGATTTGTGATTTTCATAAATATGTTTTCGCAAATTCGACACCCCTATATTCTATTCGTGTACCGTCTTATACCTCTAGCTTCAATGGTGATCACAATAGCTTTGGCATCTCACTGAACCACAAAAATTGCTCTTTCAAATGTTAGAACTGCGTTTTTTCATTTATTTTGGTTATGTCTATGTGGAGATAGTGTAGAGGAAGTCGAATCTAGGCATATATCGCCAACTAGCAATGCCATAGTTGCTAGAGAAGGAGTTTCCGATGTGTGCTCATCACTGATGATAATAGAAGATCTAGTGATTGTCGCCGATCAACTTGCTTGACGATTTTACTCTTATAGAACAAGTGTGTACTTAACCATGCTGGTGCTTTGTTGATTCTCTTTGTTTTCTAAATTTAGCTTTGTTTTATAGTATTTTTGGCTTTATTATGCTTCTAAGTTGTTTTGATCTGAAGCCCATGTGTTTCTTATATATTGTTTTGAGCAATGAATACAATTTTCTTTTGAAAAGAAAAAGAAGTGGTTGATTACTTAATTATTTTGGGATCATTGAATTTAAAATCCATCACTTTTAATGATCAATCAAATTGATATTGGCCAAAAAGACCTGATCGACTTGATTGTTTAGAAATTATGATCACCTATCACCTTCAAAAGCCGGGATCATTTGCTTCCACATCTAAAAATTGCATGTCTTTTCATTTTCTAAAACTCACATCACCTTATCTTGTACTATAAAAGGCATAAAATGATGAAACATTGGATGCCAGAAATCACCAACAATACGTATTATTTAATAAGTACTGTCGGATGTAAACATTATAGAATACTTTTAAATATGTTTAAGCTTTTAAAAAATGGTCTGGAATGTGCAATAATGACAATCTCTTGCTAAATTAGGACCGAGTGTTCCGAAAGATAATTTCGAGCTCCTCAGCTTATGTGTTCTTTTCCCAGAAATGCAATGCACGAAGTCGTGTGTCTCTTAGTCTAATGGGGCCATTGTCTGGCCTCGGAAGAAGCCTTTTCGTCGATAGTTGTAAAGTCTATACAGTAAATTAAACATAATTAATACTGTAGTGCTAGTAATAATGTATGCTTGCAAAAAGTAAGATTTGCTTGTCTGAAAGGAAAATAACCATGATATTTTAATAGTCGGGATACGATAAAAATATCAACTGAAGTTGTTATTTTTATGGAATGAAGTTCGATTCTGGATAAGAGACCAAGTTGGCAAGATAGGGAACAAAACTACAACAGGAGTATTTGACATTATATAGGACCAAAAGTCTAAGATCCTATGCAGAGCGTAAATTAATACCTTCAATTTGCATCATCATTCTTAAAGTCGACAGTTTAGAGTTGATTTGAGATGCTTAATCCCGAAGAAGTCCTACTCCCAATCGGGCATTTTTTCTCTTCTTTTGATTTTCAAGCGGTTAGCCACCCCGTTGAAGCCGCCACCTGCCGCCAACCACATGACCCTATGCCAATGCCAGCCGTATGTACCATCACTGCAAGTTCTCTCTCTCAACTAAGAAAACTTGTCAAAAAAATCTTAAACATATTGTATTGGTACCAATTTAATCTTAAACCTTTTGACTTAGTGTTAATTCAATCATCCGGTTAATTTTGGCAGGATATTGCTAATATGGACAACTTTTAATAATAATTTATATTTTTATTATATATTTTTTTTTTGTTCATCCTTTTGCCAATGATTGGCCATCAGCCATGGCCAACCTTGCCCGGGCAAGGTTTGCCATCACCTGCCACAAGTAAGGCCTAGCTGGGCGAGGACAAGCCCTAGTGACAGTTAGCCTTACCGGATTTGATAAAGGGAGCCCTTGTCAGGCCTTGCCCTTGCCTAGTTAGGCCTAGCTTGTGGCGGGCGATGGCGACCCTTGCCTAGGCGAGGCTAGCCTACCTGGCCTTGGCCGGTGGCTAGTCACTGCAAAAGGAAGAAGAAAAGAAAAAAAATGAATTTTTTTTGTAAAATATTATTAAAATTTATTTACATTAGCACTGGTGGTGCCATGAAAGCTTACTGATATCTACATCAACAACGTCCGACTAAAATTAGCCGGAAGGATTAAATTAGCATTAGCTCAAAATGTTT
Organism: Eucalyptus marginata; assembly: GCA_014182565.1. NCBI lineage: Eukaryota > Viridiplantae > Streptophyta > Magnoliopsida > Myrtales > Myrtaceae > Eucalyptus > Eucalyptus marginata. The sequence continues at coordinate 47,116,067 of CM024592.1, read as the reverse complement.
ATGATTGAATTGACATAATTGAAATGTTTATGACTAAATTAGCACAAATGCAATAGGTTTCTTAGCTATTCGATTCAATTATGAGTCAAGATCGGGATCCTCTATCACCCTCCATTAGTAGAGACATTTTCCAATGACCCACCGACCTTAAAATCAAGATCAACAATGGTCACCAATGAACCCGGGGTAGGGGTTATCTCTCCATCTTTTGCTGATTCGATCAAAGACAGGCCTATCTTTTCTTCGACCAAACCTATATTTCAACACGCACCAAACTCAACCTGCTCGAGGTGTAAAGCTGGTTAAGAAGATGCCGTTCAATCGAGCTCGAGTTCCGCTCGCCGGAAATCGCTCCCACTGATTCACATTTCGAACAATGCAAGCTTAGAATCAGTCGTAGTTTGAATAATAGCATCAACAGACCGCAATGCAAATTTTAAAAAAAAAAGAAGAGGGGGCAGGGAAAACCTAATCCTGAATAGAAAAATCCATCTGGGTCACAACAAGCAACCAATGAATTGCGGTCGCAGGTAACCCGAAGAAAACTGAGGGTTTTGACCGGGCGAAAGCCGAAAGATTAATTAACACGACACAGCGAAAGGGCGTTGGACCGTCCGAAACCATTATTTTCTGCTTATTTTTTTTAGGGCAAGTTGAGGGTGGAGGAGATAAGTTTGTTAAATGGCGAAGGAAATGGACGGAACGAATTGTTTAGCTCGTGCGTTCGTTCAGCTCTGGTGGCCCCGTGCCTTTATGGGGAGCTTGCATGGTCCATGCCTCTCTCTCTCTCTCTCTCTATGAACAAACAAGGTGCAAATCTTCTATTTTACACTTTGACTAATCACAGAGCAGCATGATTAATTTAATATAAGGGGAGGGTTCACTTGGGGAAGGTTGGTCCTCTTTTTTGGGGTTTTGATGAGGCATGTGTTTTGAAGTCTTGATCTAATGTGTGCCTATTAGCTAGGGTAGGGTTTGTATTTTTTTTTTTATCTTTCTTTCTTTTTTAACTGCGATCTGGTGCGCTAAAGCGACGGTAGTATGTATATTATATGTAGGTGCATGCACGAGCCCCCTCTAATGGAAAACAAATCAAATTTGATGACGATTTAGTTTGTGGTTGTATTTCTGGGAGCAAACTTCGAGCGAATATGAAGAGCGTGGATACCTTTGAATGAAAGACAAATTCGTATCAGAGCTTACTTTAGCTTCCCTTCCCACCGCTCATGAAAAAGAATTCATTTTTTTATTTATTTATTCAGTTAACGATTATCAGCACGGAATAATCGAAGCATAGATCTCAATAAGATTGCTCGATGTGAAATTTCAACGCCACCACTATGGCATGGTGGGATTGGCGGTGCTGTCCTGGGGTCGCGGGGACAGGCTTGCCCTTCTAGGTAAAGCGGTTGCGTCTCGAGTGAGACGTTTCGCGACGCGTGCAAAGCTGTCATGAGCAATTAAACTTATTGATGTGACATAGAGTGATTAATTTCCTCATATATATAAAATGCGTATAATAGAGTTGCATACTTGCGCGCATGTCTTAGTCATGATATATTACTTGTGGACAAAAAAATTACATCGCTGGCAAAGAGGTGTGATGAAACCCTAATCTTTGCTAATCTTTGTTTTACTTTGCTTCTTTTTTCTTTTTTCTTTTTTTTTAAATTCCTTTTTTAGACATTATTTCAATAATACTCACCAAACCTGGCGTTGACTTAGGCAAGGGAAGTGATTATTACTAAAGTTTAGGTCAATGCGACCAACACGAGACACATACATATACTATGATACTCGAGCAAATTAAGGATGGCAGTTTCATAGTTTGACGTACCACGAATTGTTTAATGAACCAATTGATGATGACTTCGAGAAATTTTCATTCAACGAGAGTTATGGCAATGGCGACCCCCCAAAAAAGTCAAATCTTCGATGAATTTTAGACCGAGGTGCAGATGGAATATCCTTTTTTTTTTTTTTTTTCATATATTATAACCTTCTAGTTAAAGTTCTCAATCTTACTTGTGATTCTCCCTCCAAATTTTTTAAAATATATGAACCTGCCTCGTCATTTGAAACAAGAGCCCAACGAGAATCACGGTGATGAATTTAGAGCATGAAATCGTCTTCCGGCACATATACAATGTACTGTGGATTGGATTATTTATTTCTTATATCAAGCGATGCTAAATACACCGATGACTTAAATAAAACTATACAAACATGGCACACGAAATCATCTTCCGGCACTACGAAGTACTATGAATCGGATTAATTATTTCTCGTTGTGAGCGATACTAAATATGCCGATGATTTAAATAAAAATTTGCGAATTCCGGCACATGAAATCATCTTCCAGCACATATATGATGTACTGCAGATTGAATTAGTTATTTCTCGTGTCGAGTGATATAAAATACATCGATTATATACAGAAAACCTACGCGAATCGGGGAAATCACACCGAATGTCTAGAACGACTAGGGGGCATGTGCGAAGTGACTAATTCCATCATGGCCTAGTCAAAACCATCAGCGGCCAAATCATCTGATTAGGGTTTCTGCCTTTTTATCTTTATCGAAGCTTCAATTCTCGTCCAACTTTCGGCGGAAATACATAATTCTTGTCCAAGTGGACACGCCAAAGATTCAACTGGGCCACGGTTCGACCCAAAACAACGGGATCCTGTGGGCCGGGCCGGGCCTCGACGGAAATCATGGGCCTGGGCTGCGTTTTCGGGGGTTGGTCTGTGGGCCCGAAATGACGCGGCCCGAACCGAATCCTTCCTCGGATCGAGTCCCGTGCGAATGACGAAAAGCTTCGATCTTCCTGTCGAGCTGCTGCTGCTGATCCGGGGGAGGACGGAGAACCGCAGCACAGCAAGCTCCAGAGAGAGGGAGAGAGAGAGAGCAGAGGAAATGGTGGAGGATCTGTTCGAAGGGTTGCCGCCACCTTCTTCGAACCCACAAGAAGCCCAAGCTCCAGAGAGAGAGCAGCTACGAGGAGGAGGGAAGCCTCGCGCCCCGTCCCCTGTTCCGCCTCCGCCACCGCCGCCGCCGCCTCGTCCTGCTCTCAAGAGCGCCCTCAAGCGGCCTAAGTCCGACGAGCCCAATCCCCCTCCAGGTACCCGAATTCTCCGTTCGCCGAGTTGTACAGCTCGTTTCCTGTAGATGGTCGGTTTTGTCTGTCGTTCTTTTTTTATGGGTACTGCTCGTTCCGTGCTCTGGGTTTGATCGTTTTGTCGCCGGTGTGTTGTGGGTGCTCCGTTTGAGGTTGATCCTTTATTGGTCTCTCTCGTTTCGAGGGCTGCGAGATTGGTTTTTCTAGTGGAACCTGTCCAGCGGCTGGAATTGTTTTGGCTTATGCTGGCGTTAGTCCCATTGATGATTTGCCAGCCCTAGCAGCTGAAAGAAGTTTTGTGTTTGTTCAAGTACAAGTGATATGAAGGAGTTCGAAATATGGAGTTGTTTGTTGTGAGAAAAATTTGTTCTTGTGGCGATGATGGCGATAGTGTTTTCATGGATTGATCTAAATGGCTTGTCATTTGTGTTTAGTTGCGGAGTCGGGGAAACGTTTGAGGTTCAAGACGCATACGGATGCCTCGGAAGCTCAAGTCATAGATGCCATGAAGAAAATTGCATCTCACATCCAAAATCCCACAAAGCTTGGCAAGGCGTCGAAGCTGGCCATACAGTTGATACAGGCAGGGAGCGTGAAGCCCGGGACGAGGGATTACTTCTTTGCCATACTCGAAGCTGCAATGTCTTCGTCGACAGCTTGTACTGATCAATCGGTGCAGGCAGATTATCATGCATTGTTCTCTGCAGCACAAGATGCAGCTGAGGTATGGACGTGGCTCCTATTATTAATGAAGTTTGATATGTCAGGGTTGTTATGATAAAAAATCCCTAAAGATGCTACTACCTTATTGTTTTCTTCCAGCATTTAAGTGATAAGCAAAAAAATCAGTTGACTACATGGACAATTCAGGCGGTGGTGGCAAATGATCTGTTCACTGATGACAGCTTTGTGGTACAACTTTGTCTTTGCCTTTGGATTTATCTTGTTCCACTCCAATGTTCATGCTTGCATCATTATTTGTCTCTTTGTCTAAGGCAAGTTTTTGTAAATTGTGTAGCATTTGTTGGTGGCCATTTAAGTTTCGGTTTTTCTCAGGAATAACTTTAAGTCTCTTGTTGATGGTCTTCCCATATTAAGGTATCATGAAGTTGTGTTGGCTCTGTATGGTAATAGTTCGATATGTGGTAGTGGTAATATTGTCTTTGTTTAGCATCATCAGTAACGCCATCGTGGTAATGCGTAGAGCTGGTAGCTTCACTGGCCCCTCATCCCGACCCCATTTCACCCTTTGTTAGTTAAATAGGTCAAACTTTTGCATATATTAGTGTAAATTGCATAATAATCAATGAAACTTCTGTCTCCTGCACCTTTATTGAATCTACAAAAAAATACTTGTTCTTTTGGAGTATAACATAGTATACACGTATAAAATACTTGCCATATTATACTCAGGAAAAAGAACATCATTTCAATTTATTTAACGTACTTTCATTGTTCAATTAATTATGTGCCACGTCATTCATAATTTGTGTATCAAAATATCAAAGTTTTGATTATATCATGACATATTAACATATAAATATAATTCTCTTTTGATTTCTCATTGGATAGTAGGAAGTAGCAGTATGATTCAATTATTAGATTATTCTTATAGTATCTTGTAATTGACTAATCCTCTTTTTGTATTTAAGTTTTTTCTCATTATGATAGAATTGGTATTAACTCATGGTAATATCATTTTTATATATCCTGCAAGTAACTCCAAATTTTTATTACACGTACTTTTGAAAATTGACCCTGTCCTTATCTTGCATTGTATAATTTTTATTATTGCTAACTGAGTTTTCACCGATAAAAAAGAAATTCTAACATTATAATGCCGCGTTCAGTTCAATTGCAATTACTATGTCGGTTTTCTTGTATGGTTCCACAGTGGGCTTTAGTATGATTTTACCCCAGTGGTCTTGTTTCCTATCTTAAATGGTCTCTTTTTAAGTTATTCAAGAGCATTTCCTGGTAAGCATACATTTTGTGTAGGACACCTGAATATTCTTTTCTCTCGATGCAGTGTTGCTAATTTGAAAATCTGTATACACAAATTTATAATTTCTCATTGGAAGTATAATATCCTTGCTGTTCGTGAGAGATTGATTCTTTTAGACAAACCATTTCATCTGTTTTTGGTTGAAACTGATGGACCATCTTATCTTTGTTTGAATGGCCTTCTTTCCTGGGACACATCATAAGTTCTCCAAAACTGCTGGAAGAATAAAAGACACCATATCCAATCTACCAGTTGCTACTGAGGCTGATGACATAGAGGAAGCTGCAGCTCTGGAAGCTGAGAAGGAATCAACTGATCTGCCTGGGAATCAGGAGCTGCCTCCTGATAATCGTCTGGGAGACAATAACGAGGGAGAGCTTGACCCATTTGGGCTTGATGCGCTTATCCCGAGTAAAGCGAAGAAAGATGAAAATTCAAAGGGAAAGAAAGATACGGCAGCCAAGATGAGGAAGGAAGAAGAGGATGGACATAAGAGATTTCTCAAGTCGCAGAGAGAAGCCTTGATTGTCTGTTTAGAGATCGCTGCGCGGCGGTACAAAACTCCATGGTAATTCCTTTGGGCCTGTGTCAAGAAACTTGTTTCCTTTTTGCTTGTGATTCAATATTGACCATATTTTGAGAGCGGAAACTTCTTTGCAGGTGTCAGACGGTCATAGACATATTAGTAAAGCATGCCTCTGATAACGTGTCAAGGTTCACATCTAAACAGAGGGAGGCCATCACAAAACTTTGGGCTTCCATTCGAGAACAGCAAACTCGTAGAAAGCAAGGGAAATCTGTGTCTGGGAAACTTGATGTGAATGCTTTTGAGTGGCTTCAGCAAAAATATTCTACTGAAAAGATCAGCATTAGGCATTCTGTTGGAGGTAGTGGAGATCGTCGCGCTCAGCAATGGCTTGGTTGAATATTTCTTCCTCCTTGTGTAGCATTAGTGATTGGTTTTCATGGGGGAGGGTGATTATTGGGATTATTGACATCAATTGTTCATAGGGAGTTGCTTGTACAAACAAAAATCGCCCGGCATACTTTGAATTGACTGATTGGAACTTCTTGATCAAACTGAGAATTTTCTTGCAATGCGACCTGGATAAACAATCAGCTGTCCTCAGAACTAATTTTCCTTTGTCACATGCTTGGGTCACAGGTGAGGTGTTGAAAGAAATGAATGCCGTTAAGATGAGGCCCGCACAACGTAGTATATTATATGCACATTTTACTGTGGACAGCATAGAGAGGGAGAGAGATATCACAGATTCATTCCTGTGTTTATCGGTATCTATTTTGTTTATCTGCATATGCAACTTATGTAAATTTACTATACTCTAGGGACAAGTTAAATATTCACTCTACTGTTTGGAAGAAAATTGTACAATTGCTTCCACAACTTCCCGCTGAAGAAGGATAGATCTAATTATCAGGTGGAGCTTGTTCCTAGTTCCCAACTTAAGCCACCTTTTCTTCCCCAAGTCACCCTAATCAACCTCTGATGGCAACTTCGATGACGCTCACACCTGCTTCTTTCTTAGCTCTTGAATTCGTCATTCTCCTCCTAACCTCTTCTACATCACTCCATCTGTCTGCAGCGTTATATACATTCGATGAAAGAATATTGTAACCAGAACTCCGAGGTCCAATTTCCGTAATCTGCTTGGACGCCAACATCTCCATCTTAGAATTCTTAAACAGCTTCGAGGCAGCATATAAAGCACCCCATATAATGCAATTGGGTTCGATTGGCATGCTTTTGATCACTTCATATGCCTCCTCAAGCATCCCAGCTCGACCAAGAAGGTCGACCATACATCCATAGTGCTCAATTTTGGGGACCAACACGCGGCTATTGACCAAATCATGGAAAACCCTCTTTCCTTCTGCTACTAACCCAGCATGACTGCAAGCCTGCAAAACTACAATATACGTCATATCATTCGGCTTAATGCCTGATTCCTCCATTTCTCGGAAGAGTTCCAGAGCCTCTTTTCCACAACCATGCTTTCCGTAACTGCCAATCATGGCATTCCACATATATATGTCTTGATATATTGCCTCAGCAAACAGCACGCGGGCCCCAACTACGTCGCCACACTTAGCATACATGTCGACAAGTGCAGTTTTGAGAATCACATCATTCATGCCACACTTGTTGAGGTAAACATGGATCCGCCTGCCCAAGGCAAATGCACCGGTGCCTGCACACGCCAGTAGGATGTTGACTATGGTTTCCCTATCTGGACTTAACCCTTCGGCCCTCATTAGGATGAAGCAATAGAAAGCTTGATCAACGAGTGCTGCTCGAGCATAAGCTGAAACCATTGCTGACCATGTGAAGAAATCTCTGTTCTCTATGTGATCAAAGAGTGCCCTAGCATATTTAGTGTTGCTGCATTTTCCATACATATCAATCAGACCAGCGGACGCAGCTATAGAGATGTCCAAACAGTGTCTAGAGATATAGGCATGTATCTGTTTGCCGAGTTGCAGAGCTTTAACAGATCCACACTCTATGATTAAACTCAACAATGTAACTTCATTTGGGCGAAGGCCTTCTTCAAGCATTTTTTTGAAAAGAACAGCTCCTTCTTTTAACTTGCAACATCGGATGTAGCCTGAAATCATCACAGTCCATGCAACAATGTTCTTCTGAGTCAACCCGTCAAAGAGTGTATGCGCAAAAGCCAAGTTGCTGCATTTGGCATGCATATCCATCAAAGCAGTACTCAACATAACTCCCATATTCTCATCAGAATAGCCGCCAGTTGCAGTTCTTATTGCATAAGCATGCATAGCTTTCGCCATCCCGAAGTTACCCAAATCTGCGAAAAGATTGGCCATATTCACCAAGGCAGCCTCATTAGGCTTTACATTCACAATTTGCATTTCCTTCACCAATTCTAACGCTTTCTCAACTAGTCCATTGTGGCTATAGCACCGAATCATCGTGCTCCAGGAAACAGCATCCCTTTCGGGCATTTCGTCGAACAAAGACCGCGCGAGTGCCACGTGCCCACATTCCCCATACATAAAAACCATCGAATTACGCACGAAAACATCGCTGTCGAATCCAGACTTCGTCGAGAACCCGTGAATCTCCTTCCCCACCCGCAAGCACGAAACTTGCCCGCAGGCTTTAAGGACTGAAGGTACGGTAAAACAGTCCAATACGTAACCAGCTTCACGCGCACACGCGTACACTCCAATTGCAGCTTCAGGGGAGCCGTTCTTGATGTAAGACGTCACGAGGAAATCGACATGAGCCGCAGAACCCGAGTGGGGCTGATGAACCACGTGAGCACGAGTGAAGTGGGTCTTGGTCAACAAGGCGTGGGCTTGCTTGGTCCGGTCGAGGTCGACGGAACGATCGTGAGGGTGGCGTGCCTGTGAGATGCTCGAGAGATTGACCGCGGAAACGAGAGCGTGGCCAAGCTGAGATCTTCGAGCGGGACAGCATTGAAGAAGCGACGGAACGATGCGAAACCGCACGTGCCTGCTTTTCCCATGAAGCAGCCTCGAATTTAGCCAAGTCTTTGCCGCTGCTTTCATGAAAGATTCATCTTTTATCATCACCAGGCTGCTTTTCTTGACACTTTCTCATTGACGCACATGAACATTGCTCTTCGATCGTTCTTCCCCATTCAGCTGGAGTAAACTTCACCTGGGGTTCTAGTCCATTGCCCAAGGGACCAAGATTCGACCATTCCCATGTTGCTCGGTTCCGTTCCGGACATGGGTCTGACGAGTTTCGACGGCTTCGGACAAGAAATGACGTTTGCTTTTCAGTTTTCACCTCCGTGGCTGCGGCCTAGCCTAGGACTCTCCAAATCGAAGCCGAAGATTCTTCGCCGGCTCGGTCAAATGTTTCTCGTTGAGTTCACGAGCCTCACGTGCGGGAGAAGCCGTTTGACCGGTCCAAGTTCGGGACTTGGGCTCCAATGCAAGGACAAAAGATGCTCTAGGCATATTCGCCTCCACACACAAACAGGGGGAAATGTACAGTGTATGGGGTTCTACATTTGAACTGATCCAAAAAGTTTATGCAGGTCCTGAAATTTGGTGGAAAAAGAGGGGTCGATTGTTGGGACCGACTGATTTTATTTCACAATGACCCTCGTCGAATGTGAGATAAGACACATCGATAAATTCGGCATATTTGATTTATTAATTAGGGGTTGAAAGAGGAGTCGCGTGATTTAAAGAATTGAAGAACAAAATAACAAGAAGACAAAAGGTACTGTTAAAAGTTAAAAGTTTACTATTCCTTATCATGAATTCTCAAATTTATTTTGCAAAATTTCTTGTTTTGAAAAGACGCGTGTTAACTTTGGTACTATCATAGTATCTACTAACAGAAAAGTTCCTTTAAATGTCAATTTTTTTTTTTTTTGAAAGGAGAAAGATCCTTGCACCAAATAAAGAAAAATCGAACATTGATGAAAATTGACAAGACGCTCTTTATAGATGGAAGGTGATAGGGGTGAGAGGGCGGGTGCCGTGCATCCCCTGCTTGCCTCCGTGGCCAAGCGTAGGCTCTATTTTTCATATCAAAATATTGCATTAATCATTACTAAATCAACAAATAATTCATCCTTATAATTCAAAACCCATATTTCCTTGGTCCAAATCCATTCCCGAGACGCACAATCAGCACCACCAGGACACGGTCCTGTAACTGTCACAACGGTCGGAATCAATGTGCAGCAAACCTGTATTATCATAACCATCCACAAATACCGTGTAAAGACAAAAGAAAAAAGGTGTCGCCCCCCCTGTCTTTGTTGACAAAAGAATCGTAGGACCGACGAAAATAGTAGACTGCCACTTTGGTAACCTCCACTATCTCAATCATGAGTTTCAATCTCAGCTTATCCAGAGAAGAACCCAGATTGCACAATCCAAGCTTACTAGATGAAGGAGAGAGATTTGAAATCTAAGAAACGACTCCTCCTCGGCAGAAATCCTTCGGGAGATTCTTGCAAGTTAAAAGTAAAAAAAATGGAGTCTTGGATCACCAAGGGCTAGGGTCTTCAGATACTTTGAGGAGCTCCTCCAAGTAGGCAGCTCCGAGATCCTCCAGCACCACCACATTCTTCAGCATCTGCTCCTTCTCCTTCTTCTTCTTCATCTCGGACTTCCTCCTCATGGCGTGCCTCTTTTTGAGGGCGAGGACCGGGGAGCCGGCGCCCTCCTGAAGCCCCAGATTGCCGTTGTCCTGACCCGCCATTTCTTGGAGGGACCTGTACGCCACCTCCGGAGGGAAGTTGAGCACGGCCAGCGGGCCCCGCATCGCGATCGCGGCCTGGTCGTAGGCCAGGGCGGCCTCCTCGGCCGTGTCGAACGTCCCGAGCCAGACCCGGACCCCGTTCCTCGTCGAGTCCCTTATCTCCGCCGCGTACTTCCCCCACGGCCTGCGCCGCACCCCCCGGTACGGGGCCTCCCTGGCGGCCTCGCCTTCGTTCCCGTCCAGGTTGACGACGTCTCCCGACCTCGAGTTCACTTCCTCGTGGTCTCTAGCGACGTGCGAGGAAGAGATGGTGTCCAGGAGTAGTCCGGTGCCGTGGCCAGGACTCCGTAGAGGAGCATTTCTTCGGAGTCGTTCTCGTTGAAAGGAAGCGACGGCGGGGCGAAGTAAGCACCGGGGTTGCAATCGAGGGAAAAATGATGAGATTCTGAGGAATTGAAGGAAGAACAATCGGTGGAGAACTCCGACAAACTCGGGTACTGGAAGAGAGAAGAATCCCAATCCATGATGGTGTTGTATGTTGGATTTGAATCGCTTCTTTGACCGAGAAATCAAGAGAAGCAAATTCAAGAAAGCGAGCTGCTGTGGTCACATGAAGTTGAAGGGAGTGGCCTCGTGCGGTTTGTACATATATAGGCACGACGGGAGGAGGGAGGGAACCCTGTTGGGATTCAAAAAGGAAAATGTGGGTTCACATGATCGAAGGGGAAAAGGCCAAAGTGATGGAGATCGTGATAGGGGGGGAATCGAAAAGAGGGCAAGATTGGATGAACTTCGGTGGGCACTGGCTAGAAAGCGTGGTCGTTAATGAGGACCCCAGAAATCAAAATTTGCACACGTGAGTCAAAGGCACTCGTGGGCATGGCGGCCTTTGGTCAGATGAGAATTCAAAGTGACATCATCTGATGATTTCATTTTCGTTTCGATGATTCATGGCGACAGGGACGTGCATGTGTGGATTTGGATCCACTTGTCGCGCTGCTCACTTGCCATGTCCTGGTCAGCTGGTGGCCTGAAGTTTGGACAGTAACCAGGTGTTCAAGCAACTTGAAGGGGTCTTCTGAAGTGGAGACATCACTCATTTGGCTAGTCTTTTGTGATCTTTGATGCTTTTGAAGGTTTTTTCATGGTTTGATGAATTGGATACTAATGTCCAAGATATGTAGAGATGGCTAAGGAAGGGGATTTTGGTGAATTAGTTTGCGAGTTTAGGCATTTATTTCTCAGTTTAGTGCGAAAAGCCACCTATTAGTTGCAAAGTTTCAAGTTTTGTAAGACTATGCCATTTCTCTTCATTTGAACACCGACAAAGTAATTTAATTAGACATTCAAACTTTTCGATGAGTTGGAATAGGCATGCCTCATTTTTTAGCTCTCAATTTCTCTTCTGTGTTGTGATTAGGTGATTTCTCACGTTAGATTTCAAATATGATAACAACATCACATCTTCAATTTTATCAAAAGTATATCGATGATGGCTAAGGTTTATATGAGACTACTACTGACTACACCCTTCGCGTCTTCCTTTTGTTGCCAACACATATTATGCTTGACCATATTCAAACTGGCCATCAGGGCTTGAATTTTCCATTGAAGAGGATCAAGCAGTCCATGGAGGAGAGAAGAACAGATGGCAAGTTGGGAAGGACAGTAGGAAGATGAAAAGAAATTTAGGGAAGATTTGAGGAAGGACAAAGAAAATGAAGACGGATGGGGCCAAGTTCTTTCAAGCCACTTGTGGAAGGTACGTTGAATCGGTCCGTGCGATGAGTTCTTTGTCCCTTTGACGATGATGATGCCTAGGTTTTCCCCATTGTGACTTTCCTTGGTTTCACACAAATGGACAAAGAGTGAGAAAACGAAAAATAATGAGAAAAATGTGCCCTCGTTCTTTGCACGACAAATAGAGGAAAGAGGTTATGCCGGTGCATGCATGGCGAAATAGTGAGGAGGGACAGCCAACGCTACCAAGCTCCTTCACGTGTTTCTGTAAGTGTATCGCACCTATTACAAAATATATGATTTGAGCCGTAACTATTATATATCATCCGCGACTCAAAAATTTGATGTTGGCGAGCTCATCACTACTGCTCTATCAAAATGCTGGCAGCTAAAAAATCTTTCCACACAAGATATATCGTACTTAGACAATATGAACAACCAATTTAGAGGGTTGTAACACAAGCTTATGGCTTTGTGCTTGTGTCTAAATCGCCTCGCGTCGGTAGAAACTCCATTGTGAGAAATAGATTTTGTTATATCTTTTTTATTAATCAAGGCTAGCCTTGATCGCCATCACGCGTATCATCTCGTGCAACTAGTAAATTATAGATTAGATATGATTGTGAGGTATAGAATTTCGAATTAATTATTTTTTTTCAGGATCGGTTCCACCGTCAGGTCTAGATATTGACCATTAATTAGACTCGAGCTATTTCACTCTGATTTTTTATAATGAAGCACAGAAACAGGTCAATAGTTCAGTAGCAAAGCACTCAATTGTCAACATTCCAGCTACAGAATATAGCTGTCGTGGCATTTGTATTCTTTAATCATGAGCAATAACAATAGAAAAAGAAAGTTCTGTCGTGAAATGACTCAAATCACGATTGATCTTTTCGTTTCCTTCTTTATGAAACATGGTGCAAGCAAGACCCTGTTTGGTGAATAGTCTAGGAGGCCATTATTAAATCTTGAAAGACAGTGATAGTCCAACTTTAATCAAAAGCAACTGGTAATAGTGATAATATGAACAAATGATGCCAGAGTCTGCATGGCAAACTTTGACCTGGAAACGCATTGGAAGACCAAATTAAAGTTAAAAGCTTTTTCACACTAATCTAAATAGGAATGTCGGATGGGTCGGTTTGGATTTTCATGATATCAGAGTAAACAATGTTATATCCATCTAATTCTCGAATCTCTCTCATTAGTCATTCTTGTAGGAATTTAAGGGCAATGCCAAAGGTATTACTGTTTTTCACTTTGGGTTGTTATGTTTGGGACAATTACATTTCAACATTAGTACTCGAATTTTTTTAACTTTAGGACAACACTGATTGAGTTATATATAACTCAAAATGGTCATGTCTATGTGTCGGAAAGATTAAAAGTGTTTGATATAAAAGAAAATTCGTAATGGGTTCAAATGTGAAGACCAAAAAGAATAAATATCTTTAGTTCAAGAAATTTCAAAACACATGATAAATACTATTTCCACTTCCTGTATGACCAAGTGATATTTAAACCGCCTTTAATCACCCAATTGATGTTCAAACCTCGTTGTGATTACATAAAGTTGTTTGCTCAAGGATTAATAGCCAGTATGGCTGCTCAAACGCCATGTCAATAGAAAATTTTTAGAAGGAATATCATTTTCAAGAAACGATTAAATTAAACAAGTGCCAATCCTATGGAAAGAAAGGGTCACTGTCCTTGTACTCAATGACAAGCCCTGGCCTCGTGTACCATCCCTCTAGTGCTCAGGTCCTAAATAGTTGGTCAAGAAATGCATATAGTAAGGGCAACACGTGGGGGGTTGTATTAATAATGATGCTATGCGGCTAGAGTTAGATAAAATAATAATAAACCATAGTCTATAAATAAAATGATGTGTGGGCCGTCTCCGATCAAAAGGGTTGGCTAGTCCTCCAAGACATATTTTTTCAGTGGGTTCGACTGAAAAAATTCTAGAAGCAATTGAAAGTCTTTTAGAAGTTCAATATTCAAAGGGAAATTGGTCAAAGCTTACGCCGGTGATGATGTAAGAAAGCTCTTAATGAGGGCTTTCAGCTGCCTTTGAAAGCCCTTTTTCAAGATGACAGTTTTCACCTCACTTGTGCTGGTGTCCCCATTGGGTTGAACAGAGGGTAGAATCAAATTTGATACAGGAGCAATCGCATACATGTGAATGGAGATGCTATGTCACCAATTACATCACCAACACAACCCCAGAAGGAATTGCACGTGCACCTCAATCAAAAATTCGTTTTTCCATCGTTCAAGGAGCTTCTTGATGTAAGTCTCTTGAGACAAACTAAGAATATTAGGTCTTGTTGATACCAAGCACATAGCTAGCTCACCCATGGACTCCTTCTCAAAGTTGGAGGACAACTACCGGCACAGAAATAGGATTCCCAATGACTGGACATAAGAGATTCTTATGAGAAAACATAAGTAAACAAGCCTCCGCATGAATCTCGGATGACAAAGGTATATGAACAGGCATTTGGTTCCCATCAAAGTCTACATTGATTAGTGGAATAATTCTTTTCATTTCCAGCCTATGTTATCAACATAAAAGAAGAAAAGGAAAAAGGAGCATAAAACTACCCTTGGACCCTTCTACATTAGGGGTGTGCATGGTCCGAGTGGGCGGTTCACAACCTAGAACCAAGAACCGCCTACTAAGGACCGGAAATCACCCATTAGTTACATGGTTCCACCCGAGAACTAGATTGGAGCAGTGGTCCTGTTCCCGAGTGGATCCTTGGAACCAATCTCAGCAAAAACTGAGTGACAGATCGCCCATGAAACAAATGGAGAAACCAGCTCTTCACACATCAAATTTGAGCCAAAAAAGAAAATGAGTCTCTCTCTCTCTCTCTCTCATGTACTATCTGCAACTCAAAATTGCTAAAGATATTTAAAAAAAAAAAAAAACCTCCATAACTAATAGTCGACAACAGCGACCAAAACACACAAGACACATGGAGAAAAATTCATTAAACTCAAGTGATAGATTGCCCATGAAACGAATTAGAAACTAGCTCTTCACACATTAAATTTGAGCCAAAGTCAAGCTCCATACGAAATTGCGTTTGCGTGAATTTTTTAACAAACACAAAAGCAGAAACGAATGGCTTGATAGAAGAAGCCCCGCAACAGGAGCGAGGAAACTGTTGGAATATATTATGCGGAAACGACATGATCTTACAATTTATGTCAACGCGCAAACTCTAGAGAGATAAACGAGAAATAATAAGGACATCATAAATTTACATGGTTCGATCTCGATCCGAGTATCGATGCCTACATCCACGCGGGAAGCCAACAAAGAAATAATCCACTATAATCGGAGAATCGAGTTTCAATCGCTTTACGCCGAAATGTTTCCCACACCTAAATTTAACTCTAAACTCAAAGTGTTTATAAATAAACAACTCATTTGGACGTAAATTCACTGTATAAAAATCACCACGTGTTCAAGCTCAAAACAAAACGCTCTACGTACGCCGAAAACAAGAACTCCTTTTCTTGATCGCGTGGGTGGCTCCTCTTCAGCTTAACATTGTGCGGCTCCTATAGAAAGAAAGAAGACATGCATGTTTTGTTTTATATGTGTGCCCAAAGGTCAAAAGTTTGACCTGGCCCACCACCTTTTGATAACCTGTAGAGGGATTCTACTCCTCTAGATAAAAGAGAAAACTTTTATTTTATTTTATTTCCTCCTTTGTGCTGCTACAAGGAGTCCAAGAAGAAGGGCTTCTTTATCCAATTTGAAATCAACTTGGGAAATCTTCATTAACAAATTCGATTTAACAAATTGTTATTCGAATTCAAACTTAAGACATTAATTTATCGCTAGACCCCAAGCAACGAAACCACCAGTGAAAGGGAAAGACGGATGAGCTCCGAGCTGAAATGAAGCCCATCACCCAACGGCGGCGATATAGAAGTAAGCAGACGAGCCCAACAACGACAAGGATGACAGTGACAGTGAATGAGGAGGTGGCGATGATGTGGAGAGAGAGTTCAAGTTTGAGGGCGAAAAAGAGAATCAACTCATTGTTTTGCCGAGCTAGCTACTTCCGGACTAAGACTCGAAGGGAGATGAGCAGATTCAGAGGTGAATCGGAGAGGAAGAGGGAGCAAGGGAAGAGTTTGAACCGGAGAGACGAGATGGAGTAGCCTAGTAGGATAGTAGTGAACTGAGAGATTGGAGCCCTAAATTTCAAATTTGGTAATTTTGAAGTTTTTAATATTAAAAATTAATATATTATTATAATATAACCGGTCCGATTCAGGTGGGTAGATGGGTGGATTTGCTCATGAAACTTGGAATTGGACCGGAACCCATCGGTTCCTATAAATTATAATTGGAAACTAGACTGATTTTCCTAAGAACCACTAGTTCCAGGTGGTCGGTTTGGTTCTGAGCAGTTCATGCAGGTCTCAGGTTTTTTTTGACACCTATTTTACATAAACACAATGGGCCTCCTCCATCAACATAAACCCATATGATGGCTTGATGAAATAAATCTAAGGTACCATTGTATGGACACTAGTGTTAAGGTATAAATTTCTCCTTTTAGTTTTACATACACATATGATATTTCTTGAGCTCATTGCGAAGGACTTTACTTCGCCAAGTAAAAAAAAGACACATCTCAGTCTACACTCAAAGATCTTAGGAAACTCAAAATAATTCAACAAGAAAGAACTCTTTAGTTCCTTCAGACCCATAAAAGAGTTTAGGAGCGTGTTATCCCTAGTTAGAGCTAATGCACAAAATATGAAGACTAGAATTAACTAAGAATCTAAATTTATATGAGAATTCAAGTATTATATCAATTTAAACAAACCCCGTAGGGTTAGTCCCCGTTACTTGAGTTGAAATGATGCATGAATTCCTAACTTTTGATTCAATTAAACAGAAGTTAGGATTCCAAGAAAAAAGAAAATTGGAAGAGTGGACAGACGATTAGAAAAGAAAAGAAAATAAAAGAAAATAAAAGAAAAGAAAAGAAGTGAATGTGAAAATGGGGGAAATTCACAAACAAAATTCCTAATTTGGGCTCTGGCCCATTGAAGAACTTCCAAAGCAGAAGCCGTCTCCTTGATTTGATTGAGAATTGAGCTCAAATCAATTTTGACTTTTCCCTCTTCCCATTCGATCTCCCCAAGCCTTGTCCAAAAAAAAAAAAAAAATCCCAAAAAAAATATCAAAGCCACCACTGAACTTCAGTTCAGATAAGGTTTCACTGAAAACCCACAGTGACCTCCCTCCACTCTCCCTGAACCACCAACTCCCGCCACCGTCGCCGCCGCCGCATCCGCTACCGCCACCGCCACCGCCACCATGCTCTCTCTAGCCCTCATCAACACCACCCACCCCCACCACCACCAATTCTTCAATCCCACCACCACCACCACCATCCTCAAACCCCTCACTTCCCCTCCCCTCCACCACCCTTGCCACCACCACCACCAGCACCACTCGGCCGGCCCGCGGCCCATCTCCGCCAGCCTCAACCCGAACCCTCTAATCCCGGCCTCCCCTCCGCCGCAGCAGCAGCGGCCCTACCAGCCCTTCCGCCCTCCCCCTCCCCGCTCCCCCCCAGTTCCGCTCCCTCGACACCGCCAGCCGCCTCGACATCCTCTCCAACCGCCTCGGCCTCTGGTTCGAGTACGCCCCCCTCATCCCCTCCCTCATCCAGGAAGGCTTCACCCCTCCCTCCATCGAGGAGGTCACCGGCATCTCCGGCGTCGAGCAGAACCGCCTCGTCGTCGCCGCCAAGGTCCGGGACTCCCTGATCCAATCCGAGACCGACCCGGACGTCGTCGCCACCTTCGACATCGGCGGCGCCGAGCTCCTCTACGAAATCCGGCTCCTGAGCGCGGCGCAGCGGTCCGCCGCGGCGGAATTCATCGTCAGGAACAAGTTCGACGCGAGGGGCGCGCAGGACCTCGCCCGCGCCATGAAGGATTTCCCCCGCCGGCGCGGGGATAAGGGGTGGGAGAAGTTCGAGTATAAATTGCCCGGAGACTGCTTGTCTTTCATGTACTATAGGCAGAGCAGAGAGCATAGGAACCCGTCGGAGCAGAGGACGGCGGCATTGGAGCAGGCGCTGAGCGTGGCGGAGACGGAGAAAGCGAAGGGCGTGATCCTGGAGGAATTGGAAGGGAAAGATGGTGAAGGAGATGGAAAAGAAGGGCAAGTGCAGGATGGGATTCGGGTGCCGGTGGTGAGGATGAAGACGGGGGAGGTGGCGGAGGCGAGCACGGTGGTGGTGTTGCCGGTGTGCCGTGTGGAGGAGAGGGAAAGAGAGGTCCTGGAGGCTCCGTGGCGGTGCAAGAGCGAAGGGGAGTTCGGGGTGGTGGTGGCGGATAAAGGGTGGGCGAGGTGGGTGGTTTTGCCGGGGTGGGAGCCGGTGGTGAGACTGTCCGGCGGAGGAGTGGTGGTGTCGTTCCCGGACGCGAGGGCCTTGCCGTGGAAGGTGAACAGGTGGTACAAGGAGGAGGCCATCTTGGTTGTGGCCGACAGGGGGAGGAAGGAGGTGGTCGAGGACGAAGGCTTTTATATGGTGGCGGTGGATGCCGATGCCGACGCCAACGCCGAGGGCGGCTACGGATTGAAGGTGGAGAGAGGGTGGAGGTTGAAGGAAATGGGGGTGGAGGAGAGCCTAGGGATGGTGTTGCTGGTGGTGAGGCCGCCAAAGAAGAGGTTGAGGATCAATTGAGTGATGAAGATTGGGAGTGAGGGGCAACGACATGAACGTGAGGAGTTTATTGATGTGTACAACATCGATACAGATCAATATGCAACTTTTTTGGATCTGAGACTATGGTGTGGAGACATCAACTTTTCAGGTTGAAAAGGGTTTTTATAAAATTGCCCATTTTGGAGATTGGAAGGAAAGTTCTTTTGATGTTTCCTCTGTTGTTGTCTAAGTACGAGACTTTGTTCAATTGGCAGTTTTCCCTTTATTCATTATGAGGGAGGGGGTATACCTCTTTACACACACGTAAGAAATTCGACATGTAATGACATCTTTGGAAATTCATTAATCTTCTGGTCCTTAATGCTGTCCAAAATATTGGGTAAAGGCCAGTTTGTATCTAAAATTTGGAAAGAGTTCATTTCTCGGCATTGCGTCAGTGTACTGCGGGATAACATGTAGTCTATGTGTGTAACAAATCGAGATCTTAGCGAGCAAAAGAAAATTTTGGGCAAGTCGGATGGTTGAGATATCCTGTTCGTCCTCTAAACTCTGAAGCTTTTAACATAATCCACAGGCGTCCAGCCAGTCAATGAAAATGAACCAAATCACAATCTTGACAAGAATAAGAGGAAAACCAGAAGTTGCGGAACATTCGGTCTCTTCGATCTGTTTTTATTTCCTCGAAGTTTTCTTACGTTCGAGTACATAGGAAAGCAGGAATCGAGAATGTGATGATGGTGGTATCACTAGCGGCACAACGGTGTAGGCGGAGGCGGAGGCGGAGGCGGTGGCGGCGGCGGCAGGCGGATTGGTGTAGGAGGCCGCCATTTGTAACTGACAGGGACATTTACCTTGGGAGGTGGTGGAGGAGATCTTCTGGCGAGCCGGTCTGGCAATGCCACAGTCGACCGATGATCCCTTGAACCTTCATCAGACAAAGCTGCAGATACAAGCAGCTGGAGGATCAAGATGAGAGCAAGAGACTTTAGAGGAATGGCGACCATGGTGTTGGGGATCCGTTAGGTGAGAGGCAGATGAAGCAATTCATTGCCGCTACAAATAGCCCACTGGATGAATGTACCCCCGTCGTCTTTTAATTTTGCTTATCAATCTCAGTACCAACCAACTACTCTGAAAAGTCAAACAATGGTCCCGAGGAGACAAATTGCAGATGTATTTGGGTCACTCGGTATCGATCAATATTGAATACATACAACTCAAAAGCTCAGCAGCCAAAGGGGAAAAGGAAACAGATGCAGGAACTTGGACCCGCAATTGGTCTTTGGATCTTGTTTGGCTCTGCAACTAAAGAGGTTCTTGATTATAATACTATGGATAGCTCTGTCAAAGTTTAAGCTTTGACAACCGTTTTTATTCATCTATGTTCTCTTACATTCAAATACACCCATCAATATAGAACCAAATAATCTAGAAATCGAGTCACAAACACTGACAGCAAACATGAGGAAAAATAGCAGGAATTGGTAAAGCGATTGCATCAATCTGTCTAGCTGCATGGTGGCGGAGGTGGCGGCGGACCCATTGGTCTAGGAGGAGGACTTTTGAGATGGTAAGGAGCATTCACCTGAGGAGGTGGTGGAGGAGACCTTCTTGTGGCCCTAATAGGCAACGACCTCAACTTGTGAGGAAGATGGTGGGAGCGAATCGACCATCAGATAAGACTGCCGATACAAGCAACTGGAGGATGAAGATGAAAGTAAGCAACTTTGAAACGAGACCCATCTTCGTGGATCCCGAGTTCATCAACTGGTGAGACAGATGATGCACTGATGCTGCTTTTATAGAAGCATGGCTGATCTGGAGAAAGACTGAACCAGATGATGACACCAATGCCGAGGGCGGCTATGGATTGAAGGTGGAGAGAGGGTGGAGATTGAAGGAAATGGGAGTGGAGGAGAGCCTAGGGACGGTGGTGCTGGTGGTGAGGCCGCCGAAAGAAGAGGTTGAGGATCAATTGAGTGATGAAGATTGGGAGTGAAAGGCAATGACATGAACATGAGGAGTTTATTGATGTGTACAATATCGATACAGATCAATATGCAACTCATTTGGGTCTGAGATATGGAGTGGAAACATCAACTTTTCAGGTTGAAAAGGGTTTTTATAAATTGCCCATTTTGGAGATTGGAAGGAAACCTCTTTTGATGTTTCCTCTGTTGTTGTCTAAATACCAGACCTTGTTCAATTGGCAGTTTTCCCTTTATTCATTATGAGGGAGGGGGTATACCTCTTTACACACGTATGAAATTCGACATGTAATAACATCTTTGGAAATTCATTAATCTTCTGGTCCTTGATGCTGTCCAAAATATGGGGTAAAGGGCCGGTTTGTATCTAAAATTTGGGAAGAGTTCATTTCTTGGCATCGTGTTAGTGTACTGCGGGATAACGTGTGGTCTATGTAACAAATCGGCGAGGTTAGCGAGCAAAAGAAAATTTTGGGCAAGTCGGATAGTTGAGATATCCTGTTCGTCCTCTAAACTCTGAAGCTTTTTAACATAATCCACAGGCGACCAGCCAGTAAGTGAAAATGAACCAAATCAAAATCTCGACACAAATCAGTGGAAAACCAGAAGTATCAAAATCTTGACACGAATCAGAGGAATACCAGAAGTTGCGGAACATTCGGTCTCTTCCATCTGTTTTTATTTCCTCGGAGGTTTTCTTACTTTCGAGTACATAGGAAAGCAGGAATCAAAATGTCATGATGGTGGTATCACTAGCTGCACGGCGGTGCAGGCGGAGGCGGGCTGATTGGTCTAGGAGGCAGCCTTCTGTTACGGACAGGGACATTTGCCTTGGGAGGTGGTGGAGGAGATCTGGCCGGTCTGGCTACACCAATTCGACTGATGATCCCTTGAACCATCATCAGACAAAGCTGCGGATACAAGCAGCTGGAGGATCAAGATGAGAGCAAGAGACTTTGGAGGAATGGCGACCATGGTGTTGGGGATCCGTTAGATGAGAGGCAGATGAAGCAATTCATTGCTGTTGCAAATAGCCCAATGGATAAATATTACCCCGTCGTCTTTTGATTTTGCGTATCAATCTCAGTACCAACCAACTACTCTGAAAAGTCAGTCAATGGTCCTGAGGAGACAAATTGCAGATTACTTGGGTCACTTGGTAGAACCGATCGATAAACATTGAATACATACGACCCAAAAGCTCAGCAGCAAAAGGGGAAAAGGAAACAGATGCAGGAACTTGGACCCGCAATGGGTCTTGGATCTTGTTTGGTTTTGCAGTTAAAGAGGTTCATGATTATAATGAGTATGGATAGCTTTGACAATTTCCATACCCAAAAGTTTAAGCCGACGCGTGTATATTGAGATCATATTTACTTCAAAGAATGACAGGGCAGTGACCCTTTTTATTGATCTATGTCCTCTTTACATTCAAATACACACATCAATATGGAACCAAATAATCTAGAAATCAAGTCACAAACATTGACAGCAAACATGAGGAAAAATTGCAGGAATTGGTAAAGTGATTGCATCAATCTGTCTAGCTGCATGGTGGCGGAGGTGGCAGCGGCTGTGGCGGCGGTGGCGGCGGACCCATTGGCCTAGGAGGAGGACTTTTGAAATGGACAGGAGCATTCACCACAGGAGGTGGTGGAGGAGATCTCCTTGTGGCCCTAATAGGCAACGACCTCAACTCGTGAGGAAGATGGTGTGAGTGAATCTAACCGTCAGATAAGACTGCTGACATGAGCAGCTGGTGGATCAAGATGAAAGCAAACAACTTCGAAACGAGACCCATTTCTGTGGATCCCGAGTTCGTTAACTGGCGAGACAGATGGTGCAGTGATGCTGCTTTTATAGAAGCATGGCTGATCCGGAGAAAGACTGAATCAGATGGGAACCAAATCTGCAGTTGGTCAACGCTTTTGAAGTCCTGAGGCAAAATGTAAAAAATGTTGGTAGCCAGCTGGTTGATATAAACGTTTTGAAATGCACGCAGATCGGGAAATCTGACCCGGCTATCTGCAGATTATTCCATCGTTGCTCGGTCAACCGATAGAAGTAGTCGTAATGCTAAGCATGTGAAGACAGATTTTAAAAAGCAATTTGCATAAGACCATAAATGGGTAATGAAAATAGTGGATTGTTTACAAGCCCACGACAAGAGTTTTTAAAAGTCATTTCGTGAACCAGTTTTGTAATCCGATCTTTACGGCCTAGGACGTAACACATAAACAATTACTGCACAGTATCAATGATGTTCACGGCAAGACATGCTTATGAGTAATCAAATTGCAAATTATAGGAAAGGAATATCTCGAGATGAAATCTAAAAAGAGTCCAACAAAGGACTATGAATCCATTACCATGACCACACAGTGAATAGTACACTATAATACAACCAAGTAATTGTCAATATCACTTATAAAAACACTTAAGATACACCAAGCTCGGTCGATAAAATGACGGCCTGTACATGATTATTACAACAAAGAGGTGGGCTGACGTGAGGGCATCCGAATCTTATTATATGACTTCATGAAAATTTGGAAAGAGTTCATTTCCCAGTATCGCGTCAGTGTACTGTGGGATATGTGTGTAACAAATCGAGAGCTTAGCGAGCAAAAGAAAATTTTGGGCAAGTCGGATGGTTGAGATATCCTGTTCGTCCTCTAAACTCTGAAGCTTTTAACATAATCCACAGGCGTCCAGCCATTCAATGAAAATAAACCAAATCAAAATCTTGACACGAATAAGAGGAAAACCAGAAGTTGCGGAACATTCGGTCTCTTCAATCCAATTTTATTTCCTCGAAGTTTTCTTACGTTCGAGTACATAGGAAAGCAGGAATCAAGAATGTGATGATGGTGGTATCACTAGCTGCACAACGGTGTAGGCGGAGGCGGTGGTGGCGGCGGCAGCCGGAAGGGTGGTTTGATACTGATAGGGACATTTGGCTTGGGAGGTGGTGGAGGAGATCTTCTGGCGAGCCGGTCTGGCAATGCCACATTCGACCGATGATCCCTTGAACCTTCATCAGACAAAGCTGCAGATACAAGCAGCTGGAGGATCAAGATGAGAGCAAGAGACTTTAGAGGAATGGCGACCATGGTGTTGGGGATCCGTTAGATGAGAGGCAGATGAAGCAATTCATTGCCGTTATAAATAGCCCACTGGATGAATGTACCCCCGTCGTCTTTTAATTTTGCGTGTCAATCTCAGTACCAACCAACTACTCTGAAAAGTCAGTCAATGGTCCCGAGGAGACAAATTGCAGATTTTTTTGGGTCACTCGGTAGCACTGATCGATCAACATTGAATACATACAACCCAAAAGCTCAGCAGCCAAAGGGGAAAAGGGAACGGATGCAGGAGCTTGGACCCGCAATGGGTCTTGGATCTTGTTTGGCTCTGCAGTTAAAGAGGTTCTTGACTATAATAACTGTGGATAGCTTTGGCAAATTCCATACCCAAAAGTTTATGCCGACGCACGTATATTGAGATCATATATACTTCGAAGAATGACAGGGCCGTGAACCGCTTTTATTCATCTATGTTCTCTTACATTCAAGTACACATTTTAATATAGAACCAAACAATCTAGAAATCGAGTCACAAACATTGAGAGCAAACATGAGGAAAAATTGCAGGAATTGGTAGAGTGATCGCATCAATCTGTCTAGCTGGATGGTGGTGGAGGCGGCGGCGGCAGGCGCTTTGGTCTAAGAGGAGTATTCACCCGAGGAGGTGGAGGAGGAGACCTTCTTGTGGCCCTAATAGGCAATGACCTCAACTCGTGAGGAAGATGGTGTGAGCGAATCGAACCATCAGATAAGACCGCTGATACAAGCAACTGGTGGATCAAGATGAAAGCAAGCAACTTTGAAACGAGACCCATTTCTGTAGAGCCCGAGTTCGTTAACTGGCGAGACAGATAATGCACTGATGTCGCTTTTATAGAAGCATGGCTGATCTGGATAAAGAATGAATCAGATGGGAACCAAATCTGCGGTTGGTCAATGCTTTTGAAGTTCTGAGGCCAAAATGTCAAAACTGTCGGTAGCCAACTGGTTGATATAAACGTTTTGAAATGCACGCAGATCAGGAAATCTGACCTGCCTATCTATCGATTATTCAATCGTTGCTCGGTCAACCGATAGAAGTAGTCGTAATGCTTTTGCAAAAGACCATAAATGGGTATTGAAAATAGTGGATTGTTTGCAAGCCCACGACAAGAGTTTGGAAAAGTCATTTCGTGAACTAGTTTTGAAATCCGATCTTTAAGGCCTAGGACGTAACACATAAACAATTACTGCACAGTATCAATGATGTTCACGGTAAGACATGCATATGAGTAATCAAAATGCAAATTATAGGAAAGGAATATCTCAAGATGAAATCTGAAAAGAGTCCGACAAAGGACTATGAATCCATTACCATGACCACACAGTGAACAGTACACTATAATACAACCAAGTAATTGTCAGTATCGCTTATAAAAACACTTTAAGATACACCAAGCTCGGTTGATAAAATGACGGCCTGTACATGATTATTACAACAAAGAGGAGGGCTGACATGAGGGCATCCGAATCTTATTATATGACTTCACGAAAAGATGTAATAGAACCCCCGCAAAACCATGTTTCGATGCACGTCTGTTCTTGGCACCCATCTGATTAACCTCAAACCCATGCTAAGAATAATATGAACAGTCTGTTCATGAAGATTTCAATGCCCGCACAGCTTCAGCAAAAATCTAGTAAGTAAAAGACTGAGAGTCAGCAGAAATGGTTGATTCGTAACAGAAAGCAAGGAAGTTGAAAATTAGTCTGATGCACTCCATGTACATCAAAAGCAAGAACCCGATTCAACAGTCACGCACTAAGATTGAATATGAGATCCATCCAACTGGCCAAAGCTGCAACATAATTCTTAGCTTATCTCAAGACCAAATTATAGCTTCGTTTGTTTCGCGAAATATACATGATTTGGAAAATATTTTCCTTCAAAATAATCACTTGCATCGCTTGATATAACTAGTCAATTAAAAATATTTCATTATTGACAATAATTTATGTCTAATAATTTTCGTGGACGATGAAATTTTTTCATTAGTTCATTTTCGTAAGTGATGCAATCAATTATTTTTAGGAAAATATTTTCCAAATTATTCATTTCCTAAGAAACAACCGCACCAGTAATCTACACTTAATCAGCAAGGTTGTTGCTAGTCCTGGTTTCATGAAAATCAGAGTGTGAATGGCCATAGCCCCTACATCATTTTGCAGCAAACCTATAAAATATCAACTGTCTTCTCATTACCTTCCTGAAATAACTACATTGCCCACTCGAAGTGACTGCGTGAATAGAATACTAATGATCATTATAAGAAGAAGGAAGTACCAATAGTTCATAAGGAGAATCACCGCACCTTTGAAGAAGGCCCGGCCCTCTGCTTCCGCTCTCTTGTTAAAGTTTCATTGTAGCTGCTAAACTCTTTCTCACCATCCCCAGGAGTACTGTCATCTGAAACTTCTTCTAAATCAGATGATGCCGTCTCAACGTTCCGCGAGGTGTCAATATTCATCGCACTTGTTCTTGTCGAAGTGGCAGCAGCTCGTGCACCAGCTATGGCAGCACTGAGACTCGATGACTTTCCCAGTTCACTTTGTTTAGATTCAGATGCATTTAGTAATAGGGAACCTGGCTTCAATGAAAAGGGATCGCGTGGATCTGGAAGCGGAAACTTCACGGGCAGTGGACTTTCCACTTTAGTTAGCCCTCTGGCTGCAGATTCGTATATCTGAGGAAAGTTCATTTGTCAGCATATGTGCAATGTTGTGCATGAGATGATAACTTACATAGCCAAATCCTTTACCTTCTTTTCTAGGTTGTAAATCTTCTGGTACCCTCGCATCTCAAAAGGAATGACTAATTTCTGTATTACTTAAAATACATCAACAAAGTCAAATCAGTGGGGGAAACACATAAATGGTGAACAAAAATCTGCGTATAAGGCAGATTTACACACCTGTGGCTGTTCACAAAGCCAGCAATAATTTGTTAGTGCTTCCAGCCTTACCTGTAATTACAAATGTTTATATGTTAAACTTAATTTGTGAAATCAGATAGGTAATCAAGAAACAAAGCAAGCAAAAGATCAGTGTATCCCACCCCTTCAGGCACCCCCTCCCACTGAGCTAGTTCATCACCTTGGACACAGCCAACCACTTCGACATATCCTTTTTCATAGGCAAAACATTCCAATTGTCAATACATTTGTCTGAAAAAGACAAACACCTGTTCTATGAGAGCTTAGATAAAACAGAATCTACTGTTCGAAACTTTGCCCAACAAAGAGCTTAGATAAAACAGAAATTCATGCAGGTGAAATGAGCGATAAAAGCATCCATATATCTACACTTACATAAAACTGCTATTTATCTGAGAAATACATCAAAAGATGATTTGAATTTTCAAGAACTTGTACATAGGAGACTTAAGTGCTCTTTAAAAAAAAAACAAAGTTCAAGTATGCTAGTTGCAGCATGTGTAGCTCTCCCTTTGAATACCTAGTAGTCTTGAGACAGGATAGTGCTCAGGGAACTTAATTTCAGTAATCCCATTCACCGCATAAATCTCCCTGTAGAAATCCTCCATGGCTTTGATCGTGGATTCATCTAGAACTTTGCTGGCGGCGTGGATCCAAAGGCGGCCTTCATGAATGATGTGTTATATAGTCGGAGCTCCTCAAAAAGGAAAAGGAAAAGAAAAGGGAAAGGATATTCAAAACTTCTTCAACAAGACGTCAACAGTACTTGCTAGATCCCACCTTTGCACATAGACTTTTTTAACACTCAAAGTGTAACATAATGTTTGTCAACAAAGAATTGATCATATGAGCTGAGAGTAGCAACCTAACTTTCTCAAGGCTATCTTAATGCATGAGCAAGACGTTTGTACTTCACACCTTTCACTGCCCTGGACAGTATGTGCTAGGTATTAAAGTCGCGCCCCATCATTCCATTCTCAGTTACACAAACCTCCAGCAACAGTAAGTCATCTCTCATCAATTTCTAACACAGTTGATTTGCACTTGCTTGTGTTGAGAACTTTTTATGTTCCAATATTTTAAAAAATAAACACACAACCTCGTTTGTATCAGTCCACATATTGGTTTTCAATTTGTTCTTGCTGTTGTTTCTCAGCAAACAATCAGGCAGTTTTCTATAAACTTGCGAAGCATGAAAACATCGGCGTCGCACAAAATGGTCAGCAAAAGTCAAACACAGATTTTGCGCCAAACAAAAGGTCATTCTCTCGTTCGCAAGTGCTGTGAGCAAACATTGTTCAATTTCAGTAGTTAAAACCTTTTCTCCCTTCCAGTCTCTGCAGGTTCTCTCACCATTCACTTCATCCTTTGAACTCCACAATCCACAACAGAACCTGGCAACAGAAAACTAAACAATCACTGAAAACTTCAAGATCCCAGATAGGAAAACATCGGGAACAGATCAAATTAGTAGATCAAAGGGCTCCATGAACAAATTCACTCCTTTCTCGTTTCAGACGGCAAAAAACAAAAAAGTAGGAACTTCGGCGCGAAATTAGGAGTACGAAAGAGAGTCCCAAAACCGAACCTCGAACTGGGGCAGGCCAAGACCTGCCCTCGATGCGCTTGATCCCGTACACGAGCAAAGAGCCCATGGCTGGTGCATCGTCAGGCACGGGTTCCGGTAATTCCCCTGGTTCCGACTCTGCATCGCTATTTCTCTTCGGCTTTCGACAAACAAAATTCTGGGTTTTCTCGGGGCGGCGAGATTTTCTCGAGAATCCGAAGGAAAGATTTCTGGGAACCGGGAAAGAAGCCAGGCCAACTTCCTGCGACGAGCTGCTGATTTCTACGTTCGGCGTTTTTGGTTTTCTTGCTCCTTGTCTTAATTGGCGAATCTCTGTTTTCTTCCCAATTTGCAAAAATATATAAAAATTTTAAAAAATTGCGACGTTGAAGAAATTATGAATACAGAATAGAATAGATGGCAAAATCGCCTCAGCGCCCATTTCATATCTTGTTTCTTGAAATTCAGACTTCAAGTTTTCAACCCACTTAATGATTCTCAGATTTTGTCTTGATAGTGCAGCAAAATGAAAAGATAATCTCAAAAGCAAGAAGGCAACATGGCAAATTTAACATTCCTTCAGAAATGTTCACCAAAACTGTCCTAAAGTTCCCATCTTGAAGCTCCTTGATCACCCAACAAAAATTGGGTTTGAAATGAGCAGACAGCTCCATAATTCTCCTCCAATCTTGTTGGGAAAATTGACTAGGAAAGACTACCACGCTGGTACCACCGGCTCAGCGGCTCCGCCGGGTAGCTTTTACAACGTCCTCCTCGGGGAGGCGGGAGTTGAGCTCTCCCGCAACGCAAGTTGCGGGAGGCTTGGCGGATCATTAGGCAATTTAAACGTGGCGTCGGGGTGGTGGTTTCACCGCAGCGTCACTGTGGGGTTTACTGGCACCGTCGGTCAGTTTGGGCCTCCTCCCGCATCCAAAAAAAAAAAAAAAAAAAAACAGACTACCACGCTGGTTGGTTCGGTGGTGATATAGGCCTTATTCACAAATACTTAGGAGCCATTCAAGACACG
The DNA here is from genome assembly GCA_014182565.1 of Eucalyptus marginata. Classification (NCBI taxonomy): domain Eukaryota; kingdom Viridiplantae; phylum Streptophyta; class Magnoliopsida; order Myrtales; family Myrtaceae; genus Eucalyptus; species Eucalyptus marginata. The sequence continues at coordinate 47,086,598 of CM024592.1, read as the reverse complement.
GGTTAGAATTCCTCAATCGCTCCTCCAATTCAGAAAGCCTTAGTTCACTTGCACGTAGGTTCGGCGTTGGCGTGATGTAAGGTAATGATTAGTGTTACTTCTATTAGTACTGTGGTGAATGAGTGGTAATTGAACTAGTTCAAATGAGCAGTAACTAAGATGATGTTGATAAATGATTATGATCATGTTGGTCTATATAAATTGAGTCTATTTAAGAACCTTCCCGTTATACGATAATAAAAATGACTAGGGGAGAATTGCACTGACAAAGAAATTTAGCAAATTGGCCACACCAAAAAAAAACATCATCATCGGTTTGACTTAAGCTCTTTCATATGGTTGGGAATTGCAGTGACAAAGAAATGTAATACTTTATACATTACTAATGAAGAATACATGAACTTATTTGTAGGCTTGAGAAGTTAACTATCCAAAATAATAAAATATCAATTACATCAAGTCAGAATCAATTAAGAGAAATCCCCTAAATCTTCTAAATATATCTATAACATATATACTATCAACAATGCCAAAAAAGTCCTAAACATTTTTTTTGTGCCGATTTAGTCTTAAACCTTTTTATGTTGTGCCAATTCAGTCATTTCCGGCCAATTTTGGCTGGATTTTCTTTTGACGGACGCCGATTAGGCTCACGTGGCCTGATTGATGCCGACGTTGACAACTTTTTAATAATATTTTAATATTTTTTTTTATGATTTTATTATTCTTTTTCTTTTTTTCTTCCTCCAGCCCGGTCGTCGGAGCTCGGCGACCGGCTAGAGGCAACGGCCGGCGAGGTCGAGGTCGACCTCGCCGGCCACCTTGCCAGGGCCGTGAGTGAGGCCTCGCGCGAGGCGGCGAGGCTCGCCCTCGCCGGCCATGGGCGAGGCTCGACCTCGCTAGATCCGGCGAGGGCGAGCCTCGCCCGCCCGACGCGAGGCCGCCTTGAGGCCTAGGCGGCGAGGGCGAGCCCCGCCAGCTCGGCGCGAGGCCAGCTCGACGGCGACAGCAGGCGGTTGGATTAGCTCCGGCGGACGACGAGCAGGGCGCGGGTGACGAGCGCGAGAGGCGAAGACGCGCGGACAAGCGCGTGAGCAAGGGACGGTGCGACTGTAGCGAGGCCGCCTCCTCGCCCTCGCCCTCGCCCTCACCGGATCTAGCGAGGTCGAGCCTTGTCGACCATGGGCGAGGCGAGGACCCTCGCCGGATCTCGGCGAGGGCAAGCCTCGCCGCCCTGCACGAGGTCGCCCTCGCGGCCACTGGCGAGGTGGTCGGTGAGGTCGACCTCGACCTCGCCGGTCGTCGCCTCTAGCCGGTCGCCAAGCTCCGGCGACCGGCTGGAGGAAGAAAAAAAGAAAAAGAAAAACAGAAAAATAAAAAATAAAAATAAAAATAAAAAAATTAAAATATTATTAAAAGTTGTCCACGCGGCGTCGATCGTGCCACGTCACCGGCCGGCATCCAAATCCAGCAAAATCCAGCCAAAATTTGCCGGAAAGGACCGAATTGGCACAACGTAAAAAGGTTTAGGACTAAATCGGCAAAAAAAGGTTTAGGACTAAATCGGTATAAAGACAAAAGGTTTAGGACTTTTTTGGCACTTCTCCCCTATCGACGCTATTAGTCTTTTCCTAGTTCTTCCTATGTATAAACAATGTCGGCTGTGGTGGCTCTGCTGGATAAAAACTCCATTGATCTTTCTCCAAAGGTGAGGGGTTCGAAACCCAGTGGAGGCATTTGGTATCTTAAGTGTGGCGCCAGGGTGGTGGGTCCTCCGCTAGTGTCACTTCAGGGTTTACCCGCCGGCTACCGATCGTACGAGGTTTCCTGGGTAAAAAAAAAAAAAAAAAAAAAAAAAAAAAACAATGCAACTTGGATTTTGGTGAGTTTGCACGCTATAATTGTTGTGTGGTGTTAGATTTAGGTTCACATTTCAAAATTATATACAGATTTTATTTTTTATTTATTTTTTCCTGAGTTCTTGATACCAAATGCCAACCATTCCTAGGTAATGCGGATAATTTGACTCGATCAAGCTCTCTCCGTTGGCCTTCCCTCGCTACCTGTAATAAACTAATTTAATCCAACAAATGTTTATAAAGAAGTAGAACATTATTTCTGATAGCCCTGTGCATAAAACTGTAGGCATCAGGCAACACTCTAAAATGGGGCACGTACGTGGTTCGTCAATGGACTTGCAATTATCATGGGCAAAGCCTCCCATAGGGAAGCTTCTTCTAGGACGTCAATGCCCTCCGTAGAGAGAGTGTCCTTCGCTGGTTATACATGCTCAAGCCTCGCCGCCATCGCCTATGGCCAATAAAAACAAGAGCCTTACACATACACTGCCGCCACCGTCACTTTAAGCCTATGGCTTCGCACCACGTTGTCATCGAAACTTCTTATCAATCAATTAAGACTATGTCTAATTGTCCCCCTCGTGTGTGTTCGTTTGTGTGTGGGGGCATGAAACTCTTCCCAATTAATTAGTGAGCCAATAGACAAGTCGGACCTGATGATGCTTCACCGTGGCATAAGCTTTTGTCGAATCAGTCCATTTGTGATACCTTCACCTTTGGTCATGTTTAATGATTGTTCTGTCGTAAGTCTAACTCGATATTCATTTTATCATCCTTATATGCTATGATGTCTTCTCATACTTCGAACATGTTGACGAGGAACATGGAGGGAATCATGTGAAAAGGGAATGCCATTAGTGAAGTGAACAGTACTTTCACAATACTAATTTCAGTATCAAATTGTATGGCCTACACAGGTTATATATCCGTGAAAGATTATTTGAACGCATTGGCTGAATTTTTTATAGGAATGCACGCTTCAATTTGATGACTAAGTCATGCGCATATTTGTGAAGACTTCATCTGATATGTGCAATTGATTTTTAAACAATTTGGCTATTGTTTAAAAAAAACTAAACCTCATCATTTTGACATAACTTAAGCTACGAAACTCCTCTCGAACAAGTTACTATGCTTCGTATCTAAATTAATTACCCATTTTAGGTACTTTGGACGTCCAAACGTATGTCACAGTAAGACAGAGAAATTATATGCCTTTTGTCTATCCGAACTATTCAATTTGGTACGTCTCATATGAAATTCATTGCAATCCACAAGTTTTAAGGTGCATATGGATCCATAGTGCAAGCACCCGGCTCATGTTAGATAATATTCACTGGAGGCTCCGTGGTGGTGCAAGAGCGAAGGGGAGTTCGGGGTGGTGGTGGCGGATAAAGGGTGGGCGAGGTGGGTGGTTTTGCCGGGGTGGGAGCCGGTGGTGAGATTGTCCGGCGGAGGAGTGGTGGTGGCGTTCCCGACTGCCAGGGCCTTGCCGTGGAAGGTGAACAGGTGGTACAAGGAGGAGGCCATCTTGGTTGTGGCTGACAGGGGGAGGAAAGAGGTGGTCGAGGACGAAGGCTTTTATATGGTGGCGGTGGATGCCGATGATGACGCCAACGCCAAGGGCGGCTACGGATTGAAGGTGGAGAGAGGGTGGAGGTTGAAGGAAATGGGGGTGGAGGAGAGCCTAGGGGTGTTGCTGGTGGTGAGGCCGCCAAAAGAAGAGGTTGAGGATCAATTGAGTGATGAAGATTGGGAGTGAGAGGCAACAACATGAACGTGAGGAGTTTATTGATGTGTACAATATCGATACAGATCAATATGCAACTTTTTTGGATATGAGACTATGGTGTGGAGACATCAACTTTTCAGTTTGAAAAGGGTTTTTATAAAATTGTCCATTTTGGAGATTGGAAGGAAACTGTTGGGATATAATATGCGGAAACGACAGAATCTTGCAATTTACGTCAACGCGAAATCATCAGAGAAAATAAACGAGAAAAATAAAGATACCAGAAATTTACGTGATTCGGTCCGAGTATCGGTACCTACGTCCACGGGGAGAGCTAGTAGCAAATAATCCACTATAATCAGAGAATCAGAGTTTACAATCATTCACATGCTTAAGTGTTTCCCACACCTAGATTTAACCCAAAACCCAAAGTGTTTATAAATAAACAATTCAATTGGGAGATAAACTCACGGCACAAAATTACCGCGAGTTCAAAGCTCGAACGAAACGCTCTACGTACGTCAAACAAGAACAGCGTATATATTTTTCTTCACGTACGTATCCTCTTCGTAGGGCTTCAACAAGCGGCACTCCACGACATCTCGCGGCTTCGAACGAAAAAGAAAAAGAAGACCTGCAGATTATTTTCCTTTTATACGTGTGTGCCCAAGGTCAAAAGTTTGACCTTAGGCCCCACTTTCCTTCCGCCACAAGTCTCGCCTTATACCTCGCTGCCTCAACACCGGGAATGCCCTCTTTCCGTTTGAAAACCCATTTACTTCCGACAATCTTTTGGCTTTTGGGTACTTTGATCACCTCCCATGTCTGATTTCGATGGAGTGATTCCATCTCTTCACTCATAGCCCCTAGCCACTGCGATGACTTCGAACTAGCCATCACCTCAGAGTAAGACGAATGCTCATTTGTCTCCACCTCATCACCTACAGTCAATGCATAAGCAATATCTGTATAACCATAACGTACCGGTGATTTAATGTGCCTTCTCTGTCTATCTGCGGCTATAGTCTGCTGCAGCTTTGCTGGTTGGTCACTATCACCGACTTCAGGAACTGTGGCTTCATCTGCAGTCTCAACTTCTGTTACCTTCGAGATCTCCGAAGTCTCCGCTTGAAGCTCCACCTCACTAGTGACACCATGATCTGTCTTCTCTGCTGGTTGTGTCTCAGAACTCCTCCTTTGAAGCATTGCAGTTTCGTCAAAGATCACATCTCTGCTGATTAGAAAACTGGGTGATCTGGGATCAGTGCACCACAGCCGGTAGCCTTTCACCCCATGTGCATAACCCAGAAATATGCACTTCTTCGCCCTCGGCTCAAGCTTACCATCACTCGCATGAGCATACGCAGGACATCCGAATATACGTAATCCAGAATAATCAACAGGTTTCCTCGACCATACTTCCTCAAGAGTCTTCCACTCGATAGCAGATGATGGTGATCTATTAACTAGGTAACATGCCATGTTCACTGCTTCGGCCTAAAATTCCTTACCAAGTCCTCGCATGCATTGAGCTCGCTCAAGCAAAATTCTGTTCTTTCGTTCTATCACGCTATTTTACTGTGGTGTCCTAGGTACTGTGCGGTGTCTTACAATACATTCTTTCTCACAGAACTCGGTAAAATCTTTACCACAGAACTCCATGCCATTATCGGTTCTCAGGCACTTGATTTGCTTATCTGACTGCTTCTCAATCAATTCCTTAAATTTCTTGAACCGATCAAACACATCATATTTGTGCTTTAGAAAGTAAACCCATACATTCCTCGAATAATCGTCGATAAATGTCAACATATATCGGGCACCTCCTTTCGAAGGAACCAAAGACGGACCCCATAATGAATATATTCAACTGGTCGTTTGGTCGAATGAATAGTTGCAGTAAACTTAACTCGGTGCTGCTTTCCATAGATGCAGTGCTTACATAAGTCCAGCGTTCCTGTCTTCTAACCATTCAACAACCCCCTTTCACTCAGCATCGTCATACCTGCCTCACTTATGTGCCCTAAATGCATATGCCATAATTGAGTCAAGTCAGAATCTGACTCACCTGATGAAATTGCAGTGGTTCCGGTCACGGTCTCTCCCAGTAGATGATATAGAGTATTTACTTTTTTCCCCTTCATCACTGTCATGGCACCTCGAGAGATTTTTAGTACTCCACCTTCAGCAGTGTACCTACACCCGATGTCACGAGTAGGGGCACATCAGGAGAGATTGTCCAAAGCGGAGGAATAAAGTTGATAAGCAGAATGCCACAAGCAGTGTGGCAAACGTTGCTGAAGGGAGCACTAGTGATGCATAAGCTGTCTTATGTGTGACTGCTACTTCGTCAGGAGACGAATGGGTGCTAGATTCGGGATGTTCTTATCATATGACGCCTCATAAGAACTGGTTTACTACTTACTAGACTGCAAATGGTGGTAGGGTTCTTTTGGGGAATAATGCATATTGTAAGGCTGTGGGGATAGGGACAATCCGGATCCGAATGCACGATGGGGTGGTGCGCACATTGACGGATGTGAGGCATATACCGGAGCTCAAGAAGAACCTTATTTCTCTGGGGACACTCGAATCGTCAGTGCTTGCGTTGCTCCTTTTGCCAGATTGTCATCTTGCAACTTTCTCTGCCACTCCTTAGAGAATAAGGCGGGAGAATAAGGCGGACTTTACCTCTTCTGAGGTAATAGTAGTACGCCCCTGCAATAGCGAATCAGTAAAGTGCTCCCATGACTCTGGTAAAGAGGCTAACAACATCATGCCCTACTCTTCATCATCAAGTATCTTACCGACGTTCTTCAGATCCAACATGAGTTTATTAAATTCATTTAGGTGGGTTCTGATAGATATACCTTCAATATATCTAAATTGAAACATCTTCTTCAACATGTACAAGTGATTGTTCAAATCTTTCTTCACATAGAATGCTTGAAGTTTTGCCCATAATGCTGCGTTATCCTTCTCCTCAGCAACCTCTATTAAGACCTCATCCGTCAAATTTAACAAGATTATACTCTTTACTTTTTCAATCAGCTCTACCCTCTTAGAGGTTTTCATTATAATCGGCAACTCATCTTCACCATCCAGTGTCTTGACCAAATCTTGTGTTGTCAATAAAGCCCGCATCTTGATGCTTCATAACACAAAGTTGTTGCTCTCATCAAACTTTTCAATTTCAGATTTCCTCTCAGACATAATTGTAATAACAGAATTTCTAGATAATAATCAAACAAGCAAAAGCTCCAAATCACAATCAAGAAATCCAACCCCAAGCTCTAATAGGATCCTCGCGGCTACTTAGGTTTTCTTTTGGCAGTAAAACGCACGAAGAGAAGATGGAGATTTCTTTTTGGCGTGCGATTTGAACGCGCTGTAATTTTGTGTCATGAGTTTATACCCAAGCGAGTTGTTATTTATAAACACTTAGGGTTTGGGGTTAAATCTAGGTGTGGGAAACACTTGAGCGAATGAGCGATTGTAAACTCTGATTCTCCGATTTTAGTGGATTATTTACTGCTGGCTCTTCCCGTGGATGTAGGTACCGATATTCGGACCGAATCACGTAAATTTCTGATGTCCTTATTTTTCTAGTTAATTTCTCTGGTGATTTCGCGTTGACGTAAATTGTAAGATCCTATCGTTTCTGTGTATTATATCCCAACAAAAACCTCTTTTGATGTTTCCTCTGTTGTTGTCTAAATACGAGACTTTGTTCAATTGGCAGTTTTCCCTTTATTCATTATGAGGGAGGGGGTATACCTCTTTACACACTTATGAAATTCGACATGTAATGACATCTTTGGAAATTCATTAATCTTCTGGTCCTTGATGCTGTCCAAAATATGGGGTAAAAGGCCAGTTTGTATCTAAAATTTGGAAAGAGTTCATTTCCCAGCATCGCGTCAGTGTACTGTGGGATATGTGTAACAAATCGAGAGCTTAGCGAGCAAAAGAAAATTTTGGGCAAGTCCGATGGTTGAGATATCCTGTTCGTCCTCTAAACTCTGAAGCTTTTAACATAATTCACAGGCGTCCAGCCATTCAATGAAAATGAACCAAATCAAAATCTTGACACGAATAAGAGGAAAACCAGAAGTTGCGGAACATTCGGTCTCTTCAATCCGTTTTTATTTCCTCGAAGTTTTCTTACGTTCGAGTACATAGGAAAGCAGGAATCAAGAATGTGATGATGGTGGTATCACTAGCTGCACGACGGTGTAGGCGGAGGCGGCGGCGGCCGGAGGGATGGTTGGATGGGTGGTTTGGGACGGATAGGGACATTTGCCTTGGGAGGTGGTGGAGGAGATCTTCTGGCGAGCCGGTCTGGCAATGCGACATTCGATCGATGATCCCTTGAACCTTCATCAGACAAAGCTGCAGATACAAGCAGCTGGAGGATCAAGATGAGAGCAAGAGACTTTAGAGGAATGGCGACCATGGTGTTGGGGATCCGTTAGATGAGAGGCAGATGAAGCAATTCATTGCCGTTGTAAATAGCCCACTGGATGAATGTACCCCGTCGTCTTTTAATTTTGCGTATCAATCTCAGTACCATCCAACTACTCTGAAAAGTCAGTCAATGGTCTCGAGGAGACAAATTGCAGATTTATTTGGGTCACTTGGTAGAACCGATCGATCAACATTGAATACATACGACCCAAAAGCTCAGCAGCCAAAGGGGAAAAGGAAACAGATGCAGGAGCTTGGACCCGCAATGGGTCTTGGATCTTGTTTGGCTCTGCAGTGAAGTAGGTTCTTGACTATAATAACTGTGGATAGCTTTGGCAAATTCCATACCCAAAAGTTTAAGCCAACGCACGTATATTGAGATCATATATACTTTGAAGAATGACAGGGCTGCGAACCGCTTTATTCATCTATGTTCTCTAACATTCAAGTACACATTTCAATATAGAACCAAACAATCTAGAAATCGAGTCACAAACATTGAGAGCAAACATGAGGAAAAATTGCAGGAATTGGTAAAGTGATCGCATCAATCTGTCTAGCTGGATGGTGGTGGAGGTGGTAGCAGTTGCCGTGGTGGCGGTGGTGGCAGGCTCCTTGGTCTATGAGGAGGAATATGGAAATGGTTAGGAGTACTCACCCGAGGAGGTGGTGGAGGAGACCTTCTTGTGGCCCTAAAAGGCAATGACCTCAACTCGTGAGGAAGATGGTGTGAGCGAATCGAACCATCAGATAAGACCGCTGATACAAGCAACTGGTGGATCAAGATGAAAGCAAGCAACTTTGAAACGAGACCCATTTCTGTAGAGCCCGAGTTCGTTAACTGGCGAGACAGATAATGCACTGATGTCGCTTTTATAGAAGCATGGCTGATCTGGATAAAGACTGAATCAGATGGGAACCAAATCTGCAGTTGGTCAATGCTTTTGAAGTTCTGAGGCCAAACTGTCAAAACTGTCGGTAGCCTGCTGGTTGATATAAACGTTTTGAAATGCACGCAGATCAGCAAATCTGACCCGCCTATCTATAGATTATTCAATCGTTGCTCGGTCAACCGATAGAAGTAGCCGTAATGCTAAGCGTGCGAAGACAGATTTCAAAAAGCAATTTGCAAAAGACCATAAATGGGTATTGAAAATAGTGGATTGTTTACAAGCCCACGACAAGAGTTTGGAAAAGTCATTTCGTGAACCAGTTTTGTAATCCGATCTTTACGGCCTAGGACGTAACACATAAACAATTACTGCACAGTATCAATGATGTTCACGGTAAGACATGCTTATGAGTAATCAAAATGCAAATTATAGGAAAGGAATATCTCGAGATGAAATCTAAAAAGAGTTCGACAAAGGACTATGAATCCATTACCATGACCACACAGTGAATAGTACACACTATAATACAACCAAGTAATTGTCAGTATCGCTTATAAAAACACTTAGATACACCAAGCTCGGTCGATAAAATTACAACAAAGAGGTGGGCTGACGTGAGGGCATCCGAATCTTATTATATGACTTCACGAAAAGATGTAATAGAACCCCCCGTGAAACCTTGTTTCAATGCACGTCTGTTCTCGGCACCCATCTGCTTAACCTCAAACCCATGCTAAGAATAGCATGAACAGTATGTTCATGAAGACTTCAATGCCCGCACAGCTTCAGCAAAAATCTAGTAAGTAAAAGACTGTGAGTCAGCAGAAAGGAAGTTGAAAATTAGTCTGATGCACTCCATGTACATCAAAAGCAAGAACCTGATTCAACAGTCACGCACCAAGATTTAATATGAGATCCATCCAACCGGCCAAAGCTGCGACATAATTCTTAGCTTATCTCAAGACCAAATTATAGCTTCGTTTGTTTCGCGAAATATAGATGATTTGGAAAATATTTTCTTTAAAATAATCACTTTTATCGCTTGATATAATTAGTCAATTAAAAATACTTCATTATCAACAATAATTTATGTCTAATAATTTTTGTGGATGATGAAATTTTTTCATTAGTTCATTTTCGTAAGTGATACAATCAATTATTTTTAGGAAAATATTTTCCAAATCATTCATTTCCTAAGAAACAACTGCACCAGTAATCTACACTTAATCAGCAAGGTTGTTGCTAGTCCTGGTTTCATGAAAATCAGAGTGTGAATGGCCATAGCCCCTACATCATTTTGCAGCAAACCTATGAAATATCAACTGTCTTCTCATTACCTTCGTGAAATAACTACATTGCCCACTCGAAGTAACTGCCTAAATAGAATACTAATGATCATTATAAGAAGAAGGAAGTACCAATAGTTCATAAGGAGAATCACCGCACCTTTGAAGAAGGCCCGGCCCTCTGCTTCCGCTCTCTTGTTAAAGTTTCATTGTAGCTGCTAAACTCTTTCTCACCATCCCCAGGAGTACTGTCATCTGAAACTTCTTCTAAATCAGATGATGCCGTCTCAACGTTCCGCGAGGTGTCAATATTCATCGCACTTGTTCTTGTCGAATAAGATGTACTATGATTTTGGTTTTTTGAATACTGAGTGGCAGCAGCTCGTGCACCAGCTATGGCAGCACTGAGACTCGATGATTTTCCCGGTTCGCTTTGTTTAGATTCAGACGCATTTAGTAATAGGGAACCTGGCTTCAACGAAAAATGATCGCGTGGATCTGGAAGCGGAAACTTCACGGGCAGTGGACTTTCCACTTTAGTTAGCCCTCTGGCTGCAGATTCGTATATCTGAGGAAAGTTCATTTGTCAGCATATGTGCAATGTCGTGCATGAGATGATAACTTACATAGCCAAATCCTTTACCTTCTTTTCTAGGTTGTAAATCTTCTGGTACCCTCGCATCTCAAAAGGAATGACTAATTTCTGTATTACTTAAAATACATCAACAAAGTCAAATCAGTGGGGAAACACATAAATGGTGAACAAAAATCTGCGTATAAGGCAGATTTACACACCTGTGGCTGTTCACAAAGCCAGCAATAATTTGTTAGTGCTTCCAGCCTTACCTGTAATTACAAATGTTTATATGTTAAACTTAATTTGTGAAATCAGATAGGTAATCAAGAAACAAAGCAAGCAAAAGATCAGTGTATCCCACCCCTTCAGGCACCCCCTCCCACTGAGCTAGTTCATCACCTTGGACACAGCCAACCACTTCGACACATCCTTTTTTCATAGGCAAAACATTCCAATTGTCAATACATTTGTCTGAAAAAGACAAACACCTGTTCTATGATGCAGAATCTACTGTTCGAAACTTTGCCCAACAAAGAGCTTAGATAAAACAGAAATTCATGCAGGTGAAATGAGGGATAAAAGCATCCATATATCTACACTTACATAAAACTGCTATTTATCTGAGAAATCCATCAAAAGGTGATTTGAATTTTCAAGAACTTGTACATAGGAGACTTAAGTACTCTTTGAAAAAAATACAAAGTTCAAGTATGCTAGTTGCAGCATGTGTAGCTCTCCTTTTGAATACCTAGTAGTCTTGAGACAGGATAGTGCTCAGGGAACTTAATTTCAGTAATCCCATTCACCGCATAAATCTCCCTGTAGAAATCCTCCATGGCTTTGATCGTGGATTCATCTGGAACTTTGCTGGCGGCGTGGATCCAAAGGCGGCCTTCATGAATGATGTGTTATACAGTCAGAGCTCCTCAAAAAGGAAAAGGAAAAGAAAAGGGAAAGGATATTCAAAACTTCTTCAACAAGACGTCAACAGTACTTGCTAGAACCCACCTTTGCACATAAGACTTTTTTAACACTCAAAGTGTAACATAATGTTTGTCAACAAAGAATTGATCATATGAGCTCAGAGTAACAACCGAACTTTCTCAAGGCTATCTTAATGCATGAGCAAGACATTTGTACTTCACACCTTTCACTGCCCTGGACAGTATGTGCTAGGTATTAAAGTTGCGTTCCATCATTCCATTGTCAGTTACACAAACCTCCAGCAACAGCAAGTCATCTCTCATCAATTTCTAACACAGTTGATTTGCACTTGCTTGTGTTGAGAACTTTTTATGTTCCAATATTTAAAAAATAAACACAACCTCGTTTGTATCAGTCCACATATTGGTTTTCAATTTGTTCTTGCTGTTGTTTCTCAGCAAACAATCAGGCAGTTTTCTATAAACTTGCGAAGCATGAAAACATCGGCGCCGCACAAAATGGTCAGCAAAAGTCAAACACAGATTTTGCGCCGGACAAAAGGCCGTTCTCTCTTTCGCAAGTGCTGTGAGCAAACATTGTTCAATTTCAGTAGTTAAACCTTTTCTCCCTTCCAGTCTCTGCAGTTTCTCTCACCATTCACTTCATCGTTTGAACTCCACAATCCACAACAGAACTTGGCAACAGAAAACTAAACAATCACTGAAAACTTCAAGAACCCAGATCGGAAAACATCGGGAACAGATCAAATTAGTAGATCAAAGGGCTCCATGAACAAATTCACTGCTCGCTCGTCTCAGACCGCAAAAACAAAAAGGTTGGAACTTCGGCGCGAAATTAGAAGTACGAAAGAGAGTCCCTAAACCGAACCTCGAATTGGGGCAGGCCAAGACCTGCCCTCGATGCGCTTGATCCCGTACACGAGCAAAGAAGCCCATGGCTGGTGCATCGTCAGGCACGGGTTCCGGTAATTCCCCTGGTTCCGACTCTGCATCGCTGTTTCTCTTCCGCTTTCGACAAACCAAATTCTGGGTTTTCTCGGGGCGGCGTGATTTTCTCGAGAATCCGAAGGAAAGATTTCTGGGAACCGGGAAAGAAGCCGGGCCAACTTCCTGCGACGAGCTGCTGATTTCTACGTTCCGCGTTGTTGGTTTTCTTGCTCCTTGTCTTAATTGGCGAATCTCTGTTTGCTTCCCAATTTGCAAAAAAAAAAAAAAAAAAAAAAAAAAAAAAATTCCGACGCTGAAGAAATTATGAATACAGAATAGAATTGATGGCAAAATCGGCTAAGCACCCATTTCCTATCTCGTTTGTTGAAATTCAGACTTCAAGTTTCAACCCACTTAATGATTCTCAAATTCAGTCTTGATAGTGTGGCAAAATTAAAAAATAATCTTAAAAGCAAGTAGACAACATGACAAATTTAACAATCCTAAAGAAATGTTGACCAAAACTGTCCTAAAGTTCCTTTCTCAAAACTCCTTGATTGCCCAACAAGAATTGGGCTTCAAAAAGCGCATGCAACTCCACAATTCTCCTCCCAGCTTGTTGAGAAATTTGGTGAGGAAAGATTACCATGGTGGTTGATTTGGTGATATAAGGCTTATTCTCAAATAGTTTGGAGATATTCTATATACGGATTCGAATACCTTAATAAACTCCTTGACCTCAAAAAGCCTTAGTTCACCAGCAATGTAGGTCTAACTGTGTTGTAACTTAAGATAATATTGGGTGTTACTCTTATCAGCGATGGGGTGAATCCGCGGTAATGGATTGACTCAAATGACCAATAGCTATGACTTCATTGAGAGCGTAGAACTTCCATAATAAGCCGGTTATATAGATCAACATAATGAATGGCCATGATTATGTACATAAATCGAGTCTATTTATGAACCTTCTTGTTACACAATAATGATGTAGAAATTGGACCATCAAACTATCTTGTCTTAGCAAAATCAGCTTACTCTTCGTTCAGTAAACAAGAAAAAAACACACCTTTCTGTTTTCTATGTTCAGAAGTTTTAAAAACCAATTTATTAGAAAAAAATGCGTTTCAAGAACTTTTGGCACTCTAAAAGATGCAATTAAAAAATCACCGAATAGATCAATTTTGTAAATCAATCTTAGTAAGTCTAGCATTTTCAGGCCAAATTTATGGTAATGAAGGGAAACGAAACTTATTTACATAATATAAACTATGACGCTATATTCGGGATGATGTCTTAATTAAATTTTCACTGATTCTAACTAAATTTTAAAAGACTCAACTAAGACAAAAGTTAACAGACAAGCCGCACCATATTAAAACATCACTATTAATCTGGTATCCCCACTATTAGTCTTTTATGATGAACGATATAACTTGGATTTTGGTGAGTCTGAAAGTTATAATTTTTGGGTGGTGTCAGATTTAGGAACAAATTTCAATCCCCAAACGGAAACTGATTTTTTTGAAAAAAAAAAAAAAAGTGAACTGATTCTTTTTTCCTTCTTTTGTCCGAGTTTTTGATGCCAAAATGTCAATATGCAAATAAGTTGACTCAATCAATTACTCTCGGTTTTTGATTAATCAGTCAAAAGAATTACAGATGCTCTAGAGACTGACTCTAACCGCATCGTGCCTGTCTCTCCATTGACCTTCCCTCGCTGCATGTATAATTTAATCGAACACATGTTGCTAATGTAAACATATGACTTCTATATGAAGAAGTAAAACATGATATCTGCTAGCTCCGTGCATAAAACTTTAGGCATTAGGCAACATTTTAAAATGGGTCACATGGGTGGTCAATGGCTCGCTTGTCTCTTAATTCATGGGCAACTTCCACTTGCCATGCTCATGGGCAAAGCCTCTCCAAGAGAAGCTCCTTCTAGGGCATCAATGCCGTCCACACAGAGTTTCCCTCGCCAGTTCCGTCCGGTGATCAAGGTCCCCGCAAGGTCGCCACGTCTCCTCCGATGGTCAGCCCTATTAATTAGTATGATAATATTGCATATTCACCACCACCACCGTCACCATAGGCCAATGACCCCGCACCGAGTGGTCATGACAACTAATCATTCAATTGATTAAGGCTATGTCCAACATTTTCCATGTGTGTGGCATGGAACTCTTCCAAATGAATTGGTCAACCAATAGAAAAAATCTATAATATATCATTTTGGCGTCACGTCAAACTCGGTTGAAATGATTTTTTTGCAATATCTTCATTTATGGCCATGATGTATATGTGTTTTGCAATGTGTCCAATTCAATGTTCATTTCAACTTCCTTCTATTCTATGATGTCCTTATCGAACAAAATTCCCTATACTTAATTGAACTCGTTTATCATTGAGTATGTTGACATGGAACATGGAGGGAATCATGTAAAAAAGGAATAACGTTGGTTGACTAAACAATGTTTTCATAGTACTAATTTTAGTATCAAATTTTATGGTATATATATGTGAAAGATTATTCATACGTATTGGTGGAATTCTTTACAGCAATAAACGCTTCAGTTTTGATGACAAAGTCAGGCGAATGTCTATCAAGAGATCTTCTGATACGTGTAATTGATTTTTAAACAATTTGATCATTGTAAAAAAAAAAAAAAAAAAAAACTAGAAAATATCATATTGAATTCACTTTAGCTTCATCACTCCAAGTGATTGAGTTACTATGCATCGTCTCTAGATTAATTACCCATTTTAGGTAACTTTGGACATATCAGTTCCAAGCATATGTCACAATATGATGTGAAAGTTTATGGTATTGACTGGGTCTATATGCCTTGTGTTCATTGGAACTATTAAATTTGGTAGGTCACGTGAAATTCATTGTGTTGAACAAGTGTCAGTGATGCAGACGGATCGAGAGTGGAAATAACGAGCTCATGCGATGATACCTTTGTAAGATGGGTACTAGAGTCCTCCTTTTAAACTAGAATCCCCTTGCACCATAATATACGTCTACTTTCTCAAATTTCTTAAGGTTGTGGGGTGACTAGATAAATTAAATTGGTCACTTGGGCATATTGATCACCATTACCATATGGGATCAAAACATGATATACCAATTACTTATGAGGAGATATGTGGTACAAGTCAAGCGTGACATTGACGTGCGGTCGACGTGCCATCAGGAGCTATTAGTGAGCCACCACCGCTCAACTTTAGGGCCGCTGGCAATAGTTGAGTTCCGCTAGCAAATAGTTTGAGGGTTTCTATAAAAATAAATTAGCAAAAAATCATTTACAAAGTATAGTTTTCACCAAACAAGATTATGTTAATGTTAATTTCCAATGTGATTTCAAAATACACTTTCACCAAATGCTAGTTATGTTCCACTTAAAGTATCTAAGCTTGAGAAGGACTAAAGTGCGCATCATTCCTAGATCAATTGGGAAACTCCAAAATCTAGAGACTCTAGATCTCAAACACACATTGGTCTTTGAGCTGCTTGTGGAGATAACCAAGCTCAAGAAGCTAAAGTATTTGCTGGTGTACAATTATGCAAAGTTCACATCTTCTGTACCCTTTCGTTCTGTAGCTTGATTTACAGTTCCCCATGGCATTGGAGCAGTAGCATCATTGCGGAAGCTGTCCTATGTAAAAGTTGGAATTGGTCGGAGCAAGAATACAATGCAAGAGCTAAAAGAGTTAAGTCAACTAAGGTGGCTGGGCATAATTGACCTGAAGAAAGATGATGCAAAGGGAATATGCCACTCCCTTGAGAAGATGACCAAACTTCGATAACCAGATGTGGTTGCAGAAAGTGAGTATGAAGTTATTGATTTGGATTTTCTATCTTCACCTCCCCCGCTCCTTCAGCATCTATATGTCAGAGGATGTCTAGAGAAGCTACCTCATTGGCTTCCTTTGCTGAACAATTTGGCTGTAGTGCATTTGGGATGGAGCAAATTGAAATCAAGCTCCCTAATTGCTCTCCAGAATTTGCCCAATCTTGTGAAGCTTGTACTGAAGTTCAATGATGCAGACGGATCGAGAGTGGAAATAACAAGCTCATGCGATAATACCTTTGTGAGATGGGTACTGGAGTCCTCCTTTTAAACTAGAATCCCCCTGCACCATAATATATGTCTACTTTCTCAAATTTCTTAAGGTTGTGGGGTGACCGGATAAATTAAATTGGTCACTCGGGCATGTTGATCACCATTACCATATGGGATCAAAACACGATATACCAATTACTTATGAGGAGATATGTGGTACAAATCAATCGTGACATTGACGTGCGGTCGACGTGCCATCAGGAGCTACTAGTGAGCCACCACTGCTCAACTTTAGGGCCACTGGCAATAGTTGAGTTCCACTAGCAAATAGTTTGAGGGTTTCTATAAAAATAAATTAGCAAAAAATCATTTACAAAGTGTAATTTTCACCAAACAAGATTATGTTAATGTTAATTTCCAATGTGATTTCAAAATACACTTCACCAAATGCTAGTTATGTTCCACTTAAGTATCTAAGCTTGAGAAGGAATAAAGTGCGCATCATTCCTAGATCAATTGAGAAACTCCAAAATCTAGAGACTCTAGATCTCAAACACACATTGGTCTTTGAGCTACCTGTGGAGATAACCAAGCTCAAAAAGCTACAGTATTTGTTGGTGTACAATTATGCAAAGTTCACATCTTCTATACCCTTTCATTCTGTAGCTGGATTTCCAATTTCCCATGGCATTGGAGCGCTAGCATCACTGCAGAAGTTGTCCTATGTAAAAGCCGGAATTGGTCGGAGCAAGAATACAATGCAAGAACTAAAAGAGTTAAGTCAACTAAGGAGGCTGGGCATAATTGACCTGAAGAAAGATGATGCAAAGGGAATATGCCACTCCCTTGAGAAGATGACCAAACTTCGATCACTAGAGGTGATTGCAGAAAGTGAGTATGAAGTTATTGATTTGGATTTTCTATCTTCACCACCCCGCTCCTTCAGCGTCTATATATCAAAGGATGTCTAGAGAAGCTACCGCATTGGCTTCCTCTGCTGAACAATCTGGCTGTAGTGCATTTGGGATGAAGCAAATTGAAATCAAGCCCCCTAATTGCTCTCCAGAATTTCCCCTATCTCGTGATGTTTGTATTGAAGATTGCCTTTGAAGGGAAAACATTGATTTTTGAAGATAAAGGGTTCCCAAAACTCAAGGACTTGTACCTCACCAATTTGGAAAATCTGAGATTTCTATCCATGAATGGTCATGCAATGTCTTTCCTTCGGAAACTCTCCATTGATGAATGCAAGCACTTGGATTGGCAATCAATACTAGTCTTCATCCACGGCCTCACCCTCCTCACGAATCTCCGATTTTATGGCATGCCAAAAGAATTTGCTCTTGCGTTCTATCTATGCAGCAGTAGCATAATGATGGGGGAGACTATTCAGCAAGAGTATTATGAGGAGGTGATGGGACGTATCCCAGAAGTTTATTTCCTCTGGTGGGAAGAGGATCACTGGGAGCCATATGATCTTAGCCCCTATTGCTATCATCTCATCAAGCGTAGGATGATGAGCTGCGATGAGGTTCTTCTTGAAGTTTCATAGATCATAGTGATCTTAGCCCCTGGGTCCATCATTGATCTTGGAGGCCTATCACCACAAGAAAGAGGATCCTCCGTGCTTTAAAGATTTCTTCCATCATCAATATTTTTATCTAGACATTTCAATACCTTTATCTTTGAATTTATTACCCTTAAGTCCCCCGATGCTATCTTCTTCTTCTTCTTCTTCTTGTTATCTTGTTTAGTGATCAATACATTTGTTTCTTAATTTCCGCATTTGTTGTATGAATTTGAATTTTGTTTTAGCTTACGTGGAGGCAAAAGAGTGATTTGAATAAAGAAATGAGAAGAATTACAATTTTCCTATTGAAAAATCACATGTTAGCATCACAGGCCGATCGATTGGGATCGTGACCGTACGGTGACTCAGACTCTTTTGGATCAACTTATATCGACGGGATGCCTAAGCCAAGCCTTGCTCGGATCGATCGCTCACTCACTCACTCACCCGGATCATAGAGTGAGAAGCTCTAGAGAGAAAGGAACCTTAGATTATTGAAATGGTTTTTGGATGAATACAAATGAGGGGGAGAGCACCCTTTCTTATACTAGAGTCCCTCGAATTACATCCATTGATCGAGTTTTCATCCGGCGGACGAGATCGTACCGCCCCATCTACCAACTACTGACACTAATGGTAGGAGATTTCTAGATCTTGGCATAATGACCATATCGCCCGCCCTTGAAACGTTCCGGAAGTTCCTTTGTTGGAAACCCTAGCAATCGTAGGAGGTCCTCCTTGAGAAGGCACGGCCCTTTAGCTACAGAAACCTCTTGGCCATGACACTAGGCATGTGCAAACGGAAAGTAAATTCTTTACTTTCTATTGTCAATTCTTCATTCTCTCCAAATATCAAGAAAAATTTCGAAAAGAAAAGGACCAAAAAGTTCTTAAGCCGCTAGTATACAACAAGCATAGAAGATAGAAATGACAACAGAGTTGCTGAAATTCTGGGGAAGAAGAAGCTGCAGTCGCTTATCGGGGCAGACTCATGGGGCCACAAACCGACTGCAGAGTCGTACCAAACACAAAGCTTGATGGGTTTTTGGAGTCATGTTCATCCCAGGAATCTTCAGTTTGTAGCATTAGACAAATGCAATGCAAACCTGGTCATCTCCCCCTTTCTAAAGAAAATTATTCGCAACTTTTGATAGTGACAGTCTCTTTGTGCTTCTGGGAGATACCCAAACAGAGGATCAGGCAAAGTCCAGAGTCTCTCCTCCACTCAGGATCAAAGAATGTCCTGCTCCAAAAAAAAAAGAAAAAGGAAAAAGAAAGAAGAACAAAAACAGAGCAAGAGGAAAACCACAAAGGGAGGCACAAAAGGATAGAAAAAGTGTCATTTCCTAAATTAGGATAACACGTTAACGCAACTGACATTCCTCTGATCTGTGTTGAATGGGAAGATTACAAATTTACTTTTTGTCTATTCATGAAAGAACTTTTCTCCAATTCTTATTGTCTAGCAATAAAGATTAAAAATGGTTTAGCTGCAAAGACCTTTCAACACCATTTAATCTACGACAATTGTGCTTGAACGTTTTCATGATAACGAAATCAAATGGATGAAGAAAACGATCGGCCAAAAAGTAGGAAGCAGTCACTCAGGGCCTGCGCTGCGGAAGTACTCCTGCGAACATTCCTGCAAGTCATCTCGCTCAACAAGTCCTTTGCTCCGGCTGACACCATCCTAAAGGCCCTCACCAGGAGCCTCGGTTCCCCCTCAGTACCGCCTCAAGGCCAACTTGCCCTAAGATGGCGGCGACCCCACGATCATCACGTACAACACCACACTGGCTATTGTAATATGACGCGGAAGCTAATCAGATCCTGCAATTAAATTACACGAAATTACCAAAGAAATAAATAAGGAATGAAAGATGACACCAAAGATTAAAGTGATTCTATGTGCGTATTGGTACTTAGTCCATATGGAAAGTCAGCAGCAAAATAATCCAGAGAATACTAAATTTATTATGGCTCACATGCTCTGATGTTTCCCACACTTCAATTACATCCAAATTTATATAGTGTTCACGAATAAAACAACTCAATTGAGTGTGAAGCTCACAGAAGAAAAGCTCCTCTCTTTACGGCTTTAAAAGAAACCACCTTCGTGCTCTTCTATTTCTTCTATGCGGCTAAAAATAAAGAAAAATGAACCCCACTCCTCCCCTTACTCCCTGCCCATCGGCACCCTCAGTGCAACGTAGTACGACGTTCCCATGGCACCCTTCACGGACCTGCCCTCATGCAACCAGGCCGCCGAGCCCAAGTCGGCCAGCTTCAGGACATCCCTTGAATCGAAAAGCATGTCCTCGGCTTTCACGTCCTGGTGAACAACGCTCGAGGGGTCACAATGCATGAAGGCGCGGAGGAGTTGCCCTCAGGCTTGGGGAGGGCCTTACGGGACAATATGCAGTCGTAGAGGGTGTCAGGTTCGCAGAGCTTCAGCATGAGGGAGAGGCGGTCGTTGGCCTCTCAGGCGTCGAGGATCCGGAGGATGTGAGGGTGAGGGGAAAGGAGGGTCATGAGCTTGGGTTCGTTGACGAGGCATTGGTGGTAAGTGACGTTGGAGAGGCGGCGCTTGTCGATGACCTTGTAGGCAGCGAAGGAGTTGTCGGCAGGGGAGAAGCGACGGAATATGGTGTTGAGGCGGCCGCAGCCCATTTCGTCTGGTAGCTGCTATGTGCTCCAGTGTTTTGCTCATCCTGGGAATTTTTTCTATGTCTGATTCTTCTCCGTCTCTATCTAAATTTGATTTTCTCAGAGCTGTTGACTTTGCTTTTAGTAGGAGGTAATAGGTTTCTTCTATTTTGGAATGGGCCAAAAAATTTACCCTGCGACGGAAGACATGGAGAGATTGTCTCGAGTTGAAAAAAATGATTTTTAATTGTATTTACAAGTTAGTTATATAACTCATTCCCCTAGCAAAATGATTTATGTAATACTTAATAAGAGGTTTACAAAAAAGAGGTGACAATTTTGTGGGAAAAAATTCTAATGGACGGATCATATTAATCACGAACCGAAAATTTTGTCATATTACTTTTTCAGTTATATTTGTAATTAATCTTTAAGGCTAAGTTATTGTTATTCTAATTATTAATTTAACATAATTATTGTCAAGAGTGGAAACGTGCCATGAAAAGAAGGGATGCAAGCAGGGAACTTAGGTTTAATTTAACATCAAGGGCAGGGTGATGAACCGCGTTTCTCTCTGAAGTATCGTAGATTAGAGTGATGTATTGGCCCCTGCCAGTCACCAGAATCAACAAAGAAATCATCTCCATTATACTGGTCGAAGCAGGGAATTTAGGTTTAGTTATCGGTTGCCAGATCGAAAGGTATAATGAAGGACGAAATGAAAATAAGGAGAGAGAGAGAGAGACAGAGAGATGAAGAAAGTGATGGACTACGGAGGTGTAAATCTGTATGATGGGCAGTTGTACACTCAATATTTCCTTTTCCTTTTTCTTTTCTCTTTCCCCCTTTTCTCTCAATTTCCTGTTCGATAAATTTCGGGGTATTTACATTCTAATCCTTGGCCTTGTCCTAAAACGTAAAATTAACTAATAATGCTTCATTTGGAAACAAGTGAAATAACACCATCTTTATTATTCTAACATAACTTTATTCATTTTTGTTATGCAACGTTAAAATACATTCTAATAAGAAATATAGGCGTTTCAACGAATATTTGTATGATAAGAAAGATTCAAAGTCAAATTCGAATTCGATGCCATTACCTACGCACAATCAAGTTGTTCTTATTGGTCAAAATGGAATACCAATTCAAAATGAATTGACGGTGTATGGTTTCAACATGTGCCTTATCTATGTTGGGGATGAACATTTCTCCATGCACATTACTTTTTAATATTTCTAATACCTGGATAACTTGATATATGCCACATACTACAGATTAATTCTTCGTTAATCAAATTAATATGTACCCGAAAATTTATTATGTCTTCTGCAAAATTGAATAATTTTCTTATATGAAAAACAGAGCAAGGCAAATGCTACATACGCCCCATGTTTCAGTCACCAAGAACTATTCTTTCATGAGGATGAATTCCCAGAGTCATTTTAATGAATGTTTCGTTGCACTATTTTCTTTTGTATTAGCAATGACAACTACAAGGACAGAGCAGCATATCCATTCTTTTGGGAATCAATTTACATTCTTATAATTGAAAGCCAACCATGTTTGGCAGTTGATAGCCACCGTGCTCAAGTGTTTTTGCTCGTTACGGGCATTTTTGTATGTTTGTTCTTCTCCGTCTCTCTCTAAATTTGATTTTCCCAAAGCTGGTGACTTTGCTTTTAATAGGAGGCAATAGGTTTGTTCTATTTTGAATTACGCCAAGGATGTTCGGCCTGTGACGGAAGACATGGGGAGATTGTCTTGAGTTGAGATAAACAGCTTTTAATTGCATTGACAAGTTTGTTGTACAACTCATTCCCCTAGCAAAATGATTAATGTAATATTTAATAAATGGTTGACCAAAAAGAGGGGACAAGTTTCTAAGAGAAAATTCTAATGAGCAGATCATATTAAACACGAACCAAAAATCTGTCATCTTACTTTTTCGATCATATTTATAATCAATCTTTATGGCTATCTTCTTGCTATTCTAATTTTAATTTAACATGATTCTTGTTCATTTATGAGAGTGGATGTGTGCTATAGAAAAAAAGGGGTAGAATGAGATGATTAGTACCGGTGATCCCTATTCCGAGTTGGTGAGCCCATCACCACAATCCATTCAAGGTGCGGGTAAAAATATCTCTTCATAAAATTGTCATTTTATGAAAGAGGGGGACCATTTTACTACTAGCCTAACCTATTCAACGGTGGAAACGAGCATCGATCAATTACTTGATTCAAAGGCAAAAATTGGACGTGCCATTGATGCAAATTGGAAACATATATTGGATCTATAAAGAAGCATGCCTCTTGTCTCTCCCCGTTATGATGAGCAAATACTAACCCACCCTTGAAGTTAAAATAAAATACTTTTTTTTTTCTTTTTGTTATCATTTTGGAATTATTCACTTCTTGTTCAAAAAAGAATTTGAAATGAAGATTCAACGTCCCATAGTCTCACATCAAATGAAAGAGGCAATATTAAGTGATTCATAAGTCAATACTTACCTTCAAATGATGAACACCTAATGTTGACCAGCACAGATTGATTAGGGAATATTACAAAGCATAAGGAGAGAAAAGAGGCGAAAAAAGTCCAAGTTATGCATCTTAATCTATGGAAACGGACTTGCATCGAAGAAGCGCAGAATCAATTTGTGAGGATTAGTAGCACATTGATACACTTAGTCCCTTACGTAACAGAAATTGCAATGGTGAAGTTAGCAGGAAAAGGGAGGTGGAGGTGAGAAAGCCAAATATAGTTAAGGATGATTAATTTCGAGCATGAAGATCATCAATCTTGTGCTGAATGAGAAAATATTGGGTTATCATCTTGCAACAGCTCATTATCTCCGTGACATGTTCGAAAGAATGATCGTCCTCGATAATTGCATGGCTCACTAAGTTCAAGTCATCACCTATTTAGGTATTTCAAATATACAGGTTCCAAGCGCATGTCACAATATAATACGGAAATTATTATACCAAACGGGTCCATATGCCTTGTGTTCATCGGAACTATTAAATTTGACAAGTCTCACGTGTAATTCATTGTGTTGAACAAGTGTTAGGGGTGCAAATGGGTCGAGAGTGTAGGCACCAGGCTCAAGCGATTACACCTTAGTATGATGGGTATTGCAATCCTCCTTTTAAACTAGAATGCCTCTGCACTACAATATATGCAAGCTTTCTCAAATTTCTTGAGATCGTTGGGTGACTTAAATTTGTCACTTGGACATATTGATTATCTTAACCATATCGAATAAAAATAAGATATTCCATAGCTGATTTTAATTATTTAAGAGGAGAAATGTGGTACAAATCAAGCCTCCACAATAAAGCAGATCTTGCACATAAATCAGTTCAAGTGACTTCTTCAAATTGGACAACCCAACCAGTTAGAATAAAGCAAATTTCATCAGGACTTGTACTTTATCATTTTCTCATCAGCAATTCAACTGGCTCCACAAACCAAGATTACGTTGATTCAAGAGAACCTAGATGGAGCACGGTGGCAAATAATAGAAGGACTTGATTTGACAATTTCAATAAGTTAGAGAATTTAATGAGACAAAAAGTGAAACGTAAAAGATTAAATTGTAGTCAACTCGTTAAGAAAAAAATGTCAATTCTTTATCTGAAGATATAAATGCCTTTGCTTTGGATGCATAAGGCCTAATATCAAAATATAATCTTCATTCACAAGGCGCTTTCTGAGTCACTTGAAGCAACAACTTTAACAAAGAAGAAATCCACGGTGCGTTTTGGTGGAAGTTATCTAGGGAAATATTTGAAGCAGAAGAAAACAAGGTACAACTTGCAAGTTAAATATATTTTTCTTCAAACATTCTATAACATCCTCAATGATATTGTAATATAAGGGCTTAAAAAAAAGAGAGAGGAAAAGACAGGGTTTGAAAAGTCAACAAGAGAAGTTAAAGGAGAACTGCTGTTTTAAAGAGAGGAGAGAGGGAAGCCTTTAGCATAAACGAAAACAAGGGAAACAAAGAAACAGAGGAGAGGAGAGAAAGGAGAGAAAGGAAAAAAGGGGAAAAAGAGAAAAAATTTGGCAAGCTTGCGATCTAGACCCCTCATCAAGCCGACTCAAGTGTGTTTTACAACACTGGTAAGAGATCGAAGCCTTTAATCATCTACTTCAAACAATCGTCGCAATTAGGGTTTGAAATTCGGATTTCTTGGATATTTATGTGGTGAAACCCAATTTTTGAGTTGTTGAGTTGTATATTTTTGTAGAAATGGTACTTTGGGATGTTGTGAAGCCATAGCATCTTACGGATTGTGATTTGAGCTTGCGGTTTGCCCGAAATGGATTTTTAAAGTTGGGAGCGCGTTTTGGAACTGTAGCGAACAATAGTTTTGAGCCTGATTTTTTTTTTTTTGTCATTTTTAGTGTTGTTTTGGGGTGGTTGAGTTGGGGCTGTTGTAGTACGTCAAGAGAGCTTTCTAAGGACTATAAGACGACTTGAAACAGAATTTTGTGGAATAAGTTATAGCGTGACGAAGTTAGTGCGTGGGCCGTGCCTAGCAGAAAACAATGGATTTTTGCTAAATGCAAGCTTTCGTGGCACATAGGTCTCGTTTCATCGACAAATGGGCCTAGTATAGGTGAGTCGTTATAAGAACAGAAAATGTCACAAATGGTCCCTAAACTTTTATCTAATATTCAATTTCATCCCCGCACTTTCAATTTGCTTAATTTGGTCCCTAAACTTTCGTATAATGTTCAATTTCATCCTTAAGCTTTCGATTTGCTCAATTTAGTCCTTGCACTTTCATCTAATGTTCAATTTCATCCCTAAGCTTTCGATTTGCTCAATTTGATCAATGAACTATTAACAAATGTTCCATCTAGTCCTTCCGTTAAATCAAACCATTAAGCGATGACGTGGATCATTAATTGATGACGTGGAACTAAGTTGGATTACTAGAATTATGAGTCAATATATATCTTTAAAAAGGAAAACAAATTAGGGGTCAGCTAGAGATGAGACACTGATAACAAAAGCAGAGAGAATAAGTGGTTCTGTATCTCTTTTTTGGATGGTGGCCACAATTTGACCTGTTTTAAAGGTAATTTCCATATGGATATTCCACATGTCCTTTTTTATTTTATATTTAAGAGACTAAAAGCCATGTAAGCCAATTCCGTTAACATTTGTTAACGAGCAATTTTAACTAATGGAATGACGAAATTGGTCAATTTTCAAATAGTTAGGGACTAGATGGAACATTTGTTAATAGTTTAGGGACCAAATTGAGCAAATCGAAAGCTCGGGATGAAATTGAACATTAGATGAAAGTTCAGGGACCAAAATGAGCAAATCGAAAGCTCATGGATGAAATTGAACATTAGATAAAAGTTTATGGACTATTTGTGACATTTTCCCTTATAAGAATATCCTTTTTACTCGACCTTTTGATATTGTTTTTTCGTTAATTGTTAGAGATCTGAATGCGTTGGTTTGAGTAAGCGTCGTAATTGATTTTGAGTTTTTCCTAGGTGAGTGACACTATTTCTTCTTTATGTTTTAAACTCATGTTTTGAGAAAAATGGTTGATTATATTCCATGAGTTGATAAAAAACATCTTTTGTTGCATAAAACAGGATCGAACTATTACTGTCATTTTGTTGTCTAAAATGAGTTATATTTTGAATTCGATTTGAATGGTTGTTTGAAAATGATTTGTGAAATTTTTTATGAAAGAATCCTGAGACGTTTGAAAGAATGCTTTGATATTTATATATCAAATGCTTGAGTTGTGATATGACTTTCATTTTGATGTTAGATTATTGAATATTGTCATTGGTGGTTGATGCTCAATGTCTCTGTGAACTCTAAGGGGTGTATGGGTATGCACATACTAGTTTAAGATATCCTTGTGGGCCGAGCCACCAGCTAATAATAGGTGGAGATCTTACCAATGGGGGAATCTTGGTTGTCTTATCACAGGCATTATGCATGACCATGGCTAAACATTTGAGCATGAATTGGTCAATGGAGTAGACCATTGACATGTGATTTGAGTTTGATCGATGGAATTGACCATCGATGTATGATTTGATGGGATTAATCAATGGAATAGACTATTGATATATGTTTTATGAGATTGACTAATGACTGGACCATTGGTATCTTCGGTATTTGAGTTATGATTATATATTATATTAAAGTGAGTTACGATTATGTTTTAAATGTGTATAGTGATTTCTCGATCCGCTTAAAAGAAATGTGTTACTCATTGAGTCGTGATAGCTCACTCCTCTCATCTATTTGTTTTTTAAGTTCTTCAGCGAGTCGCGAGTAGGCGTGAGCGTTCATTCGAGGACTTTTGTGGTGGAAACTTTTTGGTATGACTTGTATATAGTAGATAAGTTTATAAATTGGTCTTTGCAGAAGATATATGTTTTTGTTTGGTAGATTATAGAAATACTCTAACATCGTAACCAAATGCCATTTTTGTCATACATATGTATGTATGTATGTATGAATGTATATATGTTGATATCGGGCTGAATCTTGGTTATGTTGAGGCTGCGTCCTTTGTTGAAAGGACGGTTGTGTCATGCCCTTGGCTTTTTTTTATTGACCCGTTCCTTCGAGGTCTACATATTGAAGGATGTCTGAAGAAGCTGCTTCATTGGCTTCCTCTGTTGACCAGTCTGACTAAATTGCGTTTGGCATGGACCAAATTGAAATCTAGCCCGCTTATTGCTCTCTAGAATTTGCCCAATCTCGTGGAGCTTTATTTGAGTAACGCCTTTGATGGGAAAACATTGGTTTTTTGGAGATAAAGGGTTCCCAAAGCTCAAAAAGTTATTCATTGCCAATCTGGAAAATCTTAGATTTGCATTGATGAATGGTCAGGCAATGCCTTGCCTTCAGAGTCTCATCATTGTTGGATGCAGGCACTTGGACTGGCAATCATTACTGGTTGTCATCCGTGGCCTTGTGAACCTAAAGCATCTCCAATTCTATGAGATGCTAGAAGAATTTGCTCTTGCGTTCTATCTGTACAGTAGTAACAGAATGAGGAAGGGTATTCTGCAAGAGCACTATGAGGAGGTGCTTGATTCTTATAATGTCATCAAGGGTAGGGTAATGAGCCGCATTGAGGGTTACTCTAAAGTTTCCTAGATCATAGTGATGTATTGGCCCCTGCCAGTCTCCTGGTTTATCATTGATCCTAGAGGACCATCCTCACAAGAAATAAGATCCTTCTATGCTTTTTTGATTACTACCAGCATCAATATATTTATCTAGACCTTTCAATACTTTTATCATTGAATTTACTACTCTCAGATACTCCGGTGCTATCTTCTTCTTCTTCTCCTCGTCATCGTCATGAACTTTTTAGTGATCATTACATGCATTTCTTATTTTTCTACATTTATTGTAATATCTTGACCAAGTCACGAGTGGCGGAGCCTGAATAAATAAATAATTCAAGTTTTGGAAAGTCAAAGAGAATAGGAAAAAGGGACGCTCGGCTCATTTTAACCGAGAGCTCGCACGACAAATAGGAAGAAGGGAAAGGAAAGGGGAGAAAGAAGAAGAAGAAAATGAGAGAGAGCGGGTTTGCGTATTTATGCTAAGGACACCTCGCCAAGCCAATTCAACTTCTTATTGCAATGTCTTGTACGTGCTCGCATTTCTCATTCTTCAAATCAAAGTAAATTTTGAAGTTAGATCGTAAATTCAGAATTATGTGAGAATCAAGCCGCAAAGTCCAATTTTTAAGTTGTCGAGCTATGAAATTTCATGGAAATGATAGTTTATGATGTTATGGAGCCGTGGGCTTTGACAAGATTCATTTTGGCATAATGGTTTGATCGAAGTGAGATTTTTAGGATTTCGTGTTCAAGTTTCGCGTTGCGAACATATTCAATAATCGCTTTGGATGAGTGATTTGTTAATGCATAGGAGTTGCATCATTAGTATTGGCCAATTAGTCACTGAGGTAGCGATTTACTTGATTTGACGTTGTTTCTTGCTTGTTTGATAGGATTGCAAATTTAATGGTTCAAATAATATTTATTGTTTGGTCGTATGCACTTTTAGGTGAGTGGTACTACATCTTCTTTGAATTTGTAAAATTCATGTTCCGTTAATGCTACATGATTATTTATCATATGAATTACAAAATTGCATCATTATGTATCATCTTTCTATACATCAGTAGCAAAGCAATGAGAAAGGGTATTCTGTAAGAGTGCTATGAGGAAGTGATGGAACGTAACTCCGAAGTTTACTTCCTCTGGTGGGAACAGGATCATTGAGAGTGATATGATCTTAGCCCCTATCACTATAATATCATCAAGTTAGGATTATGTTATTCCTGAAGTTTCATAGATCATAGTGATATATAAGGCCTGGTGAGTCCCCTTGGACCGTCATGGATCCCTAGAGGCCTATCAACATGAGAAAGAAGATCCTTTAGTGTTTTTAAGATTTCTTCCACTATCAATATTTTTTTTATCTTGACCTTTTAATTCTTTTATATGTGAATCTATTGCCCTAATGTCCTAGGTGTTATCTTCTTCTTGTTGCTGTTATCTTATGTAGTGATTAGTACATTTGTTTATTATTTTTTTGCATTTGTTGGATAAACTTTGATTTTGTTTTAGCGTAAATGGAGGCGAAATAGTGATTTGACTAAAGAAATTAGAGGAATTACAATTTTTCTCTTGATAAATGACATGTTAGGGTGTGTAGATGAAAAAATCGATAGAGGATTCACAAATGTGAAAAAATGAAATAACAGTGAAAGGTTTACTTATGTAGTGATTACTACATTTGTTTATTATTTTATGTATTTGTTGGATGAATTTTGATTTTATTTTAACTTAAATGAAGGCGAAAGAGTGATTTGACTAAAAAAATAAGAGCAATTACAATTTTCCTCTTTATAAATGACAAGTTAGGGGTGTGTAAATGAAAAAATCGATAAAGGATTCACAAATGTGAAAAAATGAAATAACAATCAAAAGTTCATTTATGTGGTGATTAGTACATTTGTTTCTTATTTTTTGCATTTGTTGGATGAATTTTGATTTTGTTTTAGCCTAAATGGAGGCGAAAGAGTGATTTGACTAAATAAAATATAGGAATTACAATTTTCCTCTTGATAAATGACATGTTAGGGATGTGTAGATGAAAACATCGACAGAGGATTCACAAATGTGAAAAAATGAAATAACAATCAAATGTTCATTTATATGGTGATTAGTACATTTGTTTCTTATTTTCTGCATTTGTTGGATAAACTTTGATTTTGTTTTAGCCTAAATGGAGGCGAAAGAGTGATTTAACTAAAAAAATTATAGGAATTACAATTTTCATCTTGATAAATGACATGTTAGGGATGTGTAGATGAAAAAATCAACAGAGGATTCTGCTGACATCCGAAATTTTATTGACATTTTAAACATTCATTTAGTTTGCATAAAAAAAAAAGAAAAGAATTAAAAAAAAAAAGATAAAAAGCAAAAAGATAAATAAAAAAAAAAAATGAAAACATAATAAAAAATGAAAAAAAATAAATAAGAAAAGAAGAAGAAAAAAAAAGAAGACAAAAATGAAAAGGGGGAGGCCATTCGATTTTTTTTTCTCTCTCTGGGGTTCTCTCTCTAAAATCGTTGGCGCGCGTTAATTAATTATAAACATATTGACCCGACGAAAAATGCAATGAAAATATTCCAAAAAAACAGCAACAGACAAAGGGGTAATACTATTTAATACGATGTAGAATGAAAGAGAATCCGCTGACTATCCTGGGAAGTAGAAAAACAATCGAAATCATCAAAAGAACGAACAAGGAGGGATAAAAACGGTTGCCTTAGAGATAGGATCCTTGGCCGGCATCAAACGCCAATATTGGGTGCAGCTCTATTATCCGATCTCGCGCAACTCGTCAAGCATACCTGCCTTTCACTCGCTGGCCCTCTCTCTCGGATTTGCTCTTCCTCTCTCTGTAACTGCTCGATGGAGCTCTTCCATGGTAGATTAGAGGAAATCCTAGCCTCCGTCGCGTCCTCCGTCTCCACCATTGCTTCGGCCTGTTGTCTCCGGCACTGAGATCTGGAGTTGATCTCCACTTGCGATCAGTTTTCGTTTCTTCCGTTGGGAGTTCTGCCGCTCGGAGGTTCGTGCTTCTAGATAGATAGAGTCAGAGGAGATGGAGAATGAGAAGAAATCGTCGGCGATGTTTCTGGCCTCGAAGATGAATAACTCGAAGCGATCGTTGGCCTCGTTATGCTAATCCTCTTCGCGCTCGGCGTATTCCCATCCCCGATCGGTGACAGTCGCAGCTAAATCTCCTTTGCTGGTCAGTGCAGCCGCGGCTGTGACAGAATAGACGGACGCTCATCACCGCCGATCAGGACAATCGATGGATCCATCTGTCGACGGTCCCTAAGATACGACGAATCCAGTTTCCGTTCGAACTTATAACTGGTTCCAACCTCGTTATTGGACGATCGTAAGACTCTTATTCTTCGTCTGGAGCTCTTGTTGCAGTATCCGAACCACCGATAAACCAGGTAAACTCATTCCCCTCCCTCCTGCTCTGTTGTGGCGAAAGCAGGTCGCAACAGATTCACAAATGTGAAAAAATGAAATAACAGTCAAAGGTTCATTTATGTAGTGATTAGTACATTTGTTTCTGATTTTCTGTATTTGTTAAATGAACTTTGATTTTGTTTCAGCCTAAATGGAGGCGAAAGAGTGATTTGACTAAAAAAATAAGAGGAATTATAATTTTCCTCTTGATAAATGACATGTTATGGATGTGTAAATGAAAAAATCGACAGAGGATTTACAAATGTGAAAAAAAAAAATGAAATAATAGTCAAAGGTTCACTTATGTAGTGATTAGTACATTTGTTTCTTATTTTTTAAATATGTTGGATGAACTTTGATTTCCCACTTAAGTAAAAAAGGAGAGTTCATTGGTCATCTACCTTTCGCAGTTTCGCTTTTCTCTATCACCTCAATTTGTTGAAATGATGTCGCTTTTAGTCTTGTGCGAGTATTTCCCCCGACAAATACTAGTTATGTTCCACTTGAAACATCTAAGTTTGAGAATGACTAAAGTGCGTATCATTTCTAGATCAATTGGGAAACTCCAAAATGTGGAGACTCTGGATCTTAAATACACATTGGTTTCTGAGCTACTTGTGGAGATAACAAGCTCATAAAACTACAGCATCTGTTGGTATACAATTATGCATAAATGATAATTTCTACACCATTTCCATTTGTTAGAGGATTTACAGCTCCTCGAGCTCCCTGGGGCATTGGAGCACTTGCATCACTACAAAAATTATCCTATGTAAAAGCTGGAGGTGGTCAGAGCAAGAACACAATGCAAGAGTTGGAAGCATTAAGTTAACTAACGAGGTTAGGGGTAACGGACCTGAAGACAGATGATACAAATGAACTATGTCGCTCCGTTGAGAAGATAATCAACCTTCAATCAGTAAATGTTACTGTAGAAAGTGAGTATGAATTTATTGATTTGGATTTTCTATCTTCACCTCCCCCACTCCTCCGGGATCTATATGTCGAAGGATGTCTAAAGAAGCTACCTCGTTGGCTTCCTCTACTAAGCAATCTGGTCATAGTGCATTTAAAATATAGCAGACTGAAATTAAGCCCCCTATTTGCTCTCCAGAATTTGCCAAATCTCTTTGGTTAATACTTTGGAGATAAAGTGTTCCCAAAACTCAAAAAGTTAGACCTCACCGAAATGGAAAATCTGAGATTTGGGTTGCGAACATATTCAATAATCGCTTTGGATGAGTGATTTGTTAATGCATAGGAATTGCTTCATTAGTATTGAAGTTTAGTGAAGCCAATTGGTCACTAGGGTAGCGATTTACTCGATTTGACATTTTTTGCTTGTTTGATAGGAATGCGAATTCAATGGTTCGAATAATATTTTATTGTTTGGTCGTAGGCACTTCTAGGTGAGTGGTACTATATCTTTTTTGAATTTGTAAAATTCATGTTCCGTTAATGCTACATGATTATTTATTATAAGGATAAGTGTTCCGTGTCTTAAAATTTGTAAAAAATGCATTTTAGTCCTAAAACTTGCAAAAAGTGCATTTAAGTCCTAAAACTTGTCAAATTATTTCAAACGAGTTCTAAAATCGACGCCGTTAGCCTTTTCCGTTAAAAATGCCGACGTGGCATTTTAAATAATATTTTATTTTCCAGTGTATTTTTTAAATTATTTTTTATTCATTTTTTTTTTAAAATAGATTTAAAAACTAAAAATTAAATTTATTCTTATATCATTTTCAACAAAAACTAAAAGAAAAGTTAAAAAATTCATTTTTAAAAATTGTTAAAAAAAAAACCAAGCACAGCTCCTCTCTCCCGCCACCGCCGCCCATCGCCGGAGGGGTCGAGCGACGATCCACCGGCCCGGGCGGGGGTGGTCGGGCCTTGCCGGCCCCAAGCGAGGGTCGGCGAGCTCCGCTTGCCCTAGGCGAGGCCTCATCGGCCTCGAGTGAGGGCCGACGAGGCCTCGCCAGGGCGGCGACGGTCGCCGGCCCCGTGAGGGCCAGCCGACGACTCACCTAGGGCGGGCGACGGCCGCCGGCCCCGAGCGAGGGTGGCGAGCCCAAATCGAGGCACCCTTGCTCAACTCGCACGGGTGCCTAGATCTGGGCCCGTCGGCCCTCACGAGGCGCCGACGGCCGTCGCCCCCGGTGAGTCGTCGCCGCCCTCACGGGGTCGGCGAGCGTCGCCGCTACCCTCTCGGCGAGCCTCGCCGGCCCCCGAGCGAGGGCCGACGAGGCCTCGTCCAGGGGCCGGCGAGGCCCGGCCAGCCCCGCCCTGTGGCCGCAACCGTCACCCGCCCTCCGGCGATGGGCGGCGGCAACGGGGGAGAGGAGCCGTTTTTTTTTTAATAAATATTTTAACTTTTTTTAATTTTTTGGTGAAAATAAGATAAAATGAATAAATTTAATTTTTTAGTTTTTAAATATATTTTTTTTAAAAATAATTAAAAAAAATCCAGGTGAAAAATAAAAAATTATTTAAAATGACACGTCAGTATTTTTAACGGAAAAGGCTAACGGGGTTGATTTTAGGACTCGTTTGAAATAATTTGACAAGTTTTAGGACTTAAATGCACTTTTGCAAGTTTTAGGACTAAAATGCATTTTCGTTACAAGTTTTAGGACTTCAAACACTTATCCCTTTATTATATGAATTACGAAATTACATTATTATGCATAATCTTTCCGTACAGCAGTAGCAAAGTAATGAGGAAGAGTATTTTGCAAGAGTGCTATGAGGAGGTGATGGAACGTATCCTCGAAGTTTACTTCCTTTGGTGGGAACAGGATCATTGAGAGCGATATGATCTTAGCCCTGTTGCTATAATATCATCAAGCTAGGGTCATGAGTTGCGGTGAGGTTCTTTCTAAAGTTTCATAGATCATAATATATAAGGCCTGGTCAATCCCCTCGGACCGTCATGGATCTCTAAAAGCCTATCAACATGAGAAAGAATATCCTCTAATGTTTTTAAGATTTCTTCCACTATCAATGTTTTTTTATCTGGACCTTTCAATTCTTTTATCTTTGAATTTACTGCCCTAATGTCCCTAGGTGTTATCTTCTTCTTATTGATGTTATCTTATGTAGTGATTAGTACATTTGTTTATTATTTTTCTGCATTTATTGGATGAACTTTGATTTTGTTTTAGCATAAATGGAGGCGAAATAGTGATTTGACTAAAGAAATGAGAGGAATTACAATTTTCCTCCTGATAAATGACATGTTAGGGATGTGTATATGAAAAAATCGACAAAGGATTCACAAAGATGAAAAAATGAAATGACAGTGAAATGTTTACTTATGTAGTGATTAGTACATTTGTTTCTTATTTTCTGCATTTATTGGATGAATTTTGATTTTGTTTTAGCCTAAATGGAGGCGAAAGAGTAATTTAACTAAAGAAATTAGAGAAATTATAATTTTCCTATTGATAAATAACATGTTAAGGATGTGTAGATGAAAATATCAATAGAGGATTCACAAATGTGAAAAAATGAAATAATAGTCAAAGGTTCACTTATGTAGTGATTAGTACATTTATTTCTTAATTTCTGCATTTGTTGGATGAACTTTGATTTTATTTTAGCCTAAATGGAGGCGAAAGAGTGATTTGACTAAAGAAATGAGAGGAGTTACAATTTTCCTTTTGATAAATGACATGTTAGTGGTGTGTAGATGAAAAAATCGACAGAGGATTCACAAATGTGAAAAATTGAATTAACAGTTAAATGTTCACTTATGTGGTGATTAGTACATTTATTTCTTGTTTTTTGCATTTGTTGGATGAACTTTGATTTTGTTTTAGCGTAAATGGAGGCGAAAAGGTGATTTCACTGAAGAAATCAGAGGAATTACAATTTTCCTCTTGATAAATGACATATTAAGAAAGTATAGATGAAAAAATCAACAAAATATTCACAAATATGAAAAAATGAAGTCAAAGGTTCACTTATGTAGTGATTAGTACATTTGTTTCTTATTTTCTGCATTTATTGGATGAACTTTAATTTTGTTTTAGCCTAAATGGAGGCGAAAGAATAATTTAACTAAATAAATGAGATAAATTATAATTTTCCTATTGATAAATAACATGTTAGGGATGTGTAGATGAAAAAATCGACAGAAGATTCACAAATATGAAAAAATGAAATAACAATCAACGGTTCACTTATGTAGTAATTAATATATTTGTTTCTTATTTTCTGAATTTGTTGGATGAACTTTGATTTTGTTTTAGCATAAATAGAGGCGAAAGAGTGATTTGACTAAGGAAATGCGAGAAGTTACAATTTTTCTCTTGATAAATGACATGTTAGTGGTGTGTAGATGAAAAAATCGACAGAGAATTCACAAATGTGAAAAATTGAAATAACAGTCAAAGGTTCACTTATGTGGTGATTAGAACATTTATTTCTTATTTTTTGCATTTGTTAGATGAGCTTTAATTTTTTTTTAAGCCTAAATGGAGACGAAAATGTGATTTGACTAAAGAAATGATAGGAATTATAATTTTCCTCTTGATAAATGACATGTTAGGGATATGTAGATGAAAATCAACAGAGGATTCACAAATGTGAAAAAATAAAGTCAAAGGTTAATTTATGTAGTGATTAGTACATTTATTTCTTATTTTCTGCATTTGTTGAATAAACTTTGTTTTTGTTTTAACCTAAATGGAGGCTAAATAGTAATTTGACTAAAGAAATAAAAGGAATTACAATTTTCCTCTTGATAAATGACATGTTAAGGATGTGTAGATGAAAAAATTATCAGAGGATTTATAAATGTGAAAAAAAGAGAGAATAAAATAACAGTAAAATGTTCACTTATATAGTGATTAGTACTTTTATTTCTTATTTTCTAAATTTGTTGGATGAACTTTGCTTTTGTTTTAGTTTAAATTGAGGCGAAAGAGTGATTTGACTTTAAAAATGATATGAATTATAATTTTTCTCTTGATAAATGACATGTTAGGGATATGTAGATGAAAAAATCGACGGAAGATTCACAAATGTGAAAAAATGAAAAAACAGTCAAAGGAGAGTCCACTAGTCAAAATATTATATACGAAATTAATATTATATGCTACTCTTCTTTATAATAGAAAATCTTGTCTGCTTAAATAAAATTTATTGTGAGCGCTACGAAAAGGCCTGAAAGCAAGTATGCATTTTCCTACTTAAGTAAAAAAGGAGAGTCCATTGGTCATCTGCCTTTTGCAGTTCCGCTTTCCTCTCTCACCTCAGCTTATTGAAATGATGTCTCTCTTAGGTCTTGTGCGAGTATTTCCCCCGACAAATACTAGTTATGTTCCACTTGAAACATCTAAATTTGAGAAGGACTAAAGTGCGTATCATTCCTAGATCAATTGGGAAACTCCAAAACGTGGAGACTTTGGATCGTAAACACAAGTTGGTCTTTGAGCTGCTTGTGGAGATAACAAGCTCATAAAACTACAGCATCTGTTGGTATACAGTTATGCACAAATGACAATTTCTACACAGCTCTCCGGGACATTAGAGCGCTTATATCACTACAAAAATTATCCTGTGTAAAAGATGGAGGTGGTCAGAGCAAGAACACAATACAAGAGCTAGGAGCATTAAGTTAACTAACGAGGCTGGGGGTAACGGATCTGAACACAGTTGATATAAAGAACTATGCCGCTCCGTTGAGAAGCTGGCTGACCTTCAATCAATACATGTTACTTAGAAAGTGAGTATGAATTTATTGATTTAGATTTTCTATCTTCATCTCCCTCACTCGTCCGGGGTCTATATGTCGGAGGATGTCTAAAGAAGCTACCTCGTTGGCTTCCTCTGCTAAGCAACCTGGTCAGAGTGCATTTAAAATATAACAGACTGAAATTAAGCCCCTATTTGCTCTCCAGAATTTGCCAAATCTCATGGAGCTTGATTTAGTTAATGCTTTTGATGGGGAAAAATTGGATTTTGGGGATAGTGTTCCTAAAGCTCAAGAAGTTAGACCTCGCCGAAATGGAAATTCTGAGATTTGTGTTGATAACCCAACCTCGTTTGTATCAGTCCACATATTGGTTTTCAATTTGTTCTTCCTGTTGTTTCTCAGCAAACCAATCAGGCAGTTTTCTATAAACTTGCGAAGCATGAAAACATCAGTGCCGCACAAAATGGTCAACAAAAGTCGAACACAGATTTGGCGCCGAACAAAAGGCCCTTCTCTCTTTCTCAAGTGTTGTGCGTAAACAATGTCCAATTTCAGCAGACCTTCTCTCCCTTCCAGTCTCTGCAGGTTCTCTCACCTTTCACTACATCCTTTGAACTCCACAATCCAAAACAGAACTTGGTAATAGAAAACTAAACAATCACCGAAAACTTCAAGAACCCAGATAGGAAAACACTGTGAACAAATCAAATTAGTAGATCAAAGGGCTTGATGAACAAATTCACTCCTTTCTCGTTTCAGACCATGTGACGGCAAAAAAACCAAAAAGGTCGGAACTTCGGCGCGAAATTAGAAGTACGAAAGAGAGCCCCTAAACCGAACCTTGAATTGGGGCAGGCCAAGACCTGCCCTCGATGCGCTTGATCCCGTACACGAGCAAAGAAGACCATGGCTGGTGCATCGTCAGGCACGGGTTCCGGTAATTCCCCTGGTTCCGACTCTGCATCGCTATTTTCCTTCTTCAGCTTTCAACAAACAAAACTCTGGGTTTTCTCGGGGCTGCGCGATTTTCTCGAGAATCAGAAGGAAAGATTTCTGGGAATCGGGAAAGAAGCCGGACAAAATTCCCGCGAGAAGCTGCTAACTTCTACGTTCGGTGTTTTTGGTTTTCTTGCTCCTTCTCTTAATTGGCGATTCTAGGTTTGCTTCCCAATTTGCTAAAATATATTAAAAAATTTTAAAAAAAATTCCGACATTGAAGAAATTATTAATACAGAATAGAATAGATGGCAAAATCGCCAAAACACCCATTTCATATATTGTTTCTTGAAATTCAGACTTCAAGTTTCAATCCACTTAATCATTCTCAGATTCAGTCTTGACTGTGACATCCTTAAATTCGAGTCCTCTGAGGGATAAATGGATGTGAATTTCATTAATGCATTGTTGGTTGATCTCACTCGGAATTGATCACTCCTGAGATACTGACCGTGAGGGGAAAGGCTAATGAGGACAGAACTCGTACGACTAAAGAACTTGACCTGGGAAAACAACTTGACCGTGAAACTTGCGTGAGAACGATCCTGTAGATAAGTAGGCCAATTTCAAGGATGACTAGAAATCGATTTGCGGACAGAACATAATAAAACGACGGGTGATTCCGTTTACTGTTATCAAACCCGCAAATGACCCTAGGTCGATCCTCAGTAATCGTGTTCTTTGAAATAAGAATCTATCCTACGCAATTTCATGTAATCAAGGACGTCCATGTGTCGAGAAGTCTTGAACGTGGTTTGGCACGAGTCGGTTACACGTGAATCCTCGAAGCCGCGTGTAAGTCTGAGTTGTACCTAAACTGGCATTAAGGTGAAATTGACATGGCATGAGAACCCAAGATTGGACTTCGAAATATCAGGAATGTTTGGGACGGACTATGGATGAAGCTATTTCGACGGTCGACAACGCCAGTTAAGCCGAGTGTTTGAAAAAGGGATTTTCGGACCGAGGAAACGAGCCTATGAGGAAGTGGGCCGGGCCAAGCCAATGTGGGCATTAGGCCCAAGGTGGGACAACCACCATAGTGGGCCCAAGTCAAGCAAGTAAGCCCATTGGGTCCAAACCAACTATTCCTCCTTCCAAGCCCATTACCAAACCTTAAGCCCATTTGAGCCCAATCAAGCCCATTTCTTAGGCCCATACATCAATTTTAGCCTAAGGACAGATTGGTAATTTGTGCAAGGTGAAAATGACCAAATTGCCTCTAAAAACATTTGGATAAGGGCAAAGGAAGAGAGAGAAAGATGAGGTCATGTGCATGGGGATTTGGGGCTTTCATGAGGCTTGACAGCAGCTCTCCCATCACTCTCTCTCCCCTCCATCAGCCCCAAACCATCGAGCTATCTGTCTCCCTCGTTCTCCCTCTTTTCCTACTTCTGTTCTAGTTGACCTTCCTCCATAAAGCTGAGTTCATTGTTGGCTTCTTGGACGAATTAGCTCCCGTACCACCCACCATTATCTTAAGGACACCCAGACCGTCCGCCTTGACTTGGCCGTTCGCCGGTTGGAGACGCCGTTTGACCCGCCGGTCGGCCAGAAGCTAGCGGCAGTCGGATTGCCTGGCTCTATTATGCTCCAACTGACCTTCTTGCGAAAACTCGAGTTGTTTGTTGCCTTCCCGTGAGAATCAACCCATGCTCCACCTACCACCGTGTTGAGAAGGCCCAGACCCTACGGACGAGCCTGACCGCTTGCCAAACGGAGCCGCCGGCCGACTCGTCCGCCGGCCGAAAGTAGCCCCTCGTTGGACTGCCTAGAGTCCACCTGAAGTGAACTGTTTCGCGTTTTCAGCCTGGTTTCTCCCATTCTGACCCTTCCTTCACCTAGCCCAGCTACCAGCCACTCTCCCTTGACCCCTTGATGCCGCTGGTTGCCAGCCATCCCCTCGCCGGAGCTCCGACCAAGCCGTTCAACCTCTCTCCTCCTCTGTTGTTCGATTTCCAGGAGTTTCAGTGGGAGTCCGAATATGTGGCTGCTGTTCCAGCCCTGGGATCGCCTTGGATCGTCGTGGTGAGGTCCCCGAGTGTAGCCTCCATCGTCGCCGTCGCGTCCGTGTCTCCGGCCCGTTTAATGGGTGAGTTTAGCTCCTAATCCTTTGATTAGTGCCTAAACTTGCTTAGAGTTGGTTTAATTAGTGTTGATTCTAATTTAGGAGATTTAATTAAGCTATATTATTCCTAAGATAGGTGGTTAGATTAGTTTAGTTTAATCTTACTTTATTGGCTTAAATGTGGTTTATGTGCTTAATTAAGCTCGGTTAACCTTGATTGATTAATTACTTGCTTTAATTAGTGTTTTTAATGATTTTTGGATTTAATTTATTAGTTATATAATTCCGAAAATTTACTGTTCACGCGACACTGTTCATGAAACACTATTCACAAAACACTGTTCACCTGAGAATGAAAAATGTCTAATTTCATGGGTTTTGGTCTTATGAGGTGATTTGAGTGTATAAATGCATGAGCATCTGTATGAATTGAGTGAATTTCACAAAAAGGGAAATATGCTCTGTCCGAGGGACATCGAAATGGACTGCCTTTAGGAGAAAATGATTTGTAAGTGTATAAGCAAGCGTGTGTGCATTGGCTAAGTGTCCAAAGATAAAAAGGGAGATGTAGTAGTGTGCTTGCGTGATCATTGAGTTGAATATGTCCCCTGCTGTGTGTTGGGTGGGCGATGCTCCTATGTGAAAAGCCCGTGCTTGTGTGGCGATAATTAATCGTGCCTGTGTGGCGTAGGATCATGCCTGTATGGCATAGAACGTGCCTGTGTGGTGTAGATCGTGCTTGTGTGGCCGTATTACTATGTGTTGGGTAATCGTGCCTGTGTGGCGATAATCAATTGGAATGCATGATAAGTCATGCTTGCGTGGCCATATTACTGTGTGTTGGGTAATCGTGCCTGTGTGGCGATAATCAATTGGAACGCATGATAAGTCGTGCCTGTGTGGCCGTATTTCTGTGTGTCGAGTATCATGCCGGTATGGTCGAAAGTAATTGGAATGCCTGAGTGGATCATATTGTTTATGGCACGCACGCACAAATCGATAACGTGCAGGGCGTGGCAATGGCCAGGTGAGATCGCTTGTGACACGATTCGTATGTGATTGATGAATTACATCATCTAATGGCCATGTGCATTGCGTGTATCGTGCTGAGTTATGACGTGCAGGGTATGGCATGCCGGGTAAGGTTGCATGCGAAGCGACTGTCGATTGTTGGTTGTTTGTTTGTTTGTTGGGTGGTTCTGAAGAGATACCCCGAGTTGAGTTGTTGTTCTAATCGGGGGATTAAGGGGAGGAATCGCTGAGATTTATATCTCACTGGTTATTGTATAACCATTTTCAGGTCCATAGTGTGCAGAACCCAAAGCTTGAAGCGAAAGGGTCAGGATCATAGGTGGCTTAGTAGTTCTTCCTAAGATAGACCTTCTGTGTAAGAACCTGAGGTGTTTTTGAAAGTGTGATTTGATTTGGGAAATTATTATCCTGCTTTTCTATCCCCCGTTTGTTATTGTTAGGGGATTAGTTAATTCGCTTCTGACGAGTCCTAGGAATGTCACAAAATTCTATCGACCACCGAGGGATGTGCGTGCGCTCGAGGTTCGGGGCGTAACATTGATAGTGTGGCAAAATGAATAGATAGATCTTAAAAGCAAGTAGCCGACATGGCAAATTCAACATTCCCACGGAGATGGGGCATATTTTACAGGGAAGTGGATGATGTAGAGCTTGCCAAATGTAGTATAAGCCAATTATTCAAAGTCAGTTTCACCGAAATTGTCCAAAAATTCCTATCTTGAAGCTCCTTGATAGCCAAACACGATTTGGATTTGATGGAGAAGCCTACCACTGTGTTTGGTTTGGTGAGATAGGTCTTGCTTTCCAGTAGTTTGGAAGTCATTCTAGATACGAGTTCAAATTTCTAGCCATTCCTCAACTTTAGAAAGCCTTAGTTTGTCTAAAACTTAGATTTGGGCATGCCGTGACTTAAGATAATGCCGGGTGTTACTCCAATTAGCACTGTGGTGAATCGATGGCAACGGACTGACCCAAATAAGTAGTAGCAATGGCTCCGTCACGGGTGCAAAACTCTTATTATAACTCAGCTATAATCATGTTGATGAATGGTTATGATCATGTTGGTCAATTGAGTCTATTTAAGAACCTTCTCATTGTACAATGATGAAAACGAATCTAGAGTGTGCTCGGTGTAGAGGTTGGACCGCCGAACTATTTTGTCTTAGTAAAATCAGATTACTATCAGCTTGGAAAGAAGAAAAAAATGCACCTCTATGGAAGTTTAAAAAACTGATTTACTAAGAAATGCGTTTGAAGGGCCTTTGGCATTCTAAATAATGGCAATCTACTAATTTTGTAAATCGGTCTTAGTAAGTCTAGCATTCTCCAACCAAATTTATGGTCATTAAGGGAAACGAAACTTATTTAGAGAACACAAACTTTGGCATTGTATTCGGATGATATCTTGATTAATTTCCGTAGGATAGAACTAAATCTTAAATGACCCCACTAAAGGCAAAATTAAGTTTACGGACGCAACTTCATCATCGATCTAAGCTCTTCTATATGTTGTCCCCACTTCTTATTAGTGTTTTCTTAATTCCTATGTATGAACAATACGACTTTGGTTCTGGCGAGTATGAGCGTTAAAAAAAAAAAAAATTGTTTGTTTGGTGTTACATTTGGGTCCCCCATTTCGAACTCCCATCATAAACGGATTTGCTTTTAATTTTTTTTTCCCCATGCCCACCTCTTGTAGGTAATGCAAATCATTTGACCCAATCAAGTACTCTCGGTCAAAAGAATTAAAGTTGTTCTCGAGATTGAGTCGATCACTTAAGAAAAATTTAGCAAAGAAAGTCTTAATTCTATTATACGGATATTAATTCAGTCTTAAATATTTTGATTTGATCAATTTAGTCTTGAACTTTTTGACAATTTGCCAATATAATCATTCCAAGCAAAATTGATATGAAATCGCCGACTTGAACATTGATCATCCTACATAACATGGCAAATAGTTGACGTGAAGAATTTTTTTTACATTTTTTAAATTTTTTCTAAATTTTTATAATCTTTTTAAAATTTTCTTTTCCTTTTTTCCTCCACCGATCGTTGCCGTGTTGGGCTATGGCAATGGTGAGATCCAATAAGGTCGAGCTTCACTAGAGGCTAATTGACCCTCTAGATTCGAGTGGTCATTGGTTTATCATCAAGCCTCATCAAGCCTTAGACTAATGAAGGAAGAAGAAAAATTAAAATCAAAAATCAAAAATTAAAAAAATTCAGGAAAAAAAAAAAAAAAAAAAAATTGTCCATGTCCGTAGCATTTGTGCCATGTAAAATGACTAGTGTCATATTAGTGATTTTTTGCGAAAATTAGCCACAATGACTACATTAGTAAATCATTAAAAGGTTTAAAATTATATTAGTCAAATTAAAAGATTTAGAAATAAACTGATATCTATACAATAAGTTGAGGATTTCTTTTGTATTTGTCCCACCTCCTCGTGCATGTCTCTCCGTCGACCTTCATTACATATAATAAACTAGGTTAATCGAACATATATATATAAAAAGAAGTAGAACATTATATCTACCAATTCTATCCATAAAACTACAGGCAACACTCTAAAAAGGGTCACACGGTTCGTCACTGGCCTACTTGATGATTCATGGGCTGCTTCTACTTGCCATGTTCATGGGAAAAGCCTCTCCAAGAGAAGCTTTTTTTGGGCACCAATGCCATCTGCAAAAAGAGTTTACTCTGCAGGTTTATACGAGCTCAAGCTTGCTGTGATCAGGGTGACCGCAAGGTCGCCACCCCCTCCGCCGATGGTCAGCGCTACCAATAAATACAAGAACGTCACGTATTCGCCACTGCCACCGTCACTGTAAGCAGATGGCTTGCACCATGGCCATGAAAATTACTCATTCAATCAAATAAGAGCACGTCCAATCCGCTTGCAGGTGTAGAGGCATTCTAGTTTAAGAGGAGGACTGTATCGGACACTCCTAATAATGCCCATCCCACTGAGGTACTGTTTTGTGTGATCTACACTACAAGAACTTGTGGATCACAATGCTCTCGGAAGAAGCAATAGCATTAACAAAGAAGAAGTCCACGCCGCGTTAGGGTGAAGTTTTTCGTGTTCGATAAATTTCTTGTTTCTCTTTATTTTTGTTGCAACCGAGAGCACTCCTCCAATGATCACGAGAATTACCAATTACCAATCTGTACGAGGTTACTACCACGGCCATATGCTCATAAATTTATCTTATGAGATATTTTGTGTGCATTTAATCATGCTAAGAATTTTTAAGCATAGTTATTATCTTTTTGCATTGCTTACTCTCATTTTGGCTTCCTCCATTCTAACTTAAACCAGGCGCCCATAGTTGACTGGATTATGAGTTGACTAGTCACGAGTGGCCAATTGCCAAGTCCGTGAATGACAAATGCTGTTGTCGGCAGGAATCATCAATGCGGCAGAGCAATAATTGCCACTGGGGCCGAGCGAAATGCAGCTGGCTTTTCTTGGCAGTCGGCTTAGGTAGCGCAATTATTGTTGTACCATTAGAGTGGAGAAGTCACACGAAGACTTCACCAAATAGAGGATGAGCTTAACGCCCTATCTCCTTCTTG
The DNA here is from genome assembly GCA_014182565.1 of Eucalyptus marginata. Classification (NCBI taxonomy): domain Eukaryota; kingdom Viridiplantae; phylum Streptophyta; class Magnoliopsida; order Myrtales; family Myrtaceae; genus Eucalyptus; species Eucalyptus marginata. The sequence goes on along the minus strand of CM024592.1, from coordinate 47,041,657 downwards.
CCCGAGTTTTGATCCCGTGAAATCAGTGAGCAAGAGAAATGACAGAATCTGCAGTATACCGTTTGGTCGAGAAGCTTGCAACGTTGGTTAAGAAAGAGGTAAAACTATTGAAAGGGGTGAGTGGAAAAATTGAACACGTCAGATATGAGTTTGAGCGCATGAAGACCTTTTTGACATAACTTCAGCTAGTTAACTCCTCGCGAATGAGTTACTATGCATCATATTTAGTTTAATTACCTGTTTTAGGTACTTCAGATATATCAGTTCTAAGCGTACGTCATAGTAAAATAGGAAAATTATCAAGTGAATCGGATGTATGCTTTGTGTCCATCCGAACTACCATCCTCATGTGAAATTCATTGCAATCTACAAGTTTTAGTTGTGCAAATGGATCCAGAGTTTAGGCATCAATCTCATGCCATAATACTCACTGCGATGAGCATTATAATCCTCCCTATAAATTAGAGTGCCTTTCCAATGCAATAAATGTGAAATTTCTCCAATTTCCCAAGGTTATGGGACGACTTAAATTGGTTGCTTTGACATATTAATTATCCTAACCACAACCGATCGAAAGATGATATCTAATAGCTGATTTTAGTTACTTACAAAGAATATATGTGGTAAGGATCAATGTCCTCCAACAAAGCAGATCCGGCACATAAATCGGTTCAAACACTTCTTCAAACTGGACAACCCAAAAACACGGAACTAGGTTAGATGATTAGGACCTGTACTTTATCCATTTCTCATCTCAAGTTGACCATCCACCTTGCCTCCACGAACCGTGAATAGGCTGATTCGGAGGTACCTAGGCAAAGCAGGGCAACAACGGTTCAGGGGTCATTCGCCATGCCACTCAAGCAATTTGACGGGCTACTAACAAAAAGACTTGTCTCAACAACTTCACTAAGTTTAAATCACACAAAAAGCCAACGTTAGAGGAGTAACTCCATACTGACCCTTTGAGAAAATGTCAAACTTTTTTTCTAGGAAAACAGAGATACGTTTTTTCCTGAGATACATAAGGCCTCAGATCGAGATCAATGTTTCATCCCCAAGGCATTTTCTGGGGATGCAAGAAGGCAAGGGCGTTAACGAGAGAAGAATTCTACGGTACGTTCCGGCCAAAGTTACACTAGGCGTTTGTCTCGCCTGCTTCCACTGCTGACTGCATTGTAAGTTGACGAGTCACAGGAGTAGGAAATTGCCAGGTCTCACTTGTCGGCTAGAATCATCAATGCAACAGCAGTGCAATATAAAAATCTACCACTAGGGTCCAATAAAATGCGGCTGGCTTTACTTGGCAGTTTGATTAGAAGCGCAATCAGTGTTGTACAGTGGAGAAGCTGGGGAGACTTTGCCGAGTCGACGAGCTCAAGCCCATTTGCATGTTCATTCACGGGTAAAGGAGTCTTTTCTCAGCTCGCGATGGAAAAAAAAACCAATATAATCCAGTAAAAAAAAGGACAAAATATCGAGTAAATGATGGGGACATATAAGTCAATCATTGCCGGTCGAGTGGTGGGTCCTACGTCAATCTTTTCATTTTCATTTTTATCTTTGTTTTGACTTTTTCAATATGGCCAAGACTACTTAATTAGCACCAAACCATGACATGATATGTTGAACAGGCCATTCACAAACCAAGGTGGAGTTGACAGTAAAGTATTTTTGCCCTTGTGTGGAATCAAGCAAATTATTCTATGTGATTTGATCTTGTAAAGAGGTCACTTCAGCAAATCATCTCTATAGTGAAAGGCAAAATTACAAAACTTCCGAGTAAGAACTCCGAACGTTCCCCATTTGATTGAACATTTACTTGCAAACTAAAAGCAAAGGGAAAGCCAGCGTAGAGAGAGCAACGGAGAAGAAGAGAGAATGACTAAAGACTTCTCAAATCTCTAAAGCCCAATCCGCACCTGTGATAATCACCCAATGGACTCAAGTATGGCCTACTTAGCACTACTCAAGCACCCAGCATTTTCTTAAAATTAAAGAACTTTTGCAATGGGGCCCAAACACGGCTGGCTTTACTCTGTTAGCTCGATCATAGGAAGACTTTGCTGAGTAGATGAGCTCACAGCGCATTTGGATGTTCATTCAAAAGAATCCTTTCTTTCGGCTTCAAACGGTACTAGATGAGCTCCATGCACATTTGGATGTTGGGGATGAACATTTCTTATTGGTCAAAATGGAATACCAATTCAAAATGTATTGATGGTGTATGATTTCAACATGCGCCTTATCTATGTTGGGGATGGACATTTCTCCATGCACATTACTTTTTAATATTTCTAAAGTATTCTTTTATGAGTATGAATTCCCACAATTATTTTAATGAATGTTTCGTTGCACTATTTTCTTTTGTATGAACAATGACAACTGCATGGACAGAGCAGAATTTCCATCCTTCTGGGAATCAATTTACATTCTTATAATTGAAGGCCAACCATGTTTAGCAGTTGGTAGCCACCGTGCTCAAGTGTTTTTGCTCGTTACGGGCATTTTAGTATGTTTGTTTCTTCTCCGTCTCTCTCTAAATTTGATTTTCCCAAAGCTGGTGACTTTGCTTTTAATAGGAGACAATAGGTTTCTTCTATTTTGAATTACGCCGAGGATATTCGGCCTGCGACGGAAGACATGGAGAGATTGTCTTGAGTTGAGATAAACAGCTTTTAAGTGCATTCACAAGTTTGTTGTACAACTCATTCCTCTAGCAAAATGATTCATGTAATATTTAATAAATGGTTTACGGAAAAGAGGTGACAATTTTTTGAGGAAAAATTCTAATGACCGGATCATAGTAAAAACGAATTTAAAATCTGTCATCTTACTTTTTTCGATCATAATTGTAATCAATCTTTATCGCTATGTTCTTGTTATTCTAATTTTAATTTAACATGATTCTTGTTCATTTATGAGAGTGGATGTGTGCTATAGAAAAAGGGGTAGAATCGGACGATTAGTACTGGTGATCCCTATTTCGAGTTGGCAAGCCCATCAGCAAAACCCATTCAAGGTGTGGGTAAAAATCTCTTCAAAAAATCGTGATCTTGTGAAAGAGGGGGATCATTTTACTACTAACCTAACCTATTCGATGGTGGAAACGAGCATCAATCGATTACTTGATTCAAAGGAAAAAATTGGATGTGCCATTGATGCAAATTGGAAACATATATTGGACCTATGAAGAAGCATGCCTCTTGTCTCTCCCCGTCATGATGAGCAAATACTAACCCACCCTTAAAGTTAAAACAAAATACTTTTTTTTCCCTTCATCTTATCATTTTGGAATTATTTATGTCTTGTTCATAAAAGAATTTGAAATGAAGATTCGACATCTCATAGTCTCACATCAAATGAAAGAGGCATTATTAAGTTATTCGTAAGTCAATACTTACCTTCAAATGATCAACACCTAATGTTGACCAGCACGGATTGATATAGGGAATATTACAAAGCATAAGGAGAGAAAAGAGGCGAAAAAGTACAGGTTATGCATCTTTGTCAATGGAAAGGAACTTGTATCGAAGAAGGGCAGAATCAATTTGTGAGGATTATCAGCACATTGCTACAGTTAGTCCCTTACGTAACAGAAATTGCAATAGTGAAGTTAGCAGGAAAAGGGAGGTGGAGGTGAGAAAGCCAAATATAATTAAGGATGATTAATTTCGAGCATAAAGAACATCAATCTTGTGCTTACTATCATTTCGCAACAGCTCATTATCTCCACAACATTTTAGAAAGAATGATCGTCCTCGATAATTGCATGGCTCACTAAGTTCAAGTCATCACCTATTTAGGTATTTCGAATATAACAGTTTCAAGTGCAAGTCATGATATAATATGGAAATTATTGTACCAGATGGGTCTATATATGCCTTGTGCTTATCGGAACTATTAAATTTGATAAGTCTCATGCGTAATTCTTTGTGTTGAACAAGTGTTAGGGGTGCAAATGTATCAAGAGTGTATCACTAGGCTCAAGTGATTATACCTTAGTAGGATGGGTATTGCAGTCCTCCTTTTAAACGAGAATGCTTCTGCACTACAATATATGCGAGCTTTCTCAAATTTCCCGAGATCGTTGGGTGACTTAAATTTGTTACTTGGATATATTGATTATCTTAATCATATCGGATCAAAGTAAGATATTCCATAGCTGATTTTAATTATTTAAGAGGAGAAATGTGGCATGGATCAAGCCCCCACAATAAAGCAGATCTTGCACATAAATCAGTTCAAGTTCTTCTTCAAATTGGACAACCCAACCAATTAGAATAAAGCACATCTGATTAGAACTTGTACTTTATCATTTTCTCATTAGCAATTGCTTCACGAACCGAGATTACGTTGATTCAAGAGAACCTAGGTGGAGCACGGTGGCAAATAATGGAAGGATTTGATTTGACAATTTCAGTAAGTTAGAGAATTTGACGAGACAAAAAGTGAAACTTAGAAGATTAAATTGTAGTCAACCCGTTAAGAAAAAATGTCAATTTTTTATCTGAAGATATAAAAGCCTTTACTCTGGATGCATAAGGCCTGATATCAAAATATAATCATCATCCAAAAGGTACTTTTTGAGTCGCACGAAGCAACAGCTTTAACCAAGAAGAAATCCACAGTGTGTTCTGGTGGAAATTATCCAGAGAAATATTTAAAGCAGAAGAAAACAAGGTGCAACTTGCAAGTAAATATATTTTTCTTCAAATGTTCTATAACATCCTCATTAATAAAAAAAAAATAGCATGAGTACAATATTTTCGAATAACATGCTTTAGGTTTCAAATTTGAGGAGAAATAGGAAACACAGAAAACGAAAAAAACAAAAGAAAAAGGAAGAACCCCACAAAGAGTATGTTAAGCCCCAGTGAAAGGGAATTCCACATTGCCCCATTGCTGTTTAAAATCTCCACACCTACCCTGCACTAACAACTTAAGCTTTCAAGAGGAGACCTCATAATCATCATTATATTAACCATACATGAGATTAAACATAGCAAGTGCCGTAACTTTCGGACAATGTTTACTTGAATGTTATAATTCCAAAGCCCATCTATCTGGGTACATATAGATTTTGGAGCATAAAAAGTGGACAAAATTGAGCTTCTCATTCAAACGTGAGAGAACATCTCACAAGAAAAATCAAAGCTGATTAGGAAAATTACGAAATGAAGATGCAAAGAATGTGGAATCTAAATTGAAACAAGTTAGTCAATTATTGTGATGAATTAGTCAAGTCTTCGCATTGAAAGTTACCCAATTGCAGTTTTCAAAGGGAAATGATGGTAAGAGACTTTTCTCATAGAGCTCGCCATGGAAAAATTATCAATATAATGCAGGAAAAGAAAACCACAAAATATTGGGTCTACGATGGGGACAGATAAGTCATTCACTGCCGGTCGAGCGGTAGGCCCTGTGCTGGTCTTTTTATTATTTTTTTCTTTTTACCTTTTCTCCGACTTTTTTAACACGGCGTGGATTACTTAATTAGCACCAAATCATGACATGATTCATTGAACACGCCATTGACAATTCGAAATGGAGTTGTCAGCAAAAATTTATTGCCCTTGCATGGAATCGAGCAAATCATTCGACGTGATTCAGTTTTGTAAAGATGTAACTTCAGCAGCTTATCTCTATAGCGAAAGACAAAATTACGAAACTTCCGAGCAAGAACCTAGAACATTTCCCATTTGACGGAACGTCTATTTGCAAACTAAAGGCAAAGGGAAAGCCAGCGTAGAGAGAGCGGCGGAGAAGACCAGAGAATGACTGAAGACTTCTCAAAATTCTAAAGGGTGGGCCCCAATCTGCGCCCGTGACCATCACTCCATGGACTCAAAGTATGGCCTTACTTAGCACGTCTCGAGCACCCAACATTTTCTCAAAATAAAAAATTTGCACAATCATAGGGAGACTTCGCCGAACAGCTGAGCTCAAAGCCCATTTGGATGTTCATTCAAAAGGATCCTTTCTTTCAATTTCAAATTGTACCAGGTAATCTTGCTATACCTTCTTTTCTTCTTGAGTACGCTTTGATCTCGTGAGATCAGTGAGCGAGAGAAATGACAGAATCCGCAATATCCTGTTTGGTTGAGAAGCTTGCTATGTTCGTCGAGCAAGAGGTAAATCTATTGAAAGGGGTACGTGGAGAAATTGAACTCATTAGAGATGAATTTGAGCGCATGAAGGCCTTCTTAGAGCACACTGAGTCATCGAAAGACGATGACCCTGAGTTGAAGGTATGGGTGAAACAAGTTAGGGAAGTTGCATATGATGTGGAGGATATTCTAGATGAATACACGCTCAACTTGGCAAGAGATCACGGAGATGGGGTCATGAGGTACCTCCACAAGATCAAGCTATCCATAAACAACTTGAAAGAGCGCCGTCATCTCTCCTCCAAAATAACAGATATCAGGACAAGAGTCCTCAGCATTAGCGAAGGGCATCGACGATACCATTTCAAGTCGTATTGCACAGAGCAAAGTGCCAGCGCATCCATTGGAGGCACCTCATGGCACGATCTTAGGGAGGACACTTTTCCAGTGGAGGAAGGTGAATTGGTGGGGATTGATCAGCCAAGAGAAGAGCTTATTAAGTGGCTTGTTGACGGAGAACCCGAACTTGAAGTTGTATCAATATTAGGGATGGGGGGTTCAGGGAAGACCACTCTGGCAGAAAGAGTGTACGACAATCACCAAGTAAAAGCCTACTTCCAAAGCCATGCATGGATTAGTGTCTCGCAATCCTATAAGATTCAGAATATTTTGAGAGACATGATCGAACAACTTCATGGAGAAATTGAGCAACGAGCCCCACAAGGAATAGAATCCGCGAATAGCGTGAGGCTCAAGCAAATATTGAAAGACTTTTTGCGCCAGAAAAGGTATGTCATTGTTCTAGATGATGTATGGAACTTGGAAGCACTAGAAGGTATAAAAAGTGCAATGCCCAATGGCAGTTGCAGTAGCCGAATAATAATCACTACTCGCATAGCTAATATTGCTACTTTCTCATCCAACCAATCAAAAGTTTATACTCGTAAGCCCTTGTCTCCAGAAGAATCATGGTCCTTATTCTGCAAGAAAGCCTTTCGTGGGAAACTCTGTCCTCCTCACCTAAAAAACCTTTCTGGACGGATTTTGAAAAAATGTGAGGGTTTGCCACTTGCTATAGTGGCAATTGGTGGTCTTCTCTTTGCAAAAGATGTCAAAGAATGGGAGATGATTTCTCACAGCCTTGTTGTAGAATTAGAAAGCAATGATAGGATGCAAATTTTCAGGAAAATTCTCAGCTTGAGCTATATTGATTTGCATTATAAGTTGAAAAGTTGCTTTTTGTACTTGGGTTTATTTCCAGAGGATCGTGTGATTGAGCGTATGACACTCATTCGTTTGTGGATTGCAGAAGGATTTATTGAGGAAAGAGAACGGATGACACAAGAGGAGGTTGCTCAAAGATACACCGAACGAGCTAATAAATAGAAATTTGGTGCAAATTGTAGAAACAGATTTAGAAGGAAGGCTAAAAACTTGTAGGGTACATGACCTAATGCGTGAAAGTATCCTTTCTAAGTTAAAGGATGAAAACTTTGTTTCATTTTTATCTGAGCAGACAAAAGAATTGCACGAACGAGTCCGACGTCTGTCAGTCCAATACAATTGCAACAACGCACTGAACCAACTAAAACTCCCAAGCCTACGCTCTTTGGTCATTTTCAGTTAAGAACATTGTCTAGTACGAGATGAGCAATTCTTCCCAACTAGCTCTAAGCTACGACGGTTTTAGATTTGGGAGGATCATGCCTTCATAAGTTCCCCCAACAAATACTAGTTTTTGTCCACTTGAAGTATCTGAGTTTGAGAAGGAGCAACGTGCGTGTCATTCCTAGGTCAATTGTGAAACTCCAAAATCTGGAGACTTTGGATCTTAAACACACATTCGTATCTGAGATGCCTGTGGAGATAACCAAGCTCAAGAAACTACAACATCTTTTGGTGTACGGTGATGCAGAAATTACAACTTCTGCCCTTTGGCTTTAGAAAGGGATTTTCAGCTCCCAAGGGCATTGGAGCACTGACATCATTGCAAAACTTGTGCTGTGTAAAAGCTGGTGGTGGTCGGAGCAAGAATACAATACAAGAGCTGGGAGAGTTAAGTCGACTAAGGAGGCTGGGTGTAAGGGACACTGAAGAAAGATGATGCAATGGAACTATGCCACTCCCTCGAAGATGACCAACCTTCAATCACTAAATGTGAATGCAAAAAGCGAGTTTGACATTATTGATTTGGATTTTCTATCTTCAGCTCCCCGTTCCTTCGAGGTCTACATATCGATGGATGTCTGAAGAAGCTGCCTCATTGGCTTCCTCTGTGACTAGTCGACTAAATTGCGTTTGGCATGGACCAAATTGAAATCTAGCCCGCTTATTGCTCTCCAGAATTTGCCCAATCTCGTGGAGCTTTATATGAGTAACGCCTTTGATGGGAAAACATTGGTTTTTGGAGATAAAGGGTTCCCAAAGCTCAAGAAGTTATTCTTCGCCAATCTAGAAAATCTTAGATTTGCATTGATGAAGGGTCAGGCAATGCCTTGCCTTCAGAGTCTCATCATTGTTGGATGTAAGCACCTAGACTGGCAATCATTACTAGTTGCCATCCATGGCCTTGCGAACCTGAAGCATCTCCAATTCTATGAGATGCCAGAAGAATTTGCTCTTGTGTTCTATCCGTACAACCGTAACATATTGAGGAAGGGTATTCTGCAAGAGCACTATGAGGAGGTGATGGAACGTAACCCAGAAGTTTACTTCTTTTGGTGGAAAGAGGATCATAGGGAGCGACATGATCTTAGCCTCGATTCTTATAATGTCATCAAGGGTAGGGTGATGAGCCGCATTGAGGTTATTCCTAGATCATAGTGATGTGTAGGCCCTTGCTAGTCCCCTTGGTCTATCATTGATCCTAGAGGACCATCGTCGCAAGAAAGAAGATCGTCCGGTGCTTTTATGATTTTTACCATTATCAATATATTTATCTAGACCTTTCAATACTTTTATCATTCAATTTACTACCCTCAAATACTCCGGTGCTATCTTCTTCTTCTTCTTCTCGTCGTTGTCATGGTCTTTTTAGTGATCATTACGTGTATTTCTTATTTTTTTTACATTTATTGTAATATCTTGACCAAGTCAAGAGTGGTGGAGCCGGAAGAAATAAAAAAGAAAAATTCATGTTTTGAAAAGTCGAAGAGAGTAGGAAAAGGGGACGCTCAGCTCATTTTAACCGAGAGCTCACACGGCAAACAGGAAGAAGGGAAAGGAAAAGGGAGAAAGAAAAAAGAAAAGAAGAAGAGAGAGCGGGTTTTGCGTATTTGTGCTAAGGATGCGTCGCCAAGCCAATTCAACCTCTTATCGCAATGTCCTGTAAGTGCTCACATTTCTCATTCTTCTAATCAGAGTAAATTTTGAAGTTAGATCGTAAATTCGGAATTATGTGAGAATCAAGCCGCAAAGTCCAATTTTTGAGTTATCGAGCCATGAAATTTCATGGAAATGGTTGTTTATGATGCTATAGAGCCGTGGGTTTTGACAAGATTCGTTTTGGCACAACAGTTTGATCGGAGTGAGAATTTTAGGATTTCGTGTTCAAGTTTCGCGTTGCGGTACATATTGAATAATCGCTTCGGATGAGTGATTTGTTGGTGCATAGGAGTTGCTTCATTAGTATTGAAGTTTAGTGTAGCCAATTGGTCATTGGGGGTAGCAATTTACTCGATTTAACGTTGTTTCTTGTTTGTTTGATAGAATTGCGAGTTCGATGGTTCGAATAATGTTTATTGTTTGGTCGTAGGCACTTCTAGGTGAGTAGTACTACATCTTCTTTGAATTTGTAAAATTCATGTTCCGAAAATGCTACACGATTATATATCGTATGAATTATGAATTGGCATTATTATATATTATCATTCTGTACAGCAGTATTAAAGGTACGAGGGAGGGTATTTTGCAAGAGTGCTATGAGGAGGTGATGGAATGTAAACCCGAAGTTTACTTCATTTGGTGGAAGAGGATCATTGGGAGCGACATGATCCTAGCTCCTATTGCTAAAATGTCATCAAGCGTATAGTGATGAGCCGCAGTGAGGTTCTTCCTGAAGTTTCATAGATCATAGTGATGCATAGGGCCTTGTGAGTCCCTTTGGTCTGTCATGGATTCCTGGGGGCCTATGAACACGAGGAAGAAGATCCTCTAATGTTTTTTATGATTTCTTCCATGGTCAATATTTTTATCTGGACCTTTCATTTCTTTTATCTTTGAATTTATTGTCCTCATGTCCCTCGGTGCTATTTTCTTCTTGTTGTTATCATCTCATATAATGATCAATACATTAGTTTCTTAGAAGCTCAGAAGCTCTAGCTCTTACATTACAAGTTTAAATTGTCAGATGAAAGTATAGTTTAATTAAATATTCTAACAAACACTATACTTTGCAATAACACGTATTGTTGCTACAAGATTGGGATTTCTTTTTTCTTTTATATATAGTTTTTGCCATATTTCAGTATGAATATATTTTCCTCTACAAAATTGAAATAGAGGACACCATCTAACTTTCTTTAATGAAAAACAGAGCGAGGCAAGTGCTACATGCGCCCCCTGTTTCCATTGTACTATTTTCGTTTATACAGTAATAAAGCAGCAAAATTGACTTCTCAACCTTTTGTTAATTGCAAATAATTCAGACGCATCTCGAGAATTTAATAAAGCCGGACATCAAGACTGCATTCCTGGTAGCTAATTTTCCCCCCTCCACAATTTCTCAATCACTTGAGTAGAAAGTATTCGCTTTGCGATTTAACACCTCATGTCTTGTCCAAGCCCGACGTCGAAATATAGTCATACTCTCCTTCAACTACTAGCTTGCTGAGATGCAAGATGAACGTCATGTCATTCTCTAATAATTTAAACACGTGAATTGCTCAGTTAGCAATTCAATCATTTATTGGGAAGCAATTTTTCCCTTTTGCACTTTGTAATGTTTTTGCAAGACTAAAAATTCTGTCGATTAGGGATAATCTTCACAAGTCAGGCACCCTTTGAGAGCATCTGGTCGGTCTATTGTTTTGCCTAAGATTCTGGAAATGAATTAAACCACATGATAAGCAGGACAAATTCTTTATCAACTTTAACTCCAAGTAAAGGAGACTGCAACAATTGCTTTCGTTCATTCAATAACCATCCACCATCAGCACAAAAGCAGTATTCTCCACAAAGAAGGTAGCCGAATCCAAATCTTCTGCAACTTAATTTACATCCTCAATTGAAGGCAAACCATCTTCATAAAAACATTACAAGTAAATTCTGTGCCTTCTCTATTCTTATCCTTTATTCTCTCCAAATATCAAGAAAAAATTCGAAAAGAAAAGGACCAAAAGAGTTCTTAACCAACTAGTATCTATCTCCTGTCTCAGATTCTCGAATAAGCCTAAGTTTATACAATAAGCACAGATGATAGAATTAACAACAGAGTTGCTGAAATTCTTGGGGTTGAAGAAGCTACAGTCACTTGCTGGGGCAGAGACTCATGTGGCCACTCAATAACTACAGAGTCGTGCCAAAAATAATGCTTGGTATATTTTTGGAGTCGTATTCATCCAAGGAAATCTTCAGTCTGATGCATTAGACAAATGCAATGCAAACTTGGTCATCTCTCTCTCTCTCTCTCTCTCTCTCTCTCTCTCTCTCTATATTCATCACACTTATTCTCGTCAAAAAAGATGTGCTATGATTTTGGTTCTTTGAAAACTGAGTGGCAGCAGCTCGTGCACCAGCTATGGCAGCACTGAAACTCGATGATTTCCCGGGTCACTTCATTTAGATTCAGACACATGTAATAGGGAATCTCGCTTCAATGAAAAAAGATCGCATGGATTTGGAAGTGGAAACTTCACAGGCAGTGGACTTTCCACTATAGTAAGTCCTCTGGCCGCAGCTTCATGCATCTGGAAAAGTGCTTTTGTCAGCATCTGTGCAATGTCATGCATAAGATGATAACTTATTTGGCCAAATCCTTTACCTTCTTTTCCAAGTTGTAGATCTTCCAGTACCCTCGCATCTCAAATGGAATGACTAATTTTTGTATTACTTAAAAATATATCAACAAAGTCGAATTAGCGTTGGAAATACATAAATGCTAAACAAACATATGTGAGAACAAAGTACCAGTTGAGTCTATGACAGATTTACACACGTGGCTGTTCACAGAGCCAGCAATAATCTGTTTGTGCTTCCAGCCTTACCTGTAACTACAAATGTTCACATGTTCAGCTTAATTTGTGAAATCAGATAGGTAATCAAGAAACAAAGCAAGCAAAAGATCAGGGTATCCCACCCCTTCAGGCACCCCATTCCAGCAAGCTAGTTCTTCAGCTCGGACACAGCCAACCACTTCGACACACCTTTTTCATAGGCAAAACATTCCAATTGTCAACGCATTTGTTGAGCAACAGTTCTATGATGCAGAATCTACCATTAGAAACTCTACTCAACAAAGAGCTCAGATAAAACAGAAATTCATGCAGGTGAGATGGAGCGATAAAAGCATCCATATATCTACACATTTTTCTATCAAAACATACATCAAACTGCTATTCAGCCGAGAAATCCATCAAAGGATGATTTGACTTTTCAAGAACTTGTAAATAGGAGCTTAAATGCTCTTTCAAGACAAATAAGTTGAAGTATGTTACTCAGTTGCAGCGTGGATTGAAGAAAATCGAAGCTCTCCCTTTGAATACCTAGTAGTCTTAAGACGGGATAGTGATCACAGAACTTAATTTGAGTAATCTCATTCACTGCATATATCTCCCTATAGAACTCCTCCATGGCTTTGATAGTAGATTCATCCGAAACTTTGCTGGCAGCATGGATCCAAAGGCGGCCTTCACAAATGATGTGCTATACAGTTGGAGATAAAAAGGAAAAGGAAAAGCAAATTCAAACCTTCTTCAACAAGACGTTAACAGTGCATTGGCTCCATTAATTATTATTTTACGGAACAGAAAACCTGATATGCACACCAAACAGCACTCTCTGCTGGATACTTTACATGTCACTTAAGCAGCAATTCTCTCCTAAATGCAATTTTAATCGTGATGCAGTTTTCTCAAATGTAATAAATATCCCAGTATCCTTATAAATCCTTCATAGGCACGAGCTTTGCGCATAGACTTTCTGAACTTCCAAACTCAAAGTTTTACACAATGTTTGAAACAAAGTATTGATTATGTAAGCCGAAAGTAGCATTCTCATTTCTCGTGGCTATCTTAGTGCATGTGCAAAATGTTTGTGCTAGGTATTAAAGATGCACCACATCATTCTCAGTTACACAAACTTTCAGCAATAGTAAGTCAACCCTCATCAACTTCTTACACAGCTGATGTGCACTTGCTTGAAATGAGAACTTTGATTTTCCAACATTCTTAAAAAAAGAAAATGCATAACCTCGATCATATCAGTCCATATATTGGTTTTCTATTCGTTCATGCTGTTATTTCTCTGCAAACCTATTGTGCAGTTTTCTATAAACTTGCAAAACATCGGTGCCGCACAAAAAGGTCAACAAAAGTCGAACACAGATTTCGCGCCGAACAAAAGGCCCTTCTCTCTCTCAAGTGTTATGCGTAAACAATGTCCAATTTCAGCGTTAACCTTCTCTCCCTTGCAGTCTCTTCAGGTTCTCTCACCTTTCACTATATCCTTTGAACTCCAGCTTGGAGTCTGCCATAACTTACAGCGCGAAAGGGACACAAGTCTTAACTTCTGAAGGTGCAGCAAGTGCTTAAAATCCAGTAAAAGGGATCACTTGAGTGCCAATCCGGCCAAGTTCGGCCAAAAACGCCAACGTGGCATTTTCCGGCGAAGCAAGCCCAAAATGACGCTGTTTTGCTCGTTGATGTGGCCAAATAAAGCAAAAACGGCGTCGTTTTGGGGGCGATGTGGTAAAAAAATAAAAATAAAAATTAATTAAATTAAATTAAAAATTAAATTTAGTTAAAATATTTAAAAATAATAATTTTAAAATTAAATTTAGTTAAAATATTAAAAAATAATAATTTTAAAATTAAATTTAGTTAAAATATTAAAAATAATTATTTTAAAATTAGAAAAATTAAAAAAAAATTAAAAAAAGGGGGGGAGGCGGGCGAGGTATCGGCCCTCGGCCCGCCGCCGCCGCCCCGCCACCGCCGGGAAGGGCCGGCGGCGGCGGGGTGAGTGGTCGGCCGGGGTCGCCGGGCCACGGCCAGGGGGCGACGACCCGGCCGCCCGGCGGCGGGGTCGCAACCCTCGCCCGATCTGGGGCGAGGGTCGCGGCCCTCGCCCAGTCCGGCGAGGGTCGGCGGCCGGTTTGGGCGAGGTCGCGGCCCTCGCCCGGATCCGCCGAGGGTTGCGAGCCCTCGCCGCCGTCGGCCGGGGTCGCCGGCCCGGCCGAGGCCCGGCGACCCGGCCGACCCTCCCCAGCCGTCGCCTGCCCTTCCGGCGGCGGGGGCGGCCGAGGGCGATCCTCGGCCCTCCCCACCCCCTTATTTTTATTTAAATTTTTAATTTTAAAATAATTATTTTTAATATTTTAACTAAATTTAATTTTAAAATTATTAATTTTAAATATTTTAACTACATTTAATTTTTAATTTAATTTAATTAATTTTTCATTAATTTTTTTACCACGTCGGCCAAAACGACGCCGTTTTTGCATTATTTGGCCACGTCGGCAAGCAAAACGGCGTCGTTTTGAACTCGCCTCGTCGGAAAAATGCCACGTCGCGTTGGCCGGACTTTGGCCGAATGGCACTTAAGTGATCCGTTTTTCTTCGAATGTAGCACTTAAGTGTACCTTTCGTAAGTTATGGCACTTAAGTGTCCTTTGTGCTGGTTATGGCACTTGAAGCGTTCTTATCCCCCAAAACAGAACTTGGTAATAGAAAACTAACCGATCGCCGAAAACTTCAAGAACCCAT
Organism: Eucalyptus marginata; assembly: GCA_014182565.1. Lineage (NCBI taxonomy): Eukaryota > Viridiplantae > Streptophyta > Magnoliopsida > Myrtales > Myrtaceae > Eucalyptus > Eucalyptus marginata. The sequence continues at coordinate 47,026,626 of CM024592.1, read as the reverse complement.
ATAGAAAAACACTGTGAACAGATCAAATTAGTAGATCAAATGGCTCAATGAACAAATTCAACCCTTTCTCGTTTTAGACTATGTGACGGCAAAAAAAAAACCAAAAGGTCGGAACTTCGGCGCGAAATTGGAAGTACGAAAGAGAGTCGCTAAACCGAACCTCAAATTAGGGCAGGCCAAGACCTGCCCTCGATGCGCTTGATCCCGTACACGAGCAGGGAACCCCGTGGCTGGTGCAATGTCGAGGCACGGGTTCCGGTAATTCCCCTTTCCGACTCTGCATCGCTGTTTCTTCTTCGGCTTTCGACAAACGAAATCCTGGGTTTTCTCAGGCCTGCGTGATTTTCTCGAGAATCCGAAGGAAAGATTTCTGGGCGCTGGGAAAGAAGCCGGGCAAACCTTCTGCGATGAGCCCATTAAGATTTGGGTTTGAAAAGGGCATACAACTCCACAATTCTTCTCCAAGCTTGTTGAGAAATTTGACAAGGAAAGACCCCGCAAAGGTTGGTTTGGTGACATAGGGCTTATTCTCAAATACTTGGAGCCATTATAGATGCATCGAATTCCTCAGTCGCCCCTCGACTTCGGAAAGCCTTAGTTCCATGATGTAAGATAATGTTGGGTGTTACTCCTATCGGAATCGTGGTAAATCAGTGGTAACGGAACCGCTTAAATGAGCAATAGCTATGGTTCCGTCACGGGTGTAGGACTCCTATAATAACTTGGCTACATAGATCAACATGATGAATGCTTATGATCTTGTTGGTCTACTTGAATTGAGTCAATTTAAGAACCTTCTCAATATTCAATGGAAACAAATCTTCAATGTGCCCGGTGTAGAGGTTGGACCACCAAACTATCTTGTCTTAGCAAAATCAAATTACTATGTACTTTTTTTTTTTTTTGGTCGGAAAATGAAATACTTCATTAAGCTAACGAAATATGCAAGGGCCCAAAGCCGGGGCTTGGGTACATAAAATACTCCGAAGAGCTTGGGGTGGGAAAAAAACCCAGTTCAAGGGTAATGAGTTTTTTCTGTGGGCTCTCGCAATATAATCCGCTGCTAAATTGGCTTCTCGGAAGCAATGGGCCACTCGGGCATTAGAAAAAGAGAGTAACTTATCTCTGCACTTCATGATGACGGGGTGTACATCCCACGTGAACTGATTTGAACTGTTTAGTGCGTTGACTAGGTCTGAACTATCTGTCTCAAACACCACTTCCTCCATTCGAAGAGAGAGAAACTGATTTAGGGCTTCAAAGAGAGCTTGAGCCTCTGCCATGAACGCCGAAGAAGCTGTTACTGTTCGCGCGGCTCCATCCAGCAAATTTCCAGTGGAATCTCGACATATACACGCCACAGAACCTTCCATTCTCCCAGGTTCGTAAGATCCGTCAATATTTATTTTAAATGTGCCATCTTTCGGTGGAATCCAAGCTTTTGACGAGCTCATGGCTTCACCTTCAGATTTGTTCAACTTGGGGTTCCATCTTCTGAAGCTCTGCAACTCTGCTAATGCTATGTCCACAAGGTTGCTTGGGTCTAGTTGTTTGCTCCCGAAGATAGCGTGGTTACGCGACTTCCAAATATGCCATAGAATCATGGCCACCATTTCCAGGTCTGGCAAGAGGTTCGAGTTCTTTTTTTATATTTCCAAGCCAGATCTCAATTCGAGTTAAGGTCTTAGGAGAAATGTGTATCTGCAGCTTTGGGTGCTTCCAAAGTTCTTTCGTCCAAGGACATAACAAGAATAGATGCTCAACAGTTTCCACAACTTGATTACACAGAGCACATACTGGGTTAGGTATAATTTTTCTTCGGAACAAGTTATCTTTTGTTGGGAGAGCATTTTGGCATAGATTCCACATGAATATTCTGATTTTGGGTGGAGTATTTAAATTCCATATAGTTGTCCAGAGAGCACGAGGGGGTTGGAAGGAGGTTGATGCCTGGTCTTCACTCTGTTTGTCCCCTGTCCCACGAATATAGATATATCCGCTCTTAACTGTGTATTTCCCTGCTTGTGTACCCATCCAAATAAGTTGATCATTCTCAGTTTGAGGCTTAATTTGGACCACAAGAACTTCGCGTACTATTTGCTCCTCAAAGTACTCTCTCAATGTTGCTTCATTCCATCGATTTTCCTCCATTAAAATAAAATCTGAGACAAGTTGGGGTTCATCCCTATTTACAGGGCCTACTAGTATTCCTCTCTGCAACCATTTATCTTCTCTGGTCCTTATCTTTTGTCGCGACCAAATTTTCGGGTGCACCACCTAAAATTAGGCTAATGGATTGCTAAGCCTAGACTTAGCTCGGGCTCTCCCAAGCCCATACCAACTCGCGATTTAAATTCAAATATCTGACATGCAAAAAGGGAGTCGCCACTAATCAATTTACGGTAGGTCGATTAGACACCTAGGTAAAATAATGGGAGAATTATTTCACTTCTACGAACCAGAGATTTTGGATACGGGGACTTGATTACATTGGATTTCTCTAACGCCCTTTCGGTACCTTTCTCTTTTGTTTTTTTTTTGAAAAACAATGTTTGGCAAGCAACTTGAATTGATTTTAATTTACTTTCCTAACATGTGAGGCGATTATGCAGGTGCGCATACCACCAATTTAACACTCAAGAAAGTAATTAAATAATGCAGAACTTACCTCAAAGCAACGAAAGCATCTGCGTTGTTAGATTAGAATTCACATCAGCAATCTTAGATATGATTTCTAATTAACAAGCAATCACTCAATTTTTGCCTTCACTTTTTAATGAAAATATAGTCCATATGCAATGCAATGCTTCTAACCTAATATGAAATAATATGGCATGGATAAATGTCTTAAACTATATGAATGAGTAAAAGTTTTTGTGATTTTTTTTTAATGAACATGCAATAATTAAATATGCAATCTAAATTAACCAAGATGACCTAATTCTAATGATGGGCAAATGATTTTTTTAAATTTTTATTTAATGAAAACTCGTAATTAAAATCACTAAAAATGAAAATCGAACTAAAGTGAAATACTATCTATTCTAAATGCTTTCTAAACATGCATTTAAAAAAAAAAAAAACCTATCATGCAATTCATCTAAAGATCTATCTAGACCTAAAATCAAACATGCAATTTTATCTAATATGCAATGACGTGCAGAGAATGCCCTAATTCTAAATTTTTTTCCTTTTTTTTTATGAAATTCGAAATTAAAATTAAACATGCAATTCAGATAATAATAAAAAAACTAACATCCTAAATGAATGCACTTTTTCTTTTTCTTTTTCATGATTCAAAATAAAATCCCTATTCTAATCATGCAAGATAAACAAAAACAAACCTAATCCTAATTCAAACTTTTTTTGGATTTTTTTTCCTTTTACGAAAATAAAAGCGACTCAAACACCACGACATCAAATCAAATAAGATAAGATTGATATCCGAAAATTGGTGAACCATATCTCGCACATGAGATCGAGTTGTCCAATTTTAAAAATTAAATCGCGAATCGAATATCGAGCATGAGATCAGATTGGCGATTTTTGCAAGGAATTACGAGTCGGATTTCGGGCACGAAAATCGGACTGTCAATCCCTAATTTGAGGGGCACTTTCATGTCGGAATATCAATCATACCTTAAAGACTAATTCTAAAAAAAATTCAAACAAAGAGATAAAATATCAAAACCTAAAATAAGATAAAGCAAATCTATCTAATAAATTAAATCTAATAAATCTACCTGATAAACTAAATCTAATAAATCTACGTAATAAAATAAAATAGATCTATACCTAAATTTGAATTTTTTCAAAAACTCAATCGGTAGAATGGACCAACGATGAAGGCTCAGCGCGGCGCGGCTCAAGGGCGAAGGGGCGGCTGTGGTAGCGTCGTGGCGGTGGGTCAGCGTGGGTGGTGGTTCTTGGTTTTCACGAACAATTGGCAGTGCAGGAAAGTTATGGCTTGACAACAAGCTCGACAGGATCGTCAAAAGAGTTGTTAGACACGTCTAGGGATTCCGACGTGTTGAAAATATAATGAGTGATTTTCCGTCGATCCACGATTGGACCCAACTTAACTTTCTTCTTCTTCTTTTATATTCCACGTGGTCAGTCCCTTGAGAACTCACAGCCGGTTCTTCAAATCTCACCCTCAAGGAGAGACAAATTCCACCACTTCCCCTTTAGTTTGTCTCTTCCTCTTTTTTTAATCCTATTCAAGACATCATAACCCAGAATTCTTCATGTGGGCGTGCCAAATGCCTTGGTGCCCTAATTCTCTCTTACATTATGCATGGGATGAGAACGCCATCTGCTCGTTGGAGGTAGCCACCGAAAATTAAATAGGTGAAGATGCTGGATGAGGACCACGAGAAACGGTGATTCAGATAGACGGCGACTGGAGCTCGGTGGACGCGGTAGATGGACGCCAGGGACTGCTAAGCTGCGATGAGGGCTGCTGTTAAGTCAAGAAGCAGCATTGGACGAGGCCTTGCTGGTGCCGCTAGAATCTCCACAACTGTTCTTCGAGAAAGCGAGGGGTGGTGCGAGGCCACGGCAGCCGAGGGAGATTGTGTTCTTGTCCACTCCGTTCAAAACGTCCCACCCAAGACCGCTCTCGCTAACGATTTTGCTGTGGTTGCCGGGTATTCAATGTATTGTGTGGCTCCCCAAAACCCTAGGCAAAAAAAACCTTTTTATAGACCAAAGATTAGGGTTTTAATTTCCTTTTCAAATCAACATCCGCGAAAATTTCTTTTTTCGCATGCAATATCACTTTTTATTTTCCAAATTTCTCACCTATTGATAACGATTCAAGATTTCAAAAGATTATTCTTTAATTCCAAATCCTGCGAAGATAAACCGCAATATTCTTTCACACATGTGCCCTATCCAAAAATTCATCATATCTCGGAAAAATTTCGAAATCAATTTTCCCACGAGATAATTTTCGATCATTAAAAATATGGGCTTTGGCCGACTTGCTCGCTTCGTGGGCTTGATCCATTTAATTTAAACTCATCCACCACCGGTCCAATAAATGCAACCTAAATCTATATGATATGCACTTAATAAAATTAACCCCTAATTTTCGATGCAATAAAATAAATAAACTAAATCGCCAAAATTTAGGTGTCAACATCTTTGTACCATTTCCTATAGCCCACATCACTGAGGGTGATATAGAGTCCCTCCCTAAAATCAGACTTTGCCAACCCCATGAAGAATGTTGACCCTTTCTAGCTCTCCAGAAATTGCCTTGAGGAAAATAGAGACCTTTGAACAATTGACTCCATAAAGACGTCGGGCTATTACTTAGTCGCCAAGCTTGTTTTGCCAGCATGGCTTTGTTGAAATCGAGCAAGTCTCGGAATCCCAAACCTCCCTGATCCTTTCTCATCTTCATAATGTGCCACTTTTTCCAGTGAATGCCAGTTTTGGTTACATTCGTTCTCCACCAAAATGCTGCTATTTTCTTCTCTATTGCTTTGCACACTGACACAGGGATTTTAAATATGGACATGGCATATTGCGGGAGAGCTTGCACCACTGTTTTAATCATGATTTCTTTCCCTGCTTTTGACATCAAATTCTCCTTCCATCCTTCGAGCTTTGCATTGACCCGTCCTAAAATCCAGGCAAACATTTGTTTCTTTGATTCTCCCCAATCTGAAGGAATTCCAAGATATTTCCCTGTCTTATCCATGATAGGTACTCTTAGCTCCCTCACCATATTCTCTTTTAAGCTCTAAGGACAATCCCTACTAAAGTAAATCCCTGATTTGTTGAGATTTATAGCTTGTCCAGAAGCTACACAATATTGGTTCAGAATTGCTGCCAAGTTCTGACATTCCAGAATTTTTCCATCTAAAAAGAAGATGAAGTCATCCGCAAAGAATAAATGGGAAAGGGTAGGACACCACCTGTTAAGTTTAATCCCTTTAATGCTTCCATTGTCAACTGCTGTCTTCATGAGTGAGGATAACACATTGGCTACAAGAATGAACAAGTAGGGTGATAATGGATCCCCTTGTCTAATTCCTCTTGTTGGCTTAAAGTATTGGAGTGGCTCTCCATTGAATTTGACACTAAATGAGACAGTTGTGACACATTGCATTATCCAGCCCACCCACTTTTCATCAAAACCTATTTTAAGCATGCATGCCTCCAAGAAATCCCACTCCACACGATCGTATGCCTTTTTCATATCAAGTTTTAGAATCGCTTGAAATTTCTTTCTTCTTTTGTGAATTCTAATTTGATGAAGCACCTCCTGGACAATGAATATATTGTCTTGAATTTGTCTTCCCCCAACAAATGCACTTTGTTCGAAGCTATCGATCCGGGCAGCGGCGGCGGTTTAAGCCTATTCGCCATTATTTTTGAGATGATTTTATACCCAAAGTTGCATAAACTTATGGGGCGATACTGTTCTAACCTCTCTGGATTAGGGACCTTAGGAATAAGTGAAATTTGGGTCCTATTTAGCTCTGGCTGCAGGGATCCTGTATTGAAAAACTCCTTTACTTCTTTGAAGACCTCATTTTGGATTTCAAACCAATTATGTTGATAGAACAACCCACCATGGCCATCCGGCCCCGGAGCTTTAGAAGCACCAAGCTGGAAAACTGCACTTTTAACTTCTTCTAATGTCACGTTTGCTAGCAGCATAAGATTCATTTCTTCTGTCACCAATTGGGGGCATTGGTCTAAAACAGGGGAGAACATACGGGGGCCCACAAATTGATACAATCCTCGAAAAAATTGCTGCGTAGTTTCTTTTAGCAGATTTGGTTCTTCGACCCAAATTCCATTTGATATTTGCAACATTGAAATTCTATTTCTTTGTCGTCGTTGCACAGTGGTAGCATGAAAAAATTTAGTATTTTTATCGCCCCATTTTAGCCAATTAATTCTTGATCTCAGTCCCCAATACTTCTCTTCCCGTCTCCATAATGCCTCAATCTCCCCCTGCAAGTGCTTTACCCTATTCACTTCAGAATCCCCTCCCTTACTATTTATGCACTGTTGAAGTTCCTTCTTCAGAAGGTCTATTTGTTTGTGTCCATTCCCAAACATCTTTTTACTCCATTTGGACAAGGCAGTAGCCACCGCCTGTAATTTCCCAACTAGGTTCTTCTTTGTCTGGGTAGGAGAATTCCAAGTCTCTGTGATAATTGTTTTGCAATCATCATGATCAAGCCAAAAAGCTTCGAATTTAAACTCTTTTTTGCGCTTAGCAGGATCAGGCTTCAGTGATAAAAGAATGGGACTATGATCAGAACCTACAGCTGGAAGTGCAAATGCTTCTGCTTTAGGGAACAACAACCTCCATTGAATGGTGCATACCACCCTATCAAGCCTCTCTTTGATGAGTTCATTCCCTTCCCTATTGTTGGACCAGGTAAACGCATATCCTTTGCTCTCAATATCCATCAACGAACATGCATCCAGAAAATTCCTAAAGGCTGTCATCCTATAGTTCTCTGCCATACGTTTCCCCACTTTCTCCCATTGGAATAAAACTTCATTGAAGTCCCCCAAGCACACCCACGGCAGCACATTCATGGAACTAATCTTTTGCAATTCCTCCCAAAGTTGAAGTCTTCTCTGAAATGTATATGGAGCATGAACAAAAGTGACTCTCATCTTCTTGCCGCTTCCCATCTCTTTACATCTCAAATTCACATAATCCTCAGACTGAGAATCCATCTCTAGAGCAACTCTGTCATCCCATAGAACAGCTAAGCCCCCAGCGGAACCCACAGGATTCACTACTATATGATTTTGGAACTGAATTTTTCTTTTTATTTTTCGAATAACCCCCTCTTGATTTTTAGTCTCCATCAGGAAGATCACAGTGGGCCTATACCGAGCCACAAGGGCTCTTAATTCTTGAACTGTCAAGGGTGTGCCCAATCCTTGACAGTTCCAACATATAAACTTCATTTTTCATTCGGTGGCTTATTAGGGCTAGCCACCAAAGCCCATGTATTGCTGTCTTCAGTCATTTGAACTGGTGTTTCTAGTAATTGGGTCTCATCTAGCCAAATGGGAGTTGGGCACAGGGATTGATTAGAGCTGGACCTCCTCTGTTTTTTAACAGAGGGGGTTTTTGGATCTTTACTGCCTTTGCCTTTTTTGCTTTCTGGCTGGCCTGGTTTAGCATTATACCCTTGCCCTTTTCTTGAGTGGTTCCAGTAAGCAAAAGGATTCCTTGCTCTGCCACAGGTTCAGATAGCAAGGGTTCAGTTCCTCGCTTTTTTGAGTTTCCCATATGCCTGGAAGGACTTGATTGAACTTCCTTGACTGGCAAATCTTGCCTTTGGTGTTCTGGAATTTCTGGAAAAAGTGTTTCAGTTTCATTTTCACATGCCTCCTTCCTATAGAACACTTCCCAAAAAGGGCTATGGTCGAGATTTTCTGCTTTCAGCCAACTCCCAAAACAACTCCCCATCTTTGTTGTAAACTTTCCTTCATCATATGGAATGTTGGTACAGAACTTTGCATAGTGTCCAATTCTGCCACAAGAGTAACAAAAAAAGGGAAGTCTTTCATATTTAAAATCAAGCCAGATCTTTTTGCCCTTATGACAAGTCAAATACCCAACTCTCAGTTCATTATGAATGTTCAACTCCACTCTTACTTTCACTATTTTTTGTGTTGCAGGGCCTCTAGCATCTACTTTCACTTCAAGCACTTTCCCAAGTGAGCGAGCAATCTTTTCCACAATTCCAAAAGAGTTCCATTCCAGTGGAAGGCCATAAATTCTGACCCAAAATGCACAAGATTTAAATTCATAACAATGAGGGGGTAAATCCGGCTCCCAAGGTTTCAAGAGTAGTAGATGATTTGAAAAGGACCAGGGCCCTCCCTCTAACACTCGAATTTTGTCTTCCTCATTATTGAAAGAAAAAGAGAGTAGGCCATTTCTCAGGGATTTCATTGTTACATTCTCATTTCTCCATGCTTTCTTCATAGCTGTTTGAAAGGCTTGAAAATTGAAGCTAGGGTTTTGATAAAGCTGTCCCACAAGAGTAAATTGACATTCTAGTATCTTTTCTTCGGAAAACTCTTCATCGGAAATGATAATTTCCTGTTCGTGCAATAGCTTACCCAATTTATTGCAGAGACTTTCCAAGCGTTCTGAGGCTCCATCTTCCCCTTCCATCGCTGTTGCACTACGCACAACGGTAGAGAGGAGCTACACCAATCGGTAGAGGAGGAGAACGATCAGCCACAATGCGAGGTTGCAAGCTACTTTTTAGAGGAGACTTGCGAGCAATACGTCCAAGTAAAATTGTCCTCCATTTTTCTTAAGGAGACTCAAAACCAAAGAGTGGTTATAATTACTATGTACTTGGAAAGAAGAAAAAAACGCACCTCCTATTTTCTACGTACGGAAGTTAAAAAACTAATTTACTAAGAAATGCATTTCAAGACCCTTCAACAATCTATATAATCGCAATCTACTAATTTTGTAAATTAGTCTTAGTAAGTTTAGCATTCTCTAGCCAAATTTATGGTAATTAAGGGAAACAAAACTTATTTAGATAACATAAACTTTGACATTGTATTCATATGATATCTTGATTTAATTTCCGTAGGATCGAACTAAATCGTAAATAACCCAACTAAGACTAAAGTAAGTTTACAAACGCAACTTCATCATCGGTCTAAGCTCTTTTATATGTTGTCCACACTATTAGTGTTTTCTTTGTCCCTATGTATGAACAATACAACTTTGGTTTTGGTGACTATGAACATTACGATTGTTGTTTGGTGTTAGATTTGGTTCCCATTTCGAGCCCCCATCATAAACCGAATTTCTTTTTCATTGTTCTCCCCATGCCAACCTCTCGTAGGTAAAGCAAATGATTTGACTCAATCAAGCACTCCCAGTCAAAAGAATTAAAGTTGCTCTCCAGATTGAGTCGATCACTTACGAAAAATTTAGCCAAAAAAGTCTTAATTCTATTGTATATATATTAATTCAGTCTTAATTATTTTGATTTGTTTAATTTAGTACTAAATTTTTTGATAACTTGCCAATATAATCCTTCCAATCAAAATTAATCTAAAATCACCGACATGAACATTGGCACCGTCTTACATAATACAGCGGGCAATTGACGTGAATAAACTTTTTACATTTTTTTTACATTTTTTTTTTCAAATTTTCTTTTAATTTTTTTAATTTTTTTTTCTTCCTCTATCAATTGCTGGGCTTGGGCAACGGTGAGATCCAATAAGGTCAAGCCTCGCTAAAGGCTAACAAGGTTGACCATTATCGGATCCGACAAGGGTGAGCCTCTTCAACCCTCGCTTGTGGCTGGTCATTGGTTTATCATCAAGCTTTACCAACCAATGAAGGAAGGAGGAAAATTAAAAATAAAAATAAAAATAAGAAAAAAATAAAACGAATTGTCCATGCCAAAGGCAATATCAATGCCATGTAGAATAACTAACGTTATATTAATGATTTTCGGTGAAAATTAGCCATGATGACTAAATTAGTAAATCGTTAAAAGATTTAGAACTATATTAGCCAAATTAAAAGATCGAGAAATGAATTGATATTCATACAAAAAGTTGAGGATTTCTTTTGTATTTGTCCCACCTCCTCGTGCATGTCTCTCCATCGACCTTCCTTCATTACATATAATAAACCAAGTTAATTGAACACATGTTGCTAATTAGCTCGCACACCGGCGCACGTGCATACATATATATAATCCTAAATGCTATATGAAGAAGTAGAACATTATATCAACAAGTTCTATCCATAAAACTACAGGCAACAACACTCTAAAATGGATCACGCGGTTCGTCATTGGCCTACTTGATGATTCATGGGCTGCTTCTATTTGCCATGTTCGTGGGCAAAGCCTCTCCGAGAGAAGCTCCTTTTGGGCCATCAATGCCATCTGCAAAAAGAGTTTCTTCTGTAGGTTTATACATGCTGTGATCAGGGTCACCGCGAGGTCGCCACCCCCTCCGCCGATGGTCAGCCCTACCAATAACGCCACCCCCTCCGCTGATGGTCAGCCCTACCAATAAATACAAGAACATCACATATTCGCCACTGCCACCGCCACTTTAAGCAGAGGGCCTGCACCATCTTCATGAAAACTACTCATTCAATCGAATGAGACCACGTCTAACTCGGTTGCAGGTGCAAAGGCATTCTAGTTTAAGAGTATTATTTTATGAGATCTGCACCACAAGAACTTGTGGATCACAATGATCTAGGAAGAAGCAATAGCATTAACAGAGAAGAATTCCACGCTGCTTTGGGGCTGAACTATTCCGTGTTCGATAAATTTCTTGATTTTCTCCTTATTTCTGTTGGAACTGAGAACATTAGTACGATGATCATGAGAATTACCAATTTACCAATCTGCACAAGGCTACTACCACGGCCATATGCTCATAAATTTATCTTGTGAGATATTTTGCGTGCATTTAATCATGATGAGAAATTTTTAAGCATACTTATTATCTTTTTGTATTGCTCGCTTTCAGTTCGGCTCCCCCCATTCCAGCTAAATCCCAGCGTCCATAGTTGACCGGTTTATGAGTTGACTAGTCACGAGAAGGAAACTGCCAAGTCCATGAATGACGTATGCTGTTGTCGGCAGGAATGATCGATGCAGCTGAGCAATAATTGTCACTGGGGCAGAACGAAATGCAGCTGGCTTTACTTGGCAGTTTGCTCAGGTAGCGCAATTATTGTTGTACCATCATAATGGAAAAGTCATACGAAGACTTCGCCGAGCAGATGATGAGCTCAATGGCCAATTAGATATTCATTCAAAGGATTCTTTCTTTTGGTCTCAGACTCAAACTGCTATACCCTATTTCCTTCTTGCTAGAGTTTTGATCTCATGAGATCAGCGAGCAAGAGAAATAGCAAAATCTACAGTGTCCCTTTCAATCGAAAAGCTTGCAATGTTGGTTAAGAAAGAGGTGAAACTATTGAGAGGGGTATGTGGAGAAATTGAACTCATTAGAGATGAGTTTGAGCGCATGAAGGCCTTTTTGACATAATCTTAGCTAATTAACTCCACACGAGGAGTCGGGAGGAATCATCAATGCAGCAGAACAATAATTGCCACTGGGGCCGAACGAAATGCAGCTGGCTTTACTTGGCAGTTTGCTCAGGTAGCGCAATTATTGTTGTACCATCATAATGGAAAAGTCATACGAAGACTTCGCCGAGCAGATGACGAGCTCAATGGCCAATTAGATGTTCATTCAAAGGATTCTTTCTTTAAAGGATTCTTTCTTTTGGTCTCAGACTCGAACTGCTATACCCTATTTCCTTCTTGCTAGAGTTTTGATCTCGTGAGATCAGCGAGCAAGAGAAATGGCAAAATCTACAGTGTCCCTTTCGATCGAGAAGCTTGCAATGTTGATTAAGAAAAAGGTGAAACTATTGAGAGGGGTCCGTGGAGAAATTGAACTCATTAGAGATGAGTTTGAGCGCATGAAGGTCTTTCTGACATAATCTCAGCTAGTTAACTCCACACGAGGAGTTCTCCCACACACACATATATATAAACTTCTCACGAATGAGTTACTATGCATCATATTTAGTTTACTTACATATTTTAAGTAGGGATAAGTGCAATAGAAGTCCTAAAACTTATCAAAAAATGCGGTGAGTCTTAAAACTTAAAAGTGCTTGAATCAAAGTCACAAAACTTATTAAATTGTTTTGTCAGTGCTTAAAGTTAACACCGTCAGCATTTTTAACGGAAAATGCGACGTGAATGCTGGCGTGGCTTTTTAAATAATTTATCATTTTCCACATGGCTTTTTTAATTATTTTTTATTCATTTAAAAAATAGATTTAAAAACTAAAAAGAAAAGTTAAAATTTATTTTTAAAAATTGTTTTAAAAAAAAAGATAAAATTTGCTGGAGGGGCTCCTCCCCCGCCGCCACCGCAACCCGCCGTCCATCACCGAAGGGGCCGACGACGGTTGCCAGCCTTGGCGAGGTGGCCGGCCCTCGCCGACCCAAGGTGAGGGCCGACCCTCGCCGGCTCGAGCAGGGAGCCCCGGATCTAGGCACGGCCCTCGCGAGGGTTTGGCGGTTGTCACCCGCATTGGGCGAGTCGTTGCCCGCCCGGGCGGCCCGTCGACCCTCGCTCGAGGCCGGTGAGGCTTGCCAAATCTCGGTGGCCCCAGTGAGGGCCGACAAGGCCTCGCCCAGGGGTGTGCCCAGATCTCGCGGGCTCCGTCGCTTAAGCTTGTCGACCCTCACCTAGGGGCGGCGAGGCCTCACCTTGGCCGAGCGAGGGTCAATGACCGTCGCGGCCCCTCCGGTGATGGGTGGCGGCGAAGGAAGCCGGCCATTTTTTTCCTTTTTTTTTTAAATTGTTTTGTTTTTAAATAAATTTTAGCTTTTTCTTTTCTAATTTTTAAATCTAATTAAATAAAAAAATTAAAAAAAGCCACATGGAAATAAACAATCATTTTAAACATCACGTCTGCACCACGTTAGCGTTTTCCGTTAAAAAGGCTGACGGTGTTAATTTTAGGACTCGATTGAAACAATTTGACAAGTTTTAGGACTTAATCGCACATTTTATAAGTTTTAGGATTGATTACATTTTTGTGATAAGTTTTAGGAACTTTATTACACTTATCCCTTTTAAGTACTTCGGACACAATAGTTTTGAGCATACATCATAATAAAATATGACAATTATTGCACAGATCGGGTGTGTGTGCCTTGTGTCCATCCAAACTACCACTCTTGTGAAATTCATTGTGATCCACAAGTTTTAGTTGTGCAGATGGATACAGAGTGTAGGCACCGATCTATGCCATAATACTCATGGTGATGAGCATTATAGTCCTCCTTATAAATTAGAGTGCCTCTGCAATGCAATAAATGCAAAATTTCTCCAATTTCTCAAGGTTATGGGATGACTTAAATTGGTTGCTTGAGCCTATTAATTGCCCTAACCACATTGGATCAAAATATGATATCTAATAGCTGATTTTAATTACTTATAGAGAAGATACGAGGTAAGGATCAATGCCCTCCAACAAAGCAAATCTGGCATGTAAATCGGTTCACACACTTCTTCAAATTGGACAATCCAACAACATGGAACTAGGTCAGATGATTACGACTTGTACTTTATCCATTTCTCATCTCAAGTTCACCGTCCGCCTTGCCCCCACGAAGCGTGATTAGGTTGATTCGGAGGTACCTAGGCAAAGCAGGGCGGCAACGATTCAGGAGTTGTTAACCATGTCACTCAAGCAATTTGACGGGCGGCCGACGGTCAGCGTTGACGGTCGACGGCCGGCAGTCGTGTAGCGGCGGTGGTGGGCGGTGGCGGGCAGCGGCAGGCGGCGGTTGACGTTCGGCGATCAGGTGACGAGAATAAAAAACGAATAAATACAAAAAAGAAAGCATTACGTTACCAAATGCATTTATATTCTTTTTCTATTCCAAGAAGTATAAATTTTGTGTAGTTCTTAACGCATTCTTTTATTTAGAAATTGTTTACCGAAATAGAAATAGAAAGAACTATTTACGAAAAAATTATTTCCCAGTTAAAAAGCATTGTCATGTGTAGCCTAACAAAAAGACTTGTCTCAACAATTTTCCCAAGTTTAAAAAACTCAATCACGCAAAAAGCGAACGTTAGAGGAGTAACTCGGTTCTTAACCCTTTGAGAAAATGTCATATTTTTGTTCCGGGAAAATAGAGATACGCTTTTTTCCCGAGATACATAAGGCCTCAAATCGAGATCAATGTTTTGTCCACAAGGCGTTTTCTGGAGATGCAAGAAGGCAATGGTGTTAACAAGAGAAGAATTCCATGGTGCGTTCCGGCCAAAGTTCACCAGGCGTTTCTCTCGCTCGCTTCCACTGCTGACTGGATTGTGAGTTGACGAGTAGCAAATTGCCAAGTCCCACTTGTCGGCTAGAATCATCGATGCAACGGCAGTGCAATATAAAAATCTGTCACTACGGTCCAATGAAATGCAGCTGGCTTTACTTGGCCCTTTGCTTGGTATCGCAATCCGGGCTGTAACATCGGAGCGGAGTCGTCGTTGAAGGTGAGAGCCTTTTGCCAGAGAGCTTGGAAAATAATCAATATGATCCAGGAGAAAAGAAAACCGCAAAATATCGCGTCAACGATGGGACCTTCAAGTCAACCACCGCCAGTGGAGTAGGGGCCCTACGCTGGTCTTTTCATTTTTTTTTTTATCTTCTTCTTTTTTCCAACTTTTCCGACATGATCTGAATTATTTGATTAGCATCAAACCATAATATGATTTGTTGAAGACGCATTGACAGAGCAAGGTGGAGTTGTCAGTAAAAAAAAAATTTGCCCTCATATGGGATCAAGCAAATTATACGAAGTGATTCGATTTTGTAGATACGTCACTTTAGTAAACTATCTCTACAGCGAGAGGCAAAATTACAAAACTTCCAAGTAAAATCCCCAAGCGTTCCCCATTTGACTGAACACTATTTGCAAACTAAAAGCAAAGAAAAAGCCAGCTTAAAGAGAGCAACGGAGAAGAAGAGAGAATGAATAGAGACTTCGCAAATTTCTGAAGGCTGGGCTCCATCTGCTTCCGCGGCAATCATCCAAAGGACTCAATTATGGCCTACTTAGCACTACTCAAGCACCCAACATTTTCTCAAAAATAAAAACTTGATTTCATTTTGCCTTTCGCTGTAGAGATGATTTGTTGAAGTGACGTCTTTATAGAACCGAACCGCTTGGAATAATTTGCTTGATTCCATGAGCTCAAAGCCAATTTGGATACTCATTCAAGAGGATCCTTTCTTTTGATTTCAGATTGTCCTAGACAAAATATTGCTTTACCATATTTTCTTCTTCAGTAAGCTTTGATCTCATGAGATCGTTGAGTAAGAGAAATTATTGTACAATGTTTATGTCACGGTGTCATGCGGAAATTATTGTATCAAGAGGGTCTATATGCCTTGTGTTCATCGAAACTATTAAATTTAGTACGTCTCGCGCGTCATTCATCGTGATGGACAATTGTTAGTGGTGCAAATGGATTCAAAGGGTAGACACAGGGCTCATGAACAGAGTGGGTATTGCAGTCCTCCTTTTTAAATTAGAATGCCTCTGCACTGCCATATACATGAACTTTCTCAAGTTTTTCAAGGTCGCAGGGTGACTTAATTTGATCACTTGGGCATATTTATTATCTAATCACATAAGATCAAAATAAGATATTCAACGGCTAATTTTAATTACATAGGAGAAGAAATGTGGTACGGTTCAAGCCCTCACAACAAAGTAGATGTGACACATAAATCAGTTCAAATTCATCCTCAAATTGGACAACCCAACCAATTACATGGAATTGGTAAGATGATTAGGGCTTGTGCTTTATCCATTTTCTCATCTCAGATTGGCCTTTCTCCAAGCCTCCATATATCGTGATTATGCTGGTTCAGGGGAATCTAGGCAGAAAGGGGGGCAAGGGTTGAGGGGTGGCCTGCTATGCCACTTGAGCAATTCAACGGAATGGTCAACGGCCAATAACGGAAGGACTTGATACAATAATCTTAGTAAGTAGGTTGAAGGATTTAACGACACAGAGTGAAACTTAGAGGGTTAAATCATGGGTAATTTACTAAGCGCTTTTTCGTTCGATACATGAGGCCCCTCATGTCAAAACATAATTTCCATCCATAAAGCGCTTTCTGGAGTTGCATGTAGCAACAGCTCAAATCGAGAAGAATTCCACGGTATGTTTTGACAGAAATTGTCCGTGGTCAGTAAATTTTCTTGCGAGTAGCCATTCTCTTTATTTTAGGGGTTCTCCTCATTTTCGTTCAATTTTTTTTTTTTATTTTAAAAGTTACTATGATGATCAAGAGAATTACAAATTTGTGAGAGGCTACTGCAACGGCCATATGCTCTAAATATTTACACTTGGGAGAATTTTCATATGCATTTATATTAGAATAAGAAATTTTTAACGCGTAGTTCTAATTTTGTTTTGTCTGGCACTTTCCACTTTCCAAATGTAGTCGTCGGCAAATAATCAAGGCAGCAGTGCAAAAGTAGTGCCAAGTAGGCCATATATAAAGTTGATCGGATGATCGTCATGGTGCAGGCGGAGCGCACACTTCGAAAATATATCTAAAAAAATCCCCCTTTTTCTTTTCTTCTCCGTTGCGCTCTCTCTCTCTCTCTCTCTCTTCACGGTTTTTCTTCCTTCCTTCCTTCGTCAGATAGGCTATGGATTTCCCTTGCATGGGGTTTAAGTTTGCCAGCGGGAGTTGTCAACGAAAATTGGTCACCTTTATATGGAATCAAGCAAATTATTTGACATGATTCAGTCTTCTAAAGATGCAGGAATTGAACAAGTCATTTATAGACCAAAAAAAATTTCTCCGTGAAAATTTATTACCCTTGCATGGAACCAGGCAAATTATTTGACATGATATGATTTTGTAAGGACTTCATTTCAGCACATCATCTCTGTAGCAGAAAGCAAATTTGGAAAATTTCCGAGGTTGGAATCCCAAATATTCCTTATCTAATTGAACACACCGCTAACAGACCATAAAGGAGTTTTAGTGAAAAATTATTGCCCCTATATGGAATCAAGAAAATTATTGACATGATTCGATTTTGTAAAGACTTCACTTCAATGAATCATCTCTACGATAGAATGTAAGAGCACGAAATTTCGAGGTAAGAACCCAAATTTTTAACATTTGATTGAACACGCTATTAACAAATCGAAGTGGAGTTCTTAGTAAAATTTTGTTGTCCTTATATGGAATCAAGCAAATTATTTGACACGACTCCATTTTGAAAAGACTTCACTTTAGCCAATCATTTCTACAGAAAAAGGCAAAATTACCAAATTTCGAGACGACAACCCCAACTGCTCCCCATGTGACTGAACATCTATTTGCAAACTAGAGGCGAGGGAAAGCCACCGTAGACAGAGCAACGGAGAAGAAGAGAGAATGATTAAAGACTGCAAATTTCTGAGGGGTGGGCCACATCTGCGCCCGTGACAATCACCTATTGGACTCAAGTATGGCCTACTTAGCACTACCCAAGCACCCAACTTTTTCTCAAAATAAAAGAACTTTGCAATGGGGCCCAACCACAGCTGGCTTTACTTTGTTAGCGCAATCGTAGGAAGGCTTTGTTGAGTAGATGAGCTCAAAGCCCATTTGGATGTTCATTCAAAAGGATCCTTTCTTTCGGTTTCAAACAGTGCTCGATAAAGCTTCTCTAACCTCTTTTCTTCTTGAGTAAGCTTTGATCTCGCGAGATCAGTGAGCAAGAGAAATGGCAGAATCCACGCTGTCCTCTTTGGTCGAGAAGCTTGCCAAGTTGGTTGGGAAAGAGGTGAAACTATTGAAAGGGGTACGTGGAGAATTTGAACTCATCAAACATGAGTTTGAGCGCATGAAGGCCTTCTTAGCAAGTGCTGAGTCGTCGCAAGAAGATGACCCTGAGTTGAAGGTATGGGTAAAACAGGTCGTAGAGGTTGCATACGACACGGAAGATATTCTGGATGAATTCATGCTCAAGTTGGCAAGAGATCACGGGCATGGGTTCATGGGCTACTTTCGCAAGATCAAATCATTCATACAGAACTTGAAAGCACGCCATCATATCTCCTCCGAGATAGCTGATATCAAGTCAAAAATCAGCTGCATCGGCGAAGGACATCAGCGATACCATTTTAAGTCGTATTGCACAGACCAAAGTGCAAGCTCATGCACCAGAGGCACCTCACGGCAGGATCTCAGGGAGGACGCTTTTCTAGTTGAGGAAGGTGAACTGGTGGGGATTGACGAGCCAAGAGAAGAGATTATTAATTGGCTCATTGACGGAAAACCTGGACTCGAAGTTGTATCAATCTTAGGAATGGGGGGTTTAGGGAAGACCACTTTGGCAGGAAGAGTCTACGAGAATCAACAAGTAAAAGCTTACTTCCAAAGCCATGCATGGATCAATGTCTCACAGTCTTATAAGATTGAGGATATTTTGAGGGACATGATTGTACAACTTCATAGAGAAAATCAGCAATCAGTCCCTCAAATTGAAATCATGAGAAGCTCGAGTCTCAAGCGGATGGTGAAAGACTTTCTGCAACAAAAGAGATACATCATTGTTCTAGATGATGTATGGGACAAGGAAGCGCTAGAAGGTATAAAAAATGCAATGCCCAATAGCAGTTTCTGTAGCCGATTATTAATCACTACCCGCGTAGCTAATGTTACTACGGTCTTATCCAACAAATCAAAAGTTTATACCTGTAAGCCCTTGTCTTCAAAGGATTCATGGTCCTTATTCTGCAAGAAAGCCTTCTGGGGGGAACCCTGTCCTCCTCACCTAGAAGACCTTGCTCGACAGATTTTGAAAAAGTGCGATGGTTTGCCACTTGCCATAGTGGCAATTGGTGGTCTTCTCCTTGCAAAAGATGCCCACGAATGGAAGATGATTTCTAGTAGCCTTGCCGCAGAATTAGAAAGCAATGACAAGATGCAAAATTTTAGGAAAATCCTCAGCTTGAGCTACAATGATTTGCATTATAACTTGAAAGGCTGCTTTTTGTACTTTGGAGTATTTCCAGAGGATCACGTGATTGAGTGTATGAGACTCATCCGTCTGTGGATTGCAGAAGGATTTGTTGAGGAAAGAGAAGGGATGACACGAGAGGAGGTTGCTGAAAGTTACCTGAAGGAGCTTATAAACAGAAGTTTAGTGCAAATTGCAGAAACATTTTCACGGGGAAGGATAAGACGCTGCAAGGTACATGACCTAATGCGTGAAAATATCCTTCCTAGGTTAAGGGATGAAAACTTTGTTTGCTTTGCATCTGAGCAGAAAAAAGAATTGCACGAAAAAGTCCGACGTCTGTCGGTCCAATACACCAACAACAACGCACTAAACCAGCCAAATCTCCCCTGCCTACGCTCTCTGCTTATTTTTCAGTCTGGAAAATTGTCAACCTCAGATGAGCAATTCTTCCCAATTGGCTCTAAGATGCTGAGGGTGTTAGATGTGACAGGTTCATCCCTTCAAAAGTTCCCCTCACAGATACTTGTTCTTTTCCACTTGAAGTATCTAAGTTTGAGAGGGACCAAGGTGTGCATCATTCCTAGCTCAATTGGGAAACTCCAAAATTTGGAGACTCTGGATCTTAAACACACATTGGTCTCTGAGCTGCCTGTGGAGATAACCAAGCTTAAGAAATTACAGTATCTGTTGGTGTATAGTTATACAGGAATGACGACCTTTGGTTTTCTTAAGGGATTTTTAGCTCCCCAGGGCATTGGAGTGCTAACATCACTACAGAAATTGACCTGTGTAAAAGCTGGAGGTGGTCAGAGTAAGACAACAATGCAAGAGCTAGGAGAGTTAATTCAACTAAGGAGGCTGGGTGTAATGGACGTGAAGACAGATGATGCAAAGGAACTATGCCACTCCCTCGAGAAGATAACTGACCTTCGAACACTAAGCATGACAGCAGAAAGTGAGTCTGAGGTTATTGATTTGGATTTTCTATCTTCACCCCCCCCTCCTCCTTCGGACTCTAAATATCCAAGCACATCTAAAGAAGCTACCTCGTTGGCTTTCCATGCTGAACAATTTGGCCAAAATGAGTTTGTCATTTACTAGATTGAAATCTAGCCCCCTAATTACTCTCCAAAATTTGCCCAATCTTGTGAAGCTTCAACTAAGAGATACCTTTGAGGAGGAAACATTGGTTATTGGAGATAGAGGGTTCCCAAAGCTTAGGACTTTGGTCCTCGCCCATTTGAAAAATTTGAGATTTGTGTCGATGAATGGTCAGGCAATGCCTTGCCTTCAAACTCTTATCATTGAAGAATGCAAGCACTTGGATTGGCAATCATTACTGGTTGTCATCCACAGCCTCACTCTCCTCACGTATCTTCAATTCATTGACATGCCAGAAGAATTTGCGCTTGCATTCTTTCCGTACAGCAATAGCAAAGCTATGAGGGAAGGTATTTTGCAAAAGTGCTATGAGGAGGTGATGGAACGTAAACCCGAAGTTTACTTTGTCTGGCACGAAGAGGATCGCCGCGATATATTCTTAACATCCATTGCTATGATGTCATAAAGGGCAGGGTGATGACTGATGAACCGCGGAGAGGTTCTTCCTGAAGTTTCGTAGATTAGAGTGATGTTATTGGGCCCTGCCAGTGCCCTTGGTCCATCATTGATCCTCAAAGAGGACTCTCATCACAAGTAGCTTGGCCCCTCCTTATGCTAAGTCAGATCTAAAGTGCGTTGCCATTCGATGATTTAGCTATAGATGCGGAATCATTAGTAAGGGCTGATTTCTTCCATTATCAATATTTTTATTTAAACTTTTCAATACTTTTATCTTTGAATTTACTACCCTCAGATCCCCTGGTGCTATCTTTCTGTTGTTATCATCTTATTCAGTGATCAGTACAGTTGTTTCTTGTATTCTACTTTCGTTGTACGAATTTTAATTTTGTTTTAACCTATATAGAGGCAAAAGAGTGATTTAACCAAAGAAATGAGAAGAATTACAATCTTTCTTTTGAAAAAATTACACGTTAGGCATGTGCAAACAGAAAAATAGGAGGATTGATGTATGTAATAAAATGAAAGTTCAGTATAGCTTTGATCAACAATCAAAGGTTTGCTGGTAAACGTGCGGTGTTTTGTGTTGTTTCTCCTGAACTCATGCACATTACTTTTTATCTTTCTAATCTTAGATATGCTCTATATATGCCACATATCAAAGATCAATTCTTCATTACTCAAAATAATATGTGCCCAAAAGTTTGGTATACGAGTAGGTGATAAATATTTGATGGAAAATGAACCAACTTCTAATCTTGAAGTATGAGTTTATTAAATTCTTGAGATGCATCTAAATTATTTGAAATAAACGAAAAGTTTTTGCTGCTCTATCCTTATAGTTGTCTTTACTTATATAAAAGAAAAATAGTACAACTGAAATAGAGGGTGCATGTAGCATTTGCCTGTCTCTGTTTTTCCATAGGAAGAAAGCTAATTGTGTCCTCTATTCAGTTTTTTGTAGAACAACATATATTCAAACTGAAATATGGCAAATTCTCTAGAAAGAAGAAAAGAAATCCAAACCTTCCAGCCACAATGCATGCTATTGCAAAACAAGCGATACGGAAAGATCGTATTATTTTGGCCACATATTATTTTGAGTACATATTATTAAAGTTGCTCCACATCATTCCATTGTCAGCTACATATTATAGATTGAAGTGTGACATTATTAAAGTTACACCACCTCATTCCATTCTCAGTTACACAAACTTTCAGCAACATTAAATCATCCTTCATCAACTTCGAACATAGTGGATGTGCACTCGCTTGTGATAATAACTTTAATGTACCAACATTTTCAAAAAATACACAACCTCGATCGTATCCATCCACATATTGGTTTATTAAAAAAAAATGCGTTTCAAGATCTTTTGGCACTCTAAAAGATGCAATCAAAAAATCGCTGAATAGCTCAATTTTATAAATCAGTCTTAGAAAGTCTAGCATTTTCTAGCCAAATTTATGGTAATTGAGGGAAACGAAACTTATTTACATAATATAAACTATGATGCTATATTCGGGATGATGTCTTAATTGAATTTTCAATGTGTCAAAATAAATTTTAAATGACCCAACTAAGACAAAAGTTAACAAATGGGCCGCACCAAATTAAATTTATTTTATTCCACACTATCACCTATTAACCCTCCCTCTACGTGATTCATTAAGCTTTGACAATTGGTATAAGAGTTCAGTTACTCTCTATTGAAGTGCTTTATTATTACTGAGTTAACGATCTTTTGATGGTTAGTATTATTGCACTAGGATTTATGGAATGACAGAGTGACACAAGGCCTCTATACTTTGATGGAAAAGACTACAACATCTTGAAGAATAAGATGAAAGCATTCACTAGATCCAATGATCCCTTGGAGTGGGATGTAGTTCTGAAGGGTATTAGGCTTGGAGCCTCTTCCTCCGAAAAGGACACGGACAGCAAAAAGCTTGAGGTCGAAGCCATGTCTGAGATAGAATTATCCAAGATAAAGAAATTTGGGATATGTTGCACATGACGTATGAAAAAACCGATCGAGTGAAGAAAACCAAGATTTGCTTGGGCAATATGAATCTTTCAAAATGAAGACAGATGAATTAGTGATTGATATGTTCAATAGATTCACTAACATCGTCAATGGCCTGGCACGATAAGGACAACCAGTACTTGATTCCATGAAAGTGAACAAAATCCTTCGTGGGTTATTTAAGGAATAAAACAATATCAAAACGTCCATTCGGAAAACTCAGAGGATCTCACTACTTTCCATAGACATATTAGTGGGAACACTTCAATCATATGAAGTGGAACGTCTGAATAAGAAAGAAGAATCCAGAGGTAAGAAAATAATTGCGTTAAAATCTAACTATGATTCTAATGATACAAACTCTAAGGATGAGGATGAAGATGATGAGGAAATGACTCTCATGGTGAAGAAATTTCACAAGATGGCCATAAAAGGAAGAAAATTCAAAGGGAAAAGACCTTTCAAATCATCTGATCAAAAGAAGAACTTTAGTGAAAGAGAAGATAACAAAGATGTGATCTGCTTTGAATGTAAGAAGAGATGACACATCAAGCTGAATTGCCCTCTATTGAAGAAAAAGAAAGACAATTTTGAAAAAGGCAAGAAAGCATTGAAAGCTAAAACCTAGAGTAATACGGAATGCGAAGAAAGTGATGAGGAATATGTTAACTGTTTGATGGCAAATTCAGAATCAGAAGATGAAATCGAGGTCGGCAATTTTGATATACTTGAAGAAGTTTCAAATTACATAGATGAGTCGTGTTCTGATTACAAAGCTGCACTTAACAAGATTTCCAAATTGAAAAAGAAAATTCAAAATTGAAGCAATAGGATCTTTTTCAAAAGGAAAGGATTGAAACTCTTGAGAAAAATCTTTTTGAATCTCAAGAGAGTCAAGACCTTATTTTGAAGGAAAATGAGCACTTGAAAAAGGCAGTTTATTTTTTCAATTCAAATACTATATTACAACAAGTCTGGTCTTGGTTGCAAAATCACAAAAGATCTTCAAAATTATATTCCAAGATTTAAAGAAAGAACAAGACAAAGACCTTTGAAAGTTATTTACAAAAATCATTTTCAAAAACAATTGTAAAGCTTGTTGGTTGGAATTTCCTTAAGTGCTCCATCCGTGGGATTTTAGATCATTTTGAAAATAATTGCCCAAAAGGTTGGAGACCAATTCGGAGAAACTTTTTAAGTATGTCTGAACCTTCTAACCAAAAAGGACCCAAATAAATATTGGTACCAAAGAAGGCTTGTAACTGTTCTGTTGATTGCAAGTACCAAAGAAAAAGGTAAATAAATGCTCAACACACATGATAGGAGATCCATCCAAGTTTGTTGAAATCTTAAGATACAATGGTGGAAGTGCATCCTTCGAAGGGAACAATAAAGGAAAGACAATTGGCAATGGCACGGTCCAGATAGGATGTCTCAAAATAAAAGGCGTTTTACTAGTCAAAGGATTAAATTACAACCTACTCAACATCAGTCAATTATATGACATCGGCTTCATAATTTGTTTACAAGAAGACAATTGCTCCAGAACAAGTCAGGATAACAAGCAATCCTTTATAGGAAGAAGGCATAGAAATATACATATCTATTAGACATAAAGTTTGATGATATACAATGCCTAGTATTCATCAAGGATGAGTTAGATCTTTGGCATAGGAAAGTTGGGCACATCAACACTAAACAAATCTAGAAGGTGTCAGCAAAAAAACTCGTATGAGGATTACCATACATTAGATTTGAAAGATCTAAGACTTGCTTAGTTTGTGCTCTTGGAAAACGTGTGAGAAATTCTTTTAAACCCATTAATTATGTTACTACTAAATGTGCACTACAATTCCTTCATATGGACATTTTCAGACCAACAAGAACTCAAATCTTAGAGGAAAAAGGTATTGTCTAGTCATTGTTGATGATTACACCCGGTACACTTGGGTTTTCTTTCTTGCACGCAAGCATGAAACTTTTCCACATTTTTCAAAATTTGCAAAAAGAGTTCAAAATGAAAAGGGTTACATGATTTCTTGCATTAAAACAGATCATGGGAGTGAATTTGAAAATTAAAGTTTTTAGGCTTTTGTGACGAAAATGGTTTTGAGCATCAATTTTTTACTCTTTACACCCTTGAAATAAAGTAGTGCTGTAGAAAGGAAAAACCGTTCTTTGCAAGAAATGGCAAGAACTTTTTTAATTGAAAGCAAAGTTGCATCTTGTTTTTGGGCAGAAACTGTTTCTATTACTTGCTACATTATAAATTGTGTTTTTCTTAGACCTTCTTTAGAGAAAACCCCTATGAGCTTTTCGGAAGCGTGAAGCCAAGCATATCATATTTTCAAGTATTTGGCTGTAAGTGTTTTATTTTTAAGAATGCCAATGATCGGCCTAGAAAGTTCAATGAAAAGTTAGATGAAGGAATCTTATTAGGATATTCGTCCACCAGCAAGACCTTCAAAGTTTACAATAGGAACTCTCGTATGGTGGAGGAATCAATCAATATAAAATTTGATGATAATAATCAAGATTCTCTAGAAAATTCTGAAACTCCTCAACAACAAGAGTCGGTTCAATAGTTGCAAGAGCTTCGGAAGATATCATAATCAAGTTCAAACATCTGATGAATCTAAGAAACAATCTGACGAAGAAGAAATTCCAAGATTTGATGACAAATACAACAAAAACTGGAAGCACAAATCTAGCCACATGAATGATCTCATCATTGAGAACATTGAAGATAAAATCAAAACCATATCAACTATAAAAGATGCTATCGATACTTTAGCACTTATTTCAAAAGTTGAGTCGAAAAGGATTGAGGAAGCTCTCTCAGATGAAAGCTAGATAGGAGCTATGCAAGAAGAATTTCATCAATTTAAATTGAATGAAGTATGGGAGTTAGTACCAAGGCCAAAGGATCATTCGGTAATTGGAACAAAATGGGTGTTTAGAAATAAGCTAGATGATAAAGGTAAAGTCATAAGAAATAAAGCAAGGCTTGTGACTAAAGGCTACTCTCAAGAGGAACAAGTAGATTGCGATGAGACACACGCTCCGGTGGCAAGATTATAGTCCATCAAACTTTTACTTGCTTACGCTTGTTTTCATGATTTTAGACTTTTCTTGATAAATGTGAAGAATGCCTTCTTAAATAGTTTCATTAAAGAGAAGGTGTTTGTAAAACAACCTCCTGGATTTGAAGAACCTAGAAAGTCTTATCATGTCTTCAGATTGAAGAAAGCGTTATGTGGTTCGAAACAAACTCTCAGAGCTTGATATGAAAGGCTTAACAACTTTCTCATCCAAAATATTTTTGACAAAGGTAATGTAACACTATACTCTTCATAAGAAGAGAAGGTAAGGATATCTTGTTAGTACAAATATGTTTTGATGATATTATTTATGGATCATCTAATGCGAATCTTTGCAAGAAATTCTCAAGTTTAATGTAGGATGAGTTTGAGATGAGTATGGTGGGAGAACTGACTTTCTTCCTTGGACTTCAAATAAGACAATAGAAGAATGGCACCTTTATTTTTCAAGAAAATATGCCAAACAACTCGTAAAGAAGTTGAAAATGGAAAAGTCAAAGAGAACATAAATGCCAATATCTCACTCATCAAAACTTTACAAAGATGAGAAGGGTAACAAGGTTGATCATATGTTATATAGAAGTATAATATGATCCTTATTATATTTTACAGCTTCTAGACTCGACATTATGTTCAATGTTTGCATGTGTGCCAGATTTTAATCAAATCCTAAGAAGTCCACTTATCTGCCGTGAGGAAAATTATTAAATACGTTAATACTTACCCCTCTCTTGAACTCTAGTATTCAAAGAGATCAAAGTTTGTTTTATTTGGATATTTTGGTGCAAATTACGCAGGGTGCAAAATAAATAGGAAAAGTACTTCTGGAACTTTTCAAATGTTAAGCACTATGTTGGTATCCTAATTCTCTAAGAAGCATAGTATAATGGCTCTATTAATAGCTTAAGCTAAGTACGTGGCACTTGGAAGTTGCTGTGCTTAGATCCTCTGGATGAAGCAATAGCTGAAAGATTTTGGTGTTGAAGACTCAAATACGACAATCAAGTGTGATGACACCAGTGCCATTAATCTTACAAAGAACCTTATCTTGCACTCCAGAGCTAAGCATATCAAGATCAAGCATCATTTCGTCGAGATCACGTTCAAAACAATAATGCTATTATTCAGTTCACTGATTCGAAAAATCAATTAGCAAATATATTTACTAAACCTTTAGAAAAGAGAGCTTTTGATTTCATTTGCAATGAACTAGGGATTATTAACCCGTTTGAACGGAATGTTTAAGACAGGAATCTTCAGATAATATTTCCAAATGATGTCATTTGGATTTCACAGGATTTGATTTTTGGCGGGTGAGTTCTATGTGTGGCAAGAAATGAGGTACGGATTATTCTCTCCATATTTGTTTATTTAGAAATATATTTATGGTTATCACTTGAAATTCAGTTTTTTATTCAATTTTTCTTTGGAAACCACTTATTGAAGAATCATGTTTTTTCGGTTTCCCTTATTTAATTTCCAAAAATTTGCTTTTTATATTTTTATATCTTTTCTAAGAAGTACTCCTCATTCTCTTAAACCACTTTTCTTTTTCTCCGAAACCCTCATTCTTCAAAACCTTCTCCTTCATCCTTTCAAAGATCGAAACTTTTTCTCTCCAAATTATCCATGGCCCAAAATCTATCCAAGGAACGAAATCTAGACCCTCTACTTCACGAAGATCCAGATGTATATCAGGAATGGCATCACAAACGAAAGGGAGCATCGAGCACTTTGAACTGTTAGATTCTTCTGATAGTGTCGATGGTACTACAAACAAGGCTCTTGTAGCCTTTGAGAGTGATTCTTTGGCTAAATGGCTAAAGTTGAAAGAGGCCATTGCATTGCTCCGAAGCTTGGGAAATAACTGTAAGGACTAGTAGAACACCTAGAGGGGGTGAATAGATGTAAAAACAAACTTTAACAACTATTTCAAAGACATAGAAGTATATCGCAGCAAATAACGTAAAAGGAGTTCAGGGAAGAGAAAATGAACACAAGGTTTATAGTGGTTCAGCTTAGATCAAGCCTACGTCCACTCTCCCACACTAACAACCTTCTGGCTGGTTTCCACTATGAATCGAAAGAGAGTGTTACAGCCCAGTGATCTCAAATTTCCAGTGAGGTGTCTCTCCTGTTCTCACAAGATCACTCTCTAGAGTTTCTCACTTTTGAATACAAGTTTAAGCACTAAAAGATGATGGACAAGAGAATTGGAAGTTTCAGACTTTTGAATTCTTCTTTCACGCTCTCCACGAATGACTTGAAAAATCCCCTTAAATACTCCTCCATGCCTTGTCGACCGTTGGCACTTTCCAGAAGTATTCTTTCAATTAACCCGTTGGATAGAATCGATCAAGGAGATCTCGAGCCGTTTGAAGATTGAGATGAAAGCCCGTCAATCCTGTTCACTCAGACAATCAGGATCTTGGTTTCCATAAGTAGATTCTTTCCAAATAAGCTTGCCTTCTAAAAATGATTTGCTTCTTCAAAATTGATCCAATTAATATGACCAATATGGTAAGTGATATTTCCAACCAGAAAGCCTGAATATCTTGTACGTATTGAAACCTTGAAGAAAAAATTCTTGACTTTGATTAAATCTTCATTTTTGTGTTCAGTCTGAAACTTGTCAGAGTGGGCAAACTTCTGATGTAAGATAGACTTTGACACAGGAGTCTGGCAATCTTCAGAATAGAACTTTGTCGCGACCAAATTTTTGGGTAAATCACCTAAAATTAGGCTAATGGATTGCTAAGCCTAGACTTAGCTCGGGCTCTCTCAAGCCCATACCAACTCGCGACTTAAATTCAAATATTTAGCATGCAAAAGGGAGTCGCCACTAATCAATTTGCGGTAGGTCAATTAGACACCTAAGTAAAATATTGGGAGAATTATTTCACTTCTACGAACCAGAGACTTTGGGTACGGAGACTTGGTTATGCTAGATTTCTCTAACGCCCTTTCGGTACCTTTCTCTTTTATTTAAAAAAAAATGTTTTGCAGGCAGCTTGAATTGATTTTAATTTGCTTCCCTAACATGTCAGGTGTTCATGCATGATGCGACAGGAAAGAACATGCCTACAATTACTTACCAGTCAATGCGGTAAAGCATCTTGAGGTACATGATAAATCCCTATTTACTCCACAAGTACCCAACTCTCACTCAGGTTTCTTGAAGAGTGTAACAGGTAATAGATTGAGACATTGAGATTGAGAAGAACATTCGCATTCAAAGTGAAATGTTCAACAAAAAGAATTTGAGACATTCAGATCCAGATTGAGATGTCAATATTTTTTTTAAAAAGCTCGAAATACCTAGATCCTGACTAAGATATAACGAGAAAGCTTGAAAATCATTCACATCCAAAGTGAAATGTTCAACGAAAAGAATCAAGACATCCGGGTCCAGACTGAGATGTCAAGATATTTGAAGCTCGAAATACCTAGATCTAGACTAAAGTATAACGAGAAAGGTAAAAAAAAAAACATTCACATCCAAAGTGAAATGTTTACACAAAAACAATTAAGACATCCGGGTCCGTGAGATGTCAAAATTGTTTGAACTCGAAATACTTAGATCCAGACTAAAGTATGACGAGGAAAATCGAAGAACATTCATATCCAGAGTGAAATGTTCAACGAAAATAATCAAGACATCCGAGTCCAGATAGAGATGTCATGATTTTGAATTCAAAATGCCTAGATCCAGACTAAAGCATAATGAGGAAAATCGAAGAACGTTCACATCCAGAGTGAAATGTTCAACGAAAATAATCAAGACATCCGGGTCCAGACAGAGATGTCATGATTTTTTGAAGCTTGAAATGCCTAGATCCAAACTAAGGTATAACGAGAAATATTGAAGAACATTCACATCCAAAGTGAAATGTTCAAATGAAAATAATCGAGACATCCGGGTCCAGATTGAGATGTCAAGATTTTTAAACTCGAAATACCTTGATCCAGACTAAAGCATAGCGAGGAAGATTAAAGAACATTCACATCCAAAGTGAAATGTTCAACAAAAGAATCAAGACATCCGAGTCCAGACAGAGATGTCATGATTTTTAAAACTCGAAATACCTAGATCCATACTAAGGTATAACGAGAAAGATATTAGGGGGGACAACTCGATCGAGTCTAGTGTCGGTGCACTTGAGGGGGGAATACCTATGCAATGACAAGTATTCAAGATATGGATAGAGATATACTTACCTGATAACATCTCTGATCCTCGGGAATATGTCTCCCGCAAAACATGGTCGTAGGAGAGGAAACATGCATTTGTAGTCACAAACATGCATTAATTCAAGAGAGGTTCATGTGTGACGACTTCCATGCATCACCTAATTTCCATTGGGAAAGACCTCAAAAGAATATTCCAATCTGAACACATGAGTGTCATAGATGTGTCAAGTGAGGGATCTTTCAGTCTGAAAGGACTTTTCACTCGTCCTCATTAAAATGACCATTTCATCTTGTCCTTTGATGCAGGATCTTGACAGTCACTCTATCTCACCATCATGTCAAACAAGGGTTTGAGCAATCTCGCAAATGGTACGACCATGTCAAACAAGGGTTTGAGCAATCTCGCAAATGGTACGACCTTACCAATCTGAGAGGTCTTTTACAGGGACTGCAATATAGGCTTGGTCAACGGCTTAACAAATGAGACTCCTTGAGTCGAGGTTATTGAAAAAAATTGATATTCTGTCAACATCTCTGGGTTTACAAGTCAAGAAGCATACGAAATGAGGCAGAAATCATCTTACTCACACTTCTTCAAGCGATGCTTTCAAACATATGAACTCTTACGTTAATTCAAGTGCCATAATCTGAAGAGACTTTGCAAGGGACGTAACGTAGGCTTGGTTCATGGGTTGAGAAGCGAAATGATCATTAGGCTCAAAAAGTGTTTAGGGGGTCAAAGTTGGTGATCATCTTAACATTTCCACCAATTTTCTTCCACACCATCGAAGATTTTCTTCACATCAAAACTCCATTAATTGCAACAGCACTTGAGTTTTTTTAGTAATGCCTTGTGGAGATACTACTCACTACATCAAGTGTTTGATTTTTCTCTTTTCTGGGCATTGGCCTTGCTTTTACTAAGCACACTGCTTTTTCATGCTTTTTCATGCCCCATTTTTTTTACACTTACTTTCTTTGGACTTGCACAGTCTCCATCTTTTATCAACATTGTAAACCATGTTACTTGAGTGGTTTGTTTTTCTTGCCTTGCCCTAGTGTGGGGGATGATCACCAACTAGGTTTAATGTGAAATGAATTCATAGGCTCAAGTGGGCTATGCAATGGATAAAGTGTATAGGATAGAGAAATAACTGCTCTTCGTCGTCCTAAGGCACTTCAAATTATCGTACAAGTTACACTACGAAAGCAATACTCGAAGATTGATGCAAGTGTGAGTAAGAAAATTCCTATCATTCATTTCAAATTTTAACCCAGTATGGGACGATCCTTGACAGGGATAATTTAAAAATCTCTTCATGTGTGTGAGCTCAAAGGGCTAAACAATGGGTATACTTGTAGTGTTTTGGGTAGAAGAAGAAACTGCCTCTCGTCATCTCGATTGACGTACCCTTCGCGAGATTACCATTTTCCTTGTAGGCATGGAATTTTTCCACACAACTCACTGGTGGTTAATGTATGAAACAGTGTATGGAAGAAGGTTTGCCTTTCGTCATTCCAAAGCATCCCATTTGACACATTCAATTTATCTCACATAATTCATCAAGGAAAATATGCAAGATTTGTAACAAATTTGGATCATTGAATTTATGACATGACAAACTCATTGAGGCAATTTATTCATCATAAAAATGCTTGCAGTTCAAAATATGACATGGCAAATTCAATCATGGGTAATTCTTCTTGACAACATTAGAATTAACAGGAGTGAAAAACTCACGACCATCCATTTCCGCCTAGATCAAGGCATCTCCAGGAAGTACCTTCTTCACCATATATAGGCCGCTGCAGTTTGGAGCAAACTTGCCCCTAGAATCTGGAATTGGAATGGATCATTTTCACACATTTACATGCTATGAGACCGTCCCTAAAATAAAATGTAGATGGTCAGCAAGACAAATGGGGTAAATCATTTTTTTTAAAAGATTTTTTTTTTTGAAAAATTTGTGAAAAGCAATTGGAAAAACATTTTTTTGAAACATTTTGACACGAGAAAGCATAATGAAGCCTAGGCCTTAGAATTCTCCTTGGATTTTTCTTTTTGTTTATCGGCTGAATATCATCACCGGGTTAGTTTGGTGTACCTCATCATGCCCTCAAAATAAAACTTGTAATTTTATTGAAATTTATCAATCAATTACAATTTATTGAATGGAAAATGCGATTCAAGTCCTAAGAAGAAAGCGAAAAAGAAGAAATCGAAAACAATTCCTTGAAAGCAATAAAAACTCCTGTGCAGGGGAATGTGCAAAAGTAATAAGTTACTCTTGTGGGCCAAGACCCATTTCTTCCAGAGGTCCTTCATCAATGGCATTCACCCTATCCTCATGCTTAGGTAGAGGATTCTTTTTGACATTTGGTTGAGCGGTATTGAAGGAAAATGCCTTGGTGTCCAATAAGTTTTGGACCTTATGCTTCAAAGTCATGCATTCATTAGTCGAATGTCCTACTTCCCCCATATGGTACTTGCATTTCTTGGAGGAGTTGTAGCCAAAAAATTTTCAGCATTGGGTCGCTTTGGTTCATAGGACAACAATCCCTTCTTTTGAAGGACCTTTAAGACCTGGGACAG
The DNA here is from genome assembly GCA_014182565.1 of Eucalyptus marginata. Taxonomy (NCBI): domain Eukaryota; kingdom Viridiplantae; phylum Streptophyta; class Magnoliopsida; order Myrtales; family Myrtaceae; genus Eucalyptus; species Eucalyptus marginata. The sequence goes on along the minus strand of CM024592.1, from coordinate 46,993,577 downwards.
AGGGCCAAGAAGATGAGTGAACTGCCTCTTAACAAACTGCCGAGGCGCGATTGGTCGGCTTCCGCCTTATTGATTCTGGGGGACATGAACAATCGGAGGCTTGCTAGATTGTGCATATGCAACATTAATTTATGTGCTAGGTTCTTGGTTTTTCCTCATGGTGAACCTTTTGCCTTAATGGGTCAGCTCATTGAACCATCCATCTCTTAGCCCAACTTTGATCTATTCACCCACCGGGATAAGTTGGTTGAAGTTCTCAACATACGTGCTAGCCATTCGGTTACGGAACTCAAACAGGAGAGTCTTGACAAACAACTTCATCAGCTCCTTGTTAGTGGGCTCAGGAGTGAGTTGAGCCGCCAGATTTCGCCATCTCATGGCATACTCCTTGAATGATTCACTCCGCTTCTTCTCCATCCTCTCAAGATCTTCTCGGGAAGGCGCAATATCCATATTGAACTTATATTACTTGAGGAATGCATCAGCCACTTCATTCCAGGTGTCGAGAAGGTTTACATTCTTCATTATGTACTAGTTTAGTGCAAGCCCAGCTAAACTTGCATGGAATGATTGAATCATGAGAGGCTCATTCTTGACATATTGAGCCATGCGTACGTGGTACATCTGTAAATGAGCTTTTGGGCAGGAAGTACCATCGTATTTCTCGAACTTTGGCATCTTAAACTTCTTCGGCATCTTGACCTTTTCATACACGGACAAGTCGAACGGCAGTGAACTCTGTGACTCTTGCAATTGCTTCACTTTCTCCTCGAGTTTCACAACGCGTTCATCTTGCTCCGTCTTAGGGACGTTGTCAAGCTTAGCCTTTTCGGCGGTGATCAATGATGGGTCATCTTCCAGCCCAGGCATGTCGTCATTAATCATTTAGGCCCTGTTTGTCGGCTTTGAAACTACTATCTCGGGGAGAGCAGGTGTAGGAGTCGGGTTCGCTCGAAGAGATTGGATTTGAGTTGTCACAAGTTGCATAGAGGCGAGCAACTGTTTGAGTTGGTCTTCCACGGCGGACATGCAATCACGCATTTCAGTTTGGTCGACTATTCTAGCTCTTGATCGCGTAATTATGGGCGAACGTGAGGGATCCGTTATCACCTAAAGTAAGAAATGAATAAGTATCTCATATGAAATATGCCGATCCATGGCAATGTTCTACAACTTTTGTTCATTAATGGAGCTTTTGACAAACCTAACAAAATGGAAACTCGAAATGTCCTAAACAAGTGAACTAGTAAAGTAAATGACTCAACTTCCTAAACATTAATCTAGAAATGAAAATAGCAAGATTGATTCAAGCACTTCATCTAGCTTGATCAATATACACTCGGGACACCATTCGGCGCAATCGCTTATTCTCCTCTTGAGCTTTTTCAGAAACTCTTTTGAGGCGTTTATTCTCAGCACGGTTGGTGATCTTCATCGGCACCTCTGGTATCTTTGGAAGCGGCTCCTCTGGAATCTTGTGTTGTTGAATGTACTTAATTGAAGCATAGTACTTCATTTCATTACCCTTCAGCTCTTCCTCGGGCCATTTGAGTTTTCATGGATGGCACATGTCCCACATTGATTTGATAGTGAGAATAGAGTCTTCATGGTCTCGGTTTCCATCAACGAAGCTGACTTGGAGTGGATCTGCTTGAAATGCCGGGGGAAGCTCTTGCACAACTTGATACTGACGAGTCACTCTAGTCGGATAGTACTCCAATGTTCCAGTGAATCCCAGTAGAGGGATTGGGCCAACACCTCCACATGTGAGTCTTGCCACACGAACTTGGAACCATTTAGCATGCCATAGGAAACCCTTGGAAGTTGGTTTTTTCATAAAAGCTAGCCACCTAGAATAATGGTAATCCGGTGCATTTTTTTGGTTGTTTTCAAATCTTATAATAGGGTGATTAGAATTACTAACATCATGTATAGTCATTAAACCACCAAATCCCTTTATATGATAAAGAAACCAAATTTGCAAAAGCTCGGGAGAGGAATGGAAAGTCTTATCACCACCTCCTTTGAATCGAGTGAGAGAAAGAAAAGTTTCAGTCAGGACAGTGTTTTCAAAACATTCTTTCAGAAAAGATAAAGGACATGCATTGCGGTGAGCCTTTAAAACCCTTCTTATGTCGTCTTCCTTAATTCTCAGAAAATCAGATAAGGCCATAACAGGATCTATTCCGATAAGCGGACTAATCAATTCAGCTTTCAAGGATTTCCCTAGGGCAATGCTATACTCTTCCAAGGTGGGAGTGAGCTCATGCTTACCGCCGAAGATAAAGGTAGAAGTCTCGGGGCACCAACGGTGGGCGAGTGCTTGGATGAGGCCGCCGTGGATGTTGATGCGCAGCAGTGGAAGTAGGCGACCAATGTGCGACTCTATGAACTGACGGCCATCTTGATCTAACTTGTCCCACCAAGTGCTAAGCTCTTCCTTTGGAGGGAGAATAATTCAAATGTCCGACATCCCCATTGTATATTGATCAAGACTCGTGACAACCCTAATGCCATGGAAAGTAAGTAAATTGCAAAAGCAAAAATTTAGAGAACTTACTTTACCAATGGTGGGCAATCACATAGACATGCGCATGGTAAGTGGCTCGATTTCTAATCTATAAGGCTTAGCAAGGTGGAGCCACAAAGATTATCAGACTAGCCACGGGCTTGTGGACTATGTCGGGTCCTCATGACTCCGGCTTGGTCAAAGAGCCGACCCAGGTCGCGGGCATGCCAACCGAGGTGGGTACTCTTGACACCATGCAAGAAACTTCGGGATTGAGATGGGCAACTCGTACCGCGAGCATGTGGTCGGAGTGGTATCCATCTCGATACCATCCTAGATAATCCTATGCGGCCTAGGTCCGGCGGCAGGTTGTGTGTACAAAAGTGTAGTGTAAATGCAAAGCATGCAAACAGTTTATAGCAAGCAACACTTCATATGTGCAAGTAAACCATTCATTCCTACACCTCCCTACAAAATAAGGGTTAGCAAACACTTCCCCTTATATCTCACAATCTGCAAAAATATTTAACACCTTAAATGTTAGGGACGTACCTAGAATCCTCACTACCAAAGAAAAATATTTTTTTTCAAAAAAAAAAAAAAATTAGCCTAAGTCCACTAAGAGTTTCAACTCAAGTCCCCAGCGGAGTCACCAAGCTGTCGCGACCAATTTTTGGGTGAACCACCTAAAATTAGGCTAATGGATTGCTAAGCCTAGACTTAGCTCGGGCTCTCCCAAGCCCATACCAACTCACGACTTAAATTCAAATATCTAGCATGCAAAAGGGAGTCGCCACTAATCAATTTGCGGTAGGTCGATTAGACACCTAAGTAAAATATTGGGAGAATTATTTCACTTCTACGAACCAGAGACTTTGGGTACGGGGACTTGGTTACGCTAGATTTCTCTAACGCCCTTTTGGCACCTTTCTCTTTTATTTAAAAAAATATATGTTTTGCAGGCAGCTTGAATTGATTTTAATTTGCTTCCCTAACATGTGAGGTGTTCATGCAAGTGCGTAAACCACCAATTTCACACCCAAGAAAGCAATGAATAAATTGCAAGACTTACCTCATAGCAACGAAAGCATCTGCATTGTTAGATCAGAATTCACATCAACAATCCTAGATATGATTTCTAATTAACACGCAATCACTCAATCTTTTTTTATGATTTTCTCTTGTTTAATGAAAATGTTTTATGCAATGCATGTTACTAATCTAACATGAGATGATATGACAATATGACCTAAGCTATATGACCTAAGTAAAGGTAATTTCTAAAGAAATGTAATAATTAAATGTGCAATCTAAATTAATCAAATGACCTAACTCTAATGCCAAGGAAGTTCTAATTAAATGAATATAATAATCACTAAATGACGTGCATTTCATGAACCTAATTCTATATGATGTGCACATGATCTTTTAGCCTAAAAATCCAATCTATTCTAGATACATGCATTTTAAAAAAAACCTAACTAACCGATCATGCAATCAATTCTAATCTACATGAGATGCAAATGCAATTTTTTTGTATTTTCGGGATAAACAGAACAATTAAAAGATAAACATCCGAATCATCCATGGTCATAAAAAAATGTTATCCACCGTTCGAATTGAAATTCAAACTTGATTATTTCGCTAATAAAATCGATAAATTGATCTTAAGCCTTAAAGATCAAGATATCAATTTTACTCCCACGTGAATAATTATTCAATCTAAAGCCTTATAGATAGAATAAAAATTCATGTGCGGTTGCAAATCGAGACGGTATATCGGGAAGTTCAACCATGCATCGAGAAATATTTCAAACAAAGAGACAAAATATCAAAAATTCAAACCAGATAAAATAGATCTACCTAATAAATTAAATCTATCTAATAAAATAAACCTACCTAATAAAATAAATTTGTACCTAAATTTGAATTTTTTTCCAAAATCTGAACAATAGAATGGACCAACGATGAAGGCTCGGCGCGGCGCGGCTCAAGGGCAAAGGGGCTGCTGTGGTAGCATCGTGGCAGTGGGTCACCATGGGTGGTGGTTCTTGTTGGGGACTTCTCAGTTTTCACGAACGATCGGCAGTGCAGGAAAGCTATGGCTCGACAACAAGCTCGACAGGATCGCCAAAAGAGTTGTTAGACACGTCTAAGGATTCCGACGTGTTGAAAATATAATGAGTGATTTTCCGTCGATCCACGATTGAACCCAACGTAACTTTCTTCTTCTTCTTTTATATTCCACGTGGTCAGTCCCTTGAGAACTCACAGCCGGTTCTTCAAATCTCACCCTCAAGGAGAGACAAATTCCACCACTTCCCCTTTAGTTTGTCTCTTCCTCTTTTTTTTTTAATCCTATTCAAGACATCATACCCCAGAATTCTTCATGTGGCCGTGCCAAATGCCTTGGTGCCCTAATTCTCTCTTACATTATGCATGGGATGAGAACGCCATCTGCTCGTTGGAGGTAGCCACCGAAAATTAAATAGATGAAGATGTTGGATGAGGACCACGAGAAACGATGATTCAGATAAACGGCGACTGGAGCTCGATGGACGCGGTAGATGTACGCTAGGGACTGCTAAGCTGCGATGAGGGCTGCTGTTAAGTCAAGAAGCAGCATTGGACGAGGCCTTGCTGGTGCCGCTAGAATCTCCGCAATCGTTCTTCGAGAAAGCGAGGGGTGGTGCGAGGCCACGGCAGCCGGGGGAGATTGTGTTCTTGTCCACTCCGTTCAAAACGTCCCACCCAAGACCACTCTCGCTAACGATTTTGCTGTGGTGGCCGGGTATTCAATGTATTGTGTGGCCCCCTCAAAAACCCTATACATTTTACTTTTTATAGGCCATCGATTAGGGTTTTTAATTTTTCAAAATCAATATTCACGAAGATTTTTTTTCAAACGCAATATTAACTTTTCCGAACGCAATATTTGTTTCATATCTGCCCTATCCAAAAAAGTTCATATCTTGAAAAATTTTAAAATTTTATTTTCCCGCGAGATAATTTTCAATTATTAAAAAACATGGGCTTGGGCCAACCTGCTCGCTTCGTGGGCCTGGTCCATCTAATTTGAACTCATCCGCCACCGGTCCAACAAAATGCAGACAATGCAAATAAAAAATAAATGCACCCAAATCTATATGCTATGCAAAATTTTTTTAGAAATAAAATTAACCCCTAATAAATGACTAAACGGGTCGCCAAAATTTAGGTGTCAACAAACTTAGATTAGTTTTGTCAGCTTCAAAACATCAAGGAGTTTTCTCCAACAATCTCCCCCTTTTTGATGATGACAAAACTTTCCTACAGATTTAAAAACTTATATCCTGCAAAACAACATTTTAGCAATACATGATAACTTATAAAAACAGATTGTTATAGATCTGGATAACATCGATTCTGCAACCACAGAAAACACATTAATCTTGACACTTTAGACAAAGATTCAATCCATAATCAATCCACAACCTGAAAAGGTTACTGCAGAATATAAAAGTAAACAGTTCAAACAAATCAAATTTGCAAAAAGTTCAAATCTAAATCTGCACTCATTCTCCGCCTTTTTGTCAACAGCAAAAAGAAAGAAAAAGTCAAAATAGAAAGATAGAAATAAAGATAAATGCAATCGGGGTTGTTTAGGAACTTGAACGAGTCGGAAATCCCCTAGCAACTACACCGCCACCTCAAGTTTCTCCCCGCACTGATGATAAACATTTTTTACCTTGGCTACAGTCTGTGAAACTTGTTGATTCAAGGTTTGCACTTGAGTGTCTAGAGATTGTACATTGTCTGTGAGAAAATCTGAAGTAGATCTCAAGGCAGTGTGAAGCTTTTGGATCTCAACCTCCATGGCATATTGCTGAGCTTTAACCTCCAAAAGAAGCTCTACTATCCTTGGATAGTTTGCATTAGGTTCAGTCTGAGCACTAGCTTCAGCAAAGTGAATTTGTGGAGAATTGAGAGAAGAGGAAACATCAACTTGATCGAGGGCAGTTTGTTTTGCACCCTAACTTGGAGTAGACTCTTCAACCTCAGCTTCAGGAAACTGAGAAGCAAAAACATCTTCGGGGTTGGCAGGTGATCTACTGATGCCATCACTCGCATTAAGTGGAGAAGAAGTCCCTATTTTCTTATGAGTTCCCCCTGTTTCTGTGCCTACAAGTGGAGAAGAGATTCTTTCTTCTTGTGCTTGTTCTTTTCCAGAACGAGAGTGATGTTCTGTCTCAGTTCGTACTCTTTCAGGATCATCCCTAGTTGCTTCAGAGTCCTCTGATAACATTATTGCAACAGTCTCTCCATCAGAATCATTCTCACCCTTCTCTTCAGAATCACCTTCTTCTTCTTCTTCTTCTTCTTCTTCTTCTTCTTCTTCTTCTTCTTCTTCTTCTCTGTCTCCTCCTTCTCTTTCCTTTGATTTCTCAAAATCAACAAAGTCTTGAAGATTTCTTAAGGCAATGGCAGAAATGGTCAGATCATCGTCATCCTCTTCATCCTGCAGGATAAGTGATCTCTTTTTCATTGTAGTTTCTTGCACAACTTCCTTGCCTTTGCGCTTTCTTGCAGCAGCAGATCCTTCCTTAACTTTGCTCAAGGATTCCTTCTTCAAAAGCTCAATGGCCTTAGTTAGATCCTTCAGCCTCTTTCTTAAGATCATTTTTATTCCAATTTCCATAGGAGCAACATTTCGTGAACAAAGCGGAGCGGGAAACTAAATCTGAAAATGGCGGAACAGCTTTATGACTAAGGCAGAGTAGGGCAATTGGCCTTTATCTTTCATGACTGTGTATGATAGTATGAGGAAGTGAGAAACGCATCCCATTGCAGATTGCCCACATTATTCTTGCCTCAAATCTAGAAACATTAGTTTTGGAGGTTGCCTTTGGTCCGATGCAGTTAATGACAATTTTGTGCAACAAAATATTGGAGGCTAGCAATCAAGAGTATGTGATGCCTCCACTTGGTAGTCTGTCTTTTACTAGAAATCTAGTGGCTTAACCTATGGAGATGTTGATTGGTAGAAAACCACTTCTTTCCACTCCTAGAATATCGGCCAAAATGTCAACATCCACAACAAAGACTTTATCACAAATAGTAAACTGAATGCGATTCTGATCAAGAAAAGACAGATTCGAGTAGAAGTATGCTATCAATTCCAGATAAGCCACAACCATCTCAGAATAGAACTTCTCAAGTTGAAGAAAAGCCAACTTTTCCCTCAAATTGACCTTTATCGAGTCCAAAAAGTCAAAATCAACCATTCGAGGGATTATCACCCCTCTGTTTAGCATTTGGGCATAAACACTTTTATGTTCCTTAGAACAAAACAATTTCGTTCTCTCACCAAGGACATCTGCAGCCACACCTATTTTGGGTTGAAAATTCGAAAACATCTGCTCATCATCATCCTTATTTTCAGGCTGATTCTCAGAACTAAATCTAGGATTAGAAGGAAAATGAAGAAAATCTTTTTCTGCCAATCCTTTCGGTGCCACTCCTATCCTCTCCATGGCTCTTAAGAACAGAGTTTCATTCCCATGCCCATGGCTTTTCAGAAAACTAGTGATAAAGGACATTGGAGTACCACCATGTTTCAAATAACCATAATGCTTGTAAAAAACCTGGGGTGTCAAGACTCTGAGAGGAACAACATCTTGTTCAACTTCTTCCTCCAAAGGTTGACAAGGAGAGTCTTCACCTAGTGAGATCAAAATGAATCGGTCCTTCTGGCACATTTCGAGGCCCTTGACTTGCGATCCGAGAAGATTTCCTTTAGTGTAACATGGATGCAAACTTGGAAGATTTCGTAGACCTGTTCGAGTGAAGAAAAGAACGAAATTTGCAGAGGAGTTTTGAGAGTAAAAACGAGAGTGAGAGAGAATCGATATTCTAGGGTTTTGTAAAGATGTGCTCGAAAGAAATACTAGAAAGTATTTAAAGAATTTGAAAGGTCACAATGAAAAGGGGTATACGAAACATCACAAGAAAAAATACCTTTTCAAATAGTAATTTCTAAAAATAAAATAGGCAAGCGACGATTCAGATAATCATACATTTTCATACCAAAAATAAAATACCTTGATTCGAGAGATTCTCAACTGAAGTAGCTTCTTAAAGTTCTGAGTTTGACTAACTTTAGACTTTAATCGATAGGAGATATAAAATTTAGCTTGCTACGAATAGACTCAAATAAGTTTTTCTCCAACGGTTTTGTGAAGATGTCTGCCAACTGATTCTTTGAATCAATAAATTGAAACATAATCTCGCCATTTTAGACATGATCCCTTATAAAATGGTGTCGAATCTCTATATGCTTCACCCTTGAATGAAGAATGGGGTTTCTGGTGAGATTGATAGCACTTGTGTTGTTACATCTTATTTCTGTGCAGGATTCTTCTATTCCAAAGTTTCTTAGTTGTTGTCTTATCCAAAGAATTTGAGAACAACAACTTCCAAGAGCAACATATTCTGCTTCTGCTGTTGATAAAGCCACCGTACTTTGTTTCCTTAAGAACCAAGATACCAGCATTTGTTCCAACAGTTGACAAGTGCCAGATGTACTCTTCCTGTCGATTCTACAACCGGTTAGATCAGCATTAGAATAACCAAGAAAAGTAAAGTCTCATTCTTCTGGATACCATAGGCCTAGCTTTGGAAAAGTCGCAACATATTTTATGATGCGTTTAACAGCACTAAGATAAGATTCCTTTGGATCAAACTGAAATCTAGCACAGATGCACACACTGAATAAAATATCAGGTCTCGAGGCAGTGAGGTAAAGAAGAGAGCCGATCATGCTTCTGTATAGTTTCTAATCTACTTTCTTTCCTCCTTCATCCTTGTCCAGTTTTGATGAACTCGACATAGGAGTTTCTGTCCTTTTGCAATTCTCCAATCCAAATTTCTTGATGAGATCTTTGACATATTTCTCCTAGTGGATGAATATACCTTTCTTTGATTGTTTGACTTGCAATCCCAGAAAGAAAGTCAATTCACCCATCATGCTCATTTCGAATTCATCTTGTATAGATTTCGAAAATTTCTTGTAGAGACTTTTGTTAGGAGAACCAAAGATTATATCACCTGCATAAATTTGTACAAGTAGAAAATCTTTTCCTTCCCTTTTTATAAATAGAGTAGTATCAACCTTTCCTTTTTCAAAACCATTCTGATTTAGAAACTTACTCAACCTATCATACTAGGCTCGTGGAGCCTGCTTCAGACCACACAATGCCTTTTTCAGTCTGTAGATTGAGTCTGGTTTTCTTGGATCTTCAAATCTTAGTGGTTGTTTCACATAAACTTCTTCTTGAATGAATCCATTAAGGAATGCACTTTTGACATCCATATGGAATAACCTGAAATTTTGGAAACAAGCAAAAGCAAGCAATAATCTAATTGCTTCTAACCTTGCTACAGGTGCATAGGTCTCATCATAGTCAATCCCTTCTTCTTGTGTGTATCCTTTCGCCACAAGTCTTGCTTTATTTCTGACCACTTTTCCTTTCTCATTAATCTTGTTTCTGAAAACCCACTTCGTTCTAATAACATATTTGCCTTTAAGTTTAGGAATCAGCTCCCATACATCATTGATGCTGATTTGTCTGAATTCTTCTTGCATAGCTTCTATCCAGCTTTCGTTAAACAATGCTTATTCTACTCCTTTTGGTTCTATCTTAGAAACAAGTGCTAAAGCACTAGAGTCTTCCCTTACTCTGGATCTGGTGCGAACTCCTTCATCAATGTTGCCAATGATGAGTTCTTTGGGATGACTTGACTTTTGCTTCCGGTTGCTATTTGGCCTGAGAGTCTATTGATCCTTTGTTTCGTTTGAATCTTCTTATTCTGCTTGTTGCTATACTCCAGAGGTCTGAACTTTGCTGGGAGAGACATACTTTGTTAAGTTTGGAACTAGTTTAGACTCTTCAAGTTGAACCTGTTTTGGTTGAATCTACATATTTTCTTGAAATCTGACATTCATATATTCTTCCACAGATTGAGTCTTCTTGTTAAAGACCCTGTAAGCTTTGCTTAAAGTTGAATAGCCAAGAAAAATCCATTCGTATGATTTTTCTTCAAACTTTCCACATCGATTATTCGCATTCTTAAAATAAAGTATTTACAGCCAAAGACACAAAAATAGGAAACATTTGGCTTCTTCCCTTTAAATACTTCATAAGGAGTCTTTTCTAGGATAGACCTTAAAAACACCGTGTTGATAATATAACATGAAGTAGAAACTGCTTCTGCCCAAAAGCAAGAGGGTATTTTGCTTTCTATCAAAAGAGTTCTAGCCATCTCCTGTAGAGATCTGTTTTTCTTTTCCACGACCCTATTTTGCTCTAGAGTATATGGAGAGGAGAAAACATGTTGAAAACCAGATTTATTACAAAAGTTTGTAAAATCTTGATTTTCAAATTCACCTCCATGATATGTCTTTATGCTTGAAATTGCATAACCTTATTTTGTTTTGAACTTTCTTGGCAAAGTTTGAGAAGTATGCAAAAGCCTCAGACTTATTTGCTAAGAAGAACACCCAAGTGAAACGAGAATAATCATCAACGATTACCAGACAATATTTCTTTCCACCAAGACTGTGACATCCTGATTTTTCAGGTTCTGATTTTGATTGGATAAGTTAGGCCTTTCATCGACACCTATAGTGTTTTTCTCTGAGATGACCACTCATGAGATAACTAGCCTATCGGGTGAAGCCGTTAAGGGATTTTAACGTAATAGACATGAGAATTCGATCAGGAAACGATTGCTCGACCGTGCTAGTCTACAAGGGTCATTACGACACAATTAAAAATCGATCAGAAACCGGAGATAGATCAATTCGATTGAGATGTATGATCAAGTGTAGGTGATTCCACCTGGTTGCAAAATTCTCGTCGATCGGCACTAGACCGATTTTCTATCGTTTTGGGTACCCCGTGCCCGTATTTGGTATCTCGAGATTTTCACAACCACCGAGAGTCGCCAATGTGTCAAAGAGGTATGTTGTGGCTCGAAGAATATCAACCACGGGTCAATTACACCAAAAATTCCTAAAAGCTACCCGGTAGGTTAGGTCACGCTAAAATCGCGTCCGATTGAAATTAATCGCGAATTTGAGCCTGATTTCAGAAATTGAAAGTTCTATCATGTCACGACTTATTGTAGGAATGTCAACTCATCTTTCGAGGAATTTTTGGTGAGTTCGGGATTTTTACGGAAAATCGATTCGGACAATTCGAAAAACAAACGGAAATTCGAATTGGCCAATTTGAAGGGATTTTTGGCCTCCGGCGTGAGCTACATGGTGAAAGGAAATGGTGTGGCCTTTTTTCTTTATCAAAATTGGACATTAATCGAAGAGATTTGTTCAGAAATCGGATTTCGGGAAAAAGGAAAATGAATTCGGAATTGAGGAAAATTCGTAGGCTTGAGAGATTGTCACATTTTGATCCTTATTTGGATTTCAATTGGGACAAGTTGGTGTGGAAATTGGCCTTGGATGATCAATTGTTAATGTTGTAGGAAGTTGTACTAAAGTTAATTGTGTTTGATTTTCTTCCTCCCCCTCCACTTTGGGCCCCCTCACGCCCACGTCTCCCCCTCCTCCGTTCGATCGCCCCCTCTACCGCAATCTTCATTTGCTTTTGAATTTCTTTGACTTTTGAACACCAACCGGCTTCCCCTTCGATCTCTCTCTTTCTCTCTCCCTTAGTCGCACGTTTCTTTTTCCTTCCCCCTCACAGCCGACAAGCCCTGCTGTCTTATCTCTTCTCTTTCTCCTTTGGTCCTTTTCTCTCTAGCCCTGTCAGCTTTATCGACACCCCGTCTGCTTCTACCTCTCCTTCGCTTTCAATTTTTTTCCTCGCACGTCCTCTACCCCACAAACGCCCCACCTCCTTAGAATTCTGTAGACCCACGTTTCTTGATCTCACTTCACCGAATCAATATCCAACTCTTTTGTTGATCGTCCTCACGTGGCCAGCAAGCCTAGCAATCGGGACCGCCTATTTTAGCCCACACCGCAGCTCTTTTCCAGCAAAACCATCGAGGCCCAGCAGCTCATCCCATCCGGTGTCCACGAGTGCAACGGCCCATGTCTCTCTGAGTTTCAGCCGTCAGCTTTGCGTCTCAGTCCAGCTGCAACCCCGTGTCCAGTTATCAACCCCCGAACCAGTGCAGGGTAAAATCGGAGCAGCCCATTCAGCTCAATCGTGAGCCTTACGAGGCCATTTTCCAGCCTGTCCCGGCCTCGCTTGGTGTTGCCATCTTGGAGTTTTTGGCCCGTCTCCTCCTTGCCGTCGTCATGGTGCAATCGGATCGTTAATCAAGTGAGTTTAACTCACTAATCCCTGCTTAGTAATTTAATGACATTTAAGGGTTGATTAATTAAGACTAAGTATGGATTAGGTTGATAGTTAGAATAGATTACCAATTTAATTAACCGTTATCGCATGTTAGGTGGTTAGAGTAGTGTAATTAGAGCCTAGACAAGCTCTAGTACTTATCTAGAGTGGTTGGGAAATTTTCCGGACTGTCTCGGCTTTTAATTAGGTTTTTCGGCCAAAGTTGCTATTTTTGCTATTTAATAATTAATTTTCATAATTATTTAATTAATTATTTATTTTCTAGAAATTAGATCGGGATAGTCGGTGACTGGAATTTTATGCCGATTGCAATCGTGTGATTTTTTTATTTATTTGACTGTTATTTTGTGCAAATTGAGTGTGATTTTGTGATTTTGGGTATTTATCCCAAATTTTATTAATTTCAGTAATTAATTAGAAAATCACCGGGCGTCGGTTTACAACGCCAAAAATGGATTTGTGGATTGTTGAAATTAGTGAAATTTTCAAAGGGAAAAATATTGTATTTTGGCTAAGGCCGACCGTGTACCCGCACACGATTATTTTTATTGGGAATGATAAAAAAAAATGGTGAAATGGTTAGATGATCAGGATGGTATACTATATCAGCCTGCGGGCGATATGTCAGCTTACAGTGAGCAGTATACCGGTATACTATATCAGCTTGTGAGCCTCGATATGTCAGCTTAGAGTGAGCAGTATACCTAACAGCTTCTTGTGAGCATTATTAGTATACTATATCAGCCTGCGGGCAATATGTCAGCTTACTGCGAGCAGTATAATATTTATCAGTTTAGTATAAGCTATACTATCTATTATCGGTTTAGAGTGAGTAGTCCTAATTATGATTGAACTTTATAGATAGTATTGATTGAGATGACCGGGAGATGGTCTCGATGACATGGAATCGACTGAGTCAATTGATCAATGATTCGATCTGATTGGTTGAAATGATTCGTTGAATATTTGAATTATATTGATTTATAGGAAGGGACTGAGGCCAAGGTAAGTCCTTTGATTTGTGTTTGTGCCTAGGCAGCCCTCAAGGCGTATTTCCTTCCTAGTCGGGTCTTAGGGGGTGAACTTGCTGAGACGTCGTCTCAACCCGTTGTGTAATAACATTTTCAGGTTCGCAGATGGCAATTCCCCCTGGGCGTCATAATCGTCCCATGAGGGTTACCAAGCGGGTCTCTAGTTTCCCCGATCCCGAAGGTTTTTGGGTTTACGAGTTTGTTGTAACCACTATCTAGGTCGAAGAGGTTCCACATCAAGAGATACCAAATCGATTTAGAGCATGATTTCGAACTGCTCCCTATGGTGTTAGGTTAGGTCCCTTAGGACTTTTGATATCCCTGTTGCGGTGATTGATGCTGCTCTGGATGAGGATCTAGTTGACCCTCCTGATGGTGTAGTGGAGGACCCGCCGTTGCGCCCGAATCCCATGGACACTAAAGAATCAGCAAACGAGTCAAATTAGCTTGTCATAGGATAGCTAGTTTTGGGGATCAACCTTTTTGTAGACCTTGTAAATATCGGCTAGTAATGTATATGAATTAGTCTAATGTGTATAAAGGTGTGATGTGGTTTTTGAAAATTGTGGCCCTACTTTTCTATCTCATCTTGTTGTTGTTTGGGGATTTGTTTATTCACTTCCGCATGTGCATTAAAATGAATGGATCGGCGATGCGTCCTGGGATGCCGCTATTTAATCGACCACCGAGGGATGGGCATGCGCTCAGAAGATCGGGGCATGACATCCCCGTTTAAGTGGTATCAGAGTAGGTCTGTGTTTGGAATGATAAGGTGCGATGAGTCGTGGGATAGTTAGTAGGAATGACCTTTATTTCATACTGATGCATGTGATTGATAGCTGTTCGGTAGCTTGTTCGTGTGGGTCACTCAAATTCTAATATAGTATTGGAATTAGAAAATAGGTTTCTATAAAGATCTTGTAGCATGAGTGATCAGGAGTTGAAGATTTCTAGTAAGAGGGCAGTAGCCTTTGTGACTCGAGGTAGAACACCAACAAGAATTGGTGCCTGAGGTAATCTTGGTAGAGCGTCGGCTCAAGCCAGCTCGAGTGTAAGAGTACCGCTTCAAGCCGGTACTGAGAGTGTAGCAGCACCGAGCGATCCTAGATTCGACGGGATCGTTCAGGGGCTAATGTCCTTTGGGAACTCGTCGAGCCAATAAGCTCAAGACCGAGCCGCCGCTGTTGCTGTTGTTACTACCGCCACCAGTGCCGTTACCGTTGTTGTTGCCACACCTGCTAAGGTCTAACATGGAGATGTGATCTGGGAGCAAACCGTTGCATCTGAGTCAAGGTTCAAATTCAGTAGAGATGGAAACCAGTTTGGGAAGGAGCCTATGATTGCAGAAAAATATTCTATTCCACCCAATAGGAAAGGTGGGATAGACAAGTCAGTGCCGAGTCAGAATGTCATGGGTTGCTTCTGCGAAAGACGACATGGATCGGCCTCGGGTTTTTCTTAGGACAAGAATTTGTTCTAAGTGTGGCCAACAGGGTTACTTGGCCAGAAACGGTCCCAAAAGGCCGATGAGACAGATCAGAGGAAATGCGCCATAGAACACACCGTAGGGTTTTTGAAACAGGCCTTCAGTGCAAGAAAGAGTGCATGCTGTCACCTGACAGGAGACAGATGACTCATTAGTTGTTTGCCGAGTTTGTAGAAGGAAGCATGGATCAATCCAATGTCCTCTTATAACGGGAACGTACTATAGATGTGGTCAACATGGCCATCAGGTGAAGGATTATCAGTGTGAGTCCAAGGGAGCACAGACACCACTACCGCAGATAGGACGCCACTAGGATGGCGAAAGGAATATGAATGGAACTGATCATGCATCGATCATAGGAAGAATGTTTTAGGGAGATTTTATCAGAGTAGCGCAGCAAAGTTTTGGTTAAGTTTGGGGAACTTCAGTTTGTTGAAATAAAGCTGAAGAAAGGAGAATCACTGGCTATAGTTGTGCTTGACTAGTTTCTGAGGTATAACTTTGACATCACATATGAATAGAGCGGGCTCATGAAACATCTTGTGTAACGAATATTTGTCATGGGGTAGTCCAACTTAATCCATTAGCATTTGGAAGTGTCGAGTTTATTGAGAGTCGAGAAGGACCCTCAATTTCATTAATCTCGTCGCTTGAAGGCAACCCATTTGTTAGACGGGGGTTGCCAAGGTTACTTGGCGGTTGTCATGGATAGGACAGATTGAAGAACTGAAGATGGAGGACGTCTTAGTAGTCCAAGAATTTCTAGATATATTTCCATAAGAATTGTCAGGCCCGTCGTTAGAGAAAGAGATAGAACTTGTGATTAAATTAGCACCCGAGACAGACCCACCCTCTAAGGCTTCTTACCGGATGTCGTTGTCTGAATTGAAAGAATTGAAGGTGTATGCGAGAATTGCTGGATAAGGGATTAATACATATCAGTGCATCCTCTTGGAGAGCACCGGTTTCGTTTGTGAAAAAGAAAGATGGTTTATTGCGCCTGTACAGCGACTATCGTCAACTCAATCAGATAACGATCAAGAACAAGTGTTCATTGCCGACGATCGATGAATTATGTGACCAGTTACAAAGAATGTCGATATTTTCAAAGATTAACTTGAGGATAGGTTATCATCAGTTGAGAATTAGAAAGGAGGTTATACTGAAGACAGCGTTTCGTACTCGATATGGCCTTTATGAGAGTACTGTAATGCCATTTGGTCTGACGAACGTTCCAACTACTGTCATGGATTTGGCAAACCGAGTATTCAAAGAATATCTAGATCAGTTGTGATCGTGTCTTTTAGTGATATTTTGGTGTATTCGAGGAGTGCTAAGGAGCACGAAAGACATCTGAGGACGGTACTTCAGACCTGAGAATACAAGGACAATGTGCAAAGATAAGCGAGTGCGAGTTTTGGTTGACTCGTATTATGTTCCTAGGCCATGTGATTTCAGGTGAAGGAATCTTCGTGGATCCGATCAAAATCGAAACAGTCATCAATGGACCAAGACCGACAACAGTATCAGAGATCAGAAGCCGTTTGGGTTGGACAAGTTATTACAGAAGGTTCGTGAAAGGGTTTTCAGCCTTAGCTTCGCCTTTGACTCGACTGTTAAGGAAGGAAGAGAAGTTTGTGTGGCAGATAAGTGCAAGAGTGATTTCTAAGAGCTTAAATAGAAACTAACTACTGCATCTATGCTGACCATATCGTCTGGTCTGAAGGATACGAAATCTATAGTGATGTGACGTTTAAAAAACTGGGTTGCGTGCTGATGTAACATGGTAGGATGGTTGCATACACGTCCCGTCAGTTAAGATCTTACGAGCTGAATTATCCGACGCATGACTTAGAACTCGCAGCAATAATTTTTGCTTTGAAGATTTGGCGACATTCTTTGTGGGGAGAAAAATTTCAAATCTTCACTAACCATCAAAGTCTCAAGTATTTATTCTCTTAGAATGAGTTGAATATGAGACAGCATTGTGAATTAGAACTTCGGAAGGACTGTGATTGTAATAACTTATATTACTCTGGAAGGGCGAATTAAGTCACAGACGCGCTGAGTTAAGAGTCTTCAATTGCGCATATGCTGGTTAAAGAATGGACCTTACTTGAGAAAGTTCGAGATTCGATTTTCAAATTTGAGGTAGGCCACCTTTCGAATCTTAGGGCCACCCTCAGAATTGAACCGGAAGTCCAGTTTAGGATCAAGACATTTCGGTTGACGGACCCCGAGATGTTTAGGAAATCCTGCAAGAGGATGCCGATAAGGGAAAGGTTGACTTTCAGATTTCTGAAGATGGAACGCCGAAGTATCGTGGGTGATGATAGGTGTCAGACGATACGGAGCTTAAGGACGAGACCTTGTCAGGAATTCACTGTAGCAAAGTGTACAAAACTTCAGTTTGTGGGAAGGAAGTTACATGATGAAAGATCACAGCTCAGAGTTAGTCCAGCAGTCAGTGGATACAATTATAGTTATCAGTGCTAGATTAAAGACCGCTTAGAGCTGTCAGAAAAGCTACGTAGTCAAGCGTGGACGGCCGGGAATCCAAGTTGGTAAACGCATCTTTCTGAAAGGTGTCATCAATGAGGGATACTTCGCACTTCGGCAAAAAGGGAAAGTTGAGACCGAGGTACATAGGTCCCTTTTAGATTCTGGAGAGAATCGGGATCCTAGCGTATCGTCTTACACCGCCGCCAAGGTTGGTGCAAGTTCACGACGACTTTCACGTGTTGATGTTGAGGACATATAAGCCTGACACGACTCATGTGCTAAATCTTGAAGAATTAGACGTGGACGACAAAGTGTCGTACGTAGAAAGCCCGGTTCAGATTGTGAATCAGAAAGATCAGATTCTGTGTACCAAGATGGTCCCCTTGGTCAAAGTGGTCTAACAACACCACGGGACCGAAGAAACAACCGAGGAAAGTGAAGGCTCGATGAGACGACTATAACCCCCACCTTTTTGTTTAAGGATTGGTAAAGGTTTAAATTTCGAGGACGAAATTTTTATAAGAGGGGAAGGGTTGTGACATCTTGATTTTTCAGGTTCTGATTTTGATTGGATAAATTAGGCCTTTCATCGACGCACCTATAGTGTTTTTCTCTGATATGACCACTCATGAGGCTAGTCAGGTGAAGCCGTTAAGGGATTTTAACGCAATAGACTTGAGAATTCAACCAGGAAACGACTGTTCGACCGTGCTAGTCTACAAGGGTCATTACGGTACAATTAAAAATCGATCAGAGACCGAAGATAAGTCGATTCGACTGAGATGTATGGTCAAGTGTGGGTGATTCCACCTGATTGCAAAATTTTCGTCCATCGGCACTAGACCGATTTTCTATCGTTTTGGGTACCCCATTGCTCGTATTTGGAACTTCGAGATTTTCACGACCATCGAGAATCGCCAATGTGTCAAAGAGGTATGTTGTGGCTCGAAGAAAATCGACCACGATCAATTGCACCAAAAATTCATAAAAGTTACTCGATAGGTTAGGTTACGCTAAAATCGCGTCTGATTGAAATTAACCGCTAATTTGAGCCCGATTTTAGAAATTGAAAGTTCTGTCATGTCACAACTTATTGTAGGAACGTCAACTCATCTTTCGAGGAATTTTCGGTGAGTTCGGGATTTTTACGGAAAATCGATTCGAACGATTCGGAAAACGAATGGAAATTCGAATTGGCCAATTTGAAGGGATTTTTGGCCTCTGGTGTGAGCTACTTGGTGAAAGGAAATGGTGTGGCCTTTTTCTTTATCAAAATTGGACATCAATCGAAGAGATTTGTTCAAAAATTGGATTTCGAGAAAAAGGAAAATGAATTCGGAATTGAGGAAAATTCATAGGCTTGAGGGACTGTCACATTTTGATCCTTATTTGGATTTCAATTGGGACAAGTTGGTGTGGAAATTGGCCCTGGATGATCAATTGTTAATGTTGTGGGAAGTTGTACTAACGTTAATTGTGTTTGATTTTCTTCCTCCCCCTCCACCGGGCCCCCCTCACGCCCACGTCTTCCCCCTCCTCCGTTCAACCGTCCCCCTCTACTGCAGTCTTCATTTGCTTTTGAATTTCTTTGACTTTTGAACACCAGCTGGCTTCCCCTTCGATCTCTCTCTTTCTCTCTCCCTTAGTCGCACATTTCTTTTTCCTTCCCCCTCACAAACCGACAAGCCCCCGCCGCCTTATCTCTTCTCTTTCTCCTTCTATCCTTTTCTCTCTAGCCCCGTCAACTTCGTCGACACCCCGTCCGCTTCTACCTCTCCTTCGCTTTCAATTTTTTTCCTCGCATGTCCTCTGCCCCACAGACACCCCACCTCCTTCGAATTCTGTAGACCCACGTTTCTTAATCTCACTTCATCGAATCAATACCCAATTCCTTTGTTGATCTTCCTCACGTGGCCAGAAAGCCTAGCAACCGGGACCACCTGTTTTAGCCCGCGCTGCAGCTCTATTCTAGCAGAACCACCGAGGCCTAACAGCTCATCCCATCCGATGTCCACGAGTGCAATAGCCTGTGTCTCTCCGAGTTTCAGCTATCAGCTTCGCGTCTCAGTCCAACTGCAGCCCCTTGTCCAGTTATCAACCCCCGAACCAGTGCAGGGCAGAATCGGAGCAGCCCATTCAGCTCAATCGTGAGCCTTATGAGGCCATTTTCGGGCCCGTCCCAGCCCTGCTTGGTGTCGCCGTCTTGGAGTTTTTGGCCCATCTCCTCCTCCTCCTCGTCATGGTGCAATCAAATCGTTAATCAAGTGAGTTTAACTCACTAATCCCTGCTTAGTAAGTTAATGAAGTTTAAGGGTGTATTAGTTTAGACTAAGTATGGATTAGGTGGATAGTTAGAATATATTAGCAATTTAATTAACCGTTATCGCGTGTTAGGTGGTTACAGTAGTGTAATTAGAGCCTAGACAAGCTCTAGTATTTATCTAGAGTGGTTCAGAAATTTTCTGGGCTCGTCTCGGCTTTTTAATTAGGCTTTTCCGACCAAAGTTGCTATTTTTGGTTTTTAATAATTAATTTCTGTAATTATTTAATTTTTTTTCCGAAAATTAGACCGGGATAGTCGGTAAGCGGAACTTTATGCTGATTGCAGTGGTGTGATTTGTTTATTTATTTGACCGTTATTTTGTGCAAATTGAGTGTGATTTGTGATTTTGGGTATTTATCCCAAATTTTATTAATTTCAATAATTAATTAGAAAATCACCGGGCGTTAATTTACAATGCCAAAAATGGATTTGTGGACTGTTGAAATTAGTGGGATTTTCAAAGGGGAAAATATTGTATTTTAGCTAAGGCCGACCGTGTACCCACACACGATTATTTTTATCGGGAATGATAAAAAATAGTGAAATGGTTAGATGATCGGGATGGTATACTATATCAGCCTGCAGGCAATATGTCAGCTGCTCATACCGGTATACTATATCAACCTGCGGGCCTCGATATGTCAGCTTAAAGCGAGCAGTATACCTAGCAGCTTCTGGTGAGCATTATTAGTATACTATATCAGCTTGCGGGTGATATGTCAGCTTAGTGCGAGCAGTATACTATTTATCAGCTTAGTGTGAGCTATACTATCTATTATTAGCTTAGATTGAGCAGTCCTGATTATAATCAGACTTTATAGATAGTATTGATTAAGATGACCGGGAGATGGTCTCGATGACATGGAATCGATTGAGTCAATTGATCGATGATTCGATCTGATTGGTTGAAATGATTCGTTGACTATTTGAATTATATCAATTTGCAGGAAGGGACTGAAGCCAAGGTAAGTCATCTGATTTGTGTTTGTGCCTAGGCAGCCCTCAGGGCGTATTTCCTTCCTAGTCGGGTCTTAAGGGATGAACTTGCTGAGACGTTGTTCACTCCGTTGTGGGATAACATATTCAGGTTCACAGATGGCGATTCCCCCTAGGTGTCATGGTTGTCCCATGAGGGTTATCGAGCAAATCTCTAGTTTTCCCGATCCCTGAGGTTTTTGGGTTTACCAATTGGTTGTAACCATTGTCTGGGTCGAAGAGGCTCCACATCAGAAGATACCAAATCGATTCAGAGCATGGTTCCACACCGCTCCCTATGGTGTTAGGCTAGGTCCCCTTAGGACTTTTGATATCCCTACTGCGGTGATTGATGCTGCTCTGGATGAGGATCTAGCTGACCCTCTTGATGGCGTAGTGGAGGACCCGCCGTCGCGCCCGAATCCCATGGACACTGAAGAATCGGCAAACGAGTCAGATTAGCTGGTCATAGGACAGCTAGTTTTGGGGATCAACCTTTTTGTAGACCTTGTAAATATCGGCTAGTAATGTATATGAATTAGTCTAATGTGTATAAATGTGTGATGTGGTTTTCAAAAATTGTGGCCCTACTTTTCTATCACATCTTGTTGTTGTCTGAGGATTTGTTTATTCGCTTTCACATGTGTATTAAAATGAATGGGTCGGCGATGCGTCCTGGGACGTCGCTATTTAATCAACCACCGAGGGATGGGCACACGCTTGAAAGATCGGGGCGTGACAAAGACTCTGAGTTCTTGTTGGCCCAAAGAGATCCATATGAAGAAGCTGCAACACTTGATTGGTGGAAACCTGATTTACTGGTTTAAAAGAACTTCTAATCTATTTTCCCAAGACACAGGAAGTGCACAACTCAGTTTTCTGAAAACCCAGATTAGGAAGCCCTCGAACCAGTTTCTTAGAAGAAATCTTGGCAATTTGCTTCATATTTACGTGACCAAGCTTTCGATGCCAAAGACTTGCTTCATCTTGAATGGAAATAAGACACTATGAACTTTATGGATTCACATCTAGAAGGTATATATTGCCATGCCTTCGCCCAGTAAAGGATTGAGAGAAGTCTTGACTTATCCTAGAACAAATGCCTTCTTGGAAGTTTATTCTAAAACCAGTATCACAAATCTGACTTATGCTCAGAAGATTATAGTTTAAACCTTTCACCAGGGAAATATTGTTGATAGTCAGACTTCCAATCTTCACGGTTCTACAGCTTATAATTTTTCCTTTACTATTTCCTCCAAAAGAAACTTTTCCTCCTTTTAGCTTGTTAAGCTTTTCGAAACAGCTTGAATCTCCTGTCATATGCCTCAAACAACCACTATCCAAATTCCATTTTGATTTTTCTTTTGATAGTAACCTGCAATCAAAAGAAAGACTCAAATTTTCTTTGGTACCTAGATTTTCTTGGATCTATGAGTGTTAGTATTAAAAACAGTTCTTGCCCAATCTTTTTTAATTGGTCTCTAAACCTTGGGACAATTCTTCTTGAAATGTTCTAAGCTTTTACACTTAGAACATCTGAGAGCATTTCGGCCAATAGGTTTTACAAATACTTTCTGAAAATGATTTTTGTAAAATGTTTTTGCAGGTTTTTGTTTAAGTCTCTCATTTACTTTAGGAAAATCAATTAAAGGAATAGTCTCATTACTCATACCCTGACCAGACTTGTTAAAATAAGGTACTTGAGCTGTAAGAATTTTCTCTAATTTTTCTGATCCATTTGAAAACCTTTTTGAAATATCTGAGATCTCCATTTTTAAAACAACATTTTCTTTTGAGAGAGAATCAGAATTTTGCTTCAAATCATCAAAACTTCTTTTCAAATTTTCAAACTTTTCTTTCCAAGAAACTTATTGTTGCTTGAGCTTAGAATTCTCCTTTTTCAGTTCGGAAATCCTTTTAAGAGAAGATTTAAGATTGAGGCAAAGTTCTTCTATATACATAGAGACTTTAACAGGAATTTTAGAGTTACTAACATCAATTTCTTTGTCAGAGTCTGAATTAGTGTTTGTCTCTGATTCTAAGTCTGACTCTGAGTGAGCCATTAGACATATGTTTGCGAATTCTTCTTCGCTTTCTTCACTTTCGGTGTCACTCCAAATTTCTGCTTTGAGAACCTTTTTGCATTTCTCAGTCTTCCCTTTCTTTTTTTTCAACAAGGGACAGTTTGGTTTGATATGCCCCTTTTTTCTTACATTGGAAGCATATTACATCCCTGTTATTTTTAGCTTCTTTTGTAGGTTTCTTCTGGAAATTCTGCGAGCCTTGCTTCTTCCAATTGAACCTTCTACCTTTTATGTTCAATCTTCTAAATTTCTTTTTCATGAGGGCCAGTTCTTCATCATCCATATCCTCTTCCGAATCTGTATCATTAGAATCAATATTAGATTTTAAAGCAATTGATTTCTTACCTTTTGGATCTTCCTCATCATTGATCTGCTCCACTTCGTACGATTGAAGTGTGCCTATTAGTTCATCTACTGATAAAGGCATAATCCTTTGAGTCTCTCTGATTGAAGTCTTCACAGTCCACGCGGTAGTTTGTTGACTTTCATTAGTCTAGAAATTGGTTGGCCTTGATAAGCCAAGCCATTCACAATCTCTGTAAAGCGACTAAATATATCAGAGATAATTCTCCAGGCTTCATTCTGAATGCTTCATATTGTCCAAGCAGAATGTTTATTTTTGTTTCCTTCACACGGTCAGTTCCTTCATAGGTAACATGAAGTCTATCCCAAACTTCTTTTGCTATTTCACAAGAAGAAATTCGGTTATATTCTGTGGGAGACAAAGCTAAATTGCTTTTGCATCAAGAGTCTGTCTCTTGGTAAATTCAGCTCGTGTTGATTCATCAGCATCAATCACTTCTTTCCCTTTGTCTGAAGCTGATGTTGCTTTAGAATTGATTCCTTTTTCAACAACATCCCACTCCAAGGGATCTCTGGATCTGAGAGATGCCTTCATCTTGTTTTTCGACACATTGTACTCATTTCCATCGAAATAAGGTGGTCTGGTGTTGCTTTGTCCCTCAACCAATCCTGGAGCCAAAATATTCGCCATAGAAGATCTTTAACTTTAGAAGTAAAAACACTTCAACAAAGTAAGCACACAGGCTCTGATACCAATTGTAAGGGTTAGTAGAACACCTAGAGGGGGGTGAATAGGTGTAAAAACAAAATTTAACAACTATTTCAAAAACATGGAAGCATATCGCAGCAAATAACGTAAAAGGAGTTCAGGGAAGAGAAAAATGAACACAAGGTTTATAGTGGTTCGGTTTAGATCAAGCCTACGTCCACTCTCCCACGCTGACAGCCTTCTGGTTGGTTTCCACTATGAATCGAAAGAGAGTGTTACAGCCTAGTGATCTCAAATTTCCAGTGAGATGTCTCTCTTGTTCTCACAAGATCACTCTCTAGAGTTTCTCACTTTCAAATACAAGTTTAAGCACTAAAAGATGAAGGACAAGAGAATTGGAAGCTTCAGACTTTTGAATTCTTCTTTCACGCTCTCTACGAATGACTTGAAAAATCCCCTTAAATACTCCTCCGTGCCTTGTCGACCATTGGCACTTTCCAGAGGAATTCTTCCAATCAACCCATTGGACAAAATCAATCAAGGAGATCTCGAGCCATTTGAAGATTGAGATGAAAGCCCGTCAATCATGTTCGCCCATACAATTAGGATCTTGGTTTTCATAAGTAGATTCTTCCAAATAAGCGTGCCTTCCAAAAATGATTTGTTTCTTCGAAATTGATTCCAATTAATATGACCCCAACCAGAAAGCCTGATATATCTTGTACGTACTGAAACCTTGAAGAAAATAATCCTAAGTTTGATTAGTCTGGAACTTGTTAGAGTGGGCAGACTTCTTATGTAAGATAGACTTTGACACAGAAGTCTGGCAATCTTCGTAATAGAACTTAGATAAGTTTTGTTAGCTTCAAAACATCAAGGAGTTTTCTCCAACAATAACAGAGTGGTAATATCTACCATTTTGTCTATGAACGGGTTTGACAGTGAGGAGGCTCTAAACTTAATGTTTGTAGATCCCATTTGTATTATACTGCATGTGTAATTGGAACCTCTAGTGGAATAAGCTCTGTTGCTAAGAAGGGGAAAGAAAAAATGGCAGAAACCCCTATGTCTAGAAAGAAGGTAAAATCTTCTAAGGTTAGGGTAGTGGATCTGGACGATGGTAGAAAATGCAATAATGATGAGTAGTTGTTCATGAACTTTAAAAGAAAACTCGCTAGATATGTTGCTGTTGGGAATAGGGTTGGAAAATTGATTAGATTGACTAGACACACGGAGTATTTGCAAAGTTTGATGAAAAGTGGAGTGACAAATCATAGGATTGTTAACTTTGGATTTTTTTAATCATCCAAGATTAAGATTAAGCACATTTTTGACAAACTTCATATGACTAATCTGTGTGCTAAAAATTTTTCAAACTATACCTCTTTAATGACCTATTTTTACTCAAGTTTGTTGTTTTACTCTCTTGACACTATTGAGTTCATTGTTTTTGACAAATCTATTCTTATTCTTGCTACTGATTTAGCAAGAATTCTCGGTGTCAATCATTCAGATTTTGTGTCAATCAATATTGATTTTGATGTGGCTTCTCGATCAATCTCAGGTATCTCTAACTTTTCGAGAGATTCTCTATGTCATGCTTCACATCACAATTTTCCTCTAAAGCAAATTGTCTTGCACAAAATCATCATTAATTGTCTTCGATCAAAAGGTTCCTCCAAAACAAATGTATCTCGGTATGAAGCCAAGATCATTTGGGCTCTTTTGAATAATCATCATTTTTTATTCGCACACATGGTCATTCTTCACATGTACTGAACTGTTTTAAAGTCCAGAAGATAGTTGCCATATGGATCTTTGATTACCAAAATCTTTATGCACTATGATATCGAGATCCCATATAGTTTCAAAAACAAGCAACTCCTTTTGATGTCGCTAGATGAAAAGATGATGAAAAGCCAAGATAGACATGGAAAGATGGCAAGATAGACATGGAAAGCCAATTCGAACAAATGTTGAAAATCAAGTGGTAGAATTAGTTTCACCACCTGTTAAGAAAAGAAAAACTCATATTGATAGGAGTGGATCTCGGTCACTCTTGCAAAAATTGACTAAGGAATCATCCGAGGACTTCTGCAAGAGTGCTATGAGAAGGTGATGGAACGTAAACCCGAAGTTTACTTCCTCTGGTGGAAGAGGATCATTGGGAGTGATATGATCTTAGCCCCTATTGCTATAATGTCATCAAGCATAAGGTGATGAGCCGCAATGAGGTCCTTCCTAAAGTTTCATAGATCATAGTGATGCATAGGGCCCTGTGAGTCCCTTCGGTTCGTCGTGGATCCTTGGAGGCCTATCGATAGGAGGAAGAAGACCCTCTTATGTTTTTATGATTTCTTCCATTATCAATATTTTTATCTGGACCTTTCATTTCTTTTATCTTTGAATTTATTGTCCTCATGCCCCTCGGTGCTATCTTCTTCTTCTTGTTATCTCGTATAGTGATCAATACATTAGTTTTTTTTTTTTTTTTTTTTTTTTTACCACCGCCTGCGGTGGCCCAGTTGGATAAGGCTCCCATGATCCTTTGCAAGGAGGAGAGGAGTTCGAATCCCGCTGGCCGCACGGGGTTTTACGCGCGACGTCGGGGCGGTGGGTCTCCGCTAAATGTCGCCCTGGGTTTACCCGCGAAAGATTGGTTTGAAAAAAAAAACAAAAATACATTAGTTTTTTATTTTCTACATTTGTTGGATGAACTTTGATTTTGTTTTAGCCTAAATGGAAGCAAAAGAGTGATTTGACTAAAGAAATAAGAAGAATTACAATTTTCCTCTTGAAAAAAAATGAAAAAATAGACAGAGGATTCACAAATGTGAAAAAATGCAATAACAATCAAAGGTTCACCAAACGTGTTTCGTGTTATTTTTCCTAAATTCATGCACAGCACTTTTAATCTTTCTAATACTTGAATAAACTCTTAGTATGCCACTTTTTACAAATTAATTTTTCATCAATCCAAATAATATGTGCCCAAAAATTTGGTACAGGATAAATCTATGAAACATATTAATGGACTTGCAAGATACAGATATGCTAGAAATTGATGTACGATACATTAACAAAAATCCTTAGATTAGGCAAAATCGAAATTTCATATTAGAAAGTTGCAGTTATGCAATTGAAGGGAATGCAGACAGCTCCAAAAGTAAAGTGTAAATTCATTAGTATCTTTGTAATAAAGAGCAAAAAGATGTTTTAGCCGGGTGCGCTACAAAGGTCTTCTATTCTTATGGATTATTTAATCTTGAGTTGCATGCTCTTTCACTTCAAGTTTATTTCGCACAACATATTATTTAAACATTCTAACACTTCTCGTCTTATATCGATTAGACTGTGACTTAAGACTCAATATAAAAAAATATACTGAGGGAGGTAAAGAATGACTTGAAAAGATTTGAACTCGGAAACTCTTGACTCTTATACTACAAGATGTACCCCTAGTTTCAATTGTACTATTTTCTTTTATACAGTAATAAAGCACCAAAATTGACTTCTCAACCTTTTGTTGAAAGACGAATCTCGAGAATTTAATAAAGCCGGACATCAAGACTGCATTCCTGATAGCTAATTTTCCTCAGTAATGTTTTAGCGAGATTAAAAATTTTGTCGATCAGGGATAACCATCACAAGTCAGGCACCCTTTGAGAGCATCTGGTCGGTCTATCGTTTTGCCTAAGATTCTGGAAATGAATTAAACCACATGATAAGCAGGACAAATTCTTTATCAACTTTAACTCCAACTGAAGGAGACTGCAAAAATTGCTGTCGTTCATTCAATAACCATCCACCATTAGCACAAAGGCAGGATTCTCCACAAAAGAAGGTAGCCGAATCCAAATCTTCTGCAACTTAATTTACATCCTCAATTGAAGGCAAACCATCTTCATAAAAACATTACAAGTAAATTATGTGCCTTCTCTACTCGTATCCTTTATTCTCTCCTATCATCTGTGCTTATTGTATAAACTTAGACTCCTTTATTCTCTCCAAATATCAAGAAAAGATTCGAAAAGAAAAGGACCAAAAGAGTTCTTAAGCCACTAGTATCTATCTCCTGTCTCAGATTCTCAAAGAAGCCTAAGTTTATACAATAAGCACAGATGATAGAATTAACAACAGAGTTGCTGAAATTCTAGGGGTAGAAGAAGCTACAGTCACTTGCTGGGGCAGAGACTCACGTGGCCACTCAATAACTAGAGTTGTGCCAAAAATAATGCTTGGTATATTTTTGGAGTCGTATTCATCCGAGGAATCTTGAGTCTGTTGCGTTAGACAAATGCAATGCAAACTTGGTCATCTCTCTCTCTTTCTCTCTCTCTCTCTCTCTCAAGAAGATTATTCACATCAGTGGCATTATTGATAGGCAACATTTAAGGTGAGATACATGAACCTTTTTTAACGTGAGATCAGGCAAGTCCACAGTCTCTCCTCCACTCAGGATCCAACGATGTCCTGCTCAGTAAAACAGAGCAAGAGGAATACCATAAGAGAGGCAGTTCCCTAGATTAAGATGATTGCTCAATCTCGATATTCATTGCTCTTGTTCTCGTCAAAAAAGATGTGCTATGATTTTGGTCCTTTGAAAACTGAGTGGCAGCAGCTTGTGCACCAGCTATGGCGGCACTAAGACTTGATGATTTCCCTGGGTCACTTCATTTAGATTCAGACACGTGCAGTAATAGGGAACCTGGCTTCAATGAAAAAAGATCGCGTGGATTTGGAAGCAGAAACTTCACAGGCAATGGACTTTCCACTTGAGTAAGTCCTCTGGCCGCAGCTTCATACATCTGGAAAAGTGCTTTTGTCAGCATATGTGCAATGTCATGCATAAGATGACAACTTATGTAGCCAAATCTTTTACATTCTTTTCCAAGTTGCAGATCTTCCAGTACCATCACATCTCAAATGGAATGACTAATTTTTGTAATACTTAAAAATATATCAACAAAGTCGAATCAGAGTGGGAAATACATAAATGCTGAACAAACATACGTGAGAACAATGTACAGGTTGCGTATAAGACACATTTACACACCTGCAGCTGTTCACAGAGCCAGCAATAATCTGTTTGTGCTTCCAGCCGTACTTGTAATTACAAATGTCTACATGTTCAACTTAGTTTCTGATATCAGGTTGGGTAATCAAGAAACAAAGCAAGCAAAAGATCAGTTTATCCCATCCCTTCAGGCACCCCATTCCAGCAAGCTAGCTCTTCAACTCAGACACAGCCAACCACTTCAACACACCCTTTTTCATAGGCAAAACATGCCAATTGTCAATACATTTGTCTGAAAAAGACAAACACCAGTTCTATGATGCAGAATCTACCGTTAGAAACTCTGACCAACAAAGAGGTTAGGTAAGACAGAAATTCATGCAGGTGAAATGGAGCAATAAAAGCATCCATATGCCTACACCTTTTTCTATGATAACATATATCAAACTGCTATTCAGCTGAAAAAACCATCAAAAGATGATTTGAATATTGTAAATAGGAAGCTTAAATGCTCTTTCAAGACAAATAAGTTGAAGAATGTTACTCAGTTGCAGCATGGATTGAAGAAAATCGAAGCTCTCCCTTTGAATACCTAGTAGTCTTGAGACGGGATAGTGATCACAGAACTTAATTTGAGTAATCTCATTCACCGCATATATCTCCCTGTAGAACTCCTCCATGGCTTTGATAGTAGATTCATCTGAAACTTTGCTGGCAGCAAGGATCCAAAGGTGGCCTTCACAAATGATGTGCTATACAGTTGGAGATGAAAAGGAAAAGGAAAAGGAAAAGAAAAAAGGAAAAAGGAAAAGGAAAAGCAAATTAAAATCTTCTTCAACAAAACCTTAACAGTGCATTGGCTCCATTAATTATTGCAGCGGAGTGATGCGAATTTTTACGGAAACCTGATATGCACACCAAACAGCACTCTCAGCTGGATACTTTACATGTCACTTAAGCAGCAATTCTCTCCTAAATGCAATTCTAATCACGATGCAGTTTTTTCAAATGTAACAAAAATCCCAGCATCCTTATAAATCCTTCATAGGCATGAGCTTTGCGTATAGGCTTTCCGAACTTCCAAACTCAAAAGTTTTACACAATGTTTGAAACAAAGTATTGATTATATAAGCTGAGAGTAGCATTCTCATTTCTCGTGGCTATCTTAGTGCATGTGCAAAATGTTTGTGCTAGGTATTAAAGATGCACGACATCATTCCATTCTCAGTTACACAAACTTCCAGCAATAGTAAGTCATCCCTCATCAACTTCTAACACAACCGATGCGCACTTGCTCGTGATGAGAACTTTTATGTTCCAATATCTAAAAAATAAAAAAACAACTTAGTTTGTATCAGTCCACATATTGGTTTTCAATTTGTTCTTGCTGTTGTTTCTCAGCAAACCAATCAAACAGTTTTCTATAAACTTGCGAAGCATGAAAACATCGGTGCGGCACAAAATGGTCAACAAAAGTCGAACCCAAATTTTGCGCCGAACGAAAGGCCCTTCTCTCTTTCTCAAGTGCTATGAGTAAATAATGTTCAATTTCAGTAGTTATACCTTCTCTCCCTTCCAGTCTCTACAAGTTCTCTCACCATTCACTTCATCCTTTGAACTTCACAATCCACAAAAGAATTCGGTAATAGAAAACTAAACAATCGCTGAAAACTTCAAGAACCCAGAGAGGAAAACACCGTGAACAGATCAAATTAGTAGATCAAAGTGCTCAATGAACAAATTCACCCTTTTCTCGTTCTAGACTATGCGACAGCAATAAAACCAAAAAGGTTGGAACAAATTCACCCCTTTCTCGTTCTAAACCGAACCTCGAATTGGGGCAGGCCAAGACCTGCCGTCGATGCGCTTGATCCCGTACACGAGCAAAGAAGCCCATGGCCGGTACATCGTCAGGCACGGGTTCCCGTAATTCCCCTAGTTCCGATTCTGCATAGCTGTTCCTTCTTCGGCTTTCGACAAACAAAGCTCTGGGTTTTCTCTCGCCTGCGTGATTTTCTCGAGATTCCGAAGGGAGGAAAGATTTCCGCGTTGAAGAAATTATGAATACAGAATAGAATAGATGGCAAAATCGCCTAAGCACCCATTTCCTATCTTGTTTCTTGAAATTCAGACTTCAAGTTTCAACCCACTTAATGATTCTCAAATTCAGTCTTGATAGTGTGGCAAAATGAAAAGATAATCTTAAAAGCAAGTAGGCAGCATGGCAAATTTAACAATCCTACATGAAATGTTCACCAAAACTGTCCTAAGTTCCTATCTTCTTTTTTTTTTTTTTTTTCGAAAACAAGATGATAATATTAATACTCAAGAGTTCTTAAACAAAAGACCCATTGGGGCATCTAAACAAAGCAAATCCCAAAGATGCCGGGGAGGCCGGACTACCCAAGAATGGGACAAAGATTTCATTCTATGGGTCTTAGCTATCCAATCTGCTACACAATTTGCGGATCGACTACAATGGGCCAAGGAGATATTTTTAAAGGAGCCCAAGATGAATTTAGCTTCGTCCACTAAAGGCTTAATTTCCCACCGCACGTGGTCTTCTTTGACCGTTGCATCTAGAAGCTCGCAGCAATCACTTTCCAGTTGCAGTTGCAGGTTTTTCTCTTTCTTCGACTGAAGCAGCTTCAAAGCTTCGACCATGGCCAGTGCCTCCGTTTGGATCGCCGATGAAGCTGGAACAATTTTTGCAAACCCATCAAGAAAGGTCCCGGTAGCATCTCGGATAACCCCCGCGATGGCACCTTCTGTAGTTCCCTCAACATAAGCTCCATCAATGTTCATTTTTAAGGTATGCGCCTTTGGTGGTATCCACTTTTTGGTCGATTGAGCTGATTCTGAGTAAAGTTTCAAGCTTTGATGGTTCCATTTGCTGAAATTTCTGAGTGACGCTTTTGCTAAGCTAATTAGGGCTTTCGGATTTGGGGCAAGCCTCCGAAACACGAAGTCATTCCTCGCTTTCCACATAAACCACAAGAGGGTTGCAATTTCTTCAAAGGTCAGTGAGTTTTGTTAGTGTTCAATCAGGTCTTGAAGCCAAATTTCTATTCGCGTAATATTGTGACGCGATACTTGCATGTTAACCTCAGGGTCCGACCAAATTGAACTAGTCCAACAACAGAGCAAGAAGAGGTGTTCTATAGATTCCACTTCCTGGTCACAAAAAGGACATGCTAGTCGAGGTATAATTTTCCTCCGATAAAGATTCTCTGTTGTAGGGAGTGCGTTTTGACATATGCTCCACATAAAGATCTTAACTTTAGGGGGGTGTCTTCATACTCCAAATATGATTCCATAATTTACGGGGCGGCAGGAAAGAAGATGTTGCTTTCATAATATGTTGTGGCTTGTCTGTTTAGCTCCTTGATTGCCCAACATGAATTGGGCTTGAAATGGGCAGAAAACTCCAAAATTCTCCTCCAAGCTTGTTGAGAATTTGACGAGGAAAGATTAGCTTGGTGGTTGGTTTGGTGATATAGGGCTTATTCTCAAATAGTTTGGGAGCCATTCTAGATACGGATTCGAATTCCTTAATAAGCTCTTCGACCTTAAAAAGCCTTAGTTCACCAGTAATGTAGGTCTGGCTGTGTTGTGACGTAAGATAATGTTGGGTGTTACTCTTATTAGTGATGGGATGAATCCATGGTAATGAACTGACTCAAATGAGCAATAGCTATGGCACCGTTGAGAACGTAGAACTTCCATAATAAATCAGTTATGTAGATCAACATAATGAATGGCCATGATTATGTAGATAAATTGAGCCTATTTATGAACCTTCTTGTTGTACAATGGTGATGTAGAAATTGGACCACCAAACTATCTTATCTTAGCAAAATCAGCTTACTCTTCGTTTGGTAAAGAAGAAAAAAATGCACCTTCTGTTTTCTATGTTCAGAAGTTTTAAAAACCGATTTATTAATAAATAAAAATGCGTTTCAAGAACTTTTGGCATTCTAAAAGATGTAATCTAAAAATCGCTGAATAGATCAATTTGTAAATCGGTCTTAGTAAGTCTAGCATTTTTGAGCCAAATTTATGGTAATTAAGGGAAGTGAAACTTATTTACATAATATAAACTATGACGCTATATTTGGGATGATGTCTTAATTGAATTTTCACTGTGTCAAACTAAATTTTAAATGACCCAACTAAGACAAAAATTAACAGACCGGCCGCACCAATTTAAAACATCAGTATTAATCTTTTATACCCACTATTAGTCTTTTATGATGAACGATATAACTTGGATTTTAGTGAGTATGAAAGTTATAATTTTTGGGTGGTGTCAGATTTAGGAACAAATTTCAATCCCCCAACGAAAACTGATTTTTTGGAACCAAAAAAAAAAAAAAATTGAACTGATTCTTTTTTTCTTTTTTTCCTTCTTTTGTCCGAATTTTTGATGCCAAATGTCAATATGCAGATAAGTTCACTCGATCAATTACTCTCAGTCTTTGATTAAACAGTCAAAAGAATTACAGATGCTCTAGAGACTGACTCTAATCTCATCGTGCCTGTCCCTCCAATGACCTTCCCTCGCAGCATGTATAATATATCGAACACATGTTGCTGATTTACACATTTATTTATATATCATATTCCAACTTCTATATGAAGAAGTAAAACATGATATCTGCTGGCTCCGTGCATAAAACTATCGGCATTAGGCAACACTTTAAAATGGGTCACATGGTTCGTCAATGGCTCGCTTGCCTCTTGATTCATGAGCTACTTCTACTTGCAATGTTCATGGGCAAAGCCTCTCCAAGAAAAGCTCCTTCTAGGGCATCAATGCCAGCTGCACAGAGAATTTCCCTCCCCAGTTCCATCCAGTGATCAAGGTCTAGGCAAGGTCGTCACCGTCTCCTCCAGTGGTCAGCCTTATTAATTAGTATAAGAATATTACATATTCACCACCACCACCGTCGTCGTAGGCCGATGACCCCGCACCGAGTGGTCATGAAAACTAATCATTAAATTGATTGAGGCTATGTCCAACATTTTTCATGTGTTTGGCGTGGAACTGTTTCAAATGAATCGGTCAACCAATAGAAAAACCTATGATATATCGTTGTGGCGTCACGTCAATCTCAATTGAAATAATTTATTTGCAATATCTTCACTTATTGCCATGATGAATATGTGTTTTGCGATGTGTCCAATTCAATGTTCATTTCATCTTCCTTATATTCTATGACGTCTTTACTGAACAAAATTTCCTATACTTAATTTTGAACTTGTTTGTCATTGAGTATGTTGATATAGAACAAGAAGGGAATCGTGTGAAAAAGGAATGACATTGGTCGACTAAATAGTGCTTTCACGGTACTAATTTCAGTATCAAATTGTACGGTATATATCTGTGAAAGATTATCCATACACATTGGTGGATCCATACACATTGGTGGAATTTTTGCCAGCGGTGCACACTTCAATTTTGATGACTAAGTCAGGCGAATGTATGTCAAGAGATCTTCTGAAATGTGTAATTGATTTTTAAACAATTTGATCATTGTAAAAGAAAAAAAAAACTAAAAAAATCACATTGAATTCATTTCAACTTCGTAACTCCAAGCGATTGAGTTACTATGCATCGTCTCTAGATTAATTACCCATTTTAGGTAACTTCCGACAAATTAGTTCCAAACATATGTCACAATATGATGCGAAAAATTATGGTATTGTTCAGGATTATATGCCTTGTGTTCATTGGAACTATTAAATTTGGTAGGTCATGTGAAATTCATTGTGTTGAACAAGTGTCAATGATGCAGGCAGATCGAGAGTGGAAGTAACGAGCTCACGCGATGATACCTCTGTGAGATGGGTATTGGAGTCCTCCTTTTAAACTAGAATCCCTTTGCACTGCAATATATGTCTACTTTCTCAATTTTTTTTAAGGTTATGGGGTGACCAGATAATTTAAATTGGTTATTTGGGTATATTGATCACCATAACCATATGAGATCAAAACTCAATATACTAATTGCTTATGAGAAGATATGTGGCGCTTGATATAACAAAGTAAATCCGGCACACAAATCGGTTTAAAAGCTTCTTCAAACTGGACAACTCAACAAGTTATATGGAACTGGATAGATGATTAGGGTTTGTTCTTTATACCTTTCTCAGTTGAGACTCGCCTTCCTCCATGCCTCCAGCCTCCA
The DNA here is from genome assembly GCA_014182565.1 of Eucalyptus marginata. Taxonomy (NCBI): domain Eukaryota; kingdom Viridiplantae; phylum Streptophyta; class Magnoliopsida; order Myrtales; family Myrtaceae; genus Eucalyptus; species Eucalyptus marginata. The sequence continues at coordinate 46,958,080 of CM024592.1, read as the reverse complement.
GGAATCGAGATCACGCTGATTTGGGTACGATAACCTATTAAACTCATCGTTTTGATTTAAATTATCGACTTTTCAAACTTATGATTTGTCGAAGCCAATAACAGTACTCAAATTGAAACCAAAAACTAACTTGTCGACACTTTTCATATCAATTATCAATTTATTTACAACACTTTAAACACAACACTATTTGCAACATGAGTATTAGATGTTTCACTTGATTAGTCCTGCATATACACGCAAAGTTGCTATGTATATGAAATAGACCACTCAAAAGTGGCCAATTTTCACTTCAATAAGAAAACTCTATCTAACACGAAATTATTCCTATCAAACTAGATATCGAAAAAAAAAAAAAAAAGAACTAAATATCGAAATAGGCAAGCCTAATTTTTTTAACTTTTCAAAGAAAAAAGTTATTCCTTGACTCTTTTTTTTTTTTTTTGTAAAAAGTTAAAATTTTAATTGGAGGTTAGAAAGACGTCAAAATATTATATGAGAGATTGATGTTATATGTTATTTTTTTATTATATTAGGAATTCTCATGTGCTTAAATAAAATTTAATTTGTGTAAGCACTACAAAAAGGAAGCGAGTCTTCTTTCTCTCCGCTTAAGTGAAAAAGGAGAATTCCTTGCTCATCTGCCTTTCGCAATTCCAATTCCCTCTCTCACCTCGGCTTGTTGAAATGGCGTCTCTCATTGGTCTCTTGCAGGGATTTGCCCAAGGAATGGAGAACTGAAGTAGAAAAGGGCTGAAATCGACGATCAGAGAAGCATAATTGTAAAATTACAGATAAAGGAGACCGCCCACTACATTAACAAATGCAAAATTTCTTTGTCTTGTCAACTAATAAGTGCTCCAAGAGCACATTTCTCATGTACTAGAATTTGATATCGTTGTTCCTAGATGGATTTACCATAGACCAACATATTTTTCAGTCTAGTTTTACTCACCTTCTTCTCCCACCCTCTTCAAGTTTCCCTTTCTCTTCACCTTGTTTCTGTTTTTCCTTCTTCCTTTTTTAATAAGATTAATATCCCGAAAACTCCAAATCAATATATCTATAACAAATTTATCCTAAAATAATTTTGAATCAATAAAAACCCCAAATTAATATATTTGTGACAAAATTACTTTATATTAATTTCCATTAAATTTTACTTGTTAAATTACTAAATTGGATGACATGTGATCTCTGTTTGTCATAGTTATATTATTTTTATGATATTAATCCAATTTAATGGAAAATATATTTGTCATAAATATATCACTTTGGAATTTTTGGCAATCGAACAAATTAGTTTTTGGTAATTTATCACAAAGTATATCGGTTTAGGTTTTTTGTGATTATTTGAGATAAATTTATCACATGTATATTAATTTAGAATTTTCGTGATAAAAAGTAATTTGAGATAAATTTATTATAGATATATCGATTTAAAATTTGTCAAGACATTAACTATTTTTAATAATTAGTGATCCCATGTCATCTCACGCGGCCGGCCCTGGCACTTCCGCCTCCCATGCTATGGTGAACTCAGAAATTTTTTATTTTTTATTTTTTGTACCTTGAACAAGCATCATCACGTGCTGGGGGAAGTCACGTGAAGACTTTGGAGCGGGTGACATGGAAACGACATGTAACGGTCCTAGGCACGTGGACGGTTCAATTTGAATCAGGAAAACATAGAATAATATAGAAACTCGAGAGCACGGGGATGTGCTTACGTGCTCTGCCTTTCCCGACCCATGTGAAGTTCCCGTGAAGGTTGCTTCCCTGAGATTACATTCTAGGCCTTCGTGTCTCAAGCCGTCAAGCGACTGTTTAACTCCCGCAAAGGTGGGCCCTTGTGGAACTTTGTCTTCCTGTCTGAAAAGAAACGGCAAAAGATGGGAACGAATGAAGATAGAAGCAATTTTTTTTTTTTTTTTTGGAGGGGGGTGGTTTTATTTTTAGGGATTCTATTTTTTAAAAAAACATTTTTAAATGTTTCGTTAATCAAGGACCCCAAAACTAGAAAAATATTTTGAAAAACGTTTTTGGTTCTTTCGAACGAGAAATCATTTTTCTAAATTTAAGTTTTGATATAAAATATTTTTCGTTAATTAGGAAAACATTTTCCGTTAACTCATTTTTCTAAGCAAACTAAATGGTAAAAAATGAGGAAAGCAGTTTTCCGCGAAACAAATAAACTCTTAATCTTAATAGAGTGGCATAAATGTAGCATATGTTGCCGGGAAGTGGATGATCTCGAGCTTATCAAATTTAGTAAAAGCTAATTATTCAGAGTCGATTTCATTTCACAGAAACTGTCCTAAAGTTCCTATATTGAAGCTCTTTGATAGCCCAACAAGATTTATGTTTGAAAAGGGCATATAACTCCACGAATCTCTTCCAAGCTCGTTGAGAAATTTAACACGAAAGATTACCACAGTGGTTGGTTCAGTGATGCACGATTTACTCTCAAATAGTTTGAAGCCATTCTTAGATATTCCTCAGTCTCTCCTCAACTTCAAAAAAGCCTTAGTTCTCCTCCAATGTAGGTATGGACATGCCGTGACGTAAAATAATGCATGGTGTTACTCAAATGAATGGGTCGTAACGGACTAGCTCAAATGAGCGTTAGCTACGGATCCGTTGCAATGTAAAACTCTTAGAATAAGTCGACTATATAGATTAACATGATGAATGGCCAAGATGATGCTTACGTAAATTGAGTCTTTTTAAGAATCTTCTTGTTATGCAATAATGGAAATGAATCTAGAGTGTGCCCAATGTAGAGATTGGACCATCAAACTATCTTGTCTTAGCAAAATCAGCTTACTATTTGTTCGGTAAAGAAGAAAAAAATGCACCTCCCACCTTTCATGTTCGGAAGTTTAAAATACTGATTTACCGAGATTTGGCTTTCAAGGACGTTTGGCTGTCTAAAAAATCGCTCAATAGACCAATTTTATAAGTCAGTCTTAATAAGTCTACCATGTTCTAGCCAACTTTATGGTAATTAAGAGAAAACAAAACCGATTTAGATAACATAAAGTTTGGTTGTTGTATTTGGTTGATATCTTGATTTAATTATCGCAAGGTCAAACTAAATCCTAATTGACCCAACTAGGACAAAATTTAACAGACCAGCCATACCAGATAAAAACGTCAATTTTAAGTTCCTACAAGCTCAAGCATCCAATGATTGAGGTCTCCGCAAGGTCGCCACCGTCTCCTCCGTTGGTCAGCCTTATTAATAAAAACAAGAACACTACGTATTCGCCACTGCCATCATCTCCGTAGGCCGATGACCCCGCACCGAGTGGTCACGAAAACTACTCATTCAATTGGTTAAGGCTATGTCCAGCATCGTCGATGTGTGCGTGGCATGGAACTCTTCCAAATGAATTGGTCAACCAATACAAAAATCTATAAATATGTCATTATGGCTTCACGTCAGGTTTGATTGAAATGATTTATTTGCAATATCTTCACTTATGGCCATGATGTATATGTGTTTTGCGATGTGTCCAATTCGATGTTCACTTCATCTTCCTTATATGCTATGATGTCTTCACTTAACAAAATTTCCTATACTTAATTTTGAACTTGTTTATTGTTGAGTATGTTGACGCGGAACATGGAGGGAATCAAGTGAAACAAGGAATTTCGTTGGTGGACTAAACAGTGCTTTCACAGTGCTAATTTTAGTATCAAATTATACAGTTTATATCTCTGAAAGATTATTCATACATATTGGTGGAATTTTCAACGACAGTGCACGCTCCAATTTTGATGAATAAGCAAGGCGAATGTGTGTCAGGTTTTTGATATGTGTAATTGATTTTTAAACTATTTGATCATTGTGAAAAAACAAAACCTCATCATATTGAAATCACTTCAGCTCCTTAACTCCAGGGAATTAAGTTACTATGCATTGTCTCTAGATTAATTGCCTATTTAATCATTGTAAAAATAGTTTAAAACATTAACTTTTTTAATATTTACAACGATCCAATAATCAGGCGTTGACGAGAACAGGCAATTATTCGATCAAATAGTTTAACACAATGATTGAATAGTTTAAAAGTCACCGTGCATTGTCTCTAGATTAATTGCCTATTTCACAGGAAATAGTTATTCCTTGGTTTTTTCTTGTAAAAAGTTAAGATTTTTATTGAATGTTAGAAAGACGTCAAAATATTATATAAGAACTTGATCTTATATATTACTCTTCTTTATATTTGGAAATCTCTTCTGCTTAAATAAAACTTAATGTGTAAGCGCTACAAAAAGGTTTGAAAGAGAGTCTTCTTTTTCCCGCTTAAGTGAAAAAGAAGAGTCCATTGCTCATATGCCTTCTGCAGTTCCACTTCCCTTTCTCACCTCGGCTTGTTGAAATGGTGTCTCTCATAGGTCTCATGCGAGGATTTGCTCGAGGAACGAAGAACGGGAGAGAAAATGGTTGAAATCGACGACCAAAGCAAGCGCAAATATAAAGATTATAGATAAAGGAGACCGGTTACTACATTAACAAATGCAAAATTTCTTTATTTAGTTGACTAATAAGTGCTCGTAGAGCACATTCCTCATGTACTAGGATTTGATATTGTTTTTCCTAGATGGATTTACCATAGACTAACATATTTTTTAGTCTAGTTTTACTCACCTTCTTCTCCCACCCAATTCAAGTTTCCCTTCCTCTTTACCTTGTTTCTGTTTTTCCTTCTTCCTTGTTTGAATAATTAGTGGTCAAATCCTCATCCCACGCGGCCCTGGCACTTCCGCCTCCCATGCTATGTTGAACTCAAAGAATTTTTTTTTTTTTTTGTACCTTAACAGTCTCGCTCTTCATAAGAAGTTTTGAACAAGTACCAAATGGGGAGTGTTGGTTGGTTGTTTGTAAAACAAACAAAGTATACATTTCCTTATCCCACATAGGAAATTTGAGAGAAAATAGACCAATTTATAAGTGTGAGTTTTTTGATAGTGTGTTTAAGGAAAATGTTGAGGTGTGGGCTGAACCTCACAATATTTGCGTATGGGTACATGAGTAATTGTGCGATTTCGATTGAAAGGTTGTTTTTTGTTAATTAAGTATTTTTTGGAAATTATGAAAATTCATTTTTTAAAATTAAATTATTATTATTATTACTATTTTTATTGTTACGAATTTTTATATGTGTCTTATGAAGATAATCTTTAAAATTATACCTGTTTAGATTGTAACATTTCACGAAGGGTTGTACTGTTTCATTTTGCAACTTCTTTCAAAGGGATATCTTTGTTCATTTTGTAACTTCTTCTGAAAGAACACATTTGTTCACTTTGCAACTTTTCGCAAAGAGTTGCTTATATATATATGAACGAGTATCAAATGATTTTGAATTTTCTTTTCAAAATTATAGTCATTTTTTCAATTGTTTCCTTAAGAAATACTATAATTGCTTTATAATATTCTAATTTAAAACTTTATTATATGCTAGAGGATATTTGTTAGTGATTATTAACAATATTGTGGGGCAAATAAATCCTTAAAGAAAGTGATATTATGCTTAAAGTCCGACTTGATTGCTCTATCGATTCGAAATCATAATTTCCAACGCTCAAGACTTTCAAATGTTAAAAACATCTTATTTGCAGAGTAGAGCTATAATGTGTTAGATGATACCAAATGAGCATAACAAATAAGTATTAAGTTATTAATGATATATGAAATACTTGAACACCTTTCTCGAGTTCTTGCCCGAGTCATTTTTTATCACAACTTTGTTCGCATGTCATTCAACTCTCAAAAGGTCCGTAATCCAATGAAACAAGAAGTATCCAAAAACGGCAGATATTCCATGACGACAAAGGCTGAGAAATCATCTAACCTCTTCTCCCCCCACAATTCCATTTTTCGATTGTAGCCTTCCATGTTTGGGAATAAGAAAAATAAAAGAAAGAAACTTCATATGTGAAGACAAATTGGAGTAGCTAGCGGTTAAAGTAAAAGTGAGAAATGCTTGTGGTGTGAAATAGGAGGCGAACTTCAATATTGAGATTGGTCGGAGTCGATATTCTGTGAAGTTTCCAAACTAGAAGATAATTTAGAAAAAGAAATAGAATAAAAAGGAATGAAGTGTCTGGACTTACTTTAATAAAGAAGAAGGGATTTTTTTTTTTTTTTTTTGGTCGGTAAGAAGAAGAAGGGATATTGAGAGGTACCGAATTTGATCTAATAAAATTATTTGATTGTATTCAAATTAATACCAATTCAACCCATTTCATGAAAAAACTCAAAATCTTTTAAAAGTGAAAAAGGGAATGAAGTCTTATCAATCTTTTCCTTTCTCCGACTTTGCCTTTGTCCATGGCCACGTGAGGTGGAAAAGCTGAAAGAAGAGTTGCCTTTCTGCTGCATAAAAGGATTCATAACTAATCTCCATGAACAAGTATGAACATGAAATCTTCTATCAAGCAAGAAAAAGATTAACATAAAATCTTTAATTAATTAGCAATTGACTGACTAGGAGTAGTTGCGGATGCTTTTAGTCATTGTCTTATCTTCTTTTCGACCCCACCCTCTAATCAATTCAGATTTGTTGGCTTGGTCCTTTCACGAATGACGACGTGTATTTTACTTTCTTAATTTCTTAATCACTTAATAGGACAAGCATATCTTATTCACTTTTAATTGTCATATTCATAATGAAGTTGAAAAGGGAGGTAATGATGAATAAATGGCCGTTGTTGTTGCCCTTTGATCCATTCCACATTAGCCCACATGCCAATAATTACATGTAAAACAAATGTATTTTAGATTGATATGATTTTTTCGAATTATTCTCTTCGAATTTAAAAATTTGATGATACATTATCCTTGGAATAGAGATATAATTTGTTAGATAACACAAAATGAGCAAGAACGCGTCAGTACTATGTTATTAATGGTACATAAAATAACTTGCATATCTTCCTCAAGTTCTTTTCCTGGTTATATTTATATTACAACTTTGTTGGCATATTATTCAACTATTAAAAAATGAGTAAGCCAATGACAAGAGAAGCATATAAAAAGTTGCCGGACATTCAATTGATGACAGAGGGTCAGAAATCACCTAACCTCTTCCCCCCACGTTTCCATTTTTCAACTGCAGCACGCCAAGTTTGAAGGAAAAAAACGGAAAAAAACTCATATGTGAAGACAAATAGAGTAGCTAGTGGCTAAAGTAGAGGTGGTCCTTGCTGGAACTTGTCTTCTTGTCTGAAAAGAAACAGGGAAATATGAAAACAAATGAAGATAGAGGCAATTTTTTTCTTTTGGGGCGTGTTTATTTTTAGGGATTCTGATTTTATATTCTTATTATTTTTGGAATTCTCATTTTTTATCCGGATTATTTTTGGACAAAAGTATCTCTGTTCCATCCTAAAAAAATAATGTGCTCGTTGGCAAGTTTAGAAAAACAATTTGGCTGCTCAGACTCTTTTATTTGTAATTAAGTTCATTCTGAATTTTTAGAAAATGAACCCAATTTAGATCTACTATTTGGAATTTCTCCTAGTTTTTATCTTTTTGGGTTTGCTCACTCTGGCTCGCCCCCCTCCACCTCAAATGCCGCGTCCATTGTTGACTGGACCGTGATTTGACCAGTCACGAGTACCAAATTGCCAAGTTGATGAATAATAAATGCCGTCGTCGGTGGAAATCATGAATGCAGCAGTGCAATATAATATACTTTTACTGGGAACAAACGAAATACAGCTGGTTTTACTTGGCAGTTTTGCTGAAGTAGCGCAATCATCGCTGCACCATCAGAGTGAAGCAGTCATAGGAAGACTTCACCCAATAGATGAGCGCAAAGCCCATTTGGATGTCCATTCAAAGATTCTTCAAAGGATTCTTTGCTTTTGTTCCCTAACAAGCTGCCATAACCTATTTCCTTCTTGCCTGAGTTTTGATCTCGTGAGATCCGTGAGCAAGAGAAATGGCAGAATCTGCAGTGTCCTTTTTGGTTGAGAAGCTTGCTATGTACCTGAGAATGAGGTGAAACTATTGAAAGGGGTACATGGAAAAATTGAATTCATCAGAGGTGAATTTGAGAGCATGAAGGCCTTCTTAGAAAGAGCCGAGTCGTCGCAAGAAGATGACCCTGAGTTGAAGGTATGGGTGAAACAGGTCAGAGAGGTCGCACACGATACGGAGGATATTCTGGATGAATTCATGCTTAATTTTGCAAGAGATCACGGACATGGGTTCATGCGGTACTTTCACAAGATCAAGTCATCCGTACAGAACTTGAAAGCACGTCATCGTATCTCCTCCAGGATAGATGATATCAAGTCAAGAGTCAACAGCATTGCCAAACGGCGTCAGCGATACAATTTCGCAGAGCAAAGTGCGAGCACATCCACCAGAGGCACCTCATGGCACGATCTTAGGGAGGATGCTTTTCTAGTCGAGGAAGGTGAACTGGTGGGGATTGACGAGCCAAGAGAAGAGCTTATTAAGTGGCTTGTTGATGGAGAACCTGGACTTGAAGTTTTATCAATCTTTGGGATGGGGGGTTTAGGGAAGACCACTCTGGCAAAAAGAGTCTACGACAATCAGCCAGGTAAAAGCCTACTTCCAAAGCCATGCATGGATCACTATCTCACAGTCTTATAAGATTGAGCATATTTTGAGGGACATGATTATACAAATTCAAAGAGAATTTCAACAACCGGTCCCTGAAGGATTACAATTCATGACAAGCACGAGTCTCAAGAAGATAGTGAATGAGTTTCTGCAGGAAAAGAATTATGTCATTGTTCTAGATGATGTATGGAAAAAGGAAGCACTGGAAGGTATAAAAAATGCATTGCCTAATAGCAGTTTCTGTAGCCGAATAATAATCACCACTCGCATGACTGACATTGCTACTTGCCTCGTCCAACCAATCGAAATTTTATGAACTTAAGCCCCTTTCTTCAGAAGAATCATGGTCCTTATTTTGCAAGAAAGCCTTTTGTGGGAACCCCTGTCCTCCTTACCTAGAACACCTTTCTCGACAGATTTTAAAGAAATGCGAGGGTTTGCCACTTGCCATAGTGGCAATTGGTGGTCTTCTCTTTGGAAAAGATGTTCAAGAATGGGAGATGATTTCTCGCAGCCTTGCTGCAGAACTAGAAAGCAATGACAGGCTGCAGAATTTCAGGAAAATTCTCAGCTTGAGCTATAATGATTTGGATTATAACTTAAAAAGTTGCTTTTTCTACATGGGAGTATTTCCGGAGGATCATGTGATTGACTGTATGATACTCATCCGTTTGTGGATTGCGGAAGGGTTTGTTAAAGAAAGTGAAGGGACAACACGGGAGGAGGTTGCTCACGGATACTTGAAGAAGCTTATTAACAGAAGTTTGGTGCAAATTGTAGAAACAACTTTAGACGGACGGCTAAAAAGTTGTAGGGTGCATGACCTATTGCGTGAAAATATCCTTTCTAAGCTAAGGGATATAAACTTTGTTTCGGTTGCATATGAGCAGAGAGTAGAATTGCCCGAAAGAGCTCGGTATCTGTCAGTCCAATACACCAGCAACGAGGCATTGGAGCAGCACAATCTCCCCTACCTGCACTCTTTGCTCATTTTTGAGTCAGCAACATCGTCTAGCTCAGATGAGCAATTTGTTCCAAGTGGCTCTCGGCTGTTGAGGGTGTTAGATCTGGGAAATTCACCCCTTCGCAAGTTCCCTCAACATATACTAGTTCTGTTCCATTTGAAGTATCTAAGTTTGAGAAGGACTAAAGTGCGGATCATTCCTAGATCAATTGGGAAACTCCAAAATCTGGAGACTTTGGATCTTAAACACACGTTGGTCTCTGAGCTGCCTATAGAGATAACCAAGCTTAAGAAATTACAGTATCTATTAGTGTACGACTATGAAAATCATACAACTTTTGTACCCTTTGGTCTTACTATGGGATTTTCAGCTCCCGAGGGCATTGGAATGCTGACATCACTGCAGAAATTGTCCTGTGTAAAAGCTAGAGGTGGTCAAAGACAGAGTACAGTGCAAGAGCTGGCAAAGTTAAGTCAACTAACCAGGCTGGGTGTAAGGGACCTGAAAAAAGATGATGCAGAGCAACTTTGCCACTCCCTCGTGAAGATGACCAACCTTCGATCACTAAATGTGGTTGCAGAAAGTGAGTATGAAATTATTGATTTGGAGTTTCTATCTTCACCTCCTCCACTCCTTCGATCTGTATATATCGAAGGATGTTTAAAGAAGCTGCCCAGTTGGCTTCCTCTCACTGATAATCTGGCCAATGTGTATTTGTCATGGACTAGATTGAAATCTAGCCCACTAATTGCTCTGCAGAATTTGCCCAATCTCGTGACGCTTTATCTCACTAATAATTGCTTTGATGGGGAAACATTGGTTTTTGGAGATAGGGTTTCCCAAAGCTCAAGGAGTTAAGCATCGTGAATTTGAAAAATCTGAGATTTGTATTGATGAATGGTCAGGCAATGCCTGGCCTTCGGCATCTCTTCATTAAGGGATGCAAGCACTTAGATTGGCAATCATTACTGATTGTCATCCGCGACCTCACCCTCCTCATGCATCTTCGATTCCTTGAGATGCCAGAAGAATTTGTGCTTGCGTTCTTTCCATACAGTAGTAGTGAAGCTATGAGGGAGGGTATTCTGCAAGAGTGCTATGAGAAGGTGATGGAACGTAACCCCGAAGTTTACTTCCTCTGGTGGGAAGAGAATAATTGGGAGTGGTATGATCTTAGCCCCCATTGCTATGATGTCATCAAGCAAAGGGTGATGAGCCGCAATGAGGTTCTTCCCGATGATTCGTAGATCAAAGGAATGTACTGGGTCTTGTGAGCCCCCTTAGTCAGTCATGGATCCTTGGAGGCCTATCAACACAACAAAGAAGATCCTTCTGATGGTTTATGATTTCTTCCATTATCAATATTTTTATGTGGACATTTCAATACTTTTTATCTTCCGATTTACTACCCTCATGTACCCCGGTGCTATCTTCTTGTTGTCTTGTTATCTTATTTAGTGATCAGTACATTTGTTTCTTATTTTCTACATTTGTTGGATGGACTTTGATTTTATTTTAGCCCTACATGGAGGAGAAAGAGTCATTTGACTATAGAAATGAAAAGAATTATGATTTTCCTCTTGAAAATCACATGGTAGGTATGTGCAAACGGAAAAATAGATGGAGGAATGATGGATGTTTAGTAGAGTTTTAACTAACGATCGAAGGTTCACTGGCAACGTTTGGGGTTTCTTGTTATTTCTTCTTTACTCATGCACATTATTTATAATCTTCCTAATACTTGGATTAACTCCTTATATGCCATATATTATGGATTAATTCTTCATTAGTCGAAATAATAAGTGTCCAAAAGTTTGGTATATGAGTAAGGGATAAATCTGCGAAACATATTAAAGAACTTGCAAAATATGGATATGTGAATAATTGATATAAAACACATCAACAAAACATTTTAGATTAGGCCTCTAAAAGTTTGGACTAGAAAAGTTATTCAAGTGAAGAATATAACCGACCAAAAAAAAAAGAAAGTGAAGAATATGTAGATAGCCACAAAAGTAAAGTTTAAAAATATTAGTTTCTCATGAAGAGTAATAAGGATGTTTTATTCTTGTGCATTGCAAAGGTCTTTTATTGCTATGGATTCGTGAGCACCATCGCATCCAACTAGATTTGGCATGAGTTTTGTTAAAAGCAAAATAGAAAATAAAAAATAAAAGAGATGAGATTGAAAGATTTGCACTATCTCTTGCTCTGAAACTAAATGTTGCATAAAAGTATAATTTAATATATATTATAATAAAGACCATATTTTGCAATAGCATGTACTATGGCTACAAGATTGGGATCTTTTTTTTTTTTACATATTTTTTGCCATACTTCAGTATGAATGTATGTTCTTCTACAAAGTTGAATAGAGGACACGATTAACCTCTTTTATGAAAAGGCAAATGCTACATGCATCCCCTATTTCAGTTGTAGTATTTTCTTTTATACTCGTGATAAAGCAGAAGATTGCATCAACCTTTTGTATTGCAAACAATTCAGATGCATCTCGAATTTAATGAAGCCGGACATCAACAATTTTGCGATCATATGAGCATGTCCGATCATTTGAGTAGAAATATGGTCACTTTGCGATTTAACCTCTCGTGCCTTGCCCATGTCTGATGTCAAAATATGGTCACATTATTTCTCCATTGTCTGCTAGCTTGCTAAGATATAAGATAAACGTGACGTAAATTCTATAATAATTTTAATTTTTGAATTGCTCGGTTAACAATTCAATAATTTATTTGGAAGTAATTTTTCCCTTTTGCACTACGTCATGTAAAGCAGGACTAAATGTTGTCACTTAGGGATAATTATCACAAGTCAGTAACCCATTGAGAGCACCTGGTCGGTCTATTGTTTTGCCTTAGATTCTGCAAATGAATCAAACCACATGATACAGGACAATTTCTTTGTCAACTTTTAACTCCACCTGAAAGAGACTGCAACTCTAGTTCATTCAATAACCATCCATCATTAGCCCAAAGGCACTGATTCTCCACAAACGAAGGTGGCCCAATCCAATTCTTCTGCAATTTAATTTACATTCTTAATTGAAGGCAAACCATCATTTTGTTAAAACAGTAGACGTAAATTCTTTCCCTTCTCTATTCACATCATTCTCTCCAAATATCAAGAAAAAAATTTGAAAAGAAAAGGACCACAAGAGTTCTTAAGCCACTAGTATCCATCTACTGTCTCAGATTCTCAAACAAACCAAAGTTTATACAATAAGCACAGATGATAGACTTAACAACAGAGTTGCTGACATTCTGGGGGAAGAAGAAGCTGCCGTCACCAGTTGGGGCAGACTCATGTGACCACTCAATAAATGCAGAGTGGTACCAAAAATAATGCTTGGTGGATTTTTGGAGTCATATCCATCTGAGGCATCTTTAGTCTCTTGCGTTAGACAAACGCAATGCAAACTCGGTCATCTCTCTCTCCCTCTCTTGCTCAAGAGACTTATTCACATCATTGGCATTATTGATAGGCAACATTTATATGCAACTTTTGATAGTGACCGTCTCTTTGTGCTTCTGAGAGATACATGAACCTTTTTTTAAGGTGAGATCAGGCAAGTCCACAGTCTCTCCATGTCCCGCTCAATAAAACAGAGCAAGAGGAATACCATAAGAGAGGCACTTCCCTAGCCTAAGATGATTGCTCAATCTCGATATTCATCGCCCTTGTTCTCATCAAAAAATATGTACTGCAATTTTGGTAATTTGAAAACTGAGTGGTAGCAGCTCGTGCACCAGCAATGGCTGCACTGAGACTCAATGATGTCCCTGGTTCACTTTATTTAGATTCAGACACATGCAGTAATAGGGAATCCGGCTTCGATCAAAGAGGATCACGTGGATTTGGAAGCAGAAACTTCACAGGCAGTGGACTTTCCACTTTAGTAAGTCCTCTGGCTGCAGCTTCATATATGTATCAAAAGTTCTTTGTCTGCATATGTGCAATGCCATGTATAAGATGGTAACATATGTAGCCAAATACTTTACCTTCTTTTCCAAGTTGTAGATCTTCTGGTACCCTCGCATCTCAAATGAAATGACCAATTTCTGAATTCCTAAAAAATATATCAACAAAGTCGAATCAGAGTGGGAAATACAAAAATGCTGAACAAACATACGTGAAAACAACGTACAGGTTGCATAAAAGACACATTTACACACCTGTGGCTGTTCACAGAACCAGCAATAATCTGTTTGTGCTTCCAGCCTTATCTGTAATTACAAATGTCTACATGTTCAACTTAATTTGTGAAATCAGGTTAGGTAATCAAGAAACAAAGCAAGCAAAAGATCAGTTTATCCCACCCCTTCAGGGACCCCATTCCAGCAAGCTAGCTCTTCAACTCAGGCACAGCCAACCACTTCGACACACCCTTTTTCATAGGCAAAACATGCCAATTGTCAATGCATTTGTCTGAAATAGATGAACACCAGTTCTATGCAGAATCTACTGTTAGAAACTCTGACCAACAAAGAGATAAGACAGAAATTCATGCAGGTGAATGGAGCAATAAAAGCATCTATATACCTACACCTTTTTCCATCATAACATACATCAAACTGCTATTCAGCTGAAAAATCCATCAAAAGATGATTTGAATGTTGTAAATAGGAGGCTTAAATGCTCTTTTAAGGCAAATAAGTTAAAGTATGTTACTTTGTTGCAGCATGGATTATAGAAAATCAAAGCTCTCCCTTTGAATACCTTGTAGTCTTGACACGGGATAGTGCTCAGGGAACTTAATTTGAGTAATCCCATTCACTGCATATATCTCCCTGTAGAACTCCTCCATGGCTTTGATAGTAGATTCATCTGGAACTTAGCTGGTGGCATGGATCCACAGGTGGCGTTCACAAATGATGTGCTATATAGTCAGAGATAAAAAGGAAAAGGAAAAGGAAAAGCATATTCAAATCTTCTTCAACAAGACATTAACACTGCATTGGCTCCATCAATTATTGCAGCAGAGTGATATGTATATTTACAGAATGGAAAACCTGATATGCATACAAAACAGCAATCTCTGATGGATACTTTTCAATGTCACTTGGGGAGCAATTCTCTCCCAAATGCAATTCTAATCACGATGCAGTTTTTTCGAATGTAATAAAAATCCCAGTGCCCTTATAAATCCCTCCTAGGCATGAGTTTTGAGCATAGACTTTCTGAACTTCCATACTCAAAGCTTAACACAATGTTTGTCAACAAAGAATTGATTTTATGAGCCGAGAGAAGGATTCTCTGTTCTCATGGCTATCTTAGTGCACACGCAAAATGTTTGTACTTCACATTTTTCACTGCACTGGACAGTATGTGCTAGGTATTAAAGTTGCGCCCCATCATTCCATTCTCAGTTACACAAACTTCCAGGAACACTTCTCATCAACTTCTAACACAATTGATTTGCACTTGCTTGTGATGAGAACTTTTATGTTCCAATATTTAAAAAATAAACACCCAACATGTATCAGTGCACATATTGGTTTTCAATTTGTTCTTGCTGTTGTTTCTCAGCAAACCAATCAGGCAGTTTTCTATAAACTTGCGAAGCATGAAAACATCCCGCCGCACAAAATGGTCAGCAAAAGTCAAACACAGATTTTGTGCCGAACAAAAGGCCGTTCTCTCTTTCGCAAGAGCTGTGAGCAAACATTATTTAATTTCAGTAGTCAAACCTTTTCTCCCTTCTAGTCTCTGCAGGTTCTCTCACCCTTCACTTCATACTTTGAACTCCACAATCCACAACGGAACTTGGTAATAGAAAACTAAACAACCACTGAAAACTTCAAGAACCCACATAGGAAAACATCAGGAACAGATCAAATTAATAGATCAAAGGGCTCCACGAACAAATTCACTCCTTTCTCGTTTCAGACGGCAAAAAACCAAAAAGTAGGAACTTCGGCGCAAAATTAGGAGTACGAAAGAGAGTCCCTAAACCGAACCTCGAATCGGGGCAGGCCAAGACCTGCCCTCGATGCGCTTGATCCCGTACACGAGCAAAGAAGTCCATGGCTGGTGCATCGTCAGGCACGGGTTCCGGTAATTCCCCTGGTTCCGACTCTGCATCGCTATTTCTCTTCGGCTTTCGACAAACAAAATTCTGGGTTTTCTCGGGGCGGCGTGATTTTCTCGAGAATCCGAAGGAAAGATTTCTGGGAACCGGGAAAGAAGCCAGGCCAACTTCCTGCGACGAGCTGCTGATTTCTACGTTCGGCGTTTTTGGTTTTCTTGCTCCTTGTCTTAATTGGCCAATCTCTGTTTGCTTCCCAATTTGCAAAAATATATAAAAAGTTTAAAAAAATTCTGACGTTGAAGAAATTATGAATACAGAATAGAATAGATGGCAAAATCGCCTCAGCACCCGTTTCATATCTTGTTTCTTGAAATTCAGACTTCAAGTTTTCAACCCACTTAATGATTCTCAGATTTTCTCTTGATAGTGTGGCAAAATTAAAAAATAATCTTAAAAGCAAGTAGACAACGTGGCAAATTTAACAATCCTAAAGAAATGTTGACCAAAACTGTCCTAAAGTTCCTATCTCAAGACTCCTTGATTGCCCAACAAGAATTTGGCTTCAAAAAGCGCATGCAACTCCACAATTCTCCTCCCAGCTTGTTGAGAAATTTGGTGAGGAAAGATTACCATGGTGGTTGATTTGGTGATATAAGGCTTGTTCTCAAATAGTTTGGAGATATTCTATATACGGATTCGAATACCTTAATAAACTCCTCGACCTCGAAAAGTCTTAGTTCACCAGCAATGTAGGTCTAACCGTGTTGTAACTTAAGATAATATTGGGTGTTACTCTTATTAGCGATGGGGTGAATCCGCGGTAATGGATTGACTCAAATGACCAATAGCTATGACTTCATTGAGAGTGTAGAACTTCCATAATAAGCCGGTTATATAGATCAACATAATGAATGCCATGATTATGTACATAAATCGAGTCTATTTATGAACCTTCTTGTTATACAATAATGATGTAGAAATTGGACCATCAAACTATCTTGTCTTAGCAAAATCAGCTTACTCTTCGTTTGGTAAACAAGAAAAAAACACACCTTTCTGTTTTCTATGTTCAGAAGTTTTAAAAACCAATTTATTAGAAAAAAAAAAATGCGTTTCAAGAACTTTTGGCACTCTAAAAGATGCAATTAAAAAATCACCGAATAGATCAATTTTGTAAATCAATCTTAGTAAGTTTAGCATTTTCAGGCCAAATCTATGGTAATGAAGGGAAACAAAACTTATTTACATAATATAAACTATGACGCTATATTCGGGATGATGTCTTAATTAAATTTTCACTGAGTCAAACTAAATTTTAAAAGACTCAACTAAGACAAAAGTTAACAGACAAGCCGCACCATATTAAAACATCACTATTAATCTGGTATCACCACTATTAGTCTTTTATGATGAACGATATAACTTGGATTTTGGTGAGTATGAAAGTTATAATTTTTGGGTGGTGTCAGATTTAGGAACAAATTTCAATCCCCAAACGGAAACTGATTTTTTGGGAAAAAAAAAAAAGTGAACTGATTCTTTTTTCCTTCTTTTGTCCGAGTTTTTGATGCCAAAATGTCAATATGCAAATAAGTTGACTCAATCAATTACTCTCGGTTTTTGATTAAACAGTCAAAAGAATAACAGATGCTCTAGAGACTGACTCTAACCGCATCGTGCCTGTCTCTCCATTGACCTTCCCTCGCTGCATGTATAATTTAATCGAACACATGTTGCTAATGTAAACATATGACTTCTATATGAAGAAGTAAAACATGATATCTGCTAGCTCCGTGCATAAAACTTTAGGCATTAGGCAACATTTTAAAATGGTTCACATGGGTGGTCAATGGCTCGCTTGTCTCTTAATTCATGGGCAACTTCCACTTGCCATGCTCATGGGCAAAGCCTCTCCAAGAGAAGCTCCTTCTAGGGCATCAATGCCGTCCACACAGAGTTTCCCTCGCCAGTTCCGTCCGGTGATCAAGGTCCCCGCAAGGTCGCCACGTCTCCTCCGATGGTCAGCCCTATTAATTAGTACGAGAATATTGCATATTCACCACCACCACCGTCACCATAGGCCAATGACCCCGCACCGAGTGGTCATGACAACTAGTCATTCAATTGATTAAGGCTATCTCCAATATTTTCCATGTGTGTGGCATGGAACTCTTCCAAATGAATTGGTCAACCAATAGAAAAAATCTATAATATATCATTGTGGCGTCACGTCAAACTCGGTTGAAATGATTTTTTTGCAATATCTTCATTTATGGCCATGATGTATATGTGTTTTGCAATGTGTCCAATTCAATGTTCATTTCAACTTCCTTCTATTCTATGATGTCCTTATTGAACAAAATTCCCTATACTTAATTGAACTCGTTTATCATTGAGTATGTTGACATGGAACACGAAGGGAATCATGTAAAAAAGGAATAACGTTGGTTGACTAAACAATGTTTTCACAGTACTAATTTTAGTATCAAATTTTATGGTATATATATGTGAAAGATTATTCATACGTATTGGTGGAATTCTTTACAGCAATAAACGCTTTAGTTTTGATGACAAAGTCAGGCGAATGTCTATCAAGAGATCTTCTGATACGTGTAATTGATTTTTAAACAATTTGATCATTGTAAAAAAAAAAAAAAACTAGAAAATATCATATTGAATTCACTTTAGCTTCATCACTCCAAGTGATTGAGTTACTATGCATCGTCTCTAGATTAATTACCCATTTTAGGTAACTTTGGACATATCGCCCCAAGCATATGTCACAATATGATGCGAAAGTTTATGGTATTGACCGGGTCTATATGCCTTGTGTTCATTGGAACTATTAAATTTGGTAGGTCACGTGAAATTCATTGTGTTGAACAAGTGTCAGTGATGCAGATGGATCGAGAGTGGAAATAATGAGCTCATGCGATGATACCTTTGTAAGATGGGTACTAGAGTCCTCCTTTTAAACTAGAATCCCCCTGCACCATAATATATGTCTACTTTCTAAAATTTCTTAAGGTTGTGGGGTGACCAGATAAATTAAATTGGTCACTTGGGCATATTGATCACCATTACCATATGGGATCAAAACACGATATACCAATTACTTATGAGGAGATATGTGGTACAAATCAAGCGTGACATTGACGTGCGGTCGACGTGCCATCAGGAGCTATTAGTGAGCCACCACCGCTCAACTTTAGGGCCGGGGCAATAGTTGAGTTCCGCTAGCAAATAGTTTGAGGGTTTCTATAAAAATAAATTAGCAAAAAATCATTTACAAAGTATAGTTTTCACCAAACAAGATTATGTTAATGTCAATTTCCAATGTGATTTCAAAATACACTTTCACCAAATGCTAGTTATGTTCCACTTAAAGTATCTAAGCTTGAGAAGGACTAAAGTGCGCATCATTTCTAGATCAATTGGGAAACTCCAAAATCTAGAGACTCTAGATCTCAAACACACATTGGTCTCTGAGCTGCTTGTGGAGATAACCAAGCTCAAGAAGCTACAGTATTTGTTGGTGTACAATTATGCAAAGTTCACATCTTCTGTACCCTTTTGTTCTGTAGCTTGATTTACAGTTCCCCATGGCATTGGAGAGCTAGCATCATTGCGGAAGCTGTCCTATGTAAAAGCCGGAATTGGTCGGAGCAAGAATACAATGCAAGAACTAAAAGAGTTAAGTCAACTAAGGAGGCTGGGCATAATTGACCTGAAGAAAGATGATGCAAAGGGAATATGCCACTCCCTTGAGAAGATGACCAAACTTCGATCACTAGATGTGGTTGTAGAAAGTGAGTATGAAGTTATTGATTTGGATTTTCTATCTTCACCTCCCCGCTCCTTCAGCGTCTATATATCAGAGGATGTCTAGAGAAGCTACCTCATTGGCTTCCTCTACTGAACAATCTAGCTGTAGTGCATTTGAGATGGAGCAAATTGAAATCAAGCTCCCTAATTGCTCTCCAGAATTTGCCCAATCTCGTGAAGCTTGTACTGAAGTTCAATGATGCAGACGGATCGAGAGTGGAAATAACAAGCTCACGCGATAATACCTTTGTGAGATGGGTACTAGAGTCCTCCTTTTAAACTAGAATCCCCCTGCACCATAATATATGTCTACTTTCTCAAATTTCTTAAGGTTGTGGGGTGACCAGATAAATTAAATTGGTCACTTGGGCATATTGATCACCATTACCATATGGGATCAAAAAACGATATACCAATTACTTATGAGGAGATATGTGGTATAAATCAAGCGTGACATTGACGTGCGGTCGACGTGCCATCAGGAGCTATTAGTGAGCCACCATCGCTCAACTTTAGGGCCACTGGCAATAGTTGAGTTCCGCTAGCAAATAGTTTGAGGGTTTCTATAAAAATAAATTAGCAAAAAATCATTTACAAAGTATAGTTTTCACCAAACAAGATTATGTTAATGTCAATTTCCAATGTGATTTCAAAATACACTTTCACCAAATGCTAGTTATGTTCCACTTAAAGTATCTAAGCTTGAGAAGGACTAAAGTGCGCATCATTTCTAGATCAATTGGGAAACTCCAAAATCTAGAGACTCTAGATCTCAAACACACATTGGTCTCTAAGCTGCTTGTGGAGATAACCAAGCTCAAGAAGCTACAGTATTTGTTGGTGTACAATTATGCAAAGTTCACATCTTCTGTACCCTTTCGTTCTGTAGCTTGATTTACAATTCCCCATGGCATTGGAGCACTAGCATCATTGCGGAAGCTGTCCTATGTAAAAGCCGGAATTGGTCGGAGCAAGAATACAATGCAAGAACTAAAAGAGTTAAGTCAACTAAGGAGGCTTGGCATAATTGACCAAGAAAGATGATGCAAAGGGAATATGCCACTCCCTTGAGAAGATGACCAAACTTCGATCACCGATGTGGTTGCGAAAGTGAGTATGAAGTTATTGATTTGGATTTTCTATCTTCACCTCCCCCGCTCCTTCAGCGTCTATATATCAGAGGATGTCTAGAGAAGCTACCTCATTGGCTTCCTCTACTGAACAATCTAGCTGTAGTGCATTTGGGATGGAGCAAATTGAAATCAAGCTCCCTAATTGCACTCCAGAATTTGCCCAATCTCGTGAAGCTTGTACTGAAGTTCAATGATGCATACGGATCGAGAGTGGAAATAACAAGCTCACGCGATAATACCTTTGTGAGATGGGTATTGGAGTCCTCCTTTTAAACTAGAATCCCCCTGCACCATAATATATGTCTACTTTCTCAAATTTCTTAAGGTTGTGGGGTGACCAGATAAATTAAATTGGTCACTTGGGCATATTGATCACCATTACCATGTGGGATCAAAACACGATATACCAATTACTTATGAGGAGATATGTGGTACAAATCAATCGTGACATAGACGTGCGGTCGACGTGCCATCAAGAGCTACTAGTGAGCCACCACCGCTCAACTTTAGGGCCGCTGGCAATAGTTGAGTTCCGCTAGCAAATAGTTTGAGGGTTTCTATAAAAATAAATTAGCAAAAAATCATTTACAAAGTATAGTTTTCACCAAACAAGATTATGTTAATGTTAATTTCCAATGTGATTTCAAAATACACTTTCACCAAATGCTAGTTATGTTCCACTTAAAGTATCTAAGCTTGAGAAGGACTAAAGTGCGCATCATTCCTAGATCAATTGGAAAATTCCAAAATCTAGAGACTCTAGATCTCAAACACACATTGGTCTTTGAGCTGCTTGTGGAGATAACCAAGCTCAAGAAGCTACAGTATTTGTTGGTGTACAATTATGCAAAGTTCACATCTTCTGTACCCTTTCATTCTGTAGCTTGATTTATAGTTCCCCATGGCATTGGAGCACTAGCATCATTGCGGAAGCTGTCCTATGTAAAAGTCGGAATTGGTCGAAGCAAGAATACAATGCAAGAACTAAAAGAGTTAAGTCAACTAAGGAGGCTGGGCATAATTGACCTGAAGAAAGATGATGCAAAGGGAATATGCCACTCCCTTGAGAAGATGACCAAACTTCGATCACTAGATGTGGTTGCAGAAAGTGAGTATGAAGTTATTGATTTGGATTTTCTATCTTCACCTCCCCCGCTCCTTCAGCGTCTATATATCAGAGGATGTCTAAAGAAGGTACCTCATTGGCTTCCTTTGCTGAACAATCTAGCTGTAGTGCATTTGGGATGGAGCAAATTGAAATCAAGCTCCCTAATTGCACTCCAGAATTTGCCCAATCTCGTGAAGCTTGTACTGAAGTTCAATGATGCATACGGATCGAGAGTGGAAATAACAAGCTCACGCGATAATACCTTTGTGAGATGGGTACTGGAGTCCTCCTTTTAAACTAGAATCCCCCTGCACCATAATATATGTCTACTTTCTAAAATTTCTTAAGGTTGTGGGGTGACCAGATAAATTAAATTGGTCACTTGGGCATATTGATCACCATTACCATATGGGATCAAAACACGATATACCAATTACTTATGAGGAGATATGTGGTACAAATCAATCATGACATTGACGTGCGGTCGACGTGCCATCAAGAGCTACTAGTGAGCCACCACCGTTCAACTTTAGGGCCGCTGGCAATAGTTGAGTTCCGCTAGCAAATAGTTTGAGGGTTTCTATAAAAATACATTAGCAAAAAATCATTTACAAAGTGTAGTTTTCACCAAACAAGATTATGTTAATGTTAATTTCCAATGTGATTTCAAAATACACTTTACCAAATGCTAGTTATGTTCCACTTAAGTATCTAAGCTTGAGAAGGAATAAAGTGCGCATCATTTCTAGATCAATTGGGAAACTCCAAAATCTAGAGACTCTAGATCTCAAACACACATTGGTCTCTAAGCTGCCTGTGGATATAACCAAGCTCAAAAAGCTACAGTATTTGTTGGTGTACAATTATGCAAAGTTCACATCTTCTGTACCCTTTCATTCTATAGCTGGATTTCCAATTTCCCATGGCATTGGAGCACTAGCATCACTATAGAAGTTGTCCTATGTAAAAGTCGGAATTGGTCGGAGCAAGAATACAATGCAAGAACTAAAAGAGTTAAGTCAACTAAGGAGGCTGGGCATAATTGACCTGAAGAAAGATGATGCAAAGGGAATATGCCATTCCCTTGAGAAGATGACCAAACTTCGATCACTAGAGGTGATTGCAGAAAGTGAGTATGAAGTTATTGATTTGGATTTTCTATCTTCACCACTCCACTCCTTCAGCGTCTATATATCAAAGGATGTCTAGAGAAGCTACCGCATTGGCTTCCTCTGCTGAACAATCTGGCTGTAGTGCATTTGGGATGGAGTAAATTGAAATCAAGCCCCCTAATTGCTCTCCAAAATTTCCCCAATCTCGTGAAGCTTGTACTGAAGATTGCCTTTGAAGGGAAAACATTGATTTTTGAAGATAAAGGGTTCCCAAAACTCAAGGACTTGTACCTCACCAATTTGGAAAATCTGAGATTTCTGTCCATGAATGGTCATGCAATGCCTTTCCTTCGGAAACTCTCCATTGACGAATGCAAGCACTTGGACTAGCAATCAATACTAGTCTTCATCCATGGCCTCACCCTCCTCACGAATCTTCGATTTTATGGCATGCCAAAAGAATTTACTCTTGCGTTCTATCTATGCAGCAATAGCATAATGATGGGGGAGACTATTCAGCAAGAGTATTATGAGGAGGTGATGGGACGTATCCCAGAAGTTTATTTCCTCTGGTGGGAAGAGGATCACTGGGAGCCATATGATCTTAGCCCTATTGCTATCATCTCATCAAGCGTAGGGTGATGAGCTGCGGTGAGGTTCTTCCTGAAGTTTTATAGATCATAGTGATCTTAGCCCCGGGTCCATCATTGATCTTGCAGGCCTATCACCACAAGAAAGAGGATCCTCCGTGCTTTAAAGATTTCTTCCATCATCAATATTTTTATCTAGACATTTCAATACCTTTATCTTTGAATTTATTACCCTCAAGTCCCCCAGTGCTATCTTCTTCTTCTTGTTGTTATCTTATTTAGTGATCAGTACATTTGTTTCTTAATTTCCGCATTTGTTGTATGAATTTGGATTTTGTTTTAGCTTACGTGGAGGCAAAAGAGTGATTTGAATAAAGAAATGAGAAGAATTACAATTTTCCTATTGAAAAATCACATGTTAGTGTCACGGGCCGATCGATTGGGATCGTGACCGTACGGCGACTCAGGCTCTTTTGGATCGACTTATATCAACGGGATGCCTAAGCCAAGCCTTGCTCGGATCGATCACTAACTCACTCACTCACCCGGATCGTAGAGAGAGAAGCTCTGGAGAGAAAGGAACCTTAGATTATTGAAATGGTTTTTGGATAAATACAAATGAGGGGGAGGGCACCCCTTCTTATACTAGAGTCCCTCGAATTACATCCATTGATCGAGTTTTCATCCGGCGGACGAGATCGTACCGCCCCATCTACCAACTACCGACACTAATGGTAGGAGATTTCTAGATCTTGGTGTAATGACCGTATCGCCCGCCCTTGAAATGTTCCGAAAGTTCCTTTGTTGGAAACCCTAGCAATCGCAGGAGGTCCTCCTCGAGAAGGCACGGCCCTTTAGCTATAGAAACCTCTTGGCCATGACACTAGGCATGTGCAAACGAAAAGTAAATTATTTACTTTCTATTGTCAATTCTTCATTCTCTCCAAATATCAAGAAAAATTTCGAAAAGAAAAGGACCAAAAAGTTCTTAAGCCGCTAGTATACAACAAGCACAGAAGATGGAAATGACAACAGAGTTGCTGAAATTCTGGGGAAGAAGAAGCTGCTGTCGCTTATCGGGGCAGACTCATGGGGCCACAAACCGACTGCAGAGTCGTACCAAACACAAAGCTTAATGGGTTTTTGGAGTCATGTTCATCCAAGGAATCTTCAGTTTGTAGCATCAGACAAATGCAATGCAAACCTGGTCATCTCCCCCTTTCTAAAGAAAATTATTCGCAACTTTTGATAGTGACAGTCTCTTTGTGCTTCTGGGAGATACCCAAACAGAGGATCAGGCAAAGTCCAGAGTCTCTCCTCCACTCAGGATCAAAGAAAGTCCTGCTCCAAAAAAGAAAAAAAAAAAGAAAAAAGAAAAAAGAAAGAAGAACAAAAACAGAGCAAGAGGAAAACCACAAAGGGAGGCACAAAAGGATAGAAAAAGTGTCATTTCCTAAATTAGGATAACACGTTAACGCAACTGACATTCCTCTGATCTGTGTTGAATGGGAAGATTACAAATTTACTTTTTGTCTATTCATGAAAGAACTTTTCTCCAATTCTTATTGTCTAGCAATAAAGATTAAAAATGGTTTAGCTGCAAAGACCTTTCAACACCATTTAATCTACGACAATTGTGCTTGAACGTTTTCATGATAACGAAATCAAATGGATGAAGAAAACGATCGGCCAAAAAGTAGGAAGCAGTCACTCAGGGCCTGCGCTGCGGAAATACTCCTGCGAACATTCCTGCAAGTCATCTTGCTCAACAAGTCCTTTGCTCCGGTTGACACCATCCTAAAGGCCCTCACCAGGAACCTCGGTTCCCCCTCAGTACCGCCTCAAGGCCAACTTGCCCTAAGATGGCGGCGACCCCACGATCATCACGTACAACACCACACTGGCTATTGTAATAGGATGCGGAATCTAATCAGATCCTGCAATTAAATTACACGAAATTACCAAAGAAATAAATAAGGAATGAAAGATGACACCAAAGATTAAAGTGATTCTATGTGCGTATTGGTACTTAGTCCATATGGAAAGTCAGCAGCAAAATAATCCAGAAAAAACTAAATTTATTATGGCTCACATGCTCTGATGTTTCCCACACTTCAATTACATCCAAATTTATATAGTGTTCACGAATAAAACAACTCAATTGAGTGTGAAGCTCACAGAAGAAAAGCTCCTCTCTTTACGGCTTTAAAAGAAACCACCTTCGTGCTCTTCTATTTCTTCTATGCGGCTAAAAATCAAGAAAAATGAACCCCACTCCTCCCCTTACTCCCTCCCCATCGGCACCCTCAGTGCAACGTAGTACGACATTCCCATGGCACCCTTCACGGACCTGCCCTCATGCAACTAGGCCGCCGAGCCCAAGTCGGCCAGCTTCAGGACATCCCTTGAATCGAAAAGCATGTCCTCGGCTTTCACTGTTGGATGCAAATTGCGCAACCCAAGATCTCCATAACCAGAACAAGAACATGCATAATTGAGTAGGAAGATTTAACGCACCTGTTTTGGGATCCATCAAATATAAAGCGGAAGCAGAAAAAAGGGATTTCCCACATATCAAGGGGATCCACGCATAAAGTCCTTCTCCTCTATTGCCCTCCGTATCACTGGCTCAATGAGGCGGCCCCCTCACGTTTAGCGTTAGGTAAACGCCCTTAGGTGAGGATACATGTGAGAATTAGGGTTAGAGGAGAGACTTTAGCACTATTTATAGAGTTTCCAGCCAGCCCCTCATTACGGGCCAGTGCTCAACTCTACCCACACTAAAAAATGTATTAGACTAATTAAGAAACCTTCTATCTCACCTTAGACCAATCCCCGTAAAACGGTAAACGTTAAACGGTAAATTACAATATCAATTAATGTAGTCCACATTAGGAAAACTCTTACATTCTCCCACTTGGACTATACTAATTGAAATCGCATCGTATGTGCGCACATTGGTCTAGAGATAATTCTTAATAGTCAATCCTATCCCATAAAGTCTCAAACACCGAATCATGGCGGTAACTGCATGTATACACACGAGCCTTCCATGGTCACGAGTGTTCTCAACTCTATTGATATGGATCCAATATGGTAGTGTGTCAAATGGATAACATCTCTCATAGAGAGATCTCATTTGTCAGTCCACAATTCTTCTTACCTTAAGCGTCACAAAAACTTGTGCCACTAGAGAATGCATTTATGGTTCCATGAACCTACATATGTCTTGTCCTTACGGTTAACCATTCTTTATGTATAACAAGACATATGGACAAGGCTAATAACCGGATGCCCTAGCCTTCACTCAAGGTTTATACAATACCTTGAGACGTTATCAATATGTATTCAACATAATAACAACACATTCAAAATTACTTTATTGAATGCAAAAGTTGATACATATCAAACCGTTACAAAATGTAACGAACACAGATGAAAACTTTATCAGAGTAAAGCCAAAATAGCTCCCACTAAACAACAGCATCTCATGATGCTCCTAAGCCCATGCTAATGACATGTCGCTTAAAATACACATGGGCGTAGACCTTTAGTTAGTGGATCTACAAGTATATCATCTGTGGAAATATGTTATATTAAAACGTCACTTTTCTGTACCATTTCTTTATAGTCAAAGAATTTGACTGCCATATATTTAGACCCATTAAGACCTCCGTTGTTAATAAAAATACAACAAATTTATTGTCTCAATACAACCATATAGGTCAATCCATAAAATTTAAAACGGTCAACTCTTTCATGAAGTTCCGGAGCCTAATAGCCCAGGTAACAGTCTAAAAGAATGTTACAAACTCTACTTACATAGTAGACATAGAACTTTATTTACTGCACTTCATGCTAACATAAATATGTATTTCGTTATTGATATTATATCATCCTAATAGCCAACAAAGTTTACATCTAAATATCTTACTAGCTGCAAGAATTGAACATATCCACATATTAACATATAATCTCTTGTCCTCTTAAAGTACCTTAAAACCTTCTTGGTAGCAACGCAATAATCGCGTTCTGAATTTGATTGATGTCTGCCTAGAAGTCCCGTCATAAAGACGATATTTAGTCTAGTACAAATTCGAGCATACATTATACTTTTAAATGCACTGACACAAGGTATACCATTTAATTAGATTTTCTCAATATCTAAATAAGGACAATGTGATAGATTTAGTTCATCACCCTTAACAACAGGAGCAATTCCTGGCTTGCAATGATGTATATTGAATATTTCCAATATACAATCAGCAAATGTCCTTCGAGAAAATCTAATATAATATGGCAAAAACAATCCTTACAGACCTTAGTACAAAGGATAAAAGATGCCTCAAGGTCATTACTTGTAAACAAAATATCATGTACATAGAGTATGAGAAAAAATAAATTTCCTCCCACTGACCTTGCAGTATATTGAATTACTTTGTTCCCAATTGAACAAAATAACAACACTATGAAACTTTTAATAATATTGTCTAGAAACTTGCTTAAGACCATGAATTAAGACTTTTCAGTCTACACACAAGTTTACTTGAATTTGCTGCAAAATCTTTCAATTGCACTATATAGATTTTGTATCTATTTGGCGTAACTCCATATAAAAAAAATAAAAATAAACTATCAATGCCACGTTCACTCTGAAAGAATTAGTGAAGAAATATACTAAATAATTATTTCTTCACTAACTATCCACCCCTCTTTTAGAGTAAAAATATTATTATTATCCTTTTTTTTTTTTATATATGGCATCTAATCACATACTTAATTAAGAACAAGAAACGACATTTATATAAGTTGCTAAAACAACCATGTAATGGATATTGTAATCATGCTCTCACAAAAAGACTATATAGTCTGATGGTATAACTGATCGTCTTTCCCTAACAAATCTCCTTAATAAAACTGCAACCACTTCATTCTCCACTTGAGAGGTTTAAGAAATTTCATTATAAACTATATCAAGAATAGTACTTTAAACCTCAACAAGTTTAGTCTATGGTATAGGAGATTCCATAATTATCTGTATATGTAAAGACAAAAACACAATAACCCCCATCATACTATTATCTTTAATAGTCTGAGAGCAGCTATCCTCTACAATTACGTCGATCTTAAGAAACTTTAGAGTATGTGATTCTATAATTCTTGTACTTTCTTTAGGGTCATAAAGTTAATACCCCTTTTAACAATCTGGATAAGATACAAAATAATTTCGAGTGGATCTAAATTCCAACGTACTTAATATTGGATTAGATAACCTCACTCCTGCATGACACCTCTAAATTTAATATGATTCAATCAATTTACGTCCAGTCCATAACTCAAAAGAAATTTATGAAACAACTTTGATAAGAAAACACGTTTTGTATGTGAAAAAATTGCTTTCAAAATATCAACCACGTAGACCGATAAATTAGTCTTACTCATTACCATGTTAATTATGGTGCAATTATGCCTTTTGGCAAATCTTTTTGTCAGGATTTTCAGGCATAGTAATTAAATTACCACCCCAGAATTTACCAAGTATTTGACAAATGACTCTTTAAGCAATTCAGTATTGTCATACTTGCCAAAATACTTACCGCTGCAATTAAGCCTGACAACCTTCAAGACTAATTTTAACCAGTTTATTCTTTATCTCAGTCATTTTCCTTAAATAAAAAAAACTTTTGGAAACAACCTTTTAACCATATATGAGATGTATATGTCATTAGGACTTAAACATAATCTTTGCAGATATGTCATAATTTCAATATTATATAAAACATAATTTCAAGCAACTAAGGCTTCCATCATATTATAGCAGGTGCAGTCCGCAGGCAAACCTCTTTTCAAGTGTTCCAAATGGAACGCTTCATGGACATAAGCAAATTTTATTACATTCTCAAGCAACAAATCATATGTCCACAACTTAAAATTTGAAGCAGTAAAAACCTCAATAACAGTGGAGTTATTAATTACAGAAAAAATGACTAAAATAACAAGCAATGTATATAATTAGCATCATGTGAGCACTGTGTAACTTGACGTACAAGTACACATCCGTTACATGCATAATCATATAATCACCTTTGGGCAGAATACATGACATGTAGTTATACACTCCCCACATGATAGCGATTATGAGAATATATTCCAATTCTTCGTGAATTCATCACCTTTGGGCATATGAATCACTAGAATCAACCACACTATCATGTATCCCTCCATAAACTAATACACAATCACCTCCTTTGGGAGTAAAATAACAAGCAATGTATATAATTAGCATCATGTGAGCACTGTGTAACTTGACGTACAAGTACACATCCGAGAGAGTTACATGCATAATCATATAATCACCTTTGGGTAGAATACATGACATGCAGTTGTGACATGATAGCGATTATGAGAATATATTCCAATTCTTCGTGAATTCATCACCTTTGGGCATATGAATCACTAGAATCGATCACTCCTCCACCACACTATCATGTATCCCTCCATGAACTAATACACAATCACCTCCTTTGGGAGTATGACTACGCATTAGACTAGGAGACATCCCAATCATCATATGAGACCGAAATTTCTCAAACCCAATCAAGCGTGCCACTTTGGCGGTCACTACTCAATTGAATCCTTGAAATTCTCTCATACCAGGGATATAAAATTTACTCCTCACATACACCATATACATGTGATTTTAACTTTAGTGATAGGGGCAGAAATCACTAAAATCACATATCATGCTAATTACATTGCTTTGTTCATTAATAAAATCTTTATTATACAGATATATATAAATGATCTAAAAGATAGACTCCAATGAGATCACGGAACATAGTAACACAAGAAACTTCACATAACATAGAAGAAAACGTCTCTTGTGCACCCATATAACATATTACTATAACAACATAAAGAAGATAGTTGATTCAGAGGATCTATCACAAGTTAACATCAATGGCAATACAGATACCCCGGATCGACAAGCTCGATAGCTAATCCACTATTGCTCATGAATTTCATAAGGCAAAACATGACTCCAAGGCCAACAGCTAATATATTAGCCAATTTTTTTTTTAAAGTAACAAAATTATCATTGTTATCAACCAATGGCCTATTAATTGAGTCAAATCAAAGAACCAAATATCTAAAATTTAACAGTAGATATTATTGCTCTGCGTAAATGTTGTCATACTCCTTAACCATAAAAAATATTCAACTTGATAGACATTAACAAGTGATCAGATGAGTTCATGTACAATAAGCAGTAACTTAATTGACATGCATTACCCACATTCAGCAGATGTGTTAATCAATACAATCGTTTGGTCACGAGTTCTTAAGACGTCCATCATTCAAAGATTACCAAGTGTGTAAAGAAGTATGTTTAAACAACAAAATTTTTATAATCAATACATAACTCAATTACTATCGCATAATGGTTCTATCTCATTAACCCAACTTCAGTTCACAATAAAAATTAATTTTTATTAATGAATCACACCATTATAATGTTCATGTGATAACATATCAGTAACCCAACACTTGTATTTCGAAAATCACAGAAAAATACAAGAAAAATACGCGAAAATACACTAAAAATATGCGTCTTTAGGGCTTTGTATGTATTTTCACATCCATAAAATCAATATAAAATAAACACACCACAAGATAGAGGAGGAAGATACGAGTCCAACGCCGCCAACCACGCGCCGATCCAACGCTCCACGCGCCCGCACGCCGCCGAGTGCGCGGCGCGTGGAGCACACGCGCGAGCCGCGTCCCGCGCGTGAGGGCGCGTGGGGCGCGTCTTCGACGCCCAGGCGGCGCGTGGCCGTGCATGGGGGTGTGTGGGGCCTCCTCCGGCGGCGCGCCGCCGACCGTCTTGCTCGTCTCGACGAGCCCGGTCAATTTATGATTTAATTTTATTTTTATTAAAAAAAATCTCGAAAATCACAAATTAGGGCAAAAAACTTATGCGTTCGAGTTCTAGGGTTATGGAGGCTCGATACCACATGTTGGATGCAAATTGCGCAACCCAAGATCTCCATAACCAGAACAAGAACATGCATAATTGAGTAGGAAGATTTAACGCACTTGTTTTGGGATCCATCAAATATAAAGCGGAAGCGAAAAAGGGATTTCCCACATATCAAGGGGATCCACGCATAAAGTCCTTCTCCTCTATCGCCTCCGTATCCACCGGCTCAATGAGGCGGCCCCCTCACGTTTAGCGTTAGGTAAACGCCCTTAGGTGAGGATACATGTGAGAATTAGGGTTAGAGGAGAGACTTTAGCACTATTTATAGAGTTTCAGCCAGGCCCCCTCATTACGGGCCGGGCTCAACTCGGCCCACACTAAAACCCCATATTAGACTAATTAAGAAACCTTCTATCTCACCTTAGACCAATCCCCGTAAAACGGTAAACGTTAAACGGTAAATTACAATATCAATTAATGTAGTCCACATTAGGAAAACTCTTACATTCACGTCCTGGTGAACAACGCTCGAGGGGTCACAATGCATGAAGGCGCGGAGGAGTTGCCCTCGGGCTTGGGGAGGGCCTTACGGGACAATATGCGTCGTAGAGAGTGTCGGAGTTCGCAGAGCTTCAGCATGAGGGAGAGGCGGTCATTGGTCTCTCAGGCGTCGAGGATCCGGATGTTGTGAGAGTGAGGGGAAAGGAGGGTCATGAGCTTGGGTTCGTTGACGAGGCATTGGTGGTAAGTGACGTTGGAGGGACGGCGCTTGTCGATGACCTTGAAGGCAGCGAAGGAGTTGTCGGCGGGGAGAAGCAACGGAATATGGTGTTGAGGCGGCCGCAGCCCATTTCGTCTGGTAGCTGCTATGTGCTCCAGTGTTTTGCTCATCCTGGGAATTTTTTCTATATCTGATTCTCCCCCGTCTCTATCTAAATTTGATTTTCTCAGAGCTGTTGACTTTGCTTTTAATAGGAGATAATTGGTTTCTTCTATTTTGGAATGGGCCAAAAAATTTACCCTGCGACGGAAGACATGGAGAGATTGTCTCGAGTTGAAAAAAATGGTTTTTAATTGTATTTACAAGTTAGTTATATAACTCATTCCCCTAGCAAAATGATTTATGTAATACTTAATAAGAGGTTTACAAAAAAGAGGTGACAATTTTGTGGGAAAAAATTCTAACGGACTGATCATATTAATCACGAACCGAAAACTTTGTCATATTACTTTTTCAGTTATATTTGTAATTAATCTTTAAGGCTAAGTTATTGTTA
This sequence comes from Eucalyptus marginata, assembly GCA_014182565.1. Classification (NCBI taxonomy): domain Eukaryota; kingdom Viridiplantae; phylum Streptophyta; class Magnoliopsida; order Myrtales; family Myrtaceae; genus Eucalyptus; species Eucalyptus marginata. The sequence continues at coordinate 46,925,429 of CM024592.1, read as the reverse complement.
TTCTAATTATTAATTTAACATAATTCTTGTCAAGAGTGGAAACGTGCCATGAAAAGAAGGGATGCAAGCAGGGAACTTAAGTTTGATTTAACATCAAGGGCAGGATGATGAGCCGCGTTTCTCTCTGAAGTATCGCAGATTAGAGTGATGTATTGGCCGCCGCCGATCACCGAGTCAACAAAGAAATCATGTCCATTATACCGGTCGAAGCGGGGAATTTAGGTTTAGTTATCGGTTGCCGATCGAAAGGTATAATGAAGGACTGTTGACACCTAAATTTTGGCGGCTCATTTAGTCATTAGGGGTTAATTTTATTTTATAATTCAATTGCATAGCATATAGTGTTAGGTGCATTTATTTTTAATTTACATGTTTTGCATTTTTATTTTCTTTAGGACTGGTGGTCAATGGCTTCGAATTAAATTTTTGGATTTAAATTAACAGGCCGGACTAAGCCCATAAAACGAGAAAATCGGCCCGGGCCCGTTTCTTTTAAATGACAAAAATTATTTAAATAAAGATTTGGTGCGATATTATGATATTTTGAAAATTATTTAAATCGCATTTGAATTCTATCTTTATCAATGGATGATGATGAAATCGGCGTAGAATATTAATAAGATAAGGATTTTTGTGATTCGGATGATAGAAGGAATTTTCGAAATATTTTGTTAAAGATCACATATTTTTTGGCTATAAAAGGTGGACGTAGGGTTTAGTTTTAGGGGGAGGCCACACAATGCACATACGGCCACATTGAGTTTTTTTTATCACGTCGATGGAGGCTTCTCTCTAGGTTTTCTCGATTGAAAATTGAAGAGAAAAGAAAAAATTGCTTTCTCAGTTTTTAGGTCTTGGAGGGGGAGCTTTCCGTTCGTTAGAAGAAATCAGCACCAAGAAAAGAAGAAAAAGAAAGCTGTGAAAAGGGAAAAGAAAAGTCAGCGGAAGGTACAGTGCAGAGGGGAGACAAGAGAGGCGTGCAGCAGGTTGCAGCAGGGGAAAAGTAAAAAAAAAGGGGAAAATTGCTCCTGTTCATCTTCTTCAGCAGCACATCTCGAGTGTTCCTCCGCCGCACATCACCCCCTGCTTGCTCCGGCCATGAGCCCTTCCGCCTGAAATCTCGCCGCGCGACTGCAATTCTCGGCCTCGACGACCTCGCACCCGAAGCCCGCGCCGTGCCGCACCCGACCGCCCAGCTCCGCCCGAGCGACGAACCGAAGCCCCCGAAATCCCGAAGCCCCGCGACCACCGAACCGCACCCGCGCCCCGCTGGGACCCGCGATCCGCGACCACCTCCGCCCGGTGCCTCTCGCCGGAGCTCCGACCGACGGCAACCCCTTGCCTGGATCGACGATCCAAGGCCTTTTTTTTTTTTTTCTTAGGTTGTTCATTTGTTTTTTTTTTTTTTTTTACTTTTACCTTTCATTTATTTTATTTACCTTTTTAAGTTTTGCTATTATGGTGCCAATTGGAATATTGGTATTTGTTTATTATAGGCATTATCCATAAGAGTTGTCCCTAAGGTTTATTGTAATTATTAATTTGACCCGTAAGATTTCGGGTCATTTTTTTAATTGTATTAACTCTTGGGGTTTGTTTATGATATATTAATTGTTGAATTAATTTAATTATTAATTTGATCCGTAAGATTTCGGATTAGATTTTTAATTATTTTGATTTCTTGTCGTGATGTTGAGGTTAAAAATAATCGTTAATTTGACCCGTGAGATAACGGGTTATTTTTTCGTTTATTTTAATCCTTTATTTGTTTGAATATCTTGCTTGTTTAGATTTAATGTTTGTTTTAGATTATCACTAAGAAAAATCAAAAAGATATTTGAATTAGGATTTCAATTGGTTTTAGAATATTTCTTGTTATTTTGCATATCTAGAATAGGGATTTTATTTCGAATTCAGAAAACATAAAAACAAAAAATGCATTCATTTAGGTTGTTAGTTTTTATTCGAATTGCACGTTTAATTATGTGTTAGTTTTAATTTCGAATTTCATAAAGAAAAGCAAAAAAAAAAAAAAAATCATTGTGCATATTAGGTTAGAATTGCATGTTTCATCTTTAATTTAGATCATCTTTTTAGATAAATTGCATGTTAGATTAAGATAATGTCTTAGTTTAAATTGGGATTTAATATGACTTAATCCTTAGTTTAGATTAGATATTATCTTAATCTAGCTAGATCATTTTTGCATTTGAATTTCATGAAAGAAAATACAAAATTTGTCTTTGCATAAGTTAATTTCAATTTTTAGGATAGATTGCATTTTTAAAAATAGGAACATCAAATGCACGTCATTTAGTTTATTTAAGTTCATTTAATTAGAACTTTCATGTCATTAGATTAAGTCATTTAATAAATGTCACGTGACGTATAGCTTGCATATTAAATTGCATGAGGCATGTCATTTTAGTTTAAATAATTTGGTATGTCATTGCATCGCATTGCATGTCATTATAATTAGATCATTTAGATTGCATTTAATTACTGCATTTCTTCATGTCATATAGTTTAGGTCATGTCGTCATTTCATGTTAGAATAGTAACATGCATTGCATAAGTCATGATTTTCATTAAATAAAGTGAAAACAAAAAATTGATTGCTTGTTAATTAGGAATCATATCTAGGATTGTTGATGTGAATTCTGATTTAACATTGCAGATGCTTTCGTTGCTTTAAGGTATGTTTTTGCATTATTTAATTGCTTTCTTGATGTGTTAAATTGGTGGTATGCGCACATGTATTATCACCTCACATGTTAGGAAGCTAAATTAAAATCAAATCAAGCTGCCTGCAAAACATTTTTAAAATTAAAAAGAAATGGTACCGAAAGGGCACTAGGATAGTCTAGTGTAATCAAGTCCCCGTACCCAAAATCTCTGGTTCGTAGGAGTAAGATAATCCTCCCGTTATTTTACTTAGGTGTCTAATCGACCTACCCTAAACCGATTAGTGGCGACTCCTAGATAATGATCTTTGCATGTCAAAATCCCTAAGTCGCAATTTGGTATGGGCTTGGGAGAGCCCGAGCTAAGCTTAAAGGCTTAGTAGTCCATCAACCTAGTTTTAGGTGGCAAACCCGAAAATTGGTCGCGACAACTTTGGCGACTCCGGGGGACTTGAGTTGAAACTCTTAGTGGACTTAGGCCAATTTTCTCTTCGGTTGAAAAAAATGTTTTTGTTTGGCAGCGAGGATTCCGGTACGTCCCTAACATTTAGGTGTTAAATGTTTTGCGGATTGGGAGGTATAAGTGGAGTAGTGATTGTTAACCCTTGTCTTGCAGGTCGGAGTTGGGGATGAATGTTTTAAATTCAAGTTATTGAAGTGCTGTTTGATTTAAACTGTTGTGCATGCCTTGCATCTTACACTACACTTTTGCACACACAACCCGCCGCCGGACTGGGCCGCAAAGGATCATTTAGGATGGTGTTGAGATGGATACCACTCCGACCGCATGCTCGCGGTGCGAGTCGCCCATCTCAATCCCGAAATTTCTTTCATGGTGTCAAGAGTACCCACCTCGGTCCGCATGCCCGCGACCCGGGTCGGCTCTTTGACCAAGCCGGAGTCATGAGGACCCGACATAGTCCACAAGCCCGTGGCTAGTCTGATCATCCTTGTGGCTTCACCTCGATAAGCCTTATAGAGTAGAAATCGAGCCACTTACCATGCGCATGTCTATGTGATTGCCGTCGATTTATCTTGGTGAAGTAAGTCTTCCATCCCTATACTAATGCAATTTACTTACTTTGTCCTACTCTTGGTTCGTCCATGACAATCTAGGTCAATCATTGATTTAATTCATTTGTCAATTAGAAATGAAATGAGGAAATTGCCATGCAATGAATCATTTGGAAAATAACAAAAAAACTTTGGAGAATTTGTCTGCAATTCATGCCTAGGACATTTGATCTCACTAGGGTGTCTATTTTTCTAACTCTCTTTAGGAAATGCCCTTCTTGTACGAACTTTTCATGAATAAATGAAAAAAAAAATGAAAAATCAATTAGATCATTATCACGGATTGACTTTCTATTTACCCTCATGCTTACATGTTCCCATTCATTCAAATTTAGGTGATTATGGAGCGGTCTTGCTCACCCATCCGTTCATGATCAAGAGCTAAAATGACGGATCAAAAAGAGCTAATCTCGTCAAGCAAAAGTGCTGCGATCTATATTCGATGAGAAATTGTGACTCCAAGGAGAGAGCTAAGAAGACTTTTTGAACCGTCTCATTTTCCTAAGATAGCCGAATTTGATGTCATCATGAAGAGATTAATGACATATCTAGAGGGAAAAATATCTCATCCGAAGGGTTCGCATTACAAGATCAAAGACGGTGAAAAATTCAAGTACACATGATTCATGGTCCTAAGTAGTTCGATCTCCTCATTTAATTAGGGGCATGTACCTTCCCCCTACGTGAGAATTTTTATCGTTCTTTAGGGATTGGTTTCAATTTCTTCTGTGCTTGAACATCACATTTTTCATTCCAATAAATGTAATTTGATTGATAAATATCAATAAAATTACAAGTTTTGTTTTAAGGACATGATGGGGTACACCAAACCAGCCCGTGTGATATCCAACAATGAAAAGAAAATATCATCCATGGAGAAAATCTGAGGATGGGCTTCTTCATGCTTCCTCATCCAAAATATTCCTTCAAAAAAAAAAAAAAAAATCATTTTTGAAGCAATTTCCAAAAGCATGCATTAGGTTACCTTTTGTTTGTTTTTCTAACTCATTTACTTCATGTCTCGAGTATAACGAGAGGCATTTGAAAATAACGCGTCAATTTTCAGTGATAGTTCGCCCGTTGATTTGGGAACATACATCCGAAGGAAAATAGACATGAGGGCAAAGGATCATTTCCTAGCCGATTGATGACGTCTCCCAAGAGTGAAGAAAATCATCTTGATTCCAAAGTGTGATATGTGGCACATCTCATAACAATTTGTGTGAGATGTCATTCTCGAAGGCCAAATGAAGTTTCTCATTTCCATGAGAAAATAATGGAACAAATCAAAAGTGGATCATCCGTCTTGGATGAAATGGATACATTGTGTTCATGAATATAATTAATTCTGGAATTGACACTCTGTTCTTTTCCTTGCAGATGACGAATTGGGGCACTACAAATTCTAGTAATGACATGACTGAGACAAAATCTCGATCAAAGCCAAAATGGATGTGCATTTACTTTGATGTTGCATAGTATCCTATTCATGCACGTTCTCTTGTGCAGGGGGCAAAAGTGGATCTCCACTTTTGATGGATAGAGATGATCCAAGGACATCCATTGCTGAGGCAATTCTTTTATGGAGCAATTCCCCTGAATGAGTATTTAAAACCATGTTTTGAGTGCAATAAATTGTTTGTTTTGAAGTAACAAACTCTTTTCATGCTAAAAGTTGCTAGACTCTTTTGAAAAGGGAATTTTCATATTGATTTAGCTCACCAATTTCATGTGGAGATTTGTCAAGATAGACAATTCAATAGAGTGACATCAATGATTGAGCATACTAAATGAGACGAGTCGGGATGATGAAAGGCAAACCTTGTCCTATACACAGTCCCATATTTATACACTTGTGAGATGAGCGTAGGAAAGTTCATATCCATAAGGTAAAGAGTTCTCTCGCAAAAGGTACGACAACCGAAATGATGAGAGGCAATTCATGGTTATATCCCAAACACTACAGGTGATCAATTGATTAATCCCTTTGAGCCCCATACACTTATGGATGTTCTTTTCAAATTACTCCTGTCAAGAATCACCCCACATCGGGGCAATTAAGAGATCAAATGGCATCATGAGGTGAGGAAAATGAATTGAAATTTTCTTGCTCTCACTTGCATCAATCTTCAAGTTATGCTATTACATTGAATTTATGTGTTAATTTAAGTGCCTTAGGATGACGAAGAGCATTTCTTTCTCTATCCTATACACTAATATCCTTTGCATAGCCCACTTGAGCCTGCAATTTCATTTCTTTAAACCAGTTGATGATCATCCCCCCACACCGGGCAAGGCAAAAGGCGAGATGAAGACTCTTGAAAAGTTATAGTGTCATTTAAAGTGTAATTGCTTGACGCATGCATTATGCGCAAGAATTGAATTCAAAATAGAACTAAGGGGCATGAAAAAGCAGTGTGCTGGTAAAAGCAAGGCCGATGCCCATGAAAAAAAGAAGTGAAGAAAAATGCATGAGAACTAGGGGCATAAAAAAAGCGATGTGCCTGGTAAAAGCAAGGCCAATGCCCATAGATGAAGAAAGAAAGTCAAGATAGGTGACTGTCAATTGTAAAAGTTGAATCCCAATGGAGCAATACTCAAAGAACTCAAATGTTGAGTTTCTACAAATCAATGGGGGCACTTCATGAAGACAATCCCCGATGGTGAAAAAGAAAACTGGTGGTAATGTCAAGATGATCATCAACTCTCACCCTTTACACACTTTTTGAGCCTAATGATCCTTTCATTTCTCAATCCATGAACCCAACCTACGTTCGTCCCTTACAAAGTCTCTTCAGATTAGGGCACTTGAATTAACGTAGGAGTTCATATGTTTATAAGCATCGCTCGAAGAAGTGCGAGCAAGACTATTTCTTTCTCATTTTTGCGGGGTTCTTGACTTGTAAACCCGGAGATGATTGCGAAGCTGTTTTTTCAAAAGCCTTGACTCAAAGAGTCCCATTTGTTAAGCCATTGACCGAATCCACATTATGGTCCCCGTTAAAGACCTCTCAGATTGGTAAGATCGTACCGCTTGCGAGAATACTCGGATCCATGTCGATATGATAAAAATGAGTGATTCTCATAAAATAGCCATTCTAAATGAGAGTGAGTGAAAGCCCTTTCTAACCGAAAGTCTCTCATTTAGTATTCTTAAGAAATCCATGTCATGAGTGAAAATTGTCTTGAACGATAATTCTCTCTAGTGGAAATTCGGATGATGCAAAAGTCATTATGCATGAATCTTGATTGAATTGATAAAAGCTTCAGTAGATTTTAAAGTTTGCATTCCAGAATAGCCTTAATTGCTTATTTCTTTGGTGAATGCATTTTTGCTCTAATCATGTCTGACATATAATGTCTTCTTAAAGACCCAAGAGCTCCTAACATTCAGGTTCTTTTCAAGATGCCTCGTGATATGAGGAGATGAGAAACCATCATGAGCATTCAAGGTGCATTCTTAATGTTCCAAAATTTATTTTTACTAGGAGGTGAAAGGCCTCCACAGGATATCTAAGTTCCAAAAGACATATCCCAAAGAATGAGAGATATCATCAGGAGACATATCCCTAATGAGCAGAGATGTCACCAGGTAAGTATATCTCTATCTATACCTTAAATACTTGTCATTGTACAGGTATTTTCACTTTAAGTAATTTGACACTCGATGGAGTTGTCCCTAAAGATTTTTCTCTAGATTGCGACGCCGGGCGACCGAAGAATGGTTCGGGTCCTAGCCAAGCAAAACCCCCGTTTAGGCGACCGTAGAATGGTACGGGTCCTAGACAAAACTTTATTTCCCTATTCAGGCGACCGTAGAGTAATGGTATGGGTCCGGAAGGTAAATCCCCATTTAGGCGAAGTAGAATGGTACGGGTCCTAGACAAAACTTTATTTCCCTATTCAGGCGACCGTAGAGTAATGGTACGGGTCTTGGAAGGTAAACCCCCGTTTAGGCGACCGTAGAATGGTACGGGTCCTAGACAAAACCAAACACTGTCATACTGGGCGACCGTAGAATGGTACGGGTCCTGGGAAAGCGTTTTCTTTATAAAGTCATGTTATTATTCAGGCGACCGTAGAATGGTACGGGTCCTGGACGTATAACACCAATCTATCTTGAATCATTTTACCCTCTTTGAAGGTAAGATATTTCGGGTAGTTTTTTTTGACATCTCAGTCAGGATCTGGATGTCTTAATTCTTGTCGTTGAACATTTCACTTTGGATGTGAATGTTCTTCTCGATCTCAATGTTTCAATCTATTATCTGTTTGACTCTTCAAGGAACCTGAGTGAGAGTTGGGTACTTGTGAAGTAAATAGGGATTTATCATGTACCTCAAGATTCTTTACCGCACTGGTAGTAATTGCGAGGTATGTTCCTTCCTTTCGCATCATGCATTTGCATTAGCATTTCCATGCATCATATAAATTGCATTTTAAAATGGGATTCATTTTCCGACAAAAAATCAAAAATCAAAAATCAAATCATTCAATGTATGTGCATGGTCAAAATTTAGGTCTCAATTTATCTTTGAAGGCAACCTCTTCGAGCTCACCGTCAAGAGGGGGCGGTGATTGACACCTAAATTTTGGCGGCTCATTTAGTCATTAGGGGTTAATTTTATTTTATAATTCAATTGCATAGCATATAGTGTTAGGTGCATTTATTTTTAATTTACATGTTTTGCATTTTTATTTTCTTTAGGACTGGTGGTCAATGGCTTCGAATTAAATTTTTGGATTTAAATTAACAGGCCGGACTAAGCCCATAAAACGAGAAAATCGGCCGGGCCCGTTTCTTTTAAATGACAAAAATTATTTAAATAAAGATTTGGTGCGATATTATGATATTTTGAAAATTATTTAAATCGCATTTGAATTCTATCTTTATCAATGGATGATGATGAAATCGGCGTAGAATATTAATAAGATAAGGATTTTTGTGATTCGGATGATAGAAGGAATTTTGAAATATTTTGTTAAAGATCACATATTTTTTGGCTATAAAAGGTGGACGTAGGGTTTAGTTTTTAGGGGGAGGCCACACAATGCACATACGGCCACATTGAGTTTTTTTTATCACGTCGATGGAGGCTTCTCTCTAGGTTTTCTCGATTGAAAATTGAAGAGAAAAGAAAAATTGCTTTCTCAGTTTTTTAGGTCTTGGAGGGGGAGCTTTCCGTTCGTTAGAAGAAATCAGCACCAAGAAAAGAAGAAAAAGAAAGCTTTGAAAAGGGAAAAGAAAAGTCAGCGGAAGGTACAGTGCAGAGGGGAGACAAGAGAGGCGTGCAGCAGGTTGCAGCAGGGGAAAAGTAAAAAAAAAGGGGAAAATTGCTCCTGTTCATCTTCTTCAGCAGCACATCTCGAGTGTTCCTCCGCCGCACATCACCCCTGCTTGCTCCGGCCATGAGCCCTTCCGCCTGAAATCTCGCCGCGCGACTGCAATTCTCGGCCCCGACGACCTCGCACCTGAAGCCCGCGCCGTGCCCGCACCCGACCGCCCAGCTCCGCCCGAGCGACGAACCGAAGCCCCCTGAAATCCCGAAGCCAGCCGCGACCACTGAACCGCACCTGCGCCCCCGCTTGGACCCGCTGATCCGCGACCACCTCCGCCAGTGCCCTCGCCGGAGCTCCGACCGACGGCAACCCCTTGCCGGATCGACGATCCAAGGCCTTTTTTTTTTTTCTTAGGTTGTTCATTTGTTTTTTTTTACTTTTACTTTTACCTTTCATTTATTTTATTTACCTTTTTAAGTTTTGCTATTATGGTGCCAATTGGAATATTGGTATTTGTTTATTATAGGCATTATCCATAAGAGTTGTCCCTAAGGTTTATTGTAATTATTAATTTGGCCGTAAGATTTGGTCATTTTTAATTGTATTAACTCTTGGGGTTTGTTTATGATATATTAATTGTTGAATTAATTTAATTATTAATTTGATCCGTAAGATTTCGGATTAGATTTTTAATTATTTTGATTTCTTGTCGTGATGTTGAGGGTTAAAAATAATCGTTAATTTGACCCGTGAGATAACGGGTTATTTTTTCGTTTATTTTAATCCTTTATTTGTTTGAATATCTTGCTTGTTTAGATTTAATGTTTGTTTTAGATTATCACTAAGAAAAATCAAAAAGATATTTGAATTAGGATTTCAATTGGTTTTAGAATATTTCTTGTTATTTTGCATATCTAGAATAGGGATTTTATTTCGAATTCAGAAAACATAAAAACAAAAAATGCATTCATTTAGGTTGTTAGTTTTTATTCGAATTGCACGTTTAATTATGTGTTAGTTTTAATTTCAATTTCATAAAGAAAAGCAAAAAAAAAATCATTGTGCATATTAGGTTAGAATTGCATGTTTCATCTTTAATTTAGATCATCTTTTTAGATAAATTGCATGTTAGATTAAGATAATGTCTTAGTTTAAATTGGGATTTAATATGACTTAATCCTTAGTTTAGATTAGATATTATCTTAATCTAGCTAGATCATTTTTGCATTTGAATTTCATGGAAGAAAATACAAAATTTGTCTTTGCATAAGTTAATTTCAATTTTTAGGATAGATTGCATTTTTAAAAATAGGAACATCAAATGCACGTCATTTAGTTTATTTAAGTTCATTTAATTAGAACTTTCATGTCATTAGATTAAGTCATTTAATAAATGTCACGTGACGTATAGCTTGCATATTAAATTGCATGAGGCATGTCATTTTAGTTTAAATAATTTGGTATGTCGTTAAATCGCATTGCGTGTCATTATAATTAGATCATTTAGATTGCATTTAATTACTGCATTTCTTCATGTCATATAGTTTAGGTCATGTCGTCATTTCATGTTAGAATAGTAACATGCATTGCATAAGTCATGATTTTCATTAAATAAAGTGAAAACAAAAAATTGATTGCTTGTTAATTAGGAATCATATCTAGGATTGTTGATGTGAATTCTGATTTAACATTGGAGATCTTTTCGTTCTTTTTTAAGGTATGTTTTTGCATTATTTAATTGCTTTCTTGATGTGTTAAATTGGTGGTATGCGCATGTATTATCACCCGACATGTTAGGAAGCTAAATTAAAATCAAATCAAAATGCTCGCAAAACATTTTTAAAATTAAAAAAAATGGTACCGAAAGGGCGCTAGGATGATGGGCCCAGTGTAATCAGTCCCGTACCCAAAATCTCCTGTTCGTAGGAGTAAGATAATCCTCCTCGTTATTTTACTTAGGTGTCTAATCGACCTACCCTAAACCGATTAGTGGCAACTCCTGGGATAATGATCTTTTTGCATGTCAAAATCCCTAAAGTCCGATTTGGTATGGGCTTGGGAGGCGTGAAGTTAAAAGCTTGCAGTAGTCCATCAACCTGTTTTAGGTGTGAAAACCCAAAATTGGGTCGCGACAAGGACGAAATGAAAATAAGGAGAGAGAGAGACAGAGACAGAGAGATGAAGAAAGTGATGGACTACCGAGGTGTAAATCTGTATGATGGGCAGTTGTACACTCAATATTTCCTTTTCCTTTTTCTTTTCTTCTTCTTTACTTCTCTTTTCTCTTTCCCCCTTTTCTCTCAATTTCTTGTTCGATAAATTTCGGGGTATTTACATTCTAATCCTTGGCCTTGTCCTAAAACGTGAAATTAACTAATAATGCTTCATTTGGAAACAAGTGAAATAACACCATCTTTATTATTCTAACATAACTTTATTCATTTTTGTTATGCAACGTTAAAATACATTCTAATAAGAAATATAGGCGTTTCAACGAATATTTGTATGATAAGAAAGATTCAAAGTCAAATTCGAATTCGATGCCATTACCTACGCACAATCAAGTTGTTCTTATTGGTCAAAATGGAATACCAATTCAAAATGAATTGACGGTGTATGGTTTCAACATGTGCCTTATCTATGTTGGGGATGAACATTTCTCCATGCACATTACTTTTTAATATTTCTAATACCTGGATAACTTGATATATGCCACATACTACAGATTAATTCTTCGTTAATCAAATTAATATGTACCCGAAAATTTATTATGTCTTCTGCAAAATTGAATAATTTTCTTATATGAAAAACAGAGCAAGGCAAATGCTACATACGCCCCATGTTTCAGTCACCAAGAACTATTCTTTCATGAGGATGAATTCCCAGAGTCATTTTAATGAATGTTTCGTTGCACTATTTTCTTTTGTATTAGCAATGAGAACTACATGGACAGAGCAGCATATCCATTCTTTTGGGTATCAATTTACATTCTTATAATTGAAAGCCAACCATGTTTGGCAGTTGATAGCCACCGTGCTCAAGTGTTTTTGCTCGTTACGGGCATTTTTGTATGTTTGTTCTTCTCCATCTCTCTCTAAATTTGATTTTCCCAAAGCTGGTGACTTTGCTTTTAATAGGAGGCAATAGGTTTGTTCTATTTTGAATTACGCCAAGGATGTTCGGCCTGCGACGGAAGACATGGGGAGATTGTCTTGAGTTGAGATAAACAGCTTTTAATTGCATTGACAAGTTTGTTGTACAACTCATTCCCCTAGCAAAATGATTAATGTAATATTTAATGAATGGTTGACGAAAAAGAGGGGACAAGTTTCTAAGAGAAAATTCTAATGAGCAGATCATATTAAACACGAACCAAAAATCTGTCATCTTACTTTTTCGATCATATTTATAATCAATCTTTATGGCTATCTTCTTGCTATTCTAATTTTAATTTAACATGATTCTTGTTCATTTATGAGAGTGGATGTGTGCTATAGAAAAAAAAGGGGTAGAATGAGATGATTAGTACCGGTGATCCCTATTCCGAGTTGGCAAGCCCATCACCACAATCCATTCAAGGTGTGGGTAAAAATATCTCTTCATAAAACGTCATTTTATGAAAGAGGGGGACCATTTTACTACTAGCCTAACCTATTCAACGGTGGAAACGAGCATCGATCAATTACTTGATTCAAAGGCAAAAATTGGACGTGCCATTGATGCAAATTGGAAACATATATTGGATCTATAAAGAAGCATGCCTCTTGTCTCTCCCCGTTATGATGAGCAAATACTAACCCACCCTTGAAGTTAAAACAAAATACTTTCTTTTTTCTTTTTCTTATCATTTTGGAATTATTCACTTCTTGTTCAAAAAAGAATTTGAAATGAAGATTCGACGTCCCATAGTCTCACATCAAATGAAAGAGGCAATATTAAGTGATTCATAAGTCAATACTTACCTTCAAATGATGAACACCTAATGTTGACCAGCACAGATTGATTAGGGAAAATTACAAAGCATAAGGAGAGAAAAGAGGCGAAAAAAGTCCAAGTTATGCGTCTTAATCTATGGAAACGGACTTGCATCGAAGAAGCGCAGAATCAATTTGTGAGGATTAGTAGCACATTGCTACACTTAGTCCCTTACGTAACAGAAATTGCAATGGTGAAGTTAGCAGGAAAAGGGAGGTGGAGGTGAGAAAGCCAAATATAGTTAAGGATGATTAATTTCGAGCATGAAGATCATCAATCTTGTGCTGAATGAGAAAATATTGGGTTATCATCTTGCCACAGCTCATTATCTCTGTGACATGTTCGAAAGAATGATCGTCCTCGATAATTGCATGGCTCACTAAGTTCAAGTCATCACCTATTTAGGTATTTCAAATATACAGGTTCCAAGCGCATGTCACAATATAATACGGAAATTATTATACCAGACGGGTCTATATGCCTTGTGTTCATCGGAACTATTAAATTTGACAAGTCTCACGTGTAATTCATTGTGTTGAACAAGTGTTAGGGGTGCAAATGGGTCGAGAGTGTAGGCACCAGGCTCAAGCGATTACACCTTAGTATGATGGGTATTGCAGTCCTCCTTTTAAACTAGAATGCCTCTGCACTACAATATATGCGAGCTTTCTCAAATTTCTTGAGATCATTGGGTGACTTAAATTTGTCACTTGGACATATTGATTATCTTAACCATATCGAATCAAAAATAAGATATTCCATAGCTGATTTTAATTATTTAAGAGGAGAAATGTGGTACAAATCAAGCCTCCACAATAAAGCAGATCTTGCACATAAATCAGTTCAAGTGACTTCTTCAAATTGGACAACCCAACCAGTTAGAATAAAGCAGATTTCATCAGGACTTGTACTTTATCATTTTCTCATCAGCAATTCAACTGGCTCCACAAACAAAGATTACGTTGATTCAAGAGAACCTAGATGGAGCACGGTGGCAAATAATAGAAGGACTTGATTTGACAATTTCAATAAGTTAGAGAATTTAATGAGACAAAAAGTGAAACGTAAAAGATTAAATTGTAGTCAACTCGTTAAGAAAAAAATGTCAATTCTTTATTTGAAGATATAAATGCCTTTGCTCTGGATGCATAAGGCCTAATATCAAAATATAATCTTCATTCACAAGGCGCTTTCGAGTCGTTTGAAGCAACAATTTTAACAAAGAAGAAATCACGGTGCGTTTTGGTGGAAGTTATCTAGGGAAATATTTGAAGCAGAAGAAAACAAGGTACAACTTGCAAGTTAAATATATTTTTCTTCAAACATTCTATAACATCCTCAATGATATTGTAATATAAGGGCTTAAAAGTCAACAAGAGAAGTTAAAGGAGAACTGTTGTTTTAAAGAGGAGAGAGGGAAGCCTTTAGCAGAAACGAAAATAGGGAAACAAAGAAACAGAGGAGAGGGAGAGAAAGGAGAGAGGAAAAAAAAGGGGAAAAAGAGAAAAAAAAATGGCGAGCTTGTGATCTGGACCCCTCATCAAGCCGACTCAAGTGTGTTTTGCAACACTGGTAAGAGATCGAAGCCTTTAATCATCTACTTCAAACAATCATCGCAATTAGGGTTTGAAATTCGGATTTCTTGGATATTTATGTGGCGAAACATAATTTTTGAGTCGTTGAGCTGTATATTTTTGTAGAAATGGTACTTTGGGATGTTGTGAAGCCATAGCATTTTACGGATCGTGATTTGAGCTTGCGGTTTGCCCGAAATGGATTTTTAAAGTTGGGAGCGCGTTTTGGAACTGTAGTGAACAGTAGCTTTGAGCCTGATTTTTTTTGTCATTTTCGGTGTTGTTTTGGGGTGGTTGAGTTGGGGCTGTTGTAGTACGTTAAGAGAGCTTTCTAAGGACTATAAGACGGCTTGAAACAGAATTTTGTGGAAGAAGTTATAGCGCGACGAAGTTAGTGCATGGGCCGTGCCTAGCAGAAAACAATGGATTTCTGCTAAATGCGAGCTTTCATGGCGCATAGGTCTCGTTTCATCGACAAATGGGCCTAGTATAGGTGAGTCGTTATAAGAACGGAAAATGTCATAAATGGTCCCTAAACTTCATTTAATGTTCAATTTCATCCCCGCGCTTTTAATTTGCTTAATTTGGTCCCTGAACTTTTGTATAATATTCAATTTTATCCTTAAGCGTTCAATTTGCTCAATTTAGTCCTTGCACTTTCATTTAATGTTCAATTTCATCCATGAGCTTTCAATTTGCTCAATTTGGTCAATGAACTATTAACAAATGTTCCATCTAGTCCTTCCATTTGTTCAAACCGTTAAGCAATGACATGGATCATTAATTGATGACATGGAACTAAGTTGGATTACTAGAATTATGAGTCAATATATATCTTTAAAAAGGAAAACAAATTAGGGGTCAACTAGAGATGAGACACTGATAACAAAAGCATAGAGAATAAGTGGTTATGTATCTCTTTTTTGGATGGTGGCCACAATTTGACCTGTTTTAAAGGTAATTTCCATATGGATATTCCACATGTCCTTTTTTATTTTATATTTAAGAGACTAAAAGCCATGTAAGCCAATTTCGTTAACATTTGTTAACGAGCAATTTTAACTAACAGAATGACGAAATTGGTCAATTTTCAAATAGTCATGGACTAGATGGAACATTTGTTAATAGTTTATGGACCAAATTGAGCAAATCAAAAGCTCAAGGATGAAATTGAACATTAGATGAAAGTTCAGGGACCAAAATGAGCAAATCGAAAGCTCATGGATGAAATTGAACATTAGATAAAAGTTTATGGACTATTTGTGACATTTTCCCTTATAAGAATATCCTTTTTACTCAGCCTTTTGATATTATTTTTTCGTTAATTGTTAGGGATCTGAGTGTGTTGGTTTGAGTAAGCGTCGTAGTTGATTTTGGGTTTTTCCCAGGTGAGTGACACTATTTCTTCTTTGTATTTTAAACTCATGTTTTGAGAAAAATGGTTAATTATATATTCCATGAGTTGATAAAAAACATCTTTTGTTGCATAAAACAGGATCGAACTATTACTGCCATTTTGTTGTCTAAAATGAGTTATATTTCGAATTCGATTTGAATAGTTGTTTGAAAATGATTTGTGAAATTTTTTATGAAAGAATCATGAGATGTTTGAAAAAATGCTTTGATATTTATATATCAAATGCTTGAGTTGTGATATGACTTTCATTTTGATGTTAGATTATTGAATATTGTGATTGGTGGTTGATGCTCAATGTCTCTGTGAACCCTGAGGAGTGTATGGCTATGCACATACTAGTTTAAGATATTCTTGTGGGCCGAGCCACCGGTTAATAATAGGTGGAGACCTTACTCAAGGGGGAAATCTTGGTTGTCTTGTCACAGGCATTACGCATGACCATGGCTAGACATTTGAGCATGAATTGGTCAATGGAATAGACCATTGATATGTGATTTGAGTTTGGTCGATGGAATTGACCATCGATGTATGATTTGATGGGATTAATCAATGGAATAGACTATTGATATATGTTTTATGAGATTGACTAATGACTGAACCATTGGTATCTTCGGTATTTGAGTTATGATTATATATTATATTAAAGTGAGTTACGATTATGTTTTAAATGTGTATAGTGATTTATTGATCCGCTTAAAAGAAATATGTTACTCATTGAGTCGTCATAGCTCACTCCTATCATCTATTTGTTTTTTAAGTTCTTCAGCGAGTCGTGAGTAGGCGTGAGCGTTCATTCGAGGAGGACTTTTTTGGTGGAAACTTTTTTATTTGACTTATATAGTAGATAAGTTTATAAATTAGTCTTTGCAGAAGATATATGTTTTGGTTTGGTAGATTATACAAATACTCTAACATCGTAACCAAATGCCCTTTTTGTCATATAATATATATATATATATATATATATATATATATATATGTGTGTGTGTGTGTGTGTGTATGAATGTATGAATGTATATATGTTGATATCGGGCTGAATCTTGGTTATGTTGAGTTTGCGTCCTTTGTTGAAAGGACGGTTGTGTCATGCCCTTGGCTTTTTTTGTTGACCCGTTCCTTCGAGGTCTACATATTGAAGGATGTTTGAAGAAGCTGCCTCATTGGCTTCCTCTGTTGACCATCGACTAAATTGCGTTTGGCATGGACCAAATTGAAATCTAGCCCGCTTATTGCTCTCTAGAATTTGCCCAATCTCGTGGAGCTTTATTTGAGTAATGCCTTTGATGGGAAAACATTGGTTTTTTGGAGATAAAGGGTTCCCAAAGCTCAAAAAGTTATTCATTGCCAATTTGGAAAATCTTAGATTTGCATTGATGAATGGTTAGGCAATGCCTTGCCTTCAGAGTCTCATCATTGTTGGATGTAGGCACTTCGACTGGCAATCATTACTGGTTGTCATACGTGGCCTTGTGAACCTAAAGCATCTCCAATTCTATGAGATGCTAGAAGAATTTGCTCTTGCGTTCTATCCGTACAACAAGAATGTAAATGAGGAAGGGTAGAGCACTAGAGGGTGCTCGATTCTTATAATGTCACAAGGGTGAGGTAATGAGCTGCATTGAGGGTTACTCCTAAAGTTTCGTAGAATTGATGTATTGGCCCCAAGTTGATCCTAGAGGACCATCCTCACAAGAAATAAGATCCTTCTATGCTTTTATGATTACTACCATCAAATATATTTATCCGACAAAATACTTTTATCATTGAATTTACTACCATCCCATACTTCGGTATCTTCTTCTTCTTCTTCTTCCCCCATCATCATGAACTTTTTAGTGATCATTACATGTATTTCTTATTTTTCTACATTTATTGTAATATCTTGACCAAGTCACGAGTGGCGGAGCCTGAATAAATAAATAAATAAATAATTCAAGTTTTGGAAAGTCAAAGAGAATAGGAAAAAGGACACTCGGCTCATTTTAATCGAGAGCTCGCACAACAAACAGTGAAGGGGGAAAGGGGAGAAAGAAGAAGAAGAAAATGAGAGAGAGCGGGTTTGCGTATTTATGCTAAGGACGCCGCTGCCAAGCCAATTCAACTTCTTATTGCAATGTCTTGTACGTGCTTGCATTTCTCATTCTTCAAATCGAGTAAATTTTGAAAAAAAAAAATGTGAGAATCAAGCCGCAAAGTCCAATTTTTAAGTTGTCGAGCTATGAAATTTCATGGAAATGATAGTTTATGATGTTATGGAGCCGTGGGCTTTGACAAGATTCGTTTAGGCACAATGGTTTGATCGGAGTGAGAGTTTTAGGATTTCGTGTTCAAGTTTCGCGCTGCGAACATATTCAATAATCGTTTTGGATGAGTGATTTGTTAATGCATAGGAGTTGCATCATTAGTATTGAAGTTTAGTATAGCCAATTAGTCACTGGGGTAGTGATTTACTCGATTTAACGTTGTTTCTTGCTTGTTTGATAGGATTGCAAATTTAATGGTTCGAATAATATTTATTGTTTGGTCGTAGGCACTTCTAGGTGAGTGGTACTACATCTTCTTTGAATTTGTAAAATTCATGTCCCGTTAATGCTACATGATTATTTATCATATGAATTATGAAATTGCATCATTATGTATCATCTTTCTGTACAACAGTAGCTAAGCAATGAGAAATGGTATACTGCAAGAGTGCTATGAGGAGGTGATGGAACGTAACCCCGAAGTTTACTTCCTCTAGTGGGAACAGGATCATCGAGAGTGATATGATCTTAGCCCCTATTACTATAATATCATCAAGCTAGGTTATGTTCTTCCTGAAGTTTCATAGATCATAGTGATATATAAGGCTTGGTGAGTCCCCTTGGACCGTCATGGATCCCTAGAGGCCTATCAATATAAGAAAGAAGATCCTCTAATGTTTTTAAGATTTCTTCCACTATCAATATTTTTTTATCTAAACCTTTTAATTTTTTTTATCTTTGAATCTATTGCCCTAATGTCCCTAGGTGTTATCTTCTTCTTGTTGCTGTTATCTAATGTAGTGATTAGTACATTTGTTTTTTTATTTTTCTACATTTGTTAGATGAACTTTGATTTTGTTTTAGCGTAAATGGAGGCGAAATAGTGATTTGACTAAAGAAATGAGAGGAATTACAATTTTCCTCTTGATAAATGACATGTTAGGAATGTGTAGATGAAAAAATCGACAGAGGATTCACAAATGTGAAAAAATGAAATAACAAAGATTCACTTATGTGGTGATTAGTACATTTGTTTCTTATTTTCTGCATTTGTTGGATAAACTTTGATTTTGTTTTAGCCTAAATGAAGGCGAAAGAGTGATTTGACTAAAAAAATTATAGGAATTACAATTTTCCTCTTGATAAATGACATGTTAAGGATGTGTAGATGAAAAAATCGATAGAGGATTTTGTTGACACCCAAAATTTTATTGACATTTTAAACATCTATTTAGTTTGCATAAAAAAGAAAATAATTAAAAAAAAAGAAGATAAAAAATGCCAAAAGATAAAAAAAAAAAAAAAAAAAAAAAGAAAAAAATGAATGAAAACAAAAAAAAAAAAGAAGAAGACAAAAATGAAAAGGGGGAGGCCATTTGATTTTTTTTTTTTTTTTTTCACTCTTTGGGTTCTCTCTCTAAAACCGTTGGCGAGTGCTAATCAATCATAAACATATTGACCCGACGAAAAATGCAATGAAAATATTCCAGAAAAACAGTAACAGACAAAGGGGTAATACTATTGAATACGATGTAGAATGAAAGAGAATCCGCTGACTACTCCGGTGAAGTAGGAGAATAATCGAAATCATCAAAAGAACGAACAAGGAGGGATAAAAACGGTTGCCTTAGAGATAGGGTCCTTGGCCGGCGTCAAATGCCAATATTGGGTGTAGCTCTGTTATCTGATCTCGCGCAACTCGTTGAGCATACCTGCCTGTTCACTCGCTGGCCCTCTCTCTCAGATTCACTCTTCCTCTCTCTATAACTGCTCGATGGAGCTCTTCCATGGCAGATTAGAGGAAATCCTAGCCTCCGTTGCGTCCTCCGTCTCCACCATTGCTTCGGCCTGTTGTCTCCGGCACTAAGATCTGAAGTTGATCTCCACTTGCGATCAGTTTTCGTTTCTTCCATTGGGAGTTCCGCCGCTCGGAGGTTCGTGCTTCTAGATAGATAGAGTCGGAGGAGATGGAGAATGAGAAGAAATCGTCGGCGATGTTTCTAGCCTCGAAGATGAATAACTCGAAGCGGTCGTTGGCCTCGTTATGCTGATCCTCTTCGCGCTCGGCGTATTCCCATCCCCGATCGGTGACAGCCGCAGCTAAATCTCCTTTGTCGATCAGTGCAGCCATGGCTGTGACAAAATAGACGGACGCTCATCACCGCTGATCAAGACAATCGATGGATCCATCTGTCGACGGTCCCTAAGATACCATGAATCCAGTTTCCGTTCGAATTTATAACTGGTTCCAACCTCGTTATTGGACGATCATAAGACTCTTATTCTTCGTCTGGAGCTCTTGTTGCAGTAACCGAACCATCGATGAAAACTCATTCCCCTCCCTCCTACTCTGTTGTGGCAAGATCGGGTCACGACAGATTCACAAATGTGAAAGAATGAAATAACAGTCAAAGGTTCATTTATGTAGTGATTAGTACATTTGTTTCTGATTTTCTACATTTGAATGAACTTTGATTTTGTTTTAGCCTAAATGGAGGCGAAAGAGTAATTTGACTAAAGAAATGAGAGGAATTATAATTTTCCTCTTGATAAATGACATGTTAGGGATGTGTAAATGAAAAAAATCAACAGAGGATTTACAAATGTGAAAAAAAAAATGAATTTCCTCTTGATAAATGACATGTTAGGGATGTGTAGATAAGAAAATCGACAAAAGATTTACAAATGTGAAAAAAATGAAAAAACGGTCAAAGGAGAGTCCATTGGTCAAAATATTATATACGAAATTGATATTATATATTACTCTTTTTATAATAGGAAATCTTGTCTGCTTAAATAAAATTTCTTGTGTAAGTACTACGAAAAGGCCTGAAAACAAGTCTACATTGTCCCACTTAAGTAAAAAAAGAGAGTTCATTGGTCATTTGCCTTTCGCAATTTCGCTTTTCTCTTTTACCTCAGTTTGTTGAAATGATGTCGCTTTTAGGTCTTATGCGAGTATTTCCCCCGACAAATACTAATTATGTTCCACTTGAAACATCTAAGTTTGAGAATGACTAAAGTGCGTATCATTCCTAGATCAATTGGGAAACTCCAAAATGTGGAAACTCTAGATCTTAAACACGTGTTGGTTTTTAAGCTACTTGTGGAGATAACTAAGCTCATAAAACTACAGTATCTGTTGATATACAATTATGCATAAATGCTAATTTCTACACCATTTCCATTTGTTAGAGGATTTAAAGCTCCCCGGGGCATTAGAGCACTTGCATCACTACAAAAATTATCCTATGTAAAAACTAGAGGTGGTCGAGCAAGAATACAATGCAAGAGTTGGGAGCATTAAGTCAACTAACGAGGCTAGGGGTAACCTTCAATCAGTAAATGTTACTGTAGAAAGTGAGTATGAATTTATTGATTTGGATTTTCTATCTTCACCTCCCCCACTCCTCTGGATATATGTCGAAGGATGTCTAAAGAAGCTACCTCGTTGGCTTTCTCTACTAAGCAATCTGGTCATAGTGCATTTAAAATATAGCAGACTGAAATTAGGCCCCCTATTTACTCTCCAGAATTTGCCAAATCTCATGGAGCTTGATTTGGTTAATACTTTTGATGGGGAAAAATTGGATTTTGGGGATAGAATGTTTCCAAAACTCAAAAAGTTAGACCTCGTCGAAATGGAAAATCTGAGATTTGGTTTGCGAACATATTTAATAATCGCCGAAATGGAAAATTTAATGTTTTTAAGATTTCTTCCACTATCAATATTTTTTTATCTAGACCTTTCAATTCTTTTATCTTTGAATTTATTGCCCTAATGTCCCTAGGTGTTATCTTCTTCTTGTTAATGTTATCTTATGTAGTGATTAGAACATTTGTTGGATGAACTTTGATTTTGTTTTAGCATAAATGGAGACGAAATAGTGATTTGACTAAAGAAATGAGATGAATTACAATTTTCCTCTTGATAAATGACATATTAGGGATGTATAGATGAAAAAATCGACAAATGATTCACAAATATGAAAAAATGAAATAACGATGAAAGGTTCGCTTATGTAGTGATTAGTACATTTGTTTCTTATTTTCTATATTTGTTCGATGAACTTTGATTTTGTTTTAGTGTAAATGGAGGCGAAAGAGTAATTTCATTAAAGAAATTAAAGGAATTAAAATTTTCCTCTTGATAAATGACATGTTAGGGATGTATAGATGAAAAAATCGACAAAGGATTTACAAATATGAAAAAATGAAATAACAGTGAAAGGTTCGCTTATGTAGTGATTAGTACATTTATTTCTTATTTTCTACATTTGTTCGATGAACTTTGATTTTATTTTAGTGTAAATGGAGGCGAAAGAGTAATTTCATTAAAGAAATTAAAGGAATTAAAATTTTCCTCTTAATAAATGACATGTTAAGGATGTGTAGATGAAAAAAATCGATAGAGGATTAACGAATGTGAAAAAATGAAATAACAGTCAAAGGTTCACTTATGTAGTGATTAGTACATTTATTTCTTATTTTTTACATTTGTTGGATGAACTTTGATTTTATTTTAGCTTAAATAGAGGCGAAATAGTGATTTCACTGAAGAAATGAGAGAAATTAAAATTTTCCTCTTGATAAATAACATGTTAGGGATGTGTAGATGAAAAAATCGACAGAGGATTCACAAATGTGAAAAAATGAAGTAAAAGATTTACTTTTGTAGGGATTAGCACGTTTGTTTCTTATTTTCTGCATTTGTTGGATAAACTTTGATTTTATTTTAGCATAAATGGAAGCGAAAGAATAATTTAACTAAACAAATGAGATGAATTATAATTTTCCTCTTGATAAATGACATGTTAGGGATGTGTAAATGAAAAAATCGACAGATGATTCACAAATATGAAAAAATGAAATAATAGTCAAAGGTTCACTTATGTAGTGATTAATATATATTTTTTTTATTTTCTGCATTTTTTGGATGAATTTTGATTTTGTTTTAGTCTAAATGAAGGCGAGAAAGTGATTTGACCAAAGAAATGAGAGGAGTTATAATTTTCCTCTTGATAAATGACATGTTAGTGATGTGTAGATGAAAAAATTGACAAAGGATTCACAAATGTGAAAAATTAAAATAACAGTAAAATATTTACTTATGTGGAGATTAGTACATTTATTTCTTATTTTCTGCATTTATTGGATGAACTTTAATTTTGTTTTAGCCTAAATGGAGGCGAAAAAGTGATTTAACTAAAAAATGATAGGAATTATATTTTTCCTTGGATAAATGACATGTTAAGAATGTGTAGATAAAAAAATCGACAAATGATTGACAAATGTAAAAAAATGTAATAACAGTGAGAGGTTCACTTATATAATGATTAGTACATTTGTTTCGTATTTTCTGCATTTGTTTGATAAATTTTGATTTTGTTTTAACCTAAATAGAGGCGAATGAGTAATTTGACTAAGGAAATGTGAGGAATTATAATTTTCCTCTTGATAAATGACATATTAGGGATGAGCAGATGAAAAAATTGATAGAAGATTCACAAATGCAAAAAAAATAAAAATGAAATAACAATAAGAGGTTCACTTATGTAGTGATTAGTACATTTGTTTATGATTTTCTGAATTTGTTGGATAAACTTCAATTTTGTTTTAGCTAAATGGTGATGAAAAAGTGATTTAACTTAAAAGATAAGATGAATTACAATTTTCCTCTTGATAAATGACATGTTAAGGATGTGTAGATGAAAAAATCGATAAAGGATTCACAAATGTAAAAACTTGAAATAACAAAGGTTCAATTATGTGGTGATTAGTATATTTATTTCTTATTTTCTGCATTTGTTGGATGAATTTTAATTTTATTTTAGCCTAAATGGAGGCGAAAGAGTGATTTGACTAAAGAAGTGATATGAATTATAATTTTTCTCTTAATAAATAATAAGTTAGGAATGTGTAGATAAAAAAAATCGACAAATGATTCATAAATGTGAAAAAATGAAATAACAGTAAAAGGTCCACTAATGTAGTGCTTAGTATATTTGTTTATTATTTTTTTGCATTTGTTGGATGAACATTGATTTTGTTTTAGCCTAAATGGAGGCGAAAGAGTAATTTGACTAACGAAATGAGAGAAATTATAATTTTCCTCCTGATAAATGACATTTTAAGGATGTGTAGATGAAAAAATCGATTCTCAAATGTGAAACAATGAAATAACAGTCAAAGGTTCACTTATGTAGTAATTAGTACATTTGTTTCTGATTTTCTGAATATGTTGGATGAACTTTGAGTTTGTTTTAACCTAAATAGAAGTGAAAGAGTGATTTGACTAAGGAAATGAGAAGAGTTATAATTTTTCTCTTGATAAATGACATGTTAGTGGTGTGTAGATGAAAAAATTGACAGAGGATTCACAAATGTGAAAAATTGAAATAACAGTGAAAGGTTCACTTATGTGGTGATTAAAACATTTATTTCTTATTTTTTGCATTTGTTAGATGAACTTTAATTTTTTTTTTAGCCTAAATGGAGACGAAATAGTGATTTGACTAAAGAAATGATATGAATTATAATTTTCCTCTTGATAAATGACATGTTAGGGATGTGTAGATGAAAAAATCGACAGAGGATTCACAAATGTGAAAAAATGAAGTCAAAGGTTCACTTATGTAATGATTAGTACATTTATTTCTTTTTTTCTGCATTTGTTAAATAAACTTTGTTTTTGTTTTAGCCTAAATGGAGGCTAAAGAGTAATTTGACTAAAGAAATGAAAGGAGTTACAATTTTGCTCTTGATAAATGACATGTCAGGGATGTATAGATGAAAAAATTAACAAAAGATTTACAAATGTGAAAAAAAAAATGAAATAATAGTAAAAGGTTCACTTATGTAGTGATTAGTACTTGTATTTCTTATTTTCTAAATTTATTAGATGAACTTTGATTTTGTTTTAACCTAAATGGAAGCGAAAGAGTGATTTGACTTAAAAAATGATAGGAATTATAATTTTCCTCGTGATAAATGACATGTTAGGGATATGTAGATGAAAAAATCGACGGAGGATTCATAAATGTGAAAAAATAAAAAAACAGTCAAAGGAGAGTCCATTGGTCAAAATATTATATACGAAATTGATATTATATGTTACTCTTCTTTATAATAGGAAATCTTGTCTGCTTAAATAAAATTTATTGTGAGCGTTACGAAAAGGCCTGAAGGGGCAAGTCTGCATTTTCCCACTTAAGTAAAAAAGGAGAGTCCACAGGTCATTTGCCTTTTGCAGTTCCGCTTTCCTCTCTCACCTCAGCTTGTTGAAATGATGTCTCTCTTAGGTCTTGTGCGAGTATTTCCCCCGACAAATACTAGTTATCAATTGGGAAACTCCAAAATGTGGAGACTTTGGATCGTAAACAGAAGTTGGTCTTTGAGCTACTTGTGGAGATAACAAGCTCATAAAATTACAGCATCTGTTGGTATACAGTTATGCACAAATGACAATTTCTACACCCTTTCCATTTGTTAGATGATTTACAGCTCTTCGGGACATTAGAGCGCTTGCATTACTACAAAAATTATCCTGTGTAAAAGATGGAACTGGTCAAAGCAAGAACACAATACAAGAGTTGGGAACATTAAGTTAACTAACGAGGTTGGGGGTCATGGACCTGAACACAGTTGATATAAAGGAACTATGCCGCTCCGTTGAGAAGCTGACCGACCTTCAATCAATACATGTTACTTAGAAAGTGAGTATGAATTTATTGATTTAGATTTTCTATCTTCACCTCCCTCACTCCTCCGGGGTCTATATGTCGGAGGATGTCTAAATAAGCTACCTTGTTGGCTTCCTCTGCTAAGCAATCTGGTCAGAGTGCATTTAAAATATAATAGACTGAAATTAAGCCCCTATTTGCTCTCCAAAATTTGCCAAATCTCATGGAGCTTGATTTAGTTAATAGTTAATGCTTTTGATGGGGAAAAATTGGATTTTGGGGATAGTGTTCCCAAAGCTCAAGAAGTTAGATCTCGCCGAAATGGAAATTCGAGATTTGTGTTGATAACCCAACCTCGTTTGTATCACCACATATTGGTTTTCAATTTGTTCTTCCTGTTGTTTCTCGGCAAACCAATCAGGCAGTTTTCTATAAACTTGCGAAGCATGAAAACATCAGTGCCACACAAAATGGTCAACAAAAGTCGAACACAGATTTGGCCGCACAAAATGGTCAACAAAAGTCGAACACAGATTTGGCGCCGAACAAAAGGCCCTTCTCTCTTTCTCAAGTGTTATGCGTAAACAATGTCCAATTTCAGCAGACCTCTCTCCCTTCCAGTCTCTGCAGGTCCTCTCGCCTTTCACTACATCCTTTGAACTCCACAATCCAAAACAGAACTTGGTAATAGAAAACTAAACAATCACCGAAAACTTCAAGAACCCAGATAGGAAAACACTCTGAACAAATCAAATTAGTAGATCAAAGGGCTTGATGAACAAATTCACTCCTTTCTCGTTTCAGACCATGTGACGGCAAAAAAACCAAAAAGGTTGGAACTTCGGCGCGAAATTAGAAGTACGAAAGAGAGCCCCTAAACCGAACCTTGAATTGGGGCAGGCCAAGACCTACCCTCGATGCGCTTGATCCCGTACATGAGCAAAGAAGACCATGGCTGGTGCATCGTTAGGCACGGGTTCCGGTAATTCCCCTGGTTCCGACTCGCATCGCTATTTTCCTTCTTCACTTTCAACAAACAAAACTTTGGGTTTTCGGTGCTGCGCGGTTTTCTGGGGCTGCGCGGTTTTCTCGAGAATCGAAGGAAAGATTTCTAGGAATCGGAAAGAAGTCGGACAAAATTCCCGCGAGAAGCCGCTAACTTCTACGCTCGGTGTTTTTGGTTTTCTTGCTCCTTCTCTTAATTGCGATTCTAGGTTTGCTTCCCAATTTGCTAAAATATATTAAAAATTTTAAAAAAAATTCCGACATTGAAGAAATTATTAATACAGAATAGAATAGATGGCAAAATCGCCAAAGCACCCATTTCAGATATTGTTTCTTGAAATTCAGACTTCAAGTTTCAATCCACTTAATCATTCTCAGATTCAGTCTTGATTGTGACATCCTTAAATTCGAGTTCTCTAAGGGATAAACGGATGTGAATTTCGTCAATGCATTGTTGGTTGATCTCACTCGGAATTGATCACTCCTGAGATACTGACTGTGAGGGGAAAGGCTAACGAGGACAGAACTCGTACGACTAAAGAACTTGACCTGGGAAAACGACTTGACCGTGAGACTTGCGTGAGGACGATCCTGTAGATAAGTAGGCCGATTTCAAGGACGACTAGAAATCGATTCGCGGACATAACATAATAAAACGATGGGTGATTCCGTTTACTGTTATCGAACCCGCGAATGACCCTATGTCGATCCTCAATAATCGTGTTCTTTGAAATAAGAATCTGTCCTCCGTAATTTCATGTAGTCAAGGACGTCCATATGTCGAGAAGTCTTGAACGTGGTTTGGCACGAGTCGGTTACACGTGAATTCTCGAAGCCGCCTGTAAGTCTGAGTTGTACCCAAACTGGCATTAAGGCGAAATTGACATGGCATGAGAACCCAAGATTGGACTTCGAATTATCATGAATGTTCGGGACGGACTGTGGATGAAGCTATTTCGACGGTCGACAACACCAGTTAAGCCGAGTGTTTGAAAAAGGGACTTTCGGACCGAGGAAATGAGCCTATGAGGAAGTGGGCCGGGTCAAGCCAATGTGGGCCTTAGGCCCAAGGTGGGACAACCACCATAGTGGGCCCAAGTCAAGCAAGTAAGCCCATTGGGTCCAAACCAACTATTTCTCCTTCTAAGCCCATTACCAAACCTTAAGCCCATTTGAGCCCAATCAAGCCCATTTCTTAGGCCCATACATCAATTTTAGCCTAAGGATAGATTGGTAATTTGTGCAAGGTGAAAATGACCAAATTGCCCCTAAAAACATTTGGATAAGGGCAAAGGAAGAGAGAGAAAGATGAGGTCATGTGCATAGGGATTTGGGGCTTTCATGAGGCTTGACAACAGCTCTCCCATCACTCTCTCTCCCCTCCATTAGCCCCAAACCATCGAGCTCTCTCTCTCCCTCGTTCTCCCTCTCTTCTTGCTTTTGTTCTAGTTGACCTTCCTCCATAAAGCTGAGTTCATTGTTGGCTTCTCGGACGAATCAGCTCCCGTGCCACCCACCATTATCTTCAAGACACCCAGACCGTCCACCCTGACTTGGCCATTCGCCGGTTGGAGCCGCCGTTTGACCCGCCGACCGGCCATAAGCCAACGGCAGTCAAACTGCCTGGCTCTATTATGCTCCAACTGACCTTCTTGCGAAAACTCGAGTTGTTCGTTGCCTTCCCGTGAGAATCAGCCCATGCTCCACCCACCACCGTGTTGAGAAGGCCCAAACCATACGGACGAGCCCGACCGCTCGCCAAACGGAGCCGCCGGCCGACTCATCCGCCAGCTGAAAGCAGCCCTTCGTTGGACCGCCTAGAGTCCGCCTGGAGTGAACTGTTTCGCGTTTTCAGCCTGGTTTCTCCCATTCCGACCCTTCCTTCACCTAGCTTAGCTACCAGCCACTCTCCCTTGACCCCTTGATGCCGCCGGTTGCCAGCCATCCCCTTGCCGGAGCTCCGACCAAGCCGTTCAACCTCTCTCCTCCTCTGCTATTCGATTTCCAGGAGTTTAAGTGGGAGTCCGAATATGTGGCTGCTGTTCCAGCCTCGGGATCGCCTTGGATCGTCGTGGTGAGGTCCCCGAGTGTAGCCTCCGTCGTCGCCGTCACGTTCGTGTCTCCGGCCCGTTTAATGGGTGAGTTTAGCTCCTAATCCTTTGATTAGTGCCTAAACTTGCTTTAGGGTTGGTTTAATTAGTGTTGATTCTAGTTTAGGAGATTTAATTAAGCTATATTATTCCTAAGATAGGTGGTTAGATTAGTTTAGTTTAATCTTACTTTATTGGCCTAAATGTGGTTTATGTGCTTAATTAAGCTTGGTTAACCTTGATTGATTAATTACTTGCTTTAATTAGTGTTTTTAATGATTTTTGGATTTAATTTATTAGTTATTTAATTCTGAAAATTTACTGTTCACGCGACACTGTTCACGAAACACTATTCACAAAACACTATTCACCTGAGAATGAAAAGTGTCTAATTTCATGGGTTTTGGTCTTATGAGGTGATTTGAGTATATAAATGCATGAGCATCTGTATGAATTGAGTGAATTTCACAAAAAGGGAAACATGCTTTGTCCGAGGGACACCAAAATGGACCGCCTTTAGGAGAAAATGATTTGTAAGTGTATATGCAAGCATGTGTGCATTGGCTAAGTGTCCAAAGATAAAAAGGGAGATGTAGTAGTGTGCTTGCGTGATCATTGAGTTGAATCTGTCCCCCGCTGTGTGTTGGGTGGGCGATGCTCCTATGTGAAAAGCCCGTGCTTGTGTGGCGATAATTAATCGTGCCTATGTGGCGTAATATCATGCCTGTGTGGCGTAGGATCATGCCTGTATGGCGTAGAACGTGCCTGTGTGGTGTAGATTGTGCTTGTGTGGCCGTATTACTGTGTGTTGGGTACTCATGCCTGTGTGGCGATAATCAATTGGAATGCATGATAAGTCATGCCCGTGTGGCCATATTACCGTGTGTTGGGTAATCGTGCTTGTGTGGCGATAATCAATTGGAACGCATGATAAGTCATGCCTGTGTGGCCGTATTTCTGTGTGTCGAGTATCGTGTCATTATGGTCGAAAGTAATTGGAATGCATGAGTGGATCATATTGTTTATGGCACACGCGCATGGATCGATAACGTGCAAGGTGTGGCAATGGCCAGGTGAGATCGCTTGTGACACGATTCGTATGTGATTGATGAATTGCATCATCTAATGGCCATGTGCATTGCGTGTATCGTGCTGAGTTATGACGTGCAAGGTATGGCATGCCAAGTAAGGTTGCATGCGAAGCGACTGTCGATTGTTGGTTGTTTGTTTGTTTGTGGGGTGGTTCTGAAGAGATACCCCGAGTTGAGTTGTTGTTCTAATCGGGGGATTAAGGGGAGGAATCGCTGAGATTTATATCTCACTGGTTATTGTATAACCATTTTCAGGTCCCTAGTGTGCAGAACCCAGAGCTTGAAGCGGAAGAGTCAAGATCATAGGTGGCTTGGTAGTTCTTCCTAAGATAGACCTTCTGTGTGTAAGAACCTGAGGTGTTTTTGAAAGTGTGATTTGATTTGGGAAATTATTATCCTGCTTTTCTATCCCCCTTTGTTATTGTTAGGGATTAGTTAATTCGCTTCGACGAGTCCTAGGAATGTCGTAAAATTCTATCGACCACCGAGGGATGTGCGTGCGCTCGAGGTTCGGGGCGTAACATTGATAGTGTGGCAAAATGAATAGATAGATCTTAAAAGCAAGTAGCCGACATGGCAAATTCAACATTCCCACGGAGATGGGGCATATTTTACAGGGAAGTGGATGATGTAGAGCTTGCCAAATGTAGTATAAGCCAATTATTCAAAGTCAGTTTCACCGAAATTGTCCAAAAATTCCTATCTTGAAGCTCCTTGATAGCCAAACACGATTTGGATTTGATGGAGAAGCCTACCACTGTGTTTGGTTTGGTGAGATAGGTCTTGCTTTCCAGTAGTTTGGAAGTCATTCTAGATACGAGTTCAAATTTCTAGCCATTCCTCAACTTTAGAAAGCCTTAGTTTGTCTAAAACTTAGATTTGGGCATGCCGTGACTTAAGATAATGCCGGGTGTTACTCCAATTAGCACTGTGGTGAATCGATGGCAATGGACTGACCCAAATAAGTGGTAGCAATGGCTCCGTCGCGGGTGCAAAACTCTTATTATAACTCGGTTATAATCATGTTGATGAATGGTTATGATCATGTTGGTCAATTGAGTCCATTTAAGAACCTTCTCATTGTACAATGATGAAAACAAATCTAGAGTGTGCTTGGTGTAGAGGTTGGACCGCCGAACTATTTTGTCTTAGTAAAAGCAGATTACTATCTGCTTGGAAAGAAGAAAAAAATGCACCTCTATGGAAGTTTAAAAAACTGATTTACTAAGAAATGCGTTTGAAGGGCCTTTGGCATTCTAAATAATCGCAATCTACTAGTTTTATAAATCGATCTTCATAAGTCCAGCATTCTCCAACCAAATTTATGGTCATTAAGGGAAACGAAGCTTATTTAGAGAACACAAACTTTGGCATTGTATTCGGATGATATCTTGATTAATTTCCGTAGGATAGAACTAAATCTTAAATGACCCCACTAAGGCAAAATTAAGTTTACGGACGCAACTTCATCATCGATCTAAGCTCTTCTATATGTTGTCCCCACTATTAGTGTTTTCTTAATTCCTATGTATGAACAACACGACTTTGGTTCTGGCGAGTATGAGCGTTACAATTGTTGTTTGGTGTTAGATTTGGGTCCCCATTTCGAACTCCCATCATAAACGGATTTGCTTTTAATTTTTTTTCCCCATGCCCACCTCTTGTAGGTAATGCAAATCATTTGACCCAATCAAGTACTCTCGGTCAAAGAATTAAAGTTGTTCTCGAGATTGAGTCGATCACTTAAGAAAAATTTAGCAAAGAAAGTCTTAATTCTATTATACGGATATTAATTCAGTCTTAAATATTTTGATTTGATCAATTTAGTCTTGAACTTTTTGACAATTTGCCAATATAATCATTCCAAGCAAAATTGATATGAAATTGCCGACTTGAACATTGATCATCCTACGTAACATGGCAAATAGTTGACGTGAAGAATTTTTTTTACATTTTTTAAAATTTTTCTAAATTTTTATAATCTTTTAAAATTTTCTTTTCCTTTTTTTCCTCCACCGATCGTTGCCGTGTTGGGCTATGGCAATGGTGAGATCCAATAAGGTCGAGCTTCACTAGAGGCTAGCAAGGTTGACCCTTACTAGATTCGACCCTCACCCTTGCTCGTGACTGGTCATTGGTTTATCATCAAGCCTTAGCAACTAATGAAGGAAGAAGAAAAATTAAAAATCAAAAATCAAAAATTAAAAAAATTCAGGAAAAAAAACAAAAAAAAAATTGTCCATGTCAGTAGCATTTGTGCCATGTAAAATGACTAGTGTCATATTAGTGATTTTTGCAAAATTAGCCACAATGACTACATTAGTAAATCATTAAAAGTTTAAAATTATATTAGTCAAATTAAAAGATTTAGAAATAAACTGATATCTATACAATAAGTTGAGGATTTCTTTTGTATTTGTCCCACCTCCTCATGCATGTCTCTCCGTCGACCTTCCTTCATTACATATAATAAACTAAGTTAATCGAACATATATATATATATGCTATATAAAGAAGTAGAACATTATATCTACCAATTCTATCCATAAAACTACAAGCAACACTCTAAAAAGGGTCACACGGTTCGTCACTGGCTGATGATTCATGGGCTACTTCTACTTGCCATGTTCATGGGAAAAGCCTCTCCAAGAGAAGCTTTTTTTGGGCACCAATGCCATCTGCAAAAAGAGTTTACTCTACAGGTTTATATGAGCTCAAGCTTGCTGTGATCAAGGTGACCGCAAGGTCGCCACCCCCTCCGCCGATGGTCAGCGCTACCAACAAATACAAGAACGTCACGTATTCGCCACTGCCACTGTCACTGTAAGCAGATGGCTTGCACCATGGCCATGAAAATTACTCATTCAATCAAATAAGAGCACGTCCAATCCGCTTGCAGGTGTAGAGGCATTCTAGTTTAAGAGGAGGACTGTATCGAACACTCCGTATAATGCCCATCCCACCGAGGTACTGTTTTGTGAGATCTACACTACAAGAACTTGTGGATCACAATGCTCTAGGAAGAAGCAATAGCATTAACAGAGAAGAAGTCCACGCTTTTCGTGTTCGATAAATTTCTTGTTTCTCTTTATTTTTGTTGCAACCGAGAGCACTCCTCCAATGATCACGAGAATTACCAATTACCAATCTGTACGAGGTTACTACCACGGCCATATGCTCATAAATTTATCTTATGAGATATTTTGTTTGCATATAATCATGCTAAGAATTTTTTAAGCATAGTTATTATCTTTTTGCATTGCTTACTCTCATTTTGGCTTCCTCCATTCTAACTTAAACCACGCGCCCATAGTTGACTGGATTATGAGTTGACTAGTCACGAGTGGCCAATTGCCAACTCCGTGAATGACAAATGCTGTTGTCGGCAGGAATCATCAATGCGGCAGAGCAATAATTGCCACTGCGGCCGAACGAAATGCAGCTGGCTTTTCTTGGCAGTCGGCTTAGGTAGCGCAATTATTGTTGTACCATTAGAGTGGAGAAGTCACACGAAGACTTCACCAAATAGAGGATGAGCTTAACGCCCTATCTCCTTCTTGCCCGAGTTTTGATCCCGTGAAATCAGTGAGCAAGAGAAATGACAGAATCTGCAGTATACCGTTTGGTCGAGAAGCTTGCAACGTTGGTTAAGAAAGAGGTAAAACTATTGAAAGGGGTGAGTGGAAAAATTGAACACATCAGAGATGAGTTTGAGCGCATGAAGACCTTTTTGACATAACTTCAGCTAGTTAACTCCTCACGAATGAGTTACTATGCATCATATTTAGTTTAATTACCTGTTTTAGGTACTTCAGATATATCAGTTCTAAGCATACGTCATAATAAAATAGGAAAATTATCAAGTGAATCGGATGTATGCTTTGTGTCCATCCGAACTACCATCCTCATGTGAAATTCATTGCGATCTACAAGTTTTAGTTGTGCAAATGGATCCAGAGTTTAGGCATCGATCTCATGCCATAATACTCATTGCGATGAGCATTATAGTCCTCCTTATAAATTAGAGTGCCTTTCCAATGCAATAAATGTGAAATTTTTCCAATTTCCCAAGGTTATGGGACGACTTAAATTGGTTGCTTGGACATATTAATTATCCTAACCACAACGGATCAAAAGATGATGTCTAGTAGCTGATTTTAGTTACTTACACAAAATATATGTGGTAAGGATCAATGTCCTCCAACAAAGCAGATCTAGCACATAAATCGGTTCAAACACTTCTTCAAACTGGACAACCCAAAAACACGGAACTAGGTTAGATGATTAGGACCTGTACTTTATCCATTTCTCATCTCAAGTTGACCATCCACCTTGCCTCCACGAACCGTGAATAGGCTGATTCGGAGGTACCTAGGCAAAGCAGGGCAGCAATGGTTCAGGGGTCATTCGCCATGCCACTCAAGCAATTTGACGGGCTACTAACAAAAAGACTTGTCTCAACAACTTCACTAAGTTTAAATCACACAAAAAGCCAACGTTAGAGGAGTAACTCCATACTAACCCTTTGAGAAAATGTCAAACTTTTTTTCCTAGGAAAACAGAGATACGTTTTTTCCTGAGATACATAAGGCCTCAGATCGAGATCAATGTTTCATCCACAAGGCATTTTCTGGGGATGCAAGAAGGCAAGGGCCTTAACGAGAGAAGAATTCTACGGTACGTTCCGGCCAAAGTTACACTAGGCGTTTGTCTCGCCTGCTTCCACTGCTGACTGCATTGTAAGTTGACGAGTCACAGGAGTAGGAAATTGCCAGGTCTCACTTGTCGGCTGGAATCATCAATGCAACAGCAGTGCAATATAAAAATCTGCCACTAGGGTCCAATAAAATGCGGCTGGCTTTACTTGGCAGTTTGATTAGAAGCGCAATCAGTGTTGTACAGTGGAGAAGCTGGGGAGACGTAGCCGAGTCGACGAGCTCAAGCCCATTTGCATGTTCATTCACGGGTAAAGGAGTCTTTTCTCAGCTCGCGATGGAAAAAAAACCAATATAATCCAGAAAAAAAAAGATAAAATATCAAGTCAATGATGGGGACATATAAGTCAATCACTGCCGGTCGAGTGGTGGGTCCTACGTCAATCTTTTCATTTTCATTTTTATCTTTGTTTTGACTTTTTCAATATGGCCAGGACTACTTAATTAGCACCAAACTATGACATGATATGTTGAACACGCCATTCACAAACCAAGGTGGAGTTGACAGTAAAGTATTTTTGCCCTTGTATGGAATCAAGCAAATTATTCTATGTGATTTGATCTTGTAAAGAGGTCACTTCAGCAAATCATCTCTATAGTGAAAGGCAAAATTACAAAACTTCCGAGTAAGAACTCCGAACGTTCCCCATTTGATTGAACATCTACTTGCAAACTAAAAGCAAAGGGAAAGCCAGCGTAGAGAGAGCAACGGAGAAGAAGAGAGAATGACTAAAGACTTCTCAAATCTCTAAAGCCCAATCCGCACCTGTGATAATCACCCAATGGACTCAAGTATGGCCTACTTAGCACTACTCAAGCACCCAGCATTTTCTTAAAATTAAAGAACTTTGCAATGGGGCCCAAACACGGCTGGCTTTACTCTGTTAGCTCGATCATAGGAAGACTTTGCTGAGTAGATGAGCTCACAGCGCATTTGGATGTTCATTCAAAAGAATC
This sequence comes from Eucalyptus marginata, assembly GCA_014182565.1. Lineage (NCBI taxonomy): Eukaryota > Viridiplantae > Streptophyta > Magnoliopsida > Myrtales > Myrtaceae > Eucalyptus > Eucalyptus marginata. The sequence continues at coordinate 46,889,642 of CM024592.1, read as the reverse complement.
CTTTCTTTCGGCTTCAAACGGTACTAGATGAGCTCCATGCACATTTGGATGTTGGAAATAAACATTTCTTATTGGTCAAAATGGAATACCAATTCAAAATGTATTGATGGTGTATGATTTCAACATGCGCCTTATCTATGTTGGGGATGGACATTTCTCCATGCACATTACTTTTTAATATTTCTAAACTATTCTTTTATGAGGATGAATTCCCACAATTATTTTAATGAATGTTTCATTGCACTATTTTCTTTTGTATGAACAATGACAACTACATGGACAGAGCAGAATTTCCATCCTTCTGGGAATCAATTTACATTCTTATAATTGAAGGCCAACCATGTTTAGCAGTTGGTAGCCACCGTGCTCAAGTGTTTTTGCTCGTTACGGGCATTTTAGTATGTTTGTTTCTTCTCCGTCTCTCTCTAAATTTGATTTTCCCAAAGCTGGTGACTTTGCTTTTAATAGGAGACAATAGGTTTCTTCTATTTTGAATTACGCCGAGGATATTCGGCCTGCGACGGAAGACATGGAGAGATTGTCTTGAGTTGAGATAAACAGCTTTTAAGTGCATTCACAAGTTTGTTGTACAACTCATTCCTCTAGCAAAATGATTCATGTAATATTTAATAAATGGTTTACGGAAAAGAGGTGACAATTTTTTGAGGAAAAATTCTAATGACGGATCATAGTAAAAACGAACGAAAATCTGTCATCTTACTTTTTCGATCATAATTGTAATCAATCTTTATCGCTATGTTCTTGTTATTCTAATTTTAATTTAACATGATTCTTGTTCATTTATGAGAGTGGATGTGTGCTATAGAAAAAGGGGTAGAATCGGACGATTAGTACTGGTGATCCCTATTTCGAGTTGGCAAGCCCATCAGCAAAACCCATTCAAGGTGTGGGTAAAAATATCTCTTCAAAAAATCGTGATCTTGTGAAAGAGGGGGATCATTTTACTACTAACCTAACCTATTCGATGGTGGAAACGAGCATCAATCGATTACTTGATTCAAAGGAAAAAATTGGATGTGCCATTGATGCAAATTGGAAACATATATTGGATCTATGAAGAAGCATGCCTCTTGTCTCTCCCCCGTCATGATGAGCAAATACTAACCCACCCTTAAAGTTAAAACAAAATACTTTTTTTCCCTTCATCTTATCATTTTGGAATTATTTATGTCTTGTTCATAAAAGAATTTGAAATGAAGATTCGACATCTCATAGTCTCACATCAAATGAAAGAGGCATTATTAAGTTATTCGTAAGTCAATACTTACCTTCAAATGATCAACACCTAATGTTGACCAGCACGGATTGATATAGGGAATATTACAAAGCATAAGGAGAGAAAAGAGGCGAAAAAAGTACAGGTTATGCATCTTTGTCAATGGAAAGGAACTTGTATCGAAGAAGGGCAGAATCAATTTGTGAGGATTATCAGCACATTGCTACAGTTAGTCCCTTACGTAACAGAAATTGCAATAGTGAAGTTAGCAAGAAAAGGGAGGTGGAGGTGAGAAAGCCAAATATAATTAAGGATGATTAATTTCGAGCATGAAGAACATCAATCTTGTGCTTACTATCATTTCGCAACAGCTCATTATCTCCACAACATTTTAGAAAGAATGATCGTCCTCGATAATTGCATGGCTCACTAAGTTCAAGTCATCACCTATTTAGGTATTTCGAATATAACAGTTTCAAGTGCAAGTCATGATATAATATGGAAATTATTGTACCAGATGGGTCTATATATGCCTTGTGCTTATCGAAACTATTAAATTTGATAAGTCTCATGCGTAATTCTTTGTGTTGAACAAGTGTTAGGGGTGCAAATGTATCAAGAGTCTATCACTAGGCTCAAGTGATTATACCTTAGTAGGATGGGTATTGCAGTCCTCCTTTTAAATGAGAATGCTTCTGCACTACAATATATGCAAGCTTTCTCAAATTTCTCGAGATCGTTGGGTGACTTAAATTTATCACTTGGACATATTGATTATCTTAATCATATCGGATCAAAGTAAGATATTCCATAGCTGATTTTAATTATTTAAGAGGAGAAATGTGGCACGGATCAAGCCCCCACAATAAAGTAGATCTTGCACATAAATCAATTCAAGTTCTTCTTCAAATTGGACAACCCAACCAGTTAGAATAAAGCACATCTGATTAGAACTTGTACTTTATCATTTTCTCATTAGCAATTGCTTCACGAACCGAGATTACGTTGATTCAAGAGAACCTAGGTGGAGCACGGTGGCAAATAATGGAAGGATTTGATTTGACAATTTCAATAAGTTAGAAAATTTGACGAGACAAAAAGTGAAACTTAGAAGATTAAATTGTAGTCAACCCGTTAAGAAAAAATGTCAATTTTTTATCTGAAGATATAAAAGCCTTTACTCTGGATGCATAAGGCCTGATATCAAAATATAATCATCATCCAAAAGGTGCTTTTTGAGTCGCACGAAGCAACAGCTTTAACCAAGAAGAAATCCACAGTGTGTTCTGGTGGAAATTATCCAGAGAAATATTTAAAGCAGAAGAAAACAAGGTGCAACTTGCAAGTTAAATATATTTTTCTTCAAATGTTCTATAAAATCCTCATTAATAAATAAATAAAAATAGCATGAGTACAATATTTTCCAATAACATGCTTTAGGTTTCAAATTTGAGGAGAAATAGGAAACACAGAAAACGAAAAAAACAAAAGAAAAAGGAAGAACCCCACAAAGAGTATGTTAAGCCCCAGTGAAAGGGAATTCCACATTGCCCCATTGCTGTTTAAAAATCTCCACACCTACCCTGCACTAACAACTTAAGCTTTCAAGAGGAGACCTCATAATCATCATTATATTAACCATACATGAGATTAAACATAGCAAGTGCCGTAACTTTCGGACAATGTTTACTTGAATGTTATAATTCCGCAAGCCCATCTATCTGGGTACATATAGATTTTGGAGCATAAAAAGTGGACAAAATTGAGCTTCTCATTCAAACGTGAGAGAACATCTCACAAGAAAAATCAAAGCTGGTTAGGAAAATTACGAAATGAAGATGCAAAGAATGTGGAATCTAAAGTGAAACAAGTTAGTCAATTATTGTGATGAATTAGTCAAGTCTTCGCATTGAAAGTTACCCAATTGCAGTTTTCAAAGGGAAATGATGGTAAGAGACTTTTCTCATAGAGCTCGCCATGGAAAAATTATCAATATAATGCAGGAAAAGAAAACCACAAAATATTGGGTCTACGATGGGGACAGATAAGTCATTCACTGCCGGTCAAGCGGTAGGCCCTGTGCTGGTCTTTTTATTATTTTTTTCTTTTTACCTTTTCTCCGAATTTTTTAACACGGCGTGGATTACTTAATTAGCACCAAATCATGACATGATTCATTGAACACGCCATTGACAATTCGAAATGGAGTTGTCAGCAAAAATTTATTGCCCTTGCATGGAATCGAGCAAATCATTCGACGTGATTCAGTTTTGTAAAGATGTAACTTCAGCAGCTTATGTCTATAGCGAAAGACAAAATTACGAAACTTCCGAGCAAGAACCTAGAACATTTCCCATTTGACGGAACGTCTATTTGCAAACTAAAGGCAAAGGGAAGCCAGCGTAGAGAGAGCGGCGGAGAAGACCAGAGAATGACTGAAGACTTCTCAAAATTCTAAAGGGTGGGCCCCAATCTGCGCCCGTGACCATCACTCCATGGACTCAAAGTATGGCCTTACTTAGCACGTCTCGAGCACCCAATATTTTCTCAAAATAAAAAATTTGCACGATCATAGGGAGACTTCGCCGAACAGCTGAGCTCAAAGCCCATTTGGATGTTCATTCAAAAGGATCCTTTCTTTCAATTTCAAATTGTACCAGGTAATCTTGCTATACCTTCTTTTCTTCTTGAGTACGCTTTGATCTCGTGAGATCAGTGAGCGAGAGAAATGACAGAATCCGCAATATCCTGTTTGGTTGAGAAGCTTGCTATGTTCGTCGAGCAAGAGGTAAATCTATTGAAAGGGGTACGTGGAGAAATTGAACTCATTAGAGATGAATTTGAGCGCATGAAGGCCTTCTTAGAGCACACTGAGTCATCGAAAGACGATGACCCTGAGTTGAAGGTATGGGTGAAACAAGTTAGGGAAGTTGCATATGATGTGGAGGATATTCTAGATGAATACACGCTCAACTTGGCAAGAGATCACGGAGATGGGGTCATGAGGTACCTCCACAAGATCAAGCTATCCATAAACAACTTGAAAGAGCGCCGTCATCTCTCCTCCAAAATAACAGATATCAGGACAAAAGTCCTCAGCATTAGCGAAGGGCATCGACGATACCATTTCAAGTCGTATTGCACAGAGCAAAGTGCCAGCGCATCCATTGGAGGCACCTCATGGCACGATCTTAGGGAGGACACTTTTCCAGTCGAGGAAGGTGAATTGGTGGGGATTGATCAGCCAAGAGAAGAGCTTATTAAGTGGCTTGTTGACGGAGAACCCGAACTTGAAGTTGTATCAATATTAGGGATGGGGGGTCAGGGAAGACCACTCTGGCAGAAAGAGTGTACGACAATCACCAAGTAAAAGCCTACTTCCAAAGCCATGCATGGATTAGTGTCTCGCAATCCTATAAGATTCAGGATATTTTGAGGGACATGATCGGACAACTTCATGGAGAAATTGAGCAACGAGCCCCACAAGGAATAGAATCCGCGAATAGCGTGAGGCTCAAGCAGATATTGAAAGACTTTTTGCACCAGAAAAGGTATGTCATTGTTCTAGATGATGTATGGAACTTGGAAGCACTAGAAGGTATAAAAAGTGCAATGCCCAATGGCAGTTGCAGTAGCCGAATAATAATCACTACTCGCATAGCTAATATTGCTACTTTCTCATCCAACCAATCAAAAGTTTATACTCGTAAGCCCTTGTCTCCAGAAGAATCATGGTCCTTATTCTGCAAGAAAGCCTTTCGTGGGAAACTCTGTCCTCCTCACCTAAAAAACCTTTCTGGACGGATTTTGAAAAAATGTGAGGGTTTGCCACTTGCTATAGTGGCAATTGGTGGTCTTCTCTTTGCAAAAGATGTCAAAGAATGGGAGATGATTTCTCACAGCCTTGTTGTAGAATTAGAAAGCAATGATAGGATGCAAATTTTCAGGAAAATTCTCAGCTTGAGCTATATTGATTTGCATTATAAGTTGAAAAGTTGCTTTTTGTACTTGGGTTTATTTCAGAGGATCGCGTGATTGAGCGTATGACACTCATTCGTTTGTGGATTGCAGAAGGATTTATTGAGGAAAGAGAACGGATGACACAAGAGGAGGTTGCTCAAAGATACCTGAACGAGCTAATAAATAGAAATTTGGTGCAAATTGTAGAAACAGATTTAGAAGGAAGGCTAAAAACTTGTAGGGTACATGACCTAATGCGTGAAAGTATCCTTTCTAAGTTAAAGGATGAAAACTTTGTTTCGTTTTTATCGGCAGACAAAAGAATTGCACGAACGAGTCCGACGCGTCGTCGGTCAATACAACTGCAACAACGCACTGAACCAACTAAAACTCCCAAGCCTACGCTCTTTGGTCATTTTTCAGTTAAGAACATTGTCTAGTACAGATGAGCAATTCTTCCCAACTAGCTCTAAGCTGCTGACGGTTTTAGATTTGGGAGGATCATGCCTTCATAAGTTCCCCCAACAAATACTAGTTTTTGTCCACTTGAAGTATCTGAGTTTGAGAAGGAGCAACGTGCGCGTCATTCCTAGGTCAATTGTGAAACTCCAAAATCTGGAGACTTTGGATCTTAAACACACATTCGTATCTGAGATGCCTATGGAGATAACCAAGCTCAAGAAACTACAACATCTTTTGGTGTACAGTGATGCAGAAATTACAACTTCTGTACCCTTTGGCTTTAGAAAGGGATTTTCAGCTCCCAAGGGCATTGGAGCACTAACATCACTGCAAAACTTGTGCTGTGTAAAAGCTGGTGGTGGTCGGAGCAAGAATACAATACAAGAGCTGGGAGAGTTAAGTCGACTAAGAAGGCTGGGTGTAAGGGACCTGAAGAAAGATGATGCAATGGAACTATGCCACTCCCTCGAGAAGATGACCAACCTTCAATCACTAAATGTGAATGCAAAAAGCGAGTTTGACATTATTGATTTGGATTTTCTATCTTCAGCTCCCCCGTTCCTTCGAGGTCTACATATCGATGGATGTTTGAAGAAGCTGCCTCATTGGCTTCCTCTGTTGACCAGTCTGACTAAATTGCGTTTGGCATGGACCAAATTGAAATCTAGCCCGCTTATTGCTCTCCAGAATTTGCCCAATCTCGTGGAGCTTTATCGAGTAACGCCTTTGATGGGAAAACATTGGTTTTTGGAGATAAAGGGTTCCCAAAGCTCAAGAAGTTATTCTTTGCCAATCTAGAAAATCTTAGATTTGCATTGATGAATGGTCGGCAATGCCTTGCCTTGAGTCTCATCATTGTTGGATGTAGGCACCTAGACGGCAATCATTACTAGTTGTCATCCATGGCCTTGCGAACCTGAAGCATCTCCAATTCTATGAGATGCCAGAAGAATTTGCTCTTGTGTTCTATCCATACAATCGTAACATAATGAGGAAGGGTATTTTGCAAGAGCACTATGAGGAGGTGATGGAACGTAACCCAGAAGTTTACTTCTTCTGGTGGAAAAAGGATCATAGGGAGCGACATGATCTTAGCCTCGATTCTTATAATGTCATCAAGGGTAGGGTGATGAGCTGCATTGAGGTTATTCCTAGATCATAGTGATGTGTAGGCCCTTGCTAGTCCCCTTGGTCTATCATTGATCCTAGAGGACCATCGTCGCAAGAAAGAAGATCGTCCGGTGCTTTTATGATTTTTACCATTATCAATATATTTATCTAGACCTTTCAATACTTTTATCATTCAATTTACTACCCTCAAATACTCCGGTGCTATCTTCTTCTTCTTCTCGTCGTTGTCATGGTCTTTTTAGTGATCATTACGTGTATTTCTTATTTTTTTTACATTTATTGTAATATCTTGACCAAGTCAAGAGTGGTGGAGCCGGAAGAAATAAAAAAGAAAAATTCAAGTTTTGAAAAGTCGAAGAGAGTAGGAAAAGGGGACGCTCAGCTCATTTTAACCGAGAGCTCACACGGCAAACATGAAGAAGGGAAAGGAAAAGGGAGAAAGAAAAAAGAAAAGAAGAAGAGAGAGCGGGTTTTGCGTATTTGTGCTAAGGATGCCTCGCCAAGCCAATTCAACCTCTTATTGCAATGTCCTGTAAGTGCTCACATTTCTCATTCTTCTAATCAGAGTAAATTTTGAAGTTAGATCGTAAATTCGGAATTATGTGAGAATCAAGCCGCAAAGTCCAATTTTGAGTTATCGAGCTATGAAATTTCATGGAAATGGTTGTTTATGATGCTATAGAGCCGTGGGTTTTGACAAGATTCGTTTTGGCACAACGGTTTGATCGGAGTGAGAATTTTAGGATTTCGTGTTCAAGTTTCGCGTTGCGAACATATTGAATAATCGCTTCGGATGAGTGATTTGTTGTTGCATAGAAGTTGCTTCATTAGTATTGAAGTTTAGTGTAGCCAATTGGTCATTGGGGGTAGCAATTTACTCGATTTAACGTTGTTTCTTGTTTGTTTGATAGAATTGCGAGTTCGATGGTTCGAATAATGTTTATTGTTTGGTTGTAGGCACTTCTAGGTGAGTAGTACTACATCTTCTTTGAATTTGTAAAATTCATGTTCCGAAAATGCTACACGATTATGAATTGGCATTATTATATATTATCATTATGTACAGCAGTAGCAAAGCTATGAGGGAGGGTATTTTGCAAGAGTGCTATGAGGAGGTGATGGAATGTAAACCCGAAGTTTACTTCATTTGGTGGAAGAGGATCATTGGGAGCAACATGATCCTAGCTCCTATTGCTAAAATGTCATCAAGCGTATAGTGATGAGCCACAGTGAGGTTCTTCCTGAAGTTTCATAGATCATAGTTATGCATAGGGCCTTGTGAGTCCCTTTGGTCTGTCATGGATTCCTGGGGCCTATGAACACGAGGAAGAAGATCCTCTAATGTTTTTTATGATTTCTTCCATGGTCAATATTTTTATCTGGACCTTTCATTTCTTTTATCTTTGAATTTATTGTCCTCATGTCCCTCGGTGCTATCTTCTTCTTGTTGTTATCATCTCATATAGTGATCAATACATTAGTTTCTTAGAAGCTCGAAGCTCTAACTCTTATATTACAAGTTTAAATTGTCGATGAAAGTATAGTTTAATTAAATATTCTAACAAACACTATACCTTGAAATAACACGTATTGTTGCTACAAGATTGGGATTATATATATAGTTTTTGCCATATTTCAGTATGAATATATGTTCTTCTACAAAATTGAATAGAGGACACAATCAAACTTTCTTTAATGAAAAACAGAGCCAGGCAAGTGCTACATGCGCCCCCTGTTTCAATTGTACTATTTTCGTTTATACAGTAGCAGAAAAATTGACTCCTCAACCTTTTGTTGATTGCAAATAATTCAGATGCATCTCGAGAATTTAATAAAGCCGGACAGCAAGACTGCATTCCCGGTAGCTAATTTTTTTCCCCTCCACAGCTTCTCAATCATTTGAGTAGAAAGTATTCTCTTTGCGATTTAACAACTCATGTCTTGTCCAAGCCCGATGTCGAAATATAGTTATACTCTCCCGCAACTACTAGCTTGCTGAGATACAAGATGAACGTCACGTCATTCTCTAATAATTTAAACTCATGAATTGCTCAGTTAGCAATTCAATCATTTATTGGGAAGCAATTTTTCCCTTTTGCACTATGTAATGTTTTTGCAAGACTAAAAATTCTGTCGATTAGGGATAATCTTCACAAGTCAGGCACCCTTTGAGAGCATCTGGTCGGTCTCTTGTTTTGCCTAAGATTCTGGAAATGAATTAAACCGCATGATAAGTAGGACAAATTCTTTATCAACTTTAACTCCAAGTAAAGGAGACTGCAACAATTGCTTTCATTTATTCAATAACCATCCATCATCAGCACAAAGGCAGTATTCTCCACAAAGAAGGTAGCCGAATCCAAATCTTCTGCAACTTAATTTATATCCTCAATTGAAGGCAAACCATCTTCATAATGACATTACAAGTAAATTCTGTGCCTTCTCTATTCTTATCCTTTATTCTGTCCAAATATCAAGAAAAAATTCGAAAAGAAAAGGACCAAAAGAGTTCTTAACCAACTAGTATCTATCTCCTGTCTAAGATTCTCAAATAAGCCTAAGTTTATACAATAAGCACAGATGATAGAATTAACAACAGAGTTGCTGAAATTCTGGGGGTAGAAGAAGCTACTATCACTCGTTGGGGCAGAGACTCATGTGGCCACTCAATAACTACAAAGTCGTGCCAAAAATAATAATCGGTATATTTTTGGAGTCGTATTCATCCAAGGAATCTTCTGTCTGTTGTGTTAGACAAATGCAATGCAAACTTGGTCATCTCTCTCTCTCTCTCTCTCTCAAGAAAATTATTCACATCAGTGGCCTTATTCACAGGTCACATTTAAGGTGAGATACATGAACCTACGTGAGATCAGGCAAGGCCGCAGTCTCTCCTCCACCCAGGATCCAACGATGTCCTGCTCAGTAAAACAGAGCAAGAGGAATACCATAAGAGAGGCAGTTCCCTAGATTAAGAAGATTGCTCGATCTTGATATTCATCACATTTGTTCTCGTCAAAAAGATGTGCTATGATTTTGGTTCTTTGAAAACTGAGTGGCAGCAGCTCGTGCACCAGCTATGGCGGCACTGAAACTCGATGATTTCCCCGGGTCACTTCATTTAGATTCAGACACATGTAATAGGGAATCTGGCTTCAATGAAAAAGATCGCGTGGATTTGGAAGTGGAAACTTCACAGGCAGTGGACTTTCCACTATAGTAAGTCCTCTGGCCACAGCTTCATACATCTGGAAAAGTGCTTTTGTCAGCATATGTGCAATGTCATGCATAAGATGATAACTTATGGAGCCAAATCCTTTACCTTCTTTTCCAAGTTGTAGATCTTCCAGTGCCCTCGCATGTCAAATGAAATGACTAATTTTTGTATTACTTAAAAATTTATCAACAAAGTCACATTAGTGTTGGAAGTACATAAATGCTAAACAAACATATGTGAGAACAAAGTACCAATTGAGTATATGACAGATTTACACACATGTGGCTCTTCACAGAGCCAGCAATTATCTGTTTGTGCTTCCAGCCTTACCTGTAACTACAAATGTTCACATGTTCAGCTTAATTTGTGAAATCAGATAGGTAATCAAGAAACAAAGCAAGCAAAAGATCAGGGTATCCCACCCCTTCAGGCACCCCATTCCAGCAAGCTAGCTCTTCAGCTCGGACACAGCCAACCACTTCGACACACCTTTTTCATAGGCAAAACATTCCAATTGTCAACGCATTTGTTGAGCACCAGTTCTATGATGCAGAATCTACCATTAGAAACTCTACTCAACAAAGAGCTCAGATAAAACAGAAATTCATGCAGGTGAGATGGAGCGATAAAAGCATCCATATATCTACACATTTTTTTATCAAAATATACATCAAACTGCTATTCAGCCGAGAAATCCATCAAAGGATGATTTGACTTTTAAAGAACTTGTAAATAGGAGCTTAAATGCTCTTTCAAGACAAATAAGTTGAAGTATGTTACTCAGTTGCAGCATGGATTGAAGAAAATCGAAGCTCTCCGTTTGAATACCTAGTAGTCTTGAGACGGGATAGTGATCACAGAACTTAATTTGAGTAATCTCATTCACTGCATATATCTCCCTATAGAACTCCTCCATGGCTTTGACAGTAGAGTCATCTGAAACTTTGCCAGCAGCATGGATCCAAAGGCGACCTCCACAGATGATGTGCTATACAGTCGGAGATAAAAAGGAAAAGGAAAAGGAAAAACAAATTCAAATCCTCTTCAACAAGATGCTAACAGTGCATTGGCTACATTAATTATTGCAGCAAAGTGATGCGTATTTTTACAGAACAGAAAACCTGATATGCACACCAAACAGCACTCTCTGCTGGATACTTTACATGTCACTTAAGCAGCAATTCTCTCTAAATGAAATTTTAATCACGATGCAGTTTTTTCGAACGTAACAAAAATCCCAGTATCCTTATAAATCCTTCATAGGCACGAGCTTTGCGCATAGACTTTCTGAACTTCCAAACTCAAAAGTTTTACACAATGTTTGAAACAAAGTATTGATTATATAAGCCGAAAGTAGCATTCTCATTTCTCATGGCTATCTTAGTGCATGTGCAAAATGTTTGTGCTAGGTATTAAAGATGCACCACATCATTCTCAGTTACACAAACTTTCAGCAATAGTAAGTCAACCCTCACCAACTTCTTACACAGCTGATGTGCACTTGCTTGAAATGAGAACTTTGATTTTCCAACATTCTTAAAAAAAGAAAATGCATAACCTCGATCATATCAGTCCATATATTGGTTTTCTATTCGTTCGTGCTGTTATTTCTCTGCAAACCTATTGGGCAGTTTTCTATAAACTTGCGAAGCATGAAAACATCGGTGCCGCACAAAAAGGTCAACAAAAGTCGAACACAGATTTCGCGCGGAACAAAAGGCCCTTCTCTCTCTCAAGTGTTATGCGTAAACAATGTCCAATTTCAGCAGTTAACCTTCTCTCCCTTGCAGTCTCTTCAGGTTCTCTCACCTTTCACTATATCCTTTGAACTCCACTATCCAAAACAGAACTTGGTAATAGAAAACTAAACAATCGCCGAAAACTTCAAGAACCCATATAGGAAAACACTGTGAACAGATCAAATTAGTAGATCAAATGGCTCAATGAACAAATTCAACCCTTTCTCGTTTTAGACTATGTGACGGCAAAAAAACCAAAAAGGTCGGAACTTCGGCGCGAAATTGGAAGTACGAAAGAGAGTCGCTAAACCGAACCTCAAATTGGGGCAGGCCAAGACCTGCCCTCGATGCGCTTGATCCCGTACACGAGCAGAGAAGCCCGTGGCTGGTGCAATGTCAGGCACGGGTTCCGGTAATTCCCCTGGTTCCGACTCTGCATCGCTGTTTCTTCTTCGGCTTTCGACAAACGAAACCCTGGGTTTTCTCGGGCCTGCGTGATTTTCTCGAGAATCCGAAGGAAAGATTTATGGGCGCTGGGAAAGAAGCCGGGCAAACCTTCTGCGATGAGCCCAATAAGATTCGGGTTTGAAAAGGGCATACAACTCCACAATTCTTCTCCAAGCTCGTTGAGAAATTTGACAAGGAAAGACCCCGCAAAGGTTGGTTTGGTGACGTAGGGCTTATTCTCAAATACTTGGAGCCATTATAGATGCATCGAATTCCTCAGTCGCCCCTCGACTTCGGAAAGCCTTAGCTCCATGATGTAAGATAATGTTGGGTGTTACTCCTATCGGAATCGTGATAAATCAGTGGTAACAGAACCGCTTAAATGAGCAATAGCTATGGTTCCGTCGCAGGTGTAGGACTCCTATAATAACTTCGCTACATAGATCAACATGATGAATGCTTATGATCTTGTTGGTCTACTTGAATTGAGTCAATTTAAGAACCTTCTCAATATACACTCTGTATAAATTATAAAATGCTAACACAAAAATTTGGGAAATGAAATAGAAGGTAATAATTACGATACACACTATAAAGACCAAACAGAAGACCATGTACACATCGTTTGTTGGATGATTGCACTCTATTTAAAGGCTAACATCAGCATTGAACATTATAACATGACTACGACATGGAGTTGGAAATCTGCTCGCAAAACCAAATAGAAGGCTCAAAAGGCTCAACATTCTGATACATGAAGACAAATCTCCTTAAACAAACATAACTAAGCTGAAACAAACATAACCGGAAAACGAGGAAAGGCAATAGAAAAATAGGGTTGACAATTGGATTTCAGAACATAAAAGTTATATAGTACCCGGGTGGGCGGTTCCACATTAGAACCGGGAACCGGACCACGTGTCACCCGGATCTAATTATTGGAATCGGGAACCGACCGGCCCCCTTGGGAATCGTTCAAAATTGACTAGTTTGATATGGTTCCGAGCGGTTTGGGCAGTTCTCGATTTTTTTGCACATTCCAAGCTGGAACTTTGTCCTTTTGTCAAAAAAGAAACAGGGAAAAATGAGAACAAATTAAGATTGAAGCACTCTTTTTCGCCGGGCCCGGGGGCGGGGGTTTTGTATTTTAGGGATTCTGATTTTTTATCCCGATTATTTTTGGACAAAAGTGTCCCCGTTCCATCCTAGGAAAACAATGTGTTCGCTGGCAAGTTTAGAAAAACAATTTGGCCAGACTCTATAATAAAGTTCATTCTGAATTTTTAGAAAAACAACCCAATTTTTAGATCTACTATTTAGAATTTCCCCTGGTATTTATATTTTTGGGTTTTGCTCACTCCCAGTTTGGCTTGGCTCGCCGCCTTCCACCTCTAATGCCGTGTCCATCGTTGACTGGACCGTGCTTTGACCAGTCACGAGTACCAAATTGCCAAGTCAATGAATAAAAAATGCCGCAGTCGGTGGGAATCATAAATGCAGCATTGCAATATAATATACTTTTACTGGGGGCGAACGAAATACAGCTGGTTTTACTTGGCAGTTTTGCTAAGCTAGCGCAATCATCGCTGTGCCATCAAAATATACAATGGAAACAAATCTTCAATGTGCCCGGTGTAGAGGTTGGAACACCAAACTATCTTGTCTTAGCAAAATCAAATTACTATTTGCTTGGAAAGAAGAAAAAAAGCACCTCCTATTTTCTACATGTGGAAGTTAAAAAACTAATTTACTAAAAAATGCGTTTCAAGAGCCTTCGACAATCTAAATAATCACAATCTACTAATTTTGTAAATTAGTCTTAGTAAAGTTTAGCATTCTCTAGCCAAATTTATGGTAATTAAGGGAAACAAAACTTATTTAGATAACATAAACTTTGACACTATATTCATATGATATCTTGATTTAATTTCCGCAAGATCAAACTACATCGTAAATGACCCAACTAAGACAAAATTAAGTTTACAAACGCAACTTCATCATCGGTCTAAGCTCTTTTATATGTTGTCCACACTATTAGTGTTTTCTTTGTCCCTATGTATGAACAATACAACTTTGGTTTTGGTGAGTATGAACGTTACAATTGTTGTTTGGTGTTAGATTTGGGTTCCCATTTCGAACCCCCATCATAAACTGATTTGCTTTTTGATTTTTATTCCCATGCCAACCTCTCGTAGGCAAGCCAATGATTTGACTCAATCAAGTACTCTCGGTCAAAAGAATTAAAGTTGTTCTTGAGATTAAGTCGATCACTTAGGAAAAATTTAGCAAAAAAAGTCTTAATTCTATTATACAGATATTAATTCAATCTTAAATATTTTGATTTGATCAATTTAATCCTAAAATTTTTGATAATTTGCCAATATAATCCTTCCAATCAAAATCGATCTGAAATCGCTGACATGAACATCGATTGTCCTACATAATACGGCGACCGGTTGACATGAACAATTTTTTAAATATTTCTATTTTTTTTTAATAATTTTTTGAATTTTTCTTTTTTTCTTCATTTTTTGATCGTCGGGCTTTGGCAATAGCAAGATCCAATAAGGTCGAGCCTCGCTAGAGGTTAGCAAGTTTGACCCCTACCAGATCCAACAAGAGTGAGCCTCACCAGCTCTCACTTGTGGCTGGTCATCGGTTTATCATCAAGCCTTAGCAACCAATGAAGGAATAAAGAAAATAAAATAAAAAATTCAAAAAATTATAAAAAAATTCAGAAAATACAAAAAATTGTCCAAATCAGTAGCATTTATGTCACGTAAAATGACTAGTGTTACATTAGTGATTTTCGGCGAAAATTAGCCGCAATAACTATAAATCATTAAAAGGTTTAGAACTATATTAATCAAATTAAAAGGTATATAAATGAATTGATATCCATACAATAAGTTGATGATTTCTTTTGTACTCGTCCCACCTCCTCGTGCATGTCTCTCCGTCAACCTTCCTTCATTACATATAATAAACTAAGTTAATCGAATGCATATTGCTAATTTGCACATATATATAATCCCAAATGCTATATTAAGAAGTAGAACATCATATCTACTAGTTCTATCCATAAAACTAAAGGCAACACTGTAAAATGGGTCACACGGCTCGTCATTGGCTTGCTTGATGATTCATGGGCTACTTCATGTTCATGGGCATAGCCTCTCCAAGAGAAGCTCCTTTTGGGCCATCAATGCCATATGCAAAAAGAGTTTCCTTTGCAGGTTTTAGGAGCTCAAGCATGCTGTGATCAGGGTCACCGCGAGGTCGCCACCCCATCTGCCGATGGTCAGCCCTACCAATAAATACAAGAACATCACGTATTCACCACTGCCACCGTCACTTTAAGCAGATGGCTTGCACCATGGCCATGAAAATTACTCATTCAATCAAATAAGACCATGTCTGATCCGCTTGCAGGTGTAGAGGCATTCTAATTTAAGAGGAGGACTATATCGGACACTTGGGATAATGCCCATCTCACTAGGGGTGAGCGTGGTTCCGGGTAGAATCGGGAACCGGAACCGAACCGGAGGGGAGTCCGGTTCGGTTCCCGGTTCTGAAGAGGCCGGTTCCGGTTCTCGGTTCCTTTTTTCTAGGAACCGGCGGTTCTCGGTTCTTGGTTCCGGTTCCTGGAACGGGAACCGGAACAGGAACCGGAACCGGTCAAATTCAAAAAAAAAAAAAAACCCTAAACCTCCCATTCCCCCTTCCCCCATGTGATTTCCCCCTCGATTTTCCCTCCTTCCCCTTTTTTTTTTTTTTTCTCTCTTTCTTTTCTCTTCTTTTTCCTCCTCACGTCACTTCCTGCCCCCTACCCCTACTTTTTCTCTTCTTCTCTCTCTCTCTCTCTTCTCTTTCCCCCTCTCTCGGCCGAAACCCCCCATTCTTCTCCTCCTCTTCTTCTTCTTCTTCTTCCTTCCTCTTGCAAGGGGTGAGCACGGTTCCCGGTAGAACCAGGAATCGGAGAACCGAACCGGACCCTCCCGTTCTCTGCCTCTGCCCGTCGCCGACGCCGGATGCCGCTGGACGCCAGTCGCCCCGCACTCGTCTCACCCTTGCCTCCTGCTCCCTCGACGCCGTCACCCCTCGCTTGCCTCGCTACTCAGCCGCTCGCCGTCAACGCCGCCAGTGGATGCTGCTCGTCCCCTCGGTGGAGGCCGCTCGCCACTCGCGCAGCCGCCCCCAACTCTGCTCGCTCGGTCGCCCTCGACGCTGCTCCCCCCCGATGCCGCTCGGCCAGCCGCCCCCAACACTGCTGGCCCAGTCGGCCCTTGACGCTGCTCACCAGTCGACGACGCTCGTCCCAAGTCTTTGTCTCGATATGCTTGTAAGGATAAGCTAATTGGGATGGTTTAACCTGGAGATTATGATTCATGGGCACTTGAGTTGGGTTCTTCAGGTTGGCGGTCGCCATTTGCATTTTGCTCTGTGATTTTTGTTTTGTGATGAGGCATAACTTGTCTAGTTCGTGTCAAGTAGATCTGATGGGACTTGTAATACTTATGCGATCTGATTATACTTGTTTTTTGATGAAGCACATCTACGAGGTGAGCTGTTGATCCACCGCCCCTTCCTCAAATTAAAGGATGGGATGTGTTTTTAAGTCATAAGCAAGCAGATTTGCTCGTCTTGTACTGAATTTTCATTTTTTAGGGAAGGGGCCCTTGTTGCTTATGTTATATCCTGTAATCGAGCCATAACTACTTAAGAATTGGTAGCTGACTTGATTAACAATCTGTGCACATCTTTTTTGATTTTTATGCTGTTATTTTTTGTCCTTCACACGATATGTTTGATTGATATCTAGCATGCAGTTTGGTTACACAGAAGCGTTTGAGTCACATTATTTACCTAAAAGATTTTGGTACAGTAAATGTATCGAACCCTTGAGAGGATAATGGCATGTCTTCTGTTCTCTTTTCTCTTATGAAATGTCACTCTAGCTTTTTACTATTCCATCAAGTCCTTGATTGTGAGCTGTTTTAGAGTCGGAGTAGATGATGAAGAAGAAGGATCTTTTGTTTTTTATGGATGTCTCCATTGATGGGGACCCTGCTGAAAGAATGGTTTTTGAGGTACTCATTTGTGAATGCGAATCTTAAATTTTTTTAACATCTGTATGCCCTCAGTTATTGCATTTCTTTTGAAATTTGCTGCAAATTCTTCACAATCCTTATCTGTTGATTGGCTTTCTTGTGAATCCGGTTCAACAGCTTTTTCCTGAAGTTGCTCCAAAGATGGCAGAAAATTTCCGAGCACTCTATACTGGAGAGAAGGGAATTGGCCAGAAGACAGGGAGGCCACTGCACTTGAAGGGGTCATTTTTCCATCGGATCATTAGAGGCTCTATGACTCAGGTATGTTTGTTTGTTCATGTAAGAGCTTTGTTCTAGAGAAAGTTTGGCCTTTATGGTTGTGTAAGGCTAAATAGGTTCTTTTGGTTAGTTACCTTTCTTTATGCTGTAGGATACAGGGCTGATGCTCACGATTGCTTTTCTTGTGATATAGTTTTAAGGTTGTACTTACCATGTTGTCCACCCTTTGATCTTTTCTTTGGTTAACATTTCACATACATTTCTTTGAATATTATCTTTCTCACCATTGGATTTTTCATTAATTTTTTGTTATTTTTCTTTTTCTTTGCTTTTTGTAGGGTGGTGATTTTCACAAAAGAGATGGTAAGAATTTTTTCATGGCTGTCCAATTTGTCTGTTTGTTTGTAATTTCACTCATCCTCCATGGTTGCTTTTGAGGCCTAAACTTTGGATTTGCTTGTTATGTGGCAATTTATTGAGGTTCTTTTTTCTTTTTTTTTTGTCTTTGGTTTCTGTTATGTGCATCTCGTTGGTCAAGATGGACAACGCTACAAATTGCTACTGGTGAACAGGCCAATGGCCATCATATGTGATTATGTGCATATACGCGACCTGTTTACTTTTTAGTTAGTTTGGATGAGTCTAGTACGTGTCACTACACATTCATCACACCAATGCGTTCTTTGAAAGCTATGTTACCTTTGAATCTCAACAAAATGCTGTTTGGTTTTGAATTAATAGTCTAATGTTCTTTTATGGACATAGAAGCTTTGGTTTGTCTCTTTCCTTCTTCGTTATAGTTCAAATCTGAAAAGAAAAAAAAAAAAAAAAAAAAAAAAAAAAAAGAACTGTTGGAACTTGGAACCGACCCTAGACCCGTGACGGGGTAAGTTCCTGTTTGCTGGTTTTGACGGGTAGGTTCAGGGTTCCAAAAATGAGGAACCATAATGTACTTGGGTGGTTCAGGGTTCCAAGCGGAGCTTGTAGGAACCTGGAACCGCTCACCCCTACATCTCACTCAAGCACCATTTTATGAGATCTGCACCACAAGAACTTGTGGATCACAATGATCTAGGAAGAAGTAACAGCATTAACAGAGAAGAATTCCTTGCTGTGTTAAGGCTGAAGCTTTCCGTGTTCGATAAATTTCTTGTTTTCCGCTTAATTTTTGTTGGAACTGAGAACATTCCTACAGTGATCACGAGAATTACTAATTACCAATCTGTACGAGGTTACTACCAAGGCCTATGCTCATAATTTTTTAAGCATAATTTCAGTTTGGCTCCCTCCATTCCAACTAAATCCCCGCGTCCATAGTTGACTGGATTATGAGTTAACAAGTCACGAGGAGCAAATTGCCAAGTCCATGAATGACAAATGCTGTTGTCAGCGGGAATCATCAATGCAGCAGAGCAATAATTGCCACTGGGGCCGAACAAAATGCAGCTGGCTTTACTTGGCAGTATGCTTAGGTAGCGCAATTATCGTTGTACCATCTGAGGAAAAGTCATGCGAAGACTTCGCCGTGTAGATGAGCTGTGGCCCAATTGGATGTCTATTCAAAGGATTCTTTCTTTTGGTCTCATACGATAATACGAAACTGCCATATCCTATTTCCTTCTTGCCAGAGATTTGATCTCGTGATATCAGTGAGCAAGAGAAATGGCAGAATCTGCAGTCTCTTTTGGTCGAGAAGCAAAAAGAGGTGAGACTATTGAAAGGGGTAAGTGGAGAAATTGAACCCGTCAGGGATGACTTTGAGCGCATGAAGGCCTTTTTTACATAACTTCAGCTAGTTAACTCCTCGCAAATGAGTTACTATGCATCATCTTTAGCTTAACTACCTATTTTAGGTACTTCGGACATATCAGTGCGTATGTCATAGTAAAATATGAAAATTATCGTTTGGATCCGGTGTGTATGTATTGTGTCCATCCGAACTACTATTCTCATGTGAAATTTATTGTGATCCACAAGTTTTAGTTGTGCAGATGGATCTAGAGTGTAGACATTGATATCATGCAATGATACTCACAGCGATGAACATTATAGTCCTTATAAATTAGAGTGACTTTGCAATGCAATAAATGTGAAATTTCTCCGATTTCCCAAGGTTATTGGATGACTTAAATTGGTTGCTTGGGCCTATTAATTATCCTAACCACAGCGAATCAAAAATTATATCTAATAGCTGTTTTTATTTACTTACAGAGTAGATATGTGGTAGGGATCAATGTGCTCCAACAAAGCAGATCTGGCACATAAATCGGTTCGTACACTTCTTCAAACTGGACAACCCAACGACATGAAACTATGTCAAATGATTAGGACCTGTACTTTATCCATTTCTCATTTCAGGTTCACCATCCTCCTTGCCTCCACCAATCGTGATTAGGCTGATTCGGAGGTACCTAGGCAAAGCAAGGCGGCAACGGTTCAGGGGTCGTTCACTATGCCACTCAAGCAATTTGACGGGTTACACGAAAGACTTGTCTCGACAATTTCACTAAGCTTAAAAAACTCAATCACACAAAAAGCGAACATTTGAGGAGTAACTCAGGACTTAACTGTTTGAGAAAATGTCAAACTTTTTTTCCGGAAAATAGAGATACGTTTTTTCCTGAGATTCATAAGGCCTCAGATCGAGATCAATGTTCCATCCACGGGGCGTTTTCTGTAGTTGCAAGAAGGCAATGGCGTCAACAGAGAAAGAATTCCGCGGCGCGTTCCGGCCAAAGTTCACCAGGCGACTGTCTCGCACGCTTCCACTGCTAATTGGATTGTGAGTTGGCGAATGTAGGTCTTACATGCCATTCATCATGATGAACAGGTGTTAGTGGTGCAGATGGATCCAGAGGACAGGCACTCACTGGGCTCATGTGATAATATCTCGACAGAGTGGGGTATTGTAGTCCTCCCTTTAAACTAGAATGCCTCTACATTGCCGTGGGGTGACTTAAATTGGCCATTTGAGCATATTCATTACCTTAAACAAAACGGATCAAAATAAGATTTTCAATAGCTATTTTAATTATTTAGGATGAGAAATGGGGTACGGATCAAGCCCCCATAATAAAGCAGATCCGGCAAATAAATTAGTTTAAATTCTTCCTCAAACTTGAAAACTCGACTAGTTACATGGAACTGGTTAGATGATTAGGACTTGTCCTTTATCCATTTTCTCATCTCAGATTGCCTTTCTTCGTGCCTCCACATATCAAAATTACACCGATTCGGGAGAACCTAGGTGGAGCAAGGTGGCGAGGGTTGAGGGGTTGCTCACTGTGCCACTTGAGCAATTTGACCAAATGGTTAAAGGTCAATAACGAAAGGACTAGATACAACAATATCAATACGTTGGAGTATTTAACGACACAAAGTGAAACTTAAAAGGTTAAATCATACATAATCGACTAAGAAAAAATATAGATGCTTTTTCCTTGGATGCACGAGGCCCCCCATATCAAAATATAATCTTCTTCCGCGGGGAGCTTTCTGTAATTGCATAAACCAACAGCTTTAATCGAGAAGAGTTCCGCAGTGTGTTTTGGTAGAAGTTGTCCACGGTCGTTGATAAATTCTAGTAGCCATTCTTCTTGTTTTGGCAGTTCTCCTTATTTTCGTTCGAAATAAAAAAATAAACAAATAAAAGTTACTACGATGACCAAGAGAATGACTAATGTAAGAATTTGGTACTATATGTTACTCTTCATTATATTTGGAAATTGGAAATCTCGTCTGTTTAAATAAAATTTAATTTGTGTAAGTGCTGCAAAAAAGTCTGAAAGCGAGCCTTCTTTTTCTCACTTCTGCAGTTCCAATTCCCTCTCTCACCCCAGCTTGTTGAAATGGTGTCTCTCATAAGTCTCGTGCGAGGATTTTCTCAAGAAATGAACAACCGGAGCAGAAAATGGCTGAAATCGACAATCAGAGGAAGCGCAAATGTAAAGACTACACATAAAGGAGACCGCTCACTATATTAATAAATGTAAAATTCCTTTATTTAGTCGACTAATAAGTGCTCCTGGAGCACATTCCTCATGTATTAGGATTTGATATTGTTTTTCCTAGATGGATTTACCATATTAGTCTAGTTTTACTCACCTTCTTCTCCCACCCAATTCAAGCTTCCCTTTCTCTTCACCTTG
Organism: Eucalyptus marginata; assembly: GCA_014182565.1. Taxonomy (NCBI): domain Eukaryota; kingdom Viridiplantae; phylum Streptophyta; class Magnoliopsida; order Myrtales; family Myrtaceae; genus Eucalyptus; species Eucalyptus marginata. The sequence continues at coordinate 46,867,971 of CM024592.1, read as the reverse complement.
TTTCTGTTTTTCCTTCTTCCCTTTTTTTAATAATTAGTGGTCCCGTCCGCATCCCACGCGGCCTGGCACTTCCGCCTCCCATGCTACGGTGAACTCGAAGATTTCCTTTTTTTTATTTCTTATTTTTTTACCTTCACAGTCTCGCTTTCCGTTTGAAGTTTTGAACAAGTATCATCACGTGCTGGGGAAAGTCACGTGAAGACTTTGGATCGGGTGAAATGGAAACGACATGAAATGTCGCTAAGCAGGTGGAATTGGGTTCAATTTGAATCCAGAAAGAATGGAATAATATAAAAACTAGAGAGCATGTGCTTATGTGCTCTGCCTTTCCAGACACAGGTGAAGTTCCCGGGAAGATTGCTTCCCTGAGATTTACAATCTAGGCCCTCGTGTCACATGCGAGTGTTTGACTGACACAAAGATGGGTCTTGCTGGAACTTGGGCAGTTTCCATCCTAGAACCGAGAAGCCCAATCTAGAACCAAGAACTGTCCATTAATTCATGGAACTACCCAAGAACTGGATCGCCAATCCGGTTGGTTCCCAAGTAGAATTATGAAACCCGTCTAGTTAGGTAGTATCTCATATATGTTGCGTAATATATAGTTCGAAATCCGCATTATGCAAGACCGAATAGAAGGTAATATACACTATGTATAAATTATAAAATGCTAACATAAAAATTTGGGAAATGAAACAGAAGGTAATAATTGCAATACACACTATAAAGACCAAACAGAAGACCATGTACTCATCGTTTGTTGGATGATTGCACTCTATTTAAAGGCTAACATCAACATTGAACATTATAACGTGACTACGACATGGAGTTGGAAATATGCTCGCAAAACCAAATAAAAGGCTCAAAAGGCTCAACGTTCTGATATACGAAGACAAATCTCCTTAAACAAACATAACTAAGCTGAAACAAACATAACTGGAAAACGAGGAAAGGCAATAGAACAATAGGGTTGACAATTGAATTTCAGAACATAAAAGTTAATATATATACATATTATATAGTACCGGTTCGGTCCGGGTGGGCAGTTCCACATTAGACCCAAAAAAGCTTGTTCGACACTTTAATGGTGATGGACATCCTGTCCATTACTATAAAGACAAAGATGGTCACTGTTTCTGGGATCCTTTTTGCCAATGTTCCTATTGTATGAATTCCCCTGATGAGGTAAATCCATATGATAGGCCTCCACCCCGACGCAAAAGGCCAAAGGATAAAATATACCAAAGGTATTTAAACGGAGACCCCTCCGTTGATACCCTTGTGAGTGTGATAAATACCCGGTTCATGGTTTCTTATGCACCATCACCGCCACCGAGGTTCGTACTACACCCCAAGCTCCATCGGATCCACCCAAATCACCTCCACCATCACCACCTCGAAAAAACAAGCTCTTTCCCCGTTCTATAAGCCAATCTTAAAATGGGCCAAGAAACACTCTTACCCATTTGAAGCTCCGTGAACACCACCTATTTCCTCTATTGCCATGTGTTCCAAGACTCGACTTTCCCCCTGCGGTCGAGAAGGTTCTAAACTCTCGTTTCCCAACCCGGAGAATTCATTGACCCACAAGGCGAGATACCGCCATATTCCTAAAATCCCTACCCCACGATGTGGATGAACATGGGAGACAGAAAAAGACTTACGCTGCGGCCGTATTAAACGCAATCGAAACTCTGCGGCACAAAACAATGCTTTCAAAGCAATTGATTCCAAGATAGGAATCGTGCAACAAGACCTCGAAAAATATGACGAGACCACCAAGAAGATGATTTTGAATTCCGGAAGAGGCTAAATGCTTTGGAATCGGGGCAACGGCTAGGCTATCATTACCTAGAAAGCCCGAACCGGAGATAGAAAAGCTCAAAAGACAAATCCAACTCCTTGAAGAAGGAAGATTCGAGACCTTTTGATCCATTTGCAACCCCAGTAAGAACGGATACTCACCTCCGCCACCCTGACATCTATCTTTGCTGCAATTCCACCGGATCTCTCCGAAAGGAAACAGATATACGAGATCGGATCAAAGAGTTGAATCGAGATCCGGAAGAAAAAAAGCAAAAGAGAAAATTCCTGCGAGAATCATGTTCGGTGGTTATAAGAGAAAAACCAGATCAGATGATGCTAGCAAATCCACTAGAATCCTTTCTAAAGGATTTGAGTATCCAACAACCTGGCTCTGATACCATAATGGGACTAGACTTAGAACCAGGGAAGGAAGAGACAATAAGAGGTCACAAACAAACAAGGACCAAGCTCACGGGTCCGGGAACAAAGCAGGGCACCCGAAACTTTCGGGAGGGAATTATTCGCACGATATGAATGCGAATGTACGTGAACGGTACTTTCCCTAGCCTGCGCTACGGTAAAAGTGAACAAAGGTGCGGCGTCGGCTTTTCGGCGGTCTCGCCCGTCATGAGCATTGTAGTCATAGTCCGAGTCATCGGCGTGTGTCTTTGCTTTGCTAGAAGATGCGCCTCATATTTTTGTTCAAGAGCTTCAAGATCTTCCGGTGAGAGGATCATTTTCGGTTGACGTGATGAGGATGCTTCTTCATGAGCATGGTGGGATGCTTCTTCTTGAGCCCGGTTGTATTGTCATCTTCGTAGTGTCGGCGGGAATGCTTGGTTGAGGCCAATGGGATGACTTTGTGCATAATAGGAAGTGTCAATTTGAGATAAGGACAAGGGTTCTTGGCTGTAGGGATCTTGAGAAAGAGGACCTCCCCAACGGTCATAGGGGTCTGGGTGGATTGGACAAGTGTCATGTGCGCTTGTCATTTCATCATCTTGGGATGATTACGCATGTCTCGAACCGCCCGAGTGCCTCTTTAGCCTCTGGAACTAGGTCATAATGATCCCATGCGGTAGGTTCATTATAGTTCCACACATTTTCAGGAATAGTTTTGTTCTCTTGGCACAAGATTCTCACGGAGTTCTCGGTATTGGAGTTGACGGTTCGGACGGACATTGGATAGGATTTGTGAATCCGAGCCTCTTTGCTATCCGAATGGGGTTTGTAGGATGTGGTTCCTATTTCCGGGGAACATCAATGATGCTGCCATTATTTCGGCAAAAATACCATGGACGTCTAAAGAACGGGATGGTATGGACTTCGGGATTTGGTGTTGTGGTTCTTAGTTCTTTTTCCAAAAGATGTTTCCGGTGAGTGGGAGGGTAGAACCAATTGAGAAAGTCTAAAAGATTCGATCACTTTCTCTTTCAATATTTCTTCAAGTAAGAATATCTGGTGAGGTTGGCAATGAATCTTCGGTCGGAATTTCAAACGCTATCAAGTACTTATTGGTTAAGTACCACAATAGTGTTTTGAGGCGATCGGGGAAATCATCTTCTTTCCGAGATAAGAGGATGTATGAATGGATAATCTGGATTTAGTCCGCAAGGATAAAGAATCGAACCCGCATTAAATACGAACGGATCGTGTGGCATTGCCACATGAGGTTTCCCATTTTCGGTGAGATTGTCATTACGGATTTGCTCAATAATTTCCTGGGGATATTTCCAGCTTGGCAGGTCTTTGATCTTTTCGATCTTGTATTTGACACCATGGTTGAGCATGTGAAAAGGGTCTTTTGATGTACATGTTAATTTCAGTGGTGCCTTTGGTCTTGACGGGAAATCGGCAAGAACATTTTCTTCCCCGGAATGTGTTTGGTTTCAAAAGAGTATTTTGAAAACCATTCAGCCCATCGAAGCGGTAGGAATTCGGGATCTGCTTTTGTTTAAACTTGGTCATCCGAGGAAAGGATGCCATGTCTAATTCTACCGGAAGTGATGGCCGATGAGATGGAATTCAAACTTCTTGATTCCATTTTCTTGCCCGAGGATTTCTTTAAAAGTGGAATGATAATGCATTTCGGATTGAGAAAACTTTCCACTTTTGTGAGCACAAAGGTGTCTCTTACCATCAATTTCTTCAAGGAGAATAGCTGCCCGGTATTCATCAACGGCATCGGTTTGAAGAATTCTTTTACTGTTGATGGTATTTTCAATGGTGGGAGATTCTGCATAATCTCCTTTAGTTCAAAACAATCAACTTTTGTCTGAATTTTTCCCCACGGTGGAGGATTCTTCTTCAGCATGGTTTGCAAAGGGATCAAGAGCTTTGCAATATTTGGGACAAAATCCACGAGATAATTAATTATCCCAAGAAATTGCTGAACTTCCTTTTTTTGTGAGATTTTCTTCGGAAATTTTAACAATTCCTGAGCAATATGCGGCCTGGGTAGTATGTACCTTTGTTGAGGTGCATACCAAGAAATCGATTTCCGTCTGGGCAATATTCATCTTTCGTTGAGAAAGCATGATGCCATGCTTTCGACAATTTCGCAAATTGTTCAAGGAGTTGGCGGTGTGGCTGCTCATCGGGGCCAGAGAAGGATATCATCAATGTATACTTTAGACACTTAAAAGAATTGGTTGGAAGATACGACACATGGCCTTTTGGAAAAGGGATGGTGCTACCTTTAGGCCAAAAGGAAGAACTTTCCACTTTGGAAGTCTTTGGTTCGGAATACGAGAATCCTGTTTTTGTCCCGTCTTCGGGATGGATGCCCAATTGCCGAATCCGGCTTTGAGGTCGAATTTGGAATAGATATGGGCCTTTGTTAATCCGGTAAAGAGAGAAACTCGGAAGGTAAAGGGAATTTGTCATCCCGGAGGAAAAGATTGAGAGGTTGATAGTTGATTACCAATCTCATTTTCCTCTCGTTTTGCTCGGCACGCTTATTGACATAAAAGGCTTCACAAGCCCATTGAGAATTGGAGATTTCAATAAGGCCTTGTTGCAATATTTCGAGCATTCCCTTTGGGCTAAAGCCAAGTGTTCGGCTTCATTCCCATGTGGCTCGCCTTGGTTGGATTTATATCTTCATTCTTTTTTAAAAGGAAGGCGAACAAAAGAATTGGATTTTCCCATAAAGGATGGGAACACTTTTTGGCAAATTCAGTGGGATTCGAACAAGATTCTAACACTTTTGCATAATTGGATCCAAAACTCATCGAATGGAAAATAGTCTTTGAATATTGACAAATTCGAGAATTGGTCCTTGTACCTAAGACCTTTTCCGAGGGAATAATACGAAGCTGTGAAATCGAGTCATAACGTCCCAACCAATGATTAAATCTTTGTTGGGAAGATTGGATCCAAAGATTTTTGTGGTAACGAGCATTGGGGAAAGAAGCGGACGATGCTTGAGTAGTTCTTACATTTGTGGAGAAAGTATCTCCCGAGGCGAGTTGAAGTATCGGACATAAGGAGTCCAATACTCATCGGGAAGAACTTTGGTATCCAAAATTGAACAACTTGCTCTGTATCAATAAGGGCAATAACGGTGATAGGTTTAGCAAACTTTGAGGTGAGGATTTTGACCGGAAAATGAGGACAAGTGGGTTTGACTTGAGAATATGTCAAGGCTTTGTTACTCGAGATGTGGGTGATATGTGAAAGATATCTTCGGTTCGAGTCGAATCTTCGGTGTGATAACAAGGAATGATACAAAGGGTTTGTTGGAGGCGTTCTTCATCGCGAGAGAATAATGATTCAACATCATCATTTTCAAGAGAAATACATTTCATTTTCAATTTGATGTATCAAATGATGCTTGACCTTTTTGCTTGGGGACGAGTTTTTGGCAAAATGTCCTTTCTTGTTGCGAACATAGCAACGGTTTGATTTTTTATGGCCCGTGCGATCCTTTCTTTTCGTAGGTATCGCCATTTCTTCTTTCGGAAGTTCTTGTGGCCATATTTGGACTTCTTCATCGAGAATTTCTTGAAGTGTTTCTTCTTTTCAGAAAATTTTCCGCAAGTACCATCACGGTCTTTTTGGAGCATTTGATCTTGACTTTTGGCGAGCAGCGGAGCTGTCTCGAGGCCTTTATCCTTGTTGATATAGGATTGGACCATTCGGCGCTTTAGACATATTTCTTCAAGACATAGATGGATCTCTTGTTGTATTTCTCCCGGGGAATATCCTGTACTCTCTTTTGTCTTGCAACAAAGGATCTTTCGACCATTTGGGACGAGTTCTTTAGGGACGAAGTCGAAAAAACATGCTTGATTTGAATCGGCTCCAATTTGGTAAAAGAGCTGGAGCATTATTCGATAATGCTTATCAAGATGTTTCTTACGGAAAGAACAACATTTTCTTTCGAAGAACTCTCTTCTTTTCATCTCTATGAGATCGGTGGGTTTTCCCACAAAGAAGTGGTATAGGATGGTAATGGCTTGGCTAAAATTTGGTGACATCGAAAAATGAATGCGGTCCTGTTCGATACGATTTCCACCAAAGTTTAAGGCTTCTGTGAATCACAGTAACGAAATTGTAAAGGACATCATTCATGTCATGGTTAGTGATGGACTGGGTATTTAACCAGTATGGAATTCCTCAAGTCTTTCGGCCATTTTTGATAGGGAATATCATCGATGGAGAAAAAGCGCTTTGATGCCATGGACACATGATTTCTTGGATTGTCCCGAACAATCTACGGGTCGAGTAGTTTGATTCCATTTCCGATCCGGAGGATCACCATGAATATGGAAGAGGTTATTGGTACAATAGGAAGGGGATCAAGTTCGAATTGAGAAGGATGAAGAGGATGATACTAAATCGGATTCGGTATCGAAGTGGGAGAATCGGTTTGTTCTAAGAGAGTTTGCTCATTTGGGGAAGGTGGATCGGTTTATGGACTGGATCGGGTTGTTGGATACTCAAATCCTTTAGAAAGGATTCTAGTGGATTTGCTAGCATCATCGATCTGGTTTTCTCTTATAACCACCGAACATGATTACTGCGGGAATTTTCTCTTTTGCTTTTTTCTTACGGATCGATTCAACTCTTTGATCCGATCTCGTATATCTGTTTCCTTTACGGAGAGATCGGGTGGAATTGCGGCAAAGATAGATGTCCGGGGTGGCGGAGGTGAGTATCCGGTTCTTCTTTGGGGTTGCAAATGGATCAAAAGGTGCCAATCTTCCTTCTTCAAGGAGTTGGATTTGTCTTTTGAGCTTTTCTATCTCCGGTTACGGGCTTTCTAGGTAATGATAGCCTAGCCGTTGCCACGATTCCAAAGCATTTAGCCTCTTACGGAATTCAAAAATCATCTTCTTGGTGGTCTCGTCATATTTTCGAGGTCTTGTTGCACGATTCCTATCTTGGAATCAATTGCTTTGAAAGCATTGTTTTGTGCCGGCGAGTTTCGGTGCCGGTTTAATACGGCCCGGCAGGTCTCTTTTCTCCTCCCATGTTCATCCACATCAGTGGGGGTAGGGATTTTAGGAATATGGCGGTATCTGCCTTGTGGGTCAATGAATTCCTCTGGGTTGGGAAACGAGAGTTTAGAACCTTCTCTGACCAGAGGGGGAAAGTCAGAGTCTTGGAACATGGCAATAGAGGAAATAGGTGGTGTTTCTGCTGGAGCTTCAAATGGGTAAGAGTGTTTCTTGGCCCATTTTAAGATTGGCTTATAGAACGGGGAAAGAGCTTGTTTTTCGAGGTGGTGATGGTGGAGGTGATTTGGGTGGATCGATGGAGCTTGGGGTGTAGTACGAACCTCGGTGGCGGTGATGGTGCATAAGAAACCATGAACTGGTATTTATCACACTCACCAAGGGTATCAACGGAGGGTCTCCGTTTAAATACCTTTGGTATATTTTATCCTTTGGCCTTTTGCGTCGGGGTGGAGGCCTATCATATGGATTTACCTCATCAGGGGAATTCATACAATAGGAACATTGGCAAAAAGGATCCCAGAAATAGTGACCATCTTTGTCTTTATAGTAATGGACAGGATGTCCATCACCATTAAAGTGTCGAACAAGCTTTTTTGGGTCTGGTTCAGAAATGGATTCTGGGACACATGGTTCGATCATGAAAAGTGTTTGAAAGATAGAGGGACTTTCTTCCTTTTCCTTGCCAAATTTGATGGAAACAGTTCCATCTTTTTTCCGGATGAACTCAGAGTCCGTAGACGGGCGCTTGTTATGTTGGTGCGGCTTTTCGTAATTGGTGATCCAAGTCTCGGGAGGAGCTTGGCCAACGTGTCCTTCGGTATTTGTCGGGGGACATGAATACAGGATGCCCGATCATTACGCATGGATATAAACAAAGCATCTTCATTACCATTGTTGAAGTTTAGATCAAGAGCATGGTTACGTACTCGATAAACCATCGGTAATGCGAGTTGCGGCTACGAGTCGGCGGTTTGAGGAGCTCCGGTGAGAGCTGGACTTGAACCTTTAAGAAGGATAGTAGGCGGGGATCGACAAAGCAATGTTAAAGTTGGGATACAAAGTCACAAAAACTGTTCCCGCATTTAGGTAGTTCGAACAGGTACCAATACGAGCATCTTTGGTATTGTAAAAATCTGGTATCTAACAAGGCAATTACGGCTACAACGGGTAGACCTTTACGGCCATGAAAAGTGAGAGCAAGACGAACAGCGCCATAATGAACATGAGTGTATCCTTGTTGGACCCATTGTCTGGGGAATTCCGGAGGGATCTGAAGAGTAACAAAGTACTCCTTTTCGATAGAATGGGATGTTGATCGAACTTAGAGGACACGTACTCTTTTACTTGCTTTGGAGTTTGATGAATAAGCTGGCGGATGGAGCGGATGGGTGAGAATGATGAGTTGGGTTTAGCAAAAGCGGAAAGTACGGGTTCATGAGAGGAAGGACGGGTTTCGAGATCTTGGTTTCATCACTAAGAGACTTCGTAAAGATAGTCTATCTTAGAAGCATTAGAAACACGAAACTCGGAGGGGTTGAAGATGATGTAGAAGGAGCAAAAGTAACAGTGCTTCGAGAATTTCAGGTTACGTAGACATGATGTAAGAACAGTCCAACAAACCCTTTGTATCATTCCTTGTTATCACACCAGCGAAGATTCGACTCGAGAATCGAAGATATCTTTCACATATCACCCACATCTGCGAACAAAGCCTTGACATATTCTCAAGTCAAACCCACTTGTCCTCATTTTCCGGTCAAAATCCTCACCTCAAAGTTTGCTAAACCTATCACTGTTATTGCCCTTATTGATACAGGAGCAAGTTGTTCAATTTTGGATACCAAAGTTCTTCCTGATGAGTATTGGACTCCTTATGTCCGATACTTCAACTCTGCCTCAGGAGATACTTTCTCCACAAATGTAAGAACTACTCCAGTTACTGTCCAGTTCTTTCCCCAATGCTCAGTTACCACAAAAATCTTTGGATCCAATCTTCCCAACAAAGATTTAATCATTGGTTGGGACGTTATGACTCAGATTTCACAGCTTCGTATTATTCCGGAAAAGGTCTTGGTACAAGGACCAATTCTCTGAATTTGTCAATATTCAAAGACTATTTTCCATTCGGATGAGTTTCTTGGATCCAATTATGCAAAAGTCTGTTAGAATCTTGTTCGGAATCCCACTCGAATTTGCCAAAAAGTGTTCCCATCCTTTATGGGAAAATCCAGAATTCTTTGTTCGCCTTCCTTTTAAAAAGAATGAAGATATAAATCCAACCAAGGCGAGCCACATGGGAATGAAGCCGAACACTTGGCTTTAGCCCAAAGGGAATGCTCGAAATATTGCAACAAGGCCTTATTGAAATCTCCAATTCTCAATGGGCTTGTGAAGCCTTTTATGTCAATAAGCGTGCCGAGCAAAACGAGAGGAAAAATGAGATTGGTAATCAACTATCAACCTCTCAATCTTTTCCTCCGGGATGACAAATTCCCTTTACCTTCCCGAGTTTCTCTCTTTCTTGGATTAACAAAGGCCCATATCTATTCCAAATTCGACCTCAAAGCCGGATTACGCAATTGGGCATCCATCCCGAAGACGGGACAAAAACAGGATTACGTATTCCGAACCAGCACTTCCAAGGTGGAAAGTTCTTCCTTTTGGCCTAAAGGTAGCACCATCCCTTTTCCAAAAGGCCATGTGTCGTATCTTCCAACCAATTCTTTCAAGTGCTTTGCAGTATACATTGATGATATCCTTCTCTGATCCCGATGAGCAGTCACTCTTGCCAACTCCTTGAACAATTTGCGAAATTGTCGAAAGCATGGCATCATGCTTTCTCAACGAAAGATGAATATTGCCCGGACGGAAATCGAATTTCTTGGTATGCACCTCAACAAAGGTACATACTACCCAGGGCCGCATATTGCTCAGGAATTGTTAAAATTTCCTGAAGAAAATCTCACAAAAAAGGAAGTTCAGCAATTTCTTGGGATAATTAATTATCTCGGGATTTTGTCCCAAATATTGCAAAGCTCTTGATCCCTTTGCAAACCATGCTTTGAAGAAGAATCCTCCACCGTGGGGAAAAATTCAGACAAAAGCAGTTCTTGAACTAAAGGAGATTATGCGAGAATCTCCCACCATTGAAAATACCATCAACGGGTAAAAGAATTCTTCAAACGATGCCGGTGATGAATACGGGCAGCTATTCTCCTTGAAGAAATTGATGGTAAGAGACACCTTTGTGCTCACAAAAGTGGAAAGTTTTCTCAATCGAAATGCATTATCATTCCACTTTTAAAGAAATCCTGCGGTAAAAAATGGAATCAAGAAGTTTGAATTCCATCTCATCGGCCATCACTTCCTGGTAGAATTAGACATGGCATCCTTTCCTCGATGACCAAGTTTAAACAAAAGCGAGATCCCGAATTCCAAATGCTTCGATGGGCTGAATGGTTTTCAAAATACTCTTTTGAAACCAAACACATTCCAGGGGAAGAAAAATGTTCTTGCTGATTTCTGTCAAGACCAAAGGCACCAGCTGAAATTAACATGTACATCAAAAGACCCTTTTCACATGCTCAACCATGGTGTCAAATACAAGATCGAAAAGATCAAAGACACATAAGCTGGAAATATCCCGAGAAATTATTGAGCAAATCCCGAGAATGACAATCTCACCGAAAATGCTGAAACCTCATGTGGCAATGCCACACGAGATCTGTTCGATTTAATGCGGGTTCGATTCTTTATCCTTGCGGACTAAATCCAGATTATCCATTCATACATCCTCTTATCTGGAAAGAAGATGATTTCCCTGATCAGCTCAAAACACTATTGTGGTACTTAACCAATAAGTACTTGATAGCGTTTGAAATTCCGACCAGAAGATTCATTGCCAACCTCACCAGGATATTCTTACTTGGAAGAAATATTGAAAGAGAAAGTGATCGAGAATCTTTTAGACTTTCTCAATTGGTTCTACCCTCCCACTCACTTTGGAAACATCTTTTGGAAAAAGAACTAAGAACCACAACACCAAATCCTCGAAGTCCATACCATCCTGTTCTTTAGACGTCCATGGTATTTTTGCCGAAATAATGGCAGCATCATTGATGTTCCCACCTGGAAATAGGAACCACATCCTACAAACCCCATTCGGATAGCAAAGAGGCTCGGATTCACAAATCCTATCCAATGTCTGTCCGAACCCGTCAACTCCAATACCGAGAACTCCCGAGAGAATCTTGTGCCAAGAGAACAAAACTATTCCTGAAAATGTGTGGAACTATAATGAACCTACTTGCATGGGATCATTATGACCTAGTTCCGAGAGGCTAAAGAGGCACTCGGGCGGTTCGAGACAAGCGAGAATCATCCCAAGATGATGAAATGACAAGCGCACATGACACTTTGTCCAATCCACCCAGGGACCCCTATGACCGTTGGGGAGGTCCTCTTTCTCAAGATCCCTACACCAAGAACCCTTGTCCTTATCTCAAATTGACACTTCCTATTATGCACAGTCATCCCATTGGCCTCAACCAAGCATTCCCGCCGACACTACGAAGATGACAATACAAACCGGGCTCAAGAAGAAGCATCCCACCATGCTCATGAAGAAGCATCCTCATCACGTCAACCGAAACAGATCCTCTCACCGAAGATCTTGAAGCTCTTGAACAAAAATATGAGGCGCATCTTCTAGCGAAAGCCTACACGCTTTCGATGACTCGGACTATGACTACAATGCTCATGACGGGCGAGACCGCCGAAAAGCCGACGCCGGCACTTGTTCACTTTACCGTAGCGGTAGGCTAGGGAAAGTACCTGTTCACGTACGATTCTTGTTCATATCGTGCGAATAATTCCCTCCCGAAAGTTTCGGTGCCCTGTTTTGTTCCCTAGGACCCGTGAGCTTGGTCCTTGTTTGTTTGTGACCTCTTATTGTCTATAAAAGGCAAGGAGGGTGTATTGTGTTGGGCGAGTCCCCTTGAAGTAAAGTGAGTGTTTTGTAAAACCTCTATGGCTTTCTAAACTCCTCTTCTTCTCCCGGCTGGTAGAATCCTCTAGGAAATGCGGCTCGGGTAGATTAGAAGCGTTTCCATCCCGGTTCTCATGGTGTTCCTAGGCTCGAACTAAAGGGCGAGTAATTTTCTTAAAAAGGCAATCCCGAAGGGCTTGAACGAGTTGTTCGCCCATTGTGGAAGGCATACTTGCGAAGATTGTCTCTTCCTTCCCTGGTTCTAAGTCTAGTCCCATTATACAACTAGTTTGATATGGTTCTGAGCGGTTTTGGTAGTTGTCAATTTTTTTGCACATTCCTAGTTGGAACTTTGTCCTTTTGTCCAAAAAGAAACAGGGAAAGATGAGAACAAATTAAGATAGAAGCACTTTTTTTTTGCCGGGCCCGGCGCCGCCGGGGGAGGTTGGGTGTGGTTTGTATTTTAGGGATATTTTAGGGATTCTGATTTTTTATCCCGATTATTTTTGGACAAGAGTGTCCCTTGGGTTTTTCTCACGCCCAGTTTGGCTTGGCTCGCCGCCCTCGACCTCTAATGCCGTGTCCATTGTTGACTGGACCGTGCTTTGACCAGTCACGAGTACCAAATTGCCAAGTCACTGAATAAAAAATACCGCAGTCGGTGGGAATCATGAATGCAGCATTGCAATATAATATACTTTTACTGGGGGCGAACGAAATACAGCTGGTTTTACTTGGCAGTTTTGCTAAGCTAGCGCAATCATCGCTGTACCATCAAAATAAGCAGTCACAGGAAGACTTCACCAAATAGATGAGCGCAAAGCCCACTTGGAAGTCCATTCAAAGGATTCTTTCTTTTGGTCTCAGACGGTACTAGCAAACTGCTATAACCTATTTCCTTCTTGCGTGAGTTTTGATCTCGTGAGATAGTGAGCAAGAGAGAAATGGCAGAATCCATAGTGTCCCTTTTGGTTGAGAAGCTTGCTATGTTCGTTGACAAAGAGGTGAATTTTTGGAAAGGGGTATGTGAAGAAATTGAATTCATCAGAGATGAATTTGAGCGCATGAAGGCCTTCTTAGAATGTGCTGAGTCATTGAAAGACGATGACCCTGAGTTGAAGGTATGGGTGAAACAAGTCAGCGATGTTGCATACGATGTGGAGGATACTCTGGATATATTCACACTCAAGTTGGCAAGAGATCGTGGTGATGGGTACCTTCACAAGATTAAGCTATCCATAGACAACTTGAAAGAACGCCGTCTTCTCTCCTCCAAAATAACAGATATCAAGGCAAGAGTCATCAGCATTGGCAAAGGGCATCGGCGATACCATTTCCAATCGTATCGCACGGAGCGAAGTGCTAGCGCATCCACTGCAGGCACCTTATGGCACGATCTTAGGGAGGATGCTTTTCTGGTCGAGGAAGGTGAGCTGGTGGGGATTGACGAGCCAAGAGAAGAGATTATTAAGTGGCTTGTTGACGAAGCACCCGGACTTCAAGTTGTCTCAATCTTGGGGATGGGGGGTTTAGGGAAGACCACTCTAGCAGGACGAGTCTACGACAGTCAGCAAGTAAAAGCCTACTTCCAAAGCCACGCATGGATCAATGTCTCCCAGTCTTATAAGATTGACGATATTTTTAGGGACATGATTGTACAACTTCATAGAGAATTGAAGCAACCGATCCCTCAAAAACTAGAAATCATGAGTAGCACGAGTCTCAAGCGGATAGTGAAAGACTTTCTGCAGCAAAAAAGGTACGTCATTGTTCTAGATGATGTATGGGACAAGGAAGCATTGGAAGGTATAAAAAATGCAATGCCCAATGGTAGTTTCTGTAGCCGAATATTAATCACTACCCGCATAGCTAACATTGCTACGGTTTCATCCAACGAATCAAAAGTTTATGCCTGTAAGCTCTTGTCTTCAAAGGATTCATGGTCCTTGTTCTGCAAGAAAGCCTTCCGGGGAAAACCTTGTCCTCCTCACTCAGAACAAGAAAGCCTTTCTCGACAGATTTTGAAAAAATGTGAGGGTTTGCCACTTGCCATAGTGGCTCTTGGTGGTCTTCTTTTTGCAAAAGATGTTCAGGAATGGAAGATGATTTCTCACAGCCTTGCTGCTGAACTAGGAAGCAATGACATGATGCAAAATTTCAATAAAATTCTCAGCTTGAGCTACAATGATTTGCATTATAACTTGAAAAGCTGCTTTATGTACTTGGGAGTATTTCCAGAGGATTGTGTGATTGAGTGTGCGAGACTCATCCGTTTGTGGATTGCAGAAGGGTTTGTCAAGGAAAGAGAAGGGATGACACGGGAGGAGGTTGCTCAAATATACCTGAAGGAGCTTGTCAACAGAAGTTTGGTGCAAATGGCAAAAACAACTTTGGACGGACGGATAAGAAGTTGTAGGGTACATGACCTAATGCGTGAAAGTATCCTTTCTAAGTTAAGAGATATAAACTTTGTTTCGTTTGCATCTGAGCAGAAAATAGAATTGCACGAAAGAGTTCGGCGTCTGTCAGTCCAATACACCTTCACCAATGCACTGAAGCAGCTAAATCTCCCTAAGCTACACTCTCTGCTCATTTTTGAGTCCACAACATCATCTAGCTCAGATGAGCAATTTGTCCCAAGTGGCTGTCAGCTACTAAGGGTTTTGGATCTAGGATATACACCCCTTCACCAGTTCCCCCAACAAATATTAGTTATGTTCCACTTGAAGTATTTAAGTTTGAGAAGTACTAAAGTGCGTATTATTCCTGGATTAATTGGGAAACTGCAAAATCTAGAGACTCTAGATCTTAAAGACACGTTAGTCTCTGAGCTACCTGTGGAGATAACCAAGCTAAAAAAACTACAGTATCTGTTGGTCTATGGTTATGCAGAAATCACACCTCTTGCACCTTTTGGCCGTAGAGAGGGATTTTCAGCTCCCCCGGGCATTGGAGCGCTGGCATCACTGCAAAAACTGTCCAGTGTAAAAGCTAGGGGTGGTCGGAGTAAAGATATAATGCAAGAGTTGGGAGAGCTAAGTCAACTAAGGAGGCTGGGTGTATCGGACATAAGGAAAGATGATGCAAAGGAACTTTGCCAGTCTATCGAGAAGATGACCAACCTTCAATCACTAAATGTGACTGCAGAAAGTGAGTATGAAGTTATTGATTTAGATTTTCTATCTTCGCCTCCCTCACTCCTCCGCACTCTAAATATTGAAGGATGTCTAAAGAAGCTACCTTATTGGCTTCCTTTGTTGAATAATCTGACTAGAGTGCGTTGGGCAAGGAGCAAATTCAAATTTAGCCCCCTAACTGCTCTCCAAAATTTGCCTAATCTTGTGGAGCTTCGTCTGAGTCATGCCTTTGATGGGGAAAGATTGGTTTTTGAAGATGGAGGGTTCCCAAAGCTCAAGATTTTGTACCTCCGGCATATGGAAGATCTGAGATTTGTGTTGATGAATGGTCAGGCAATGCCTTGCCTTCAGAGTCTCATCATTCATGCATGCAAGCACTTGGACTGGCAATCATTACTTCTTGTCATCCGCGGCCTCACCCGCCTCAAGTCTCTCCAATTCGGTGAGATGCCAGAAGAATTTGCACTTGCATTCTATCCATACAATAGTAGCAAAATGATGAGGGAGGGTATACTGCAAGAGTGCTATGAAGATGTGATGGCTCGTACCCCAGAAGTTTACTTCTTCTGGTGGGAAGAGAATCATGAGAAGTGGTATGATCTTAGCCCCTATTGCTATAATGCCATCAAGGGTAGGGTGATAGGCCGTAGTGAGGATCTTCCTAAAGTTTCATAGATCATAGTGATGTATTGAGTCTTGTGAGTCCTCTTGATCCGTCATGGATCCCTGCAGGCTTATCAACACGAAAAAGAAGATCCTCTGGTGTTTTCATGATTTCTTCCATTATCAGTATTTTATTTGGACCTTTCAATTCTTTATGTTCGAATTTACTGCCCTCGGGTCCCCCGGTGCTTTCTTCTTGTTGTTGTTATTATCTTATTTAGTTATTAGTACATTTGTTCCTTATATTCTGCATTTGCTGTATGAGCTCTGATTTTGTTTTAGCCTATATGGAGGCAAAAGAGTGATTTGACTAAAGAAATGAGAAGAATTACAATTTTCCTCTTGAAAAATCACATGTTAGGGATGTGCAGATGAAAAAATAGACGAAGGATTCACAAATGTGAAAAAAAATTGATTAATAGTCAAAGGTTCATCGAATGTGTAGGGTTTCATGTTATTTCATCTAAGTTCACACACAATACTTTTAATCTTTCTAATACTTGAACAAACTTGTTATGCCACTTTTTACAGATTAATTTTTCATCAATCCAAATAATATGTACCCAAAAGTTTGGTACGGGATAAATCTATGAAACATATTATTGGACTTGCAAAATATGTATATGCAAAAATTGATGTATGATACATTAACAAAAATACTTAGATTAGGCAAAACTGAAATTTCAGATTATAAAGTTGCAGTTATGCAATTGAAGGGAATGCAGACAGCCACAAAAGTCAAGTGTAAATTTATTAGTATCTTGTAATGAAGAGCAAAAAGGATGTTTTAATCCGGTGCATGGCAAAGGTCTTCTATTGTTATGGATTATTCAATTTTGAGTTGTCTCTTCACATGGATTTCAATTACAACAGTCAATCATGCAAATTTATTGCTTGCTCTTTCAATTCATGCTTTATGTCACACATATTTTTGAAACATTCTAACACTCTCCATCTCACGTAAATTAGACTGTGACTTAAGATTAAATGTGAAAATATATAGTAAAATAAGGACTTGAAAATATTTGAATTTGAGAGCTCTCTAATACCACTAATTTAAATTGTTAGATGAAAGCATAATTTTTTTTTTTTTTTAGGTAAAGGTGAAAGCATAATTTAATATTTAAATATTCTAACAAATAATATACTCTGCATTAGCATGTATTGTTGCTACAAGATTGGGATATCTTTTTCTTTTATATATAGTTTTTGCCGTATTTCAGTATGAATATATGTTCTACAAAATTGAATAGATGAATAAAGCAGCAAAATTGACTTCTCAACCTTTTGTCAATTGCAAATAATTCTGATGCATCTCGAGACTGCATTTCTGGAAACTAAAATTTTCCCCCATTCCACAATTTCGCAATCATTTGAATACAAATTATTTGCTTTACAATTTAACATCTCGTGTCCTGTCCATGCCTGATGTCGAAATATAATCACATGATTTCTCCATCGACTGTTACCTCGCCAAGATACAAGGTAAACATCATGTCATTCTCTTATAATTTAAACTAATGAATTGCTCGGTTAGCACTTCAATCATTTATTGGGAAGCAATTTCCCTTAAGTTTAGCAAGACTGAATATGTTGTCGATTAGGGATAATCATCACAAGTCAGAAACCCCTTGAGAGCATCTGGTCGGTCTATTGTTTTGCCTTGGATTCTGCAAATGAATTAAACCACATGATAATCAGGACAAATTCTATATCAACTTTAACTCCAAGTGAAAGAGACTGCAAAAATTGCTCTAGTTCATTCAATAGCCATCCGTCATTAGCACAAAGGCATTGATTCTCCACAAAAGGAGGTAGCCAAATCCAATTCTTCTGCAAAACTTAATTTACATTCTCTATTGAAGGCAAACCATCTTTTCGTAAAATCAGTAGAAGTAAATTCTTTACCTTCTTTATTCAAATCCTTTATTCTCTCAAGGTATCAAGAAAAAATTCGAAAAGAAAGACCAAAAGGAGTTCTTAAGCCACTAGTATCTACAGTCTCAGATTCTCAAATAAACCATAGTTTATACAATAAGCACAGATGATAGAATCAACAACAGAGTTGCTAAAATTCTGGGGGAAGAAGAAGCAGCTGTTGTTGGGGAAGAGTCATGTGGCCACTCAATAACTGCAGAGTCGTACCAAAAATAATGCTTGGTGGATTTTGGGAGTCATATTCATCCGAGGAATCTTCAGTCTGTAGAAATAGACAAATACAATGTAAACTTGGTCATCTCTCGCTCTCTCTCTCTCTCTCTCTCTCTCTCTCTCTAGTGAGATCAGGCAAATCCACAGTCTCTCCTCCACTCAGGATCCAAGGATGTCCTGCTCATTAATACAGAGCAAAAACGGAGCAAGAGGAATACCATAAGAGAGGCACTTCCCTAGATTAAGATGATTGCTCAATCTTGATAGTCATCGCACTTGTTCTCGTCGAACAAGATGTAATATTCTTTTGGTTCTTTGAAAAATGAGTGGCAGCAGCTCATGCACCAGCAATGGCAGCACTCAGACTCGATGATTTCCCCGGTTCACTCTGTTTAGATTCAGACACGTGTAGTAATAGGGAACCTGGCTTCAATGAAAAAAGATCACGTGGATTTGGAAGCGGAAAATTCACATGCAGTGGACTTTCCACTATAGTAAGTCCTCTGGCTGTAGCTTCATATATCTATGAAAAGTTCTTTTGTCAGTATATGCGCAATGTCGTGCATAAGATGATAACTTATGTAGCCAAATCCTTTACCTTCTTTTCCAAGTTGTAGATCTTCTGGTACCCTTGCATCTCAAATGGAATGACTAATTTCAGTACTACTTAAAATTATATCAGCAAAGTTGAATCAGTGTGGGAAATACATAAATGCTGAACAAACATTTATGAGAACAAAGTATCGATTGCGTCTAAGACAGATTTACACACCAGTGGCTGTCCACAGAGCCAGCAATAATCTGTTTGTGCTTCCACCCTTACCTGTAATTACAGATGTTTACATGTTCAACTGAATTTGTGAAATCACACAGGTAATCAAGAAACTAAGCAAGAAAAAGATCAGTGTATCCCACCCCTTCAGGCAACCCCTTCCAGCAAGCTAGTTCATCGGCTCAGACCACTTTGACACACCCTTTTTCATAGGCAAAACATTCCAATCGTTGATAAATTTGTCTGAAAAAGACAGGCACCGGTTCTATGATGCAGAATCTACCGTTAGGAACTCTGCCAATTAAAGAGCTTAGATAAGATGGAAATTCATGCAGGTGAAATGGAGCGATAAAAGCATCCATATATCTACAGTTTTTTCCTATCAAAACATACATCAAACTGCTATTCAGCTGAGAGATCCATCAAAAGATCATTTGAATTTTGAAGAACTTGTAAATAGGAGGCTTTAGTGCTCTTTAGAAAAAAAGAAGAAAGAAAAACAAACAAACAAACAAACAAACAAACAAAGTTCAAGTATACTACTTGCAGCATGGATAGCTCTACCTTCGAACACCAAGTAGTCTTTGGACAGGATAGTGCTCAGGGAACTTAATTTGAGTAATCCCATTCACCGCATAAATCTCCCAGTAGAACTCCTCCATGGCTTTGATCGTGGATTCATCTGGAACTATGCTGGTGGCGTGGATCTAAAGGCGGCATACCCAAATGATGTGCTATACAGTCAGAAATCCTTGAAAAGGAAAAGTATATTCAGAACTTCGTCAACAAGACGTCAACAGTACTCGCTAGGTCCCAGCTTTGTGCATAGACATTCTGAACTTCCACACTCAAAGTTTAACATAGTGTTTGTCAACAAAGAATTGATTATATGAGCCGAGAGTAACATTCTAACTTTCTCAAGGCTCTCTTAATGCATGTGCAAGACGTTTGTACTTTGTATCTTTCACTGCACCGGACAGTATGTGCTAGGTATTAAAGTTGCGTCACATCATTCCATTCTCAGTTACACAAACTTTTCACAACATTAAGTCATCCCTCATCAACTTCTAACACAGTTCATGTGCACTTGCTTATAGATAAAAATTGTTATGTTCCAACATTTTCAAAAAATACACAACCTCGTTTGTATCAGTCCACATATTGGTTTTCAGTTTGTTCTTGCTGTTATTTCTCCGCAAACCAATCAGGCAGCTTTCTATAAACTCATGAAGCATGAAAAATCGGTGCCGCACAAACTGGTCAGAGAAAGTCAAACACAGATTTTGCGCCAAACAAAAGTCCCTTCTCCCATCCTCAAGTGCTATGAGTAAACAATGTTCAATTTCAGTAGTTAAACCTTTTCTCCCTTCCAGTTTCTGCAGGTTCTCTCACATTCCTTTCATCCTTTGAACTCCACAATCCACAACAGAACTCGGTAGAAGAAAACTAAACGATCGCTGAACACTTCAAGAACCCAGATAGGAAAAAACCGTCAACAGATCAGATTAGTAGCTCAAAGTGCTCAATGAACAAATTCACCCCTTTCTCGATCTAGACTATGCGACAGCCCAAAACCAAAAAAGTTGAAACTTCGGCGCGAAATTAGAAGTACGAAAGAGAGTCCCTAAACCGAACCTTGAATTGGGGCAGGCCAAGACCTGCCCTCGATGCGCTTGATCCCGTACACGAGCAGAGAAGCCCGTGGCTGGTGCATCGCCAGGCACGGGTTCCGGTAATTCCCCTGGTTCCGACTCTGCATCGCTGACCCTTCTTCGGCTTTCGACAAACAAAGCTCTGGGTTTTCTCGGGCTGCGTGATTTTCTCGAGAATCCGGAGGAAGGAAAGATTTCTGGGCGCCGGGAAAGAAACCGGGCGAACCCTCTGCGAGGAGCTGCTAATTTCTACGTTCGGTGTTTTTGGTTTTCTTGCTCCTTTTAATTGGCGAATCTCTGTTTGCTCCCAATTTGATAAAATATATTTAAAAAAAAAAAATTAAAAAAATCCGACGGTCAAGAAACTATGAATGCAGAATGGATGGCAAGATCGCCTAAGCATCCATTTCATATCTTGTTTCTTGAAATTCAGGCTTCGACCCACTTAATGATTCTCAAATTTTGTCTTGATAGTGCGGCAAAATGAAAAGATAATCTTAAAAGCAAGTAGGCACCATTGTAAATTTAACATTCCTGTAGAAATGTTTACTAAAACTGTGACGCCCTCAGCATGTAGCGTAGTTATCTTATCCATTTCATCTTTACTTAAGCATGCAGAAACAAGGTCAATACATGCTGACTTTTACAAATAAGGTAACATCATTTCTTATTTATTTATATACACGGCAACAAGTTGGATATACTAGGGAATTCAAAAGGTCAATACCATTGACTACACTCGGCTATAAGTTGGTCGCCTAATCCCAACCTAACTATACATGTGGTCGCCTAACCCTAACCCTTGGCTCCGTCCAAAAATCTTTCAAGTTCCCAAAAATATAGCTTCCCTCCTACCTCCCTTCTATGTGGCGGGGTTGCCTCTATCCTCTGATTTGTCGGCAAACTAGGGAAGGGGACTCACCGTGCCCCGTTGATACAGACATACATGCCTACGAACCCAAGAGTGACAGGCCCCATCCGAGGCCTTATATCCACAACCAAATGAGATGTGATTCGAATATTAATCGTATCCAGAAAACCAGGGTCTATGAACTCGTCCTCTTGCAAAGTGTCACAAGTGAAGTTGACCGATACTCCATAACAGACCATAGGGGAGGTAGTGGGGCCAACATTTCTATTGATATGAAAAAGTAAAGTCAATAATTAGTGAGCCTAAACCCAGCAAGTAGAAGGTCCATCAGTTCATTCTACACAAATCGATTACGGTACTAACAAAGAAAGTATAACAATCATCAACTTACCTGAAAATCTTTTCAAAATAACATAACAAATTAATAAAAGCATTAGCTCAATTTAAATATTCTGAAGTTATATTCAATAGGAATCTCCTGCTACCATCATCATCCGAGGAACCCCATTACCCATCGGGTATCTTGTACCTATCCGACATTGTGAGGACATCTAAGGGGCCCGCATTACATCCCCAGGCATCTGGAGGAATCCAATTACTCTTCTAGGCATCTTTACTATAACCCGAGGCATTGTTGTCATAAGGACCAATGGCATTCTTAGTCACACATCCATATCATGATGCAGTAATTCCAAATTCAATTTGAAAAACACGTTAAAGTTACTATTAGTCACACATCCATATCATGATGCAGTAATTCCATAATTCAATTTGAAAAACACGTTAAAGTTACTATTACCCAGGAGCTCAAACCTAAACCTAATGAACCCTCAACCCTTTTTATCCCATAGATTGACATATTTTCACCTTTGCCTACATTAGATGAACCACAAGAAGAATTTTATATTCTAGCCCTTAGATTAGCCGTAGAAGGCGTTCTGCACACCTTTAGAAATGGCAGCTGTTGTCTAGGTAAACAAGTTAAAAAAATTATAAAACTTTAACATAAGATAAACAAGACCTAGAGGGACATTTTTTGTAGGGGACTTGAAGTCCAATTCAGCTCATACAATTCTAAATAATTTTTGCAAACTGAGCCCAAAACAGTAAGAATTTCCCAAACGTGATGAAGTAGGAAAATAAATGTTTTGCAAACCAAATGAGATCGAAAAATCATGGAAATTCTATACTGGTAGTATAGAATGTACTCTACAACTTTCATGAAGGACACGTGTTAAAATTCTGGACTGAAAATTTTGTGGAAAATGGAAAGCAGCCGGTGTAGTAAATTTAAAAATAGAGTTCTAACTCCCTAGTTTTGCAGATATTTTTGTCGTATAAAGTCCAAAAATTCTGAAATTAAATTATGTCGTAGAAAAGCCAATAAAGGACAACTTTCCTAAAAAATGCCCCATGAAATTTGCATCACACAAATCAGTGCAAAATTAGCAAAAGCTCATGGTCGGGCTAAACCGAACCTAGCCTAAGTCCATCACTAGCTTAGTTCAAATTTTCTGCAATCTCAAACTTCGTACGCACTAGAAATCGAGTGGCCATGCTTATACGGTCCAACCACAAACTCGATTACTTCGAACTCGATGATTTAGCTAGGTAACGCGATCGAAACTTTCGATCAAATGAGGATCCAAACAATGCCCACAGAATTTCCGGGAAACCATCCTCGTCAAACAACAATCGACCAATATAGGATAGAACGGAGGATATTTACTTGTCTCGGGTTCTCGTGGATTGTGGTGGCAACTCAGCGGGATGGAGGCGAGGCAGACCGATGTCAGCGCGAGCAACAGTGGTGAGGAGAGGGCGAGTGCTGGTCACGGCCGTCTCCTGGTGCGGGCAGAGTGAGTTTGATAGACAGAGAGGAAGGACGGAGATGCAGCAACTGGTTCTCTTCGTTTCAGGGTGCGGCAGAGGTATAAAAAGAAGGAAAAACCGAGAGGGTGAGGAATGTTGGCGGTGAAGGCGAGAGGAACGGCAGCTTCGTCTCTCTCCTTGCACTCGGTCTTCACAGGTCCACCGCTGCAGCTGAGTTGTCGTCCGGTGGAGCGATTGCTGAAAAGAAGTGACGCATCTGGTGTTCATGGTTGACTCCCCTGGCGACGTGGCAAGATTGGCGGGTGATGTTGCGGTATGGAGACAGGAACGGGGAAGAAAGGGCGCTGGTTCTCTCTGTTGGATAAATTCTCCTCAGAAGTTTTGAAGTTGACAAAACATTTCTCTCGGTCCTGGTTCGAAGACTTGCGGACTCTACCGGGCAAAGTCCGAAGATCAAAGTCTGACGTCAACAAGACTCAAGTTTCAAAGTCTACTCTCATGGACAGTTTCCAGACCGACAAGATAAAAGTTTCTATTCTGATTCTATCTCAATGGCTAAGGAATATCTTTCGACCGGATTCGACTACACGATCTTACATTCGTATCCGAATTGATTTAGATTCTCTAAGATTCGCAACTTATTTGGAAAGTTCTACTTATGGAAACCAAGATTCGATTGTATGGGCGGCGGGATTGATGGGCTATCTACACTTACCTTAAAGAGCTCGAGATCTCTCCAAATTGATTCTGTCCAACGGGTTAATTGGAAGAACTTCTTTGGAAGGTGCCAACGGTAATGAAGGCATGAAGAAGCATATAAAGAGAGACGCTCGAGTTGTTGAAGTGTGCTTGGATAGAAGAATTCCAAAGTCTCGAACCTCCATATTTCGTTTGTGATCTTATTCTTCGAGCAATATATGTAATCAAAAGAGTGATCATAGAGTTGTGAGACCTTGAGGAAGTGTAGTAGAAGTTCTACATTGTGGACTCAAGAGCGTGAGACTGTAACTCTTTTTGATTCTTAGTGAAATCCAAAATGTAAGGGTCAGTCCGTGCGGGAGAGTGGACGTAGGCTTGATATAAGCCGAACCACTATAAATCTAGAGTCTTGATTCTCTATCCCTTATCCTTTTATCTTTCATTATTTTCAATTGCTGTGATTGCTGTTTTTAATTCATTAATCTCATATTCGGATTTGATTGTTAAAATCGCTTTAATCACCTATTCACCCCCTCTAGGTGCTAATTCTAGTCCTAACAATTGGTATCAGAGCTTGTGTACTCGTTCATGAGAAGTGTCTTTACTTCGAGTAAAAGATCTATGGCTAGTATGTTACCTACATGGGGTTGGTTGAAGGTCAAAGCAATACCAGCACTCCATACTTTGATGGAAAAGACTACAAAGATATGGAAGAACAAGATGAAAGCATTCCTAAGATCGAAAGATCCTTTGGAATGGGAAGTGGTAGACAAAGGAATCATTCTGCCGGCAAAGATCGGGATCGAGAGAGGAAAAGAAGTTGCTGATCCCACTCAAATGACTTAAGAAGAAATCACCAAGAGACAGACTCTTGACGCTAAAGCCATTTACTCCTTATATTGTGCTTTATCTCCTACTGCGAGTATAACAGAATATCTTCTTGTGATACACAAAAAGAAGTCCGGGATAGGCTTCACATTACCTATGAAGGAACAGATCGAGTGAAAGAGACGAGGATCAACATTCTTTTGGGACAATATGAAGTCTTTAAGATGAGATCGGGAGAATCAATAACCGACATGTTTAGTCGCTTTACTGAAATTGTGAATGGTCTTGAATATCGTGGGGACATCCAATCTCGGGACATATGAAGGTCAACAAACTCCTACGAGGACTCTCTAAAGACTGGAATCACATAAAAACCTCAATAAGAGAGACACGAGAGGATTGCTCCACTCTCGTAGACGAATTGGTTGGGACTCTTCAATCTTATGAAGTAGAGCAAACCAACGAAGAGGAAGATTCAAAAGGTAAGAAATCAATTGCCTTGAAGTCTAATGACTATTCCGATGCTACGATTCTCGAAGAAGATCTAGATGATGAAGAGCGGCACTTATGATAAAGAGATTCGAAAGTTGAATAGAAAAGGAAGAAAATTCAACCGGAAGAAACAGCTCACAAAGGTTTCGAGAACAAATCAACGAGAGGAAGATGATTCTAACAAAGAAGTGACTTGCTTTGAATGCAAGAAAAGGGACACATCGGACCCAACCGTCCCTCTCGTTAAAGAAGAGAAAGGAAAGACTCGAGAAATACGAAAATCACTCAAAGCGAGAGACTGGTGATGCGAATGTGAAGAAAGTGATGACGACTATGCCAATATCTGTCTAATGGCAAAATCTGATTCGGACTCGGACTCGATTCGGATACGGACTCGACAAATGAACTCGAGGTTAGTAATCTCGAGAATTCCTATCAAAGTTTCGAAATACATTGATGAACTCGTCTTAGTCTAAAAACTTCTCTTAAGAGGATCTCCGAATTGAAAAAGGAAAATTCTACATTGAAGCAACAGGGAAAAACTTTGGAAAGAAAAGGTTGAAAAGTTAGAAAACAACTTTACTTGTCTTGAAAGAAAACTCGGACTCGTTTCCAAAGAAAATGATCTTTTGAAAAATGATATTTCTAATATATCAAAAAGATTTTCAAATGGTTACTCAAAAGTTGGATAAGATTCTTTCGATACAAAGACCCTACTTTGATAAGTTAGGTCTTGGTATGACTTCGGAAACTATTCCTCTAATTGATTTTCCAAAGGTGAAGGAAAGAATCAAACAAAGACCAACCAGAATTGCTTATAAAAATCATTTTCGGAAAAGTCTTTGTAAAACCCGTTGGCGAAATGTCTTAAAATGTTCTAAGTGTCAAAGCTCGAACATTTTGAGAAAGAATGTCCTTTGGTTTGGAGACTGTTAAAAGGAATTGGGCAAAAGACCGTTTATTGCTCTAACTCTTTCTCGGACCCAAGATGATGTGGGTACCAAAGAAAGCTTGAATTCTTTTTAATTGCGGGTCACTATCAAAAAGAAGATTAAATGGTATCTAGATAGTGGGTGCTCAAGACATATGACGGGGAGACTCAAGTTGCTTCATAACACTTGACCGAAAAGACGGAGGAAAAGTTTCTTTTGGAGGTAACAACAAAGGAAGAATCATTGGTCGTGGAACAGTCAAGATTGGAAGTCTGTCAATCAAGAATGTTTCCTTAGTTGAAGGATTAAATTACAACTTGCTTAGCATAAGCCAGTTGTGTGATACTGGATTCAAGATCAATTTTCAGGAAAGAAAGTGCTCAGGAATCAGTAAAGATTCTACCCAATCCTTTACTGGACGAAGACATGGAAATATCTATCTTCTGGATGTAAATCATGAAAGATCACAGTGCTTGATATCGATACAAGATGAAGCTAATCTATGGCACATAAAACTTGGCCATATCAATATGAAGCAAATCAGCAAGATCTCCTCCAAGAAACTTGTTCGAGGATTGCCTATTCTCAATTATTCAAAGTCGATCTATGCACACCATGCGTGCGGGTAAACGGGTTAGAAACTCTTACAAACCAATAAGTAAAGTTTCTACTAATCGTATCTGCAGCTTACGCATATGGACTTATTTGGACCTACTAGAACGCGAAGCATTGGTGGAAAAAGGTTCTGCCTAGTAATAGTGGATGATTATTCACGATTTACTTAGGTCTACTTTCTTTCAAGTAAGTCTGAAACTTTCTCTCTCTTTTCAAAGTTTGCTAAGAAGGTGCAGAATGAGAAAGGTTATACTATCTCAAGTATTCGTACGAGACCATGGAGGTGAGTTTGAAAATCAAGACTTTACTAAATTACTCGTGATGATTCTGGTCTTCAACAAATTCTCCTCTCCATACACACCGGAACGAATGGGGTTGTGGAAAGGAAGAATAGGTCTTTACAAGAAATGGCAAGAACTCTTTTAATTGAAAGTAATATTTCTTCAAGATTTTGGGCTGAAGTCAGTTTCAACTGCTTGTTATATTATTAACAGTATTTTTAAGACCAATTCTTGAGAAAACTCCTTATGAAATTTTCAAAGAAAAGAAACCAACCTTTTTCTTATTTTCAAGTATTTGGTTGTAAATGTTTTATTCGAAGAATGCAAATGATCGAGTTGGTAAGTTTGAAGAAAATCAGATGAAGGATTCTTTCTTGGTTACTCAATCATGCGAGCAAAGCCTGAGTATTCAACAAGAAGACTCGGACCGTGGAAGAATCAATGAACGTCAAATTTCAAGACTCTCCACAAGTTCGGCCAATACATCGAAGAATCGGAATGCATTTCGAACGCTAGATCTATCTCCCATAAAGTAGTCAAAAATCCAGGATGCGGTACAACAAGTTGTCGATGGAGATTCAACTCAAGAAAATGATCAACAACCCATCGAGACCATCCGAATCGGAAACACAAGTCCGGTCATCCCGAAGAACTCATTATTGGGAACATTAATGAGGGAATTCGTACAAGATCCAAAAGGCGAGAAGAGTCTAGTGCGGTTGCACTTATTTCTGAAATAGAACCCAAAAACAAAGTGAAGAAGCCTTAGCTGATGAAAGCCGGATTGAAGCAATGCAAGAAGAGCTCGACACCCGTATTAACGACGTTTGGGAATTAACTCCTAAACCAAAAGGTAAATCATTTGGAACTAAATGGGTTTTCGAACAAAGTGGATGAAAAAGGCAAAGTGACAAGAAACAAAAGCAAGACTCGTGGCTAAAGGATACACACAAGAAGAAGGGATAGACTATGATGAGACTTATGCTCCAAAGTAGCAAGGTTAGAAGCAATCGATTACTACTTGCTTTTGCATGTTATAAGAATTTCAGGTTATTTCAAATGGACGTCAAAAGCGCATTCCCGAATGGATTTATTCAAGAAGAAGTCTATGTGGAACAACCTCCACGGATTTGAAGACTCAAAGAAACCCGGACTCGGTGTTGAGACTAAGAAAGCTTTATATGGATTAAAACAAGCTCCTCGAGCTTGGTATGAAAAGGTTAAGTAATTTTTTAATTCAAAGTGGTTTCTCTAAAGGAAAGGTAGACACTACTCTATTTGTTAAAAAGGAAGGCAAAAGCTTTCTACTCGTTGATTTATGTTGATGACATTATATTCGGATCATCTAATGAGACTTTGTGCAAGAAATTTTCTAAGTCTATGCGGGATGAATTTGAGATGAGCATGATGGGTGAACTATCCTTCTTCCTTGGTCTACAAGTGAAACAACTTAAAGAAGGAATCTTCATT
Source organism: Eucalyptus marginata (assembly GCA_014182565.1). Lineage (NCBI taxonomy): Eukaryota > Viridiplantae > Streptophyta > Magnoliopsida > Myrtales > Myrtaceae > Eucalyptus > Eucalyptus marginata. The sequence continues at coordinate 46,839,317 of CM024592.1, read as the reverse complement.
CATCAAGAGAAATATGCAAAAGAACTTGTTAAAAAGTTCGGTCCGGAGAATTGCAAAAAGACCGACATACCAATGTCAAGTTCTTTGAAGATAGACAAAGATGAAGCGTGGAAGAAAGTCGACCAAAAATTATACAGAGTATCATTGGTTCACTTCTTTATCTTACCGCATCTAGACCGACATATTATTCGGTGTTTGCATATGTGCTAGGTTTCAATCGATCCTAAGGAATCACATTTAAGTGCTACTAAACGTATCATTAAATACGTTGCAACTACTGCTAAGATTGGTCTATGGTATCCCAAAGAAGGAGACTTTACCCTTCTTGGTTATTCGACCAGATCTTGCGGGTTGTAGAGTTGAAAGAAAAAGCACTTCGGGTACTTGTCAATTACTTGGCAACGGGGGTATCTTGGTTTTCAAGAAAACAAAGTACGTGGCTCTTTCAACAACAAGGAATACATAGCACTTGGAAGTTGTTGTTCTCAAATACTTTGGATAAAACAACAACTACGAGACTTTGGTATTGAAGACTCTTGCACGAGATCGATGTGACAATACCAAAGAATCAATCTTACAAAGAATCCTATCCTACATTCAAGAGCCAAACATATTGAGATTCGACATCATTTTATAAGAGATCATGTTCGAACAAAGAAGTCTTGATACAATTCATTGACTCGAAGAATCAACCGCATATCTTCACAAAGCCACTCGAGAAAAGCTCATTTGAGTCTATTCGCTCAAGACTCAATATTGTATCTCTTGAAGACTCGTTAAAGCTCGGACTCGGAATCTTAAAGTCGACGGAGTATCGACTCAAAAGGGTATAGACGAGAATACCAATCGACACGACCAAGTACATTTACTTAAACTTTTATCTCGAAAAGGTAAGTTTGCCTGTTTACTTATGGATAATCATGTTTATTAAGGCGTTTATTTTATAAAGGGTGGTTATCGATTTATTAAGGTAGTTATTTTTCAAAAGGAATTTATTTTGCGTCGATTCGGTTACCACGATTCGATTTCCTTTTATACTCCTTCTTCTTCTTCGTTTTAAACTTTACCCGAAACCCTAGCTCAAAGCTTTTCACTCTCTCAATTTCTCTCCTCGATTTTTTACTTCTCAAGATTTTGTCTTTCTTGCGACACAAGTGAGAAAGTTCCTCCAAGACAATGCGACAATGTCTCACCAAAGAAAATCATCGAGACTTGCAAAGCGGGGACCACAGGGCTCGGAGAGGGGCCTACGCACTTCGATCTCACGGAAAAAGCGACTTTCCAATGTATCCGGTCTCCTCAACGATCTCAACAGCGCTCCTCCTCAACTAGACCTCATGATAGTCGCCCTCAACATGCAGAAGAAGTGCTTGAAAATGTTGAACCAGTAAGATCACTCAAGCCTGCTTTTGTTTATAGGCTTTACTCTGCATTGAAGGAAGGAGGGTCTGCGATGACCTTTATCGATGAATTTCGAAGGAAAAAGGTTATAGAAATGAGACGCACTTTCTCACCGTGATGGAAAGATCGGCGTTGTTCCCGAGGGAACAAGCAAAGAGTTTTTGCAAACTTTCCCAAGTGACCCTAGGTTTGGTAGTTTTAATCAACCGAGGGAAAGGATGATGATGAGAAAATGTATTTACATTTTAAACCTTGGATGGGTGTGGCTGCAAACCTTCGAGGAAAGAAGGATGAACTGTTTCGATCCGATGGACACGGGAAGAAGTATGAGAAACCGCTCGAAGCGAGGGGTGATAAATCCACGAACTGTGGACTTTGATTTTCTGGATTTACCGAGCATTAATCTCGAGAGAAGTTTGAGAAACTTCAACTGCACAAGTTTTGCACCGAATGTGATGTGGCTCATTCGAATTGACCGCATATTTCTACTCTAATCTCGGCTTCCTTGATGCGAACAACTTTTCATTTAGCGTGCGAGATAGAGAATATGTTGTTGATACGAGACACTCGCGGCGTAATTGGTGTGGAAAGAGGTGCTTTCCAATCAATTTCGTGTGTCGTGAGTCATGCAACCATGGAGCTTGCAAGAGACCGGAATTGTCAAGGTCGCCTATCCTACCCGAGAATGAATGCAACAAATATTCTGCTTCACAAGATTGTGATCAATCGTCTTAGACCAAAATCAACTTCAAAGACAAAACAGATGTATCCATCTCGAGGCAAAGTTGATGTTTGCAATCAAGGTTGGCATTAATTTCTCTCTCGCCACACACTATCATGTTTCACATGTACGGCAGTCGATGGCAAAGGACAAGGGACAACTCCCTTATCTTGCTCTCATTACAAGACTTTTCGACATTCAACATCCAGCCTCCCCACATTCTCTCTCGGAAGACTATTGGTCGAATGGTCATCGGGACCGAGGATGATAACAAAGATGCGTGCAAGGAACTCGGCAAGAAGTCGGAGCAGCTTCAAAGAAAAACCCCGTGAAGATCAAACCGGACTCTTCGCGGCAAAAAAGAAAAGGAAAGGAACCATCCACCGGTCCTATCAAGAAGAGGCGGGCAATCATCTTGGAAGATGAAGATGATGAGGATGATATGCCTATCTCGGCCTTTGTCTCTCGCCTTCACCTGTTTTCATTGTTTCCGGAACAACGGTTTGCGAGAAACCGAGAAAGGAAACCGGAAGAGGAATCCTTGCAAAAGGAAGAAGAGACAGAGAAAGAAGAAGAGAAAGAAGAGAAAGAAGAAGAAGAGAAAGAGAAAGAAAAAGAGGAAGAACGAAAAGAGGAAGAGGAAGAGAAAGAGAAAGAAGAGAAAGAGGAAGAGAAAGAAGAGAAAGAGGAAGAGAAAGATGAAGAGGAAGAGTCGCCCGAACGTACTCTCGGCATGAACCGGCGACTCACAAGCAAAGACAGATTCTCCGGCAGAAAATGAGGATCGGCACAATCTTGTCACCGAGGAGACTCCTCGGAAAGAAGAGTTCTTCTCCCCCTCCCGAAAGGCATGGAAACGGGGGAGATATCCAAAGAGAAAGCACTCCTTTTCTCCTGACATTTACAAGTGCAAGTGTGAGCAGATCGCCACCTGATGCTGAAGATGTTTATGCTGCTCATCATCCTGAGGGAGAGGCTTCATCTCCAAACATCGATCTTCCTTCTGACATTCACACCAGCTTAACGCCACCATCAGACCGAGTTGACGCAAGCACCCAGACTGACAATTCAGGAGATTTCAGAAGGTTGCTTAACATCATGTTGGAGCTTAAAGGCCAAGTATATGCTATGGGGTGTGACTTTCGAGACTATCCCGAGAATGAGAATCATGCTATGTTCATCTCCTTACATGATCGGGCCGAAAGATGTTCAAAGTAAGGTTCAAGACACAAAAAAGGCACTTTCTCTCTCGAACTTCAAGAAGACTTAAGGAAGCTTTGGAAGGAACTGTCAAGTCTATGGAGGACTTTCAACTTGTTCGCGTTCCTCGTGCTCCTTGATTTTCTTACTTTTTAATGCGACAAAAAGGGGGAGAAGACTTTGCGGGCCAGATTTTCACTCCATTCTCATTCCAAACCCACCAAACCCAAATTTTAAACTTTCATTTCTATTTTTTGGATTTAATGGTTTGTTTGTGATTGATATTCTGACTTTATCTTGAGTTTTTGAATGTTTGCTTACTACTGCATTACCTTAAGCTGTCAAAATTAGATATAGATAGTAAAGTCTGCATTGACTAATGAGGTTTCTGTGGATGCAGATCTTGTGTAGGGTAAGTCTGTGTACAGGACATCTGCGTACAGGACATCTTATACTATTCTTATTCTAATGATATCTTTGCAAGCTTAAAAGTTGTTTTGCAGGGCAATAGTATTCAAATCTACGGAAAGTTTTGTCACCATCAAAAAGGGGGAGATTGTTGGATAAATTCTCCTCGAAGTTTTGAAGTTGACAAAACATTTCTCTTAGTCTGTCTAAAGACTTGCAGACTCTACCGGCAAAGTCTGAAAATCAAAGTCCGACGTCAACAAGACTCAAGTTTCAAAGTCTACTCTCATGGACGCTTTCAGACGACAAGATAAAAGTTTCTATTCTGATTCTATCTCAATGGCTAAGGAATATCTTTCGACTGGATTCAGCACTACACGATCTTACATTCGTATCCGAATTGATTTAGATTCTCTAAGATTCGCAACTTATTTGGAAAGTTCTACTTATGGAAACCAAGATTCTGATTGTATGGGCGAGCAGGATTGATGGGCTATCTACACTTACCTTAAAGAGCTCGAGATCTCTCCAAATTGATTCTGTCCAACGGGTTGATTGGAAGAACTTCTTTGGAAGGTGCCAACGGTAATGAAGGCATGAAGAAGCATATAAAGAGAGACGCTCGAGTTGTTGAAGTGTGCTTTGGATAGAAGAATTCCAAAGTCTCGAACCTCCATATTTCGTTTGTGATCTTATTCTTCGAGCAATATATGTAATCAAAAGAGTGATCATAGAGTTGTGAGACCTTGAGGAAGTGTAGTAGAAGTTCTACATTGTGGACTCAAGAGCGTGAGACCGTAACTCTTTTGATTCTTAGTGAAATCCAGCCGAAGGGCTGTCCGTGCGAGGAGAGTGGACGTAGGCTTGATATAAACCGAACCACTATAAATCTAGAGTCTTGATTCTCTATCCCTTATCCTTTTATCTTTCATTATTTTCAATTGCTGTGATTGCTGTTTTTAATTCATTAATCTCATATTCGGATTTGATTGTTAAAATCGCTTTAATCACCTATTCACCCCCTCTAGGTGCTAATTCTAGTCCTAACACTCTCCCTTCATTTGACTACCGTTTGCATGGCCGTCCGTGTGTCTTCGTGGCAGCAGCAATGCATGCCCGTCAGGGTGTTGCGGGGCGGGGGACTTGGTTGCCCACGTGGCGGCAGTGGTGGCTCAGTGACGCGGACATGCCGTTCAGTGAGGTGGAGATGGTGCCGTCTAGTGACAACGCAATGAGGTTGTGAACGGCGTAATCCGACAACAGGTTTGATGACGTGACATGGTCATTAGATATTTGAGACTCGCTATTTTCTCGAACGAAAAATCCGAATGTCCTTGTCAAGAATTGTCCAAAGGCCAAAGGAAGGAACAAAATTCCTGAGATAATTTCTAATCCCAAGAAATTATTGAACCTACTCGTGGGAGAAATTTTCAGTAGGAAATTTTTGCAATTCCTCATCAATATGAGAATCATCAATATCTGTAGCGATATGATGAAACCGACCATGAACATCGGTAAATTCTTAGAATTATCTTGAATCTCCTTGATTGCCCAACAAGAATTGGGTTTCCACAATTCTCTCCCAAGCTTGTGGGGAAAGTACATTAGAAGTGCCAAAAGTTGTGTACGGTGCTCACTTTGGTGCCAAAAGTTTCAATCGGATCACTCAAGTGCCAAATCGGAGAAAAAACGATCACTTTGGTACCACCAACGAGAGATTCCGGCCAGATTAATTACGTAGCTTTTATAGTTAAAAAAAAAAGTTGCGATGGCTTTTAAACGACGTCGTTTTCCATCATCCTTAAGAAATGATGTCGTTTTGCCGTCATACATGGACATCCTTCCAAAAACGACGTCGTATAGCTCATACATGGACATCCTTCGCCCACTGTCGCTCGGCTATCGTCGCTCGGCCACCATTGTAGTTGCTTGACTAGGTGAGTAAGGAGAGGCTGAGATTGTTGCTCAAGTAAGAAGTGGCAGGAAGAATAGGAGGTGAGGGCGGAGGAGGAGGAGGAAGAAGAGGGGTCGAAGGTGCTGCTGCTAGTGCCATGCAGGTGTTGTTGCTGGTGCCGTTGTTGGTGCGCTACTGGTGCTGCTGCTGGTGCTGTTGCTAGTGCTGCTGCTGGTGCACTGCTAGTGTTGTTCTTCGGGGAAGAAGACAACATGCCTTCTCTCTCTCTCTCTCTCTCTCTCTCTCTCTCTCTCTCTCTCTCTCTCTCTCTCTCTCTCAATTTGGGGATTTAGGGTTTTAAGTTGGGGGAAAGATGCCAAACGGCGTCGTTTTGTTGTTTGGATGTTGACTGTACTCTCCGACGAGCCATGTCAACTTCAAAAATTAATAAAAAAGTGCCACGTCGGATTTCCAGCCAATTAAATTGCCGTTGGCACTGAAATCAACCCGTTGAACTTAGGACACTTCCATTTTAAAACTCCATTGTTTTATCTAGCACGTAAAATTTGGAGTCCAAACCTGACACCTCACATTTTTCCATTTAATTGCCTATAAAACCATCTTTTGTAAAAACAATCGCTATTTATCATAGAGCAATCAATCACATAATATCGTATGCGCAAACAACCAAAATCACGCATAATCTCATCCAAGAAAACGAGCATAAAATTCTACCTAACGACTAATCCGTCACTAAATTACGCTAATTGCGATTAATGTAAATAATCCACAATTAATAAGGCCAAACTCAATTAACTAATCTAAACATACTTAATTAGATTAATCAAAATTATTTACACTAATCGTAATTAAATGTAATCTAATCCATCCTTAATCATAATTAAGAGTAAACTAAGTTTAACTAAGACTAACCATCATTAGTACTAATCTAACCACCCCCCAAACGCAATTAACGCCCTAATCCACGATTAGGAAATTAACTCACGGGTTTTCGACGGCGGCGGGCTCGCAGTGACGGCGTCGAGGACATGACACTCGCGGCTCGAATGGGGGCTCAACGGTGGCGGTGGCAGCCCTTCAAGCTCTCGGCCACCTAGGGTGGCTTGGCTTAGTGGTGGCTGGGGTGCTCGAGCGGACGGTGGAGTTGTGGGCGTGGAGTGGCGGTGCTAGCGAGTGGTGTGGAGTGGTGGCGAGGTGGTGATGGCGCGGGCGGTGGTGGCTGGTCGCAGAGGTGGGGTGCTGGATGTTGGTGGTGTTGGAGTGCTAAACGTGAGGTGCTGGTGGGTTGATGGTGGTGGTGGTGGTGTGGTGAGGAGTTGTGGGCGTGAGATGAAGTCGCTGGTGGTGATGGCGTGAAGTGAAGATGATGATGCAGCAGCCAAGAAGAGGAAGCTGGAGGTGGAGTGGAGTTGGCGGTGGATGATGAAGATGTTGGGGTGATCGAATGGTGGTGGGGTGAGGGGAGATGGACGTTGGCAAAAGGAGAGAAGGATGAATAGAGGGGCTGTTCTGCTGGTGGGGAAGAGAAAAGAGTGAGGGAAGAAAGAACGTGGGGAGGGAAAAAGAAAGGAATGAGTAGAAGGGGTGTCACGCTCCGAACCTCGAGCGTGCACACATCCCTTGGTGGTCGATAGAATTGCGATGTTCTCAAGACGCGTCGCCGACTCATTCATTTTATACACATGCGGAAGCGAATTAAACAATCTCTAGACAACAAACAAGCGCATGGGATAGTGAAAGCAGGACAACCGATTAACACAAAACATACTTTATAAACGAACTTTGTATACAGCCAGGTCAAACTTATGGTTTATATATAGGAGGTTTATCTCAAAAGAAGCTACCAGGCTAACCCTACCCCGGACTCTACCTACTTGGGATCCGGGTCTATTACGACACCGTCAGGGACGTCCATGTCTAGAGGGTCAGCTACCTCCTCTACTTCAGGCTCGTCAGCCTCAGGCAACTGGTTCGCCTCAATATCAGCCAAGATATCGGCGTCCATGACAGGGTCGAGTACCTCCACATACTCGTCATCGAGGGCAGGCCCATCAAAACCATCCAAGGGGCCCTCCCGAACCCCGTCAGGCCTATGAATGAACCACGCTTTGAATCAATGAGGTACCAACTGAGGTAGGCCCTCATCGACCCAGATTGTGGTAACGACGAGCTCACAGGTCCAGGGAGACCCGTGGTTAGGGAGAATAGTACGCTGAGTCTCGGCCTTTTGCGACCACCCAAAACGAACGGGGCACACCTCCATCTAAGGACCTATAAACTTTTATACCACAAGGGGGTGAGATAAATCTCAGCGAGTCTACATCCTAAACCCCGATTAGGAAGAGAATTCACCTAGAGGCAACCTACACATACACCATAAAGGACTTACCTCACTTCAGTACCTCCCTGCACATCAGTACATCTCATATATCATAAGCATACAATCAATGTATTCAATAATGGAACACTTCAATTCAATCATCAATCAATCACAAGGGTCCCGATTATAAGGCCAAATCGTTATAACACGTCCCATTCCGTGCCACATAAATTCGTCCCATAATCAGGCGCGGCTATATCAATTATCCAAGCATGTCCCAATTAATTACAACCCAACGGCCACGGCCAACTCAATAGTTGGCGGTCATCCGGCATAACCGGGTGTCATCCCACTTCGTCGGGCACAGCAATGTCTACATCTAGACGGCATTCTCGAAGGAGCATCGACTTAACCTCCACTGCGACTGTCATTCGTTGACATAGGACATTCCATATAGGAGCATCGCCCTCCTCCTCCCCCCCGACTTTCATCGGGTAACGGGTTCTCATAGCGATCACACGCACATCCATGTTTGGCCAAGAACATCATGCTTTGCACTAAAATGCCTCTATTTCACATGATTGACTTGGTCTATTTTCTTCATATTAAAAACACCCGGTAAAATAATTGTGCGTGGTCACATAGTCAAATCGAACCCTAAAACGTGATATTTTCTCTTTTCAAAGTTCCATGATTTTATATAGTACTTAAAATATTTTTGGTGTCAAAACCCGACACCTGGTATTTTCTAATTAAATACAAAAAATTCCTATTTTGAAATAATAATTAAAAATCATCACCAAGCACCCAACCGCATAAATTAGCAATCAATTTCACAAATCAATACAACCATGATGATCATTGTAAAATTCTGACAACCGGTTATCTCGGTATAATTTACGCTAATTAATATTTAATTAAATAAATTACAAATTATTTAAATTAAATAACCTAACCGGGCTAATCTAATTGAACTAATTAAATTAATCTAACTAAGCTAACTAAGTTAATTTAATTACACTACTACATAACCTAACTAACTACTAACTAAACTAATCTAATCACCTAATTCACCTAACTAACCTAGCTAACTAGATAGTTGCACTAACTAACCACCTAATCCTAATTAACCTTACTAATCCTCCCTTAAGTGATTAGAGCTTAAGGTGTTAACTCACCGGTTGAGCGAGCTAACGGGCTTACGACAACGGCGGCGCGATGGTGACCAATACTTGAGCCTACGATGACTCCAAAGGAGGTTCATAAAGGGATGAAAAAGGCCCCGCAAGCTCACAGCTTGAGCTTTGAGTTCGGTTATGCGTGTTGGAGAAAACTCCTTTGATGTTTTGAAGCTGAGAAAACTTATCCAAAGTCTATTCTGAAGAATTCCAGACTTTTGTGTCAAAGTCTGAAGACTCCCAGACTTTGTGTCAAAGTCTGCTCACTCTGATAGATTCCAGATTGAACGAAAGTGAAGGATGAAGACTTTTCCAGATGAGGGATTATCTTTCTTTCTTCAAGAGTTCAGTTCGTATGGATTATATATGGTCTCTGGTTGGAAATATCACTTACGAGATTGGATATTCTTATTGGAATCAATTTGGATACACTAAATCTTTTTGAAGGGCAAGTATTTTTGGTAAGAATCTATTTATGGAAACCAAGATCCTGATTGTATGGGCGAATTGGATTGATGGGCTTTCATCTCAATCTTCAAACGGCTCGAGATCTCCTTGATTGATTTTGTCCAACAGGTTGATTGGAAGAATTCCTTTGGAAAGTGCCAACAGTCGAGAAGGCATGAAGGAGTATTTAAGGAGGACTCTCCAGTTGTTCGACAGTGTGCGTGAAAGAAAAATTCCAAAGTCTAAAGATTACCATTCCCTTGTTACTTCTTACACTGAGCTCAAAATTGTACTCAAAAGAGAGAAACCTATAGTGTGACTTCGTGAGAGAGCAGTAAAGACTCTTTGCTGTGAAGTCGAGATTGCAAGATTGTAAATTCTCTTTTGATTCATAGTGGAATCCAGCCGGTAAGGGTCATTGGCGTGAGAGAGTGGACGTAGGCTTGATCTAAGCCGAACCACTATAAATTCTATGTTCATATTCTCATCATGAACTTCTTTATTTTGTTTGTATTTTTATTTAACTGCTAAAGTCTGAACTAGCTCAAAGTCTGTTGTTCTTCAGACTCAGTTTCAAAAGTAAAATATTTTCTCTGTTCTTTGCGAAAAATTGTTTTCACATCTATTCACCCCTCTCTAGGTGTTCATACTAGCACTAACAATTGGTATTATAGCCCGTGTGCTTAATTTTTGAAGTGTTTTACTTCTAAGCTAAAGATCCTCGGTGGCTAGTATTTTGGCTCCAAGTTTGGTTGAAAGTCAGAACAACACTAGATCTCCTTACTTCGATGGAAATGAGTACAATGTCTGGAAGAACAAGTTGAAGGCATTTCTCAGATCCAGAGATCCTCTAGAGGGGGATGTTGTAGAAAAATGGATCAATCCTAAAGCAACATCAGCTTCAGACCGAGGAAAAGAAGTCATTGATGCTGATGAAGCAACACGAGCCGAATTTACCAAAAGACAAGCTCTTGACGTGAAAGCAATCTACTCTTTATATTGTGTCTTATCTCGTACTGAGTATAACCGAATTTCTTCTTGTGAAACAGCAAAAGAAGTTTGGGACAGATTGCATGTTACCTACGAAGGAACTGACCGTGTGAAGGAAACCAAAATAAACATTTTGCTCGGACAGTATGAAGCCTTCAGAATGAAACCTGGAGAATCTATTACTGATATGTTCAGTCGCTTTACAAAGATTGTAAATGGCCTGGCTTATCAAGATCAACCAATCTCAAAACCAATGAAAGTCAATAAGCTACTGTGTGGGCTTTCGAAAGACTGGAATCATGTGAAGACCTCAATTAGAGAAACTTAGAGGATTATGCCTCTATCAGTTGATGAACTGATTGGCACGCTTCAGTCATACAAAGTGGAACAAATAAATGATGAAGAAGATCCTAATGGTAAGAAGTCAATTGCTTTAAAGTCTAACGTTGATTATGATGATACAGATTCAGATGATGATATGGACGACAAAGAGTTGGCACTCATGATCAAGAAATTCATAAAGTTGAGTAGAAAGGGAAGAAGATTCAACTGGAAGAAACAAAGCACGCAAAATTTCCAGAAGAGACCGACTGAGGACAATGAAACCAGCAAAAACGTGATATGTTTCGAATGCAAGAAAAATGGGCATATTAGACCTAACCGTCCTCTGTTGAAGAAGAAGAAAGGAAAAACTGAGAAGTATAAGAAGACACTCAAAGCAGAAACTTAGAGTGACACCGAGTGTGAGGAAAGTGAAGAAGAATATGGCAACATATGTCTAACGGCTCATTCCGACTCAGACTCAGAATCAGAAACAGACTCTGAATTAGATTCAGACAAAGAAATTGAGGTTAGTAATTTAAAAATTCCTGCCAAAGTCTCTAAATACATAGATGAACTTTGTCTCGGTCTTAAATCCTCTCTTAAAAGGATTTTTGAACTAAAAAGGGAAAATTCTAAGCTCGAGGCAATAGGAAGTTTCTTGGAAAGAAAAATTTGAAAGTCTAAAAAAAGTTTTGATAATTTGAAAGAAAATTCTGATTATTTTTCAAAGGAAAATACTTTTTTAAAAAGTGATATCTCAGATATAACAAAAAGATTTTCAAAAGGATCCGAGAAACTGGAAAAAATTCTTTCAGCTCAAATACCATACTTTAACAAATCTGGTTTAGGTATGACTTTAGAAATTATTCCATTAATTGATTTTCCCAAAGTAAAAGAAAGAATTAAACAAAGACCTGCAAAAGCATTTTACAAAAATCATTTTTAAAAAAATTTTGTAAAACCTATTGGCCGAAGTGCACTCGGATGTTCAAAATGTAACACTTAGAACATTTTGAGAAAGAATGTCCCAAGGTTTGGAGACCTGTTAAGAAGGACTGGGCTAAGACTGTTTTTAATACTAACCCTCTTGGACCCAAGAAAATCTGGATACCAAAGAAAGTTTGAATTTTTCTGATGATTGCAGGTTATTATCAAAAGGAAGATCAAATGGTATTTGGATAGTGCCCGTTCGAGGCATATAACATGAGACTCAAGCTGTTTTATAAAGCTTGTTAGACTGAATGAAGGAAAAGTATCTTTTGGAGGAAACAACAAAAGAAAAATTGTAGGATGTGGAACTGTGAAGATTGGAAGCCTAACTATCAACAACGTTTCCTTGGTGGAAGGTTTGAACTATAATCTGCTGAGCATAAGTTAGCTTTGCGATATTGGTTTTAGAATAAACTTTCAAGAAGACATTTGTTCTGGAACGAGTCAAGACTTCTCTCAGTCTTTCAATGGGCAAAGACATGGCAACATTTACCTTACGGATGTAAACCAAAAAAGTTCTTAGTGTCTTATTTCCATTCAAGATGAAGCAAGTCTCTGGCATCGGAAGCTTGGTTATGTTAACTTGAAGCAAGTTGCCAAGATTTCCTCTAAGAAGCTTGTTCGAGGACTTCCAAATCTGGCTTACCAGAAGAATGAGATGTGCACTCCCTGTGCTCTGGGAAAACAAGTCAGAAGTTTTTTTTTTTAAACTGGTGAATCAAGTCTCTACCAATCGAGCTCTATAGCTTCTTCATATGGACCTTTTTGGTCCAACCATAACTCAAAGTATTGGTGGAAATAAATATTGTCTAGTAATCATGGATGATTACTCTCGCTTCACTTGGGTTCACTTTCTAGCAAGTAAGTCTGAAACATTCTCCTATTTCTCGAAGTTTGCCAAGAAGGTTCAGAATGAAAAAGGTTATGCTATTTCAAGCATAAGAATTGACTATGGAGGTGAGTTTGAAAATCAGGACTTTGCCAAATTCTGTGATGAATCTGGTTTTCAGCATGCTTTCTCTTCTCCATACACTCCAGAACAGAATGGGGTTGTGGAAAGGAAGAACAGATCTGTTACATCCCGAATTTTCAATGCTGTTTTCAATTAAATTAAATCGGGCCTTTCATCGACGCGCCTATAGTGCTATTCTCAGAGCTGATCACTTGTGAGATAACTAGACTATCCGGGGAAGTCATTAAGGAAATTTAACGCAATAGACTTGAGGATTTGACCAAGAATCGACTACTCGACCGTGCTCCTCTTCTGAGGTCATTACGACACAAATATAAGTCGATTAGAAATCAGAGATAGATCGGTTCGACCGAGATATGTGGCTAAACGTAGGTGATTCTACTAAATTACAAAATTCTCATCGACCTAAACCGAGACTAATTTTTCTATCGTTTTGGTATCCCGTGTCCGTATTTGAATCCTTGAGATTTTCACGACAACCAAGAGTCGCCAATGTGTTGAAAAGGTTCATTGTGGCTGGAAGAAAATTGACCACGGGTCATTTGCACTAAAAATGTCTGAAATCTACCCGGTAGCCTAGGTCACGCTAAAAACGCGTCAGATTGAAATTAACCGTGAATTTGAACCTGATTTCAGAAATTTAAAGTTCTGTCATGTCACGATTTATTTTAGGAACGTTTACTCATCCTTCGAAGAATTTTCGGCGATTCCGGGATTTTTACGGAAATTCGTTTCGGACGTTTTAGAAAACGAACGGAAATTCGGATTTGGCCGAATTAAAGAGATTTTCGACATGTAAACCGAGCTACTTGGCGAAAGGGAATTGTAGAAATTATGTGGGCTTTTTCTACATCAAAATTGGACGTCAATTTGAGAATTTGTCGAAGAAATCGGAAGTTAAAAATGTGAAATTCGGAGCTCAGAGGGCACCTGGATTGTGGCTTTAATTTGGATTATTTGGTGGATTTTACCTACAAGAAAGTATTAAGAGACCAATGGATAAGATTGATTACTTTAGGGGGGACCAAACTTTGATTAAAGGATAAGGTTATTTGACTTTTTCCTTCTCTTCTTCAAGGCTTCCTCTGCACGCCTTGACCGCCGCCCCTCCCTCTTCACATCTTCGGTTCTCCTTCTCTCTCTTGCATTCGACCGCCCCACTCAACCAAAACTGCAGCTTCTTCTTCATCGATTTTCTTTGCTGTCTGCCTTTCCCCCACTTTGCTGCCACGTTCAACAATCAATCGAAGCCGACTTCGGTTTGTTGACCCCGCAGCCGCGGTCTCCTCTCGCCACCGAAGCCCATCCTTGACTTGCCCCCATCTCCTCCAAGCTCCATTGTCATCCAGCAATCGGCCGAAGCAAGCACTGGCTTCTGTCCATGTGTCCCACCAAGATTTCTTCAAGCTGCAGGCCCACCGAAATTGCTTCATCATGTAGCCCATCTCCCATGCGATCGAGCCTAGCATCCCGTGCGAAATCAGCCGCTCGAAGTAGCCCATTAGCCGAGGAAATCCGAGCAGAAACCGTGAGCTTTGCGGGCCAATTTTCGGGCCCGATCCATGCCCCGTTGGCATCGTTGTTTTGGGACTTGTTGATCCTCGTCGCGTCCCCGTCGTTTTGATCCGAGCGGATTGCAAATCAAGTGAGTTTAACTCACTAATCTTTGCTTAGTAGGTTAATGACACTTACGGTTGTTTAGTTTAGACTAAGTTGGATTAGGTGGATAGTTAGATTAGATTAGCAATTTAATTAATTGTTATTGTATGTTAGGTGGTTAGTTTAGTGCAATTAGCGAGTAAATAAGCTCTAGTATTTATTTAACGAGTCTCGAAATTTTTCTGGGCCCGTTCCGGCATATAATTAGGCTTTACGGGCCTAAGTATGCATTTTCTGCATTTATTAACTAATTTCCGTAATTATTTAATTAATTAATTATTTTCCAGAAATTAGACTGGGATAACCGGTGACCGGAATTTTATACTGATTGCAGTGGTGTGATCTATTTATTTATTTAGCTGTTATTTTATGCAAATTGGGTGTGATTGGTGATTGTGGGTATTTATCTCAAAAATTGATAATTTTGGTAATTAATTGGAAAATTACCGGGCGTCAGTCTATAGTGTCAAAAATCTATTTTGGGACTCCTGGAAATGGTGGAATGCTCAAAAGTGAAAATATTGTATTTTTGTTAAGGCCGATCGTGTACTCACACACAAGTATTTTTATTGAGTATGATAAAAGTGGTAAATTGAATAGATGATCGGGATGGTATACTATATCAGCCTACAGGCAATATGTCAGCTTAGATTGGTAGCAGTATACCGGTATACTATATCAACCTAAGGGCTTTGATATGTCAGTTTAGATTGCGAGCAGTATACCTTATCAGCTTAGTTTGCGAGCTATATTATTATCAGCTTAGAGTGAGCATTATTAGTATGCTATATCAACCTACGGGCTCTGATATGTCAGCTTAGATTGCGAGCAGTATACTATTTATCAGCTTAGTTTGCGAGCTATACTATTTATTTTCAGCTTAGATGGAGTAGTCCTACTACAAGCGGACTTATTAGATAGTATTGATTTGGCCGACCGGGGGAGGTCGTGATGACATGTAATCGATTGAGTCGATTAATCGATAGTTCGATCTAGTTGATGAATTGATGTGAATTGTGTATCTATGAGATATACTGACTTGCAGGAAGAGACTGAGGCCAAGGTAAGTCCTCCGACCTATGTTTGTGCTTAGGCAGCCCTCATGGCGTATTTTCTTCCTAGTCAGGTCTTAGGGGGTTGAACTTGCTGAGACATTGTCTCACTGACCATTTTCAGGTCCTTAGATAGTGTTGGTGGAGGACTAGAAGCCCCAGAGTCTAGGAAGGTGGAGACCGAAGAATCGGCAAATGTGTCTGACTAGTGGGTCATAGGACAGTTCCCGTTTTGTTAAGCTGATATTTTTGTAAACAACCTGGTGTTGTAAATAGACCTGTTAGTTTATAAAAGGCTTGTTTTGGTTTGAAAATTTGTGGCCCTACTATCCTATCCCATTGTGTGTTGTCTGGGGATTACATATATGCTTCCGCATGCGTATTAAAATTAATGGGTCGGCGATGCATCCTGGGACGTCGCTATTTAATCTACCAGTGAGGGATGGGCGCGCGCTCGAGGATCAGGGTGTGATATCCCCGTTTAAGTGGTATCAGAGCGAAGTTTAGTGATTGGAGTGATAAGGTGCGATGGTTTATGGGATAGTTAATAGGAAAGGCCTTTAAATTCATGCTGGTGTATTTCTGTGTTAGCTGATTGGTAACATTGTTTGTTGTGTGGATCGCTTGTATTCTAATTCGGTGTGGAATTGGAAAGCAGGTTTCCCTAAGGATCCTGCAAGATGAGCGATCAGGAGCAAATGACTCCTAAGAAGTGTACTATTAGGCCTGCGACTTGGGGTAGGACGCCGACCAGGGTCAGTTCCCGAGGAGGCAGAGGTAAGGCGCCAGCACAGGCTAGCGCCAGTGGTGAAGCACCACCTCCTGTTGGTGCTGGGGTAGCAACCCCTAGTGATCCCATAATGGAAGGGATCATGCAGGCGTTTGAAACCATGAGGGACTTGATAGGGCAGCAAGCCCAGAACCAAGCCGCCATTGTTACAGCTGTTGCTACTATTGCCGTTGCCGCCGCCGCCGAGGCGGCACCTATTGCTGCACCCGTTGAAGTTCAGCTTGAGAATGTAGTGGTACCGAGAGAGAGGCCGATTCACAAGTTGGTGGAGCAGTTCTTGAAGCTGAACCCGCCAAGGTTCAATGGTGCAGGAGATCTGGAAGCTGCGTCGCTCTGGATCCAAGATCTTGAGAAGGCTTTTGCACTTTTGATGTACACTGAAGTAGAGAAAGTGGTCCTTGCAGTCTACCAGCTGCAGGGTAATGCAAATACCTGGTGGAGAGCCGCTAGAGATGTTGTGTTCCCAGGAGGAGTAGTCCCGCTGTGGGATGTTTTCCTAAGAGCGTTCAACGATCAATACTCTCAGGAAGCACTCGAGAACAGAAAATGGAAGAGTTCCAGCGTCTCCGTTAGGGGACAATGACTGTTGACCAATATGTGGCCAAGTTCGCAGAGCTTTCTCAGTATGCTCCGAGGTTGATTGAGGACCCAGAAGAAAAAGCTCGAAGGTTTAGGAATGGCCTTCGTCTTGAACTAAAGCAACCGTTGATATCGTTGGATTTGACAAAATATTGAGAAGTTTACCGCCGAGCCCAGATGTTAGAGAGAAGTTTGAACGAGCAGGCCACCTCGTCTGGATCAAGGTTTAGTTCGCACTGAGAAGGGATCTGACATGGGAAGAGGCCCATGACTGGAGGAAGGTTTCAAGTTCCACCCAACAGGAAAGGTGGACTTGGAAAGTCGAGGCTAAGTCAGAATAACCTGTGTCGCCTCTGTCGAAGACGACATGGTGTGAACCAATGCCCTTGAAGAACAGGCGCTTGTTTTGAATGTGGCCAGCAGGGTCACTTAGCCTGAGATTATCCTAAAAGGCCAAGAGGACAACCGCAGTTACCAGCGCCGCCACTGATGGGTTAGATCAGAGGGTACGCGCCTCAGAACGCACCGCAGGGTGGATAGATGAGACCCCCAGCTCAGGGAACAATGTATACTATCACCTGAGGTCAGGTAGAGGATGCGCCTGACGTGATTACAGGTACGGTTTCGTTGAATGACCAACCTGCTTATGCTTTCTTTAACCCAGGGGCAACTCATTCTTTTATTACCGAGCAGTCTGTTAAGCTTATAGGATTAAGTCCTATATTATTGGAGTCGGTAGTTAGTATATCTACACCGTTGAAGGATAAAGTGTTAGCTGCTTTAGGTTGTTCTAGTTGCAAGTTAATTGGTAAGCGAGAGGGGAAAATAGATTTATTAGTCCTAGCCATGTGTGACTTTGATTTAATAATTGGCATGGACTGGCTCACCAAGCAACGAGCTAAAATGGACTACTATCGCAAAGCAATTCAGTTTGACCCGCTAGAGGGTGAGAGCTTCGAGTTTGTCGGGAATCGAGGAGGACCCTTGATTTCCCTGATCTCGTCGCCTAAGGCAACCCATTTCTTAGATGAGGGTTGTTAAGGTTATCTGGCAACTGTCGTGGATACGACAGTTGAGGAGCTAAAGATGGAAGACATCGCCGTGGTACAAGAACTTCCAGACATATTCCCGAAGGAATTGCCAAGTCTACTGCCAGAGAGAGAGATTGAGTTTGTGATCGAACTAGCACCCGGGACAGAGCCAATCTCTAAGGCTCCTTACTGGATGGCGTTGTCTGAATTGAAGAAACTGAAGGTGCATATGCAAGAGTTGTTAGATAAGGGATTCATACGTCCCAGTGCATCACCTTGGGGAGCACCAGTTCTGTTTGTAAAGAAGAAAGATGGTTCGTTGCGTTTATGCATCGACTATCGACAACTCAATCAAGTAACGATGAAGAACAAGTATCTACTCCCGAGGATCGATGACTTGTTCGATCAGTTGCAAGGAGCGTCGATATTTTCAAAGATCGACTTAAGGACAGGATATCATCAGCTGAGGATTAGGAAGGTGGACATTCCGAAGTCAGCATTTCGTACTCGATATGGTCATTATGAGTTTACAGTAATGCCGTTCGGGTTGACGAATGCTCCAGCTGCCTTCATGGATCTGATGAACTGAGTGTTCAAGGAATATTTAGATCAGTTTGTGATTGTGTTCATTGATGATATCCTGGTGTATTCGAGAAGTGATGAAGAGCATAAGAGTCACCTAAGATTAGTACTGCAGACTCTGAGAGTTCATTAGTTGTACGCCAAGTTCAGCAAGTGCGAGTTTTGGTTGACTCGTGTTGCTTTCTTAGGTCACATGATTTTAGGCGAAGGAATCTCTGTGGACCCGAGCAAGATTGAAGCAATGATTAACTAGCCAAGACTAACTACCGTGACAGAAATTAGAAGTTTTTTGGGTTTGGCAGGTTATTACAGAAGGTTCGTGGAGGGGTTCTCAGCATTGGCATCACCTTTGACAAGACTACTGAAGAAAAAAGAAAAATTTGTGTGGACAGACAAGTGCAAGTGTAGTTTCCAAGAGTTGAAGCAAAAGCTAACTACCGCACCTGTGCTGACCATTCCATCTGGTTCTGGAGGATACGAGATCTATAGTGATGTGTTGTTCAGAGGATTGAGTTGCGTGTTGATGCAACATGGTTGAGTTGTTGTATACGCCTCCCGTCAATTGAGACCTCATGAACAAAATTACCCGACGCATGACTTAGAACTCGCGGCAATTATTTTCGCCTTGAAGATTTGGAGACACTATTTGTGCGGAGAAAGATTCCAGATCTTCACTGATCACCAAAGTCTCAAGTATCTATTCTCTCAGAAGGAGTTGAATATGAGACAGCGCCAATGGATGGAACTTCTGAAGGACTACGACTGAGACATTCTATATCACCCAGGAAAGGCGAATAAGGTCGCCGACGCTTTGAGTTAGAAGTCTTCAGTTGCTCATTTGTTGGTTAAAGAGTGGAATCTAATTGAGAGAGCTCAGGATTCGGTGTTCAAATTTGAGGTGGGTCACCTTTCGAATCTTATGGCCACCCTCAAAATTGAGCTGAATGTTCATATCATAATTAAACTACTTAAACCGATAGACCCAGATGTTCAGAAGATTTTGCAAGAAGACATCGATAAGAGAACTGACTTTCAGGTTTCTGAGGATGGAACATTGAGGTTCCGAGGACGTTTAGTTGTACCTGACGATGTGGAGCTTAGAGGGGATATTTTATCAGAAGCCCATCATAGCAGTTACAACATTCATCTTGGTAGTATCAAGATGTATTAGAATTTGCATCAACACTACTAGTGGTTTGGTATGAAGGCGGACATCGCTAAGCATGTCGCCAAGTGTTTGACGTGTCAGCAGGTTAAAGCTTAGCATTGCAAGCTGGGAGGACTTCTGCAACCTCTCGAGATCCCATAATGGAAGTGGGAGCACATCACGATGGATTTTGTGATTGGATTACCGAGGAGTCAGAGAGGTAATGATTCTATATGGGTAGTGGTCCACAGACTGACAAAGTCGGCTCACTTCATTGCAGTACGAAAGGACCTTAATTTGGACAGGCACGCAGATCTGCACGTGCGTCAGATTGTTCGTTTGCATGGAGTGCTGGTTACGATTACTTCAAATCGAGACTCGAGATTCACAGCCGCTTTTTGGAAGAGCTTGCAGAGTGCTTTAGGTACGAAGCTGCAGTATAGTACGGCATATCATCCTCAAACGGATGGCTAGTTTGAGAGGACAATTCAAACCCTTGAGGACTTGTTGCGAGCTTGCGTGATAGATTTCAAGGGAAGCTGGGAAGAACAACTTCATCTGGTCGAGTTTGCCTATAACAACAGTTATCAGTAGAGCATTCAAATGGCTCCTTTTGAAGCGTTGTATGGCAGAGCGTGCAGAACGCTCGTGTGTTGGGATGAAGTCGGGGAAAGAAAGATTACAGGCCCAGAGTTGGTTCAGCAATCAGTGGATGCAGTTGCAGTGATCAGAGGCAGACTAAAGACTGCTCAAAGCAGACAGAAGAGTTACGCAGATAAGCGCCGGAGGTCTTTAGAATTCCAAGTTAGTGATCACGTTTTTCTGAAGGTGTCACCAATGAGGAGAACTTCGTGCTTTGGTAAGAAAAGAAAACTGAGTCTGAGGTACGTAGGTCTGTTTGAAATTCTTGAGAGAATTGGGACCCTAGCATATCGTCTTGCGTTGCCGCTGAGATTGGTGCAAGTGCACAACATTTCATGTGTCGATGTTGAGGAAGTATGAGCCTGACCCGACCCACATGCTTAATTTTGAGGAATTGGACGTGGATGACCGTGTGTCGTACATTGAAAGCCTGGTTCATATTGTGGATCGAAAGGAGCAAATTCTGCGTACAAAGACCATTCCGTTGGTCAAAGTGGTCTGGCAACATCACGACACTGAAGGAGTGACCTGGGAAAGTGAAGAGTTGATGAGACAGTTATACCCCCACATTTTTGCTTAAGTATTGTAAGGGTCTAAATTTCGAGGACGAAATTTTTATAAGAGGGGAAGAGTTGTGACATCTCGAATTTTTAATGCTGTTTTCAATTAAATTAAATCGGGCCTTTCATCGACGCGCCTATAGTGCTATTCTCAGAGCTGATCACTCGTGAGATAACTAGACTATCTAGGGAAGTCATTAAGGAAATTTAATGCAATAGACTTGAGGATTTGACTAGGAATCGACTACTCGACCGTGCTCATCTGCTGAGGTCATTACGACACAGATATAAGTTGATTAGAAATCAGAGATAGATCGGTTCGATCGAGATATGTGGCTAAACGTAGGTGATTCCACTAAATTACAAAATTCTCGTCGACTGGCACTAGACTGATTTTTCTATAGTTTTGGTACTGTGTTTGTATTTGAATCCTCGAGATTTTCACGACAACCGAAAGTCGCCAATGTGTCGAAGAGGTTCATTGCAGCTCGAAAAAAATCGACCACAGGTCATTTGTACTAAAAATGTTTGAAAGCTACCTAGTAGCCTAGGTCCCGCTAAAAACGCATCAGATTGAAATTAACCGCGAATTTGAACCCGATTTCAGAAATTGAAAGTTCTGTCATATCATGATTTATTTTAGGAACGTCTACTCATCCTTCGAAGAATTTTCGGCGATTCCGGGATTTTTACGGAAATTCGTTTCAGACGTTTCGAAAACGAATGGAAATTCGGATTGGCTTAATGAAGAGATTTTCGACATGCAAACCGAGCTACTTGGAAAAAAGGGAATTGTAGAAATTATGTGGGCTTTTTTTTACATCAAAATTGGACATCAATTTGGGAATTTGTCGAAGAAATTGGAAGTTCAAAATGTGAAATTCGGAGCTTTGTAGAGGGCGCTGGATTTTGGCTTTAATTTGGATTATTTGGTGGATTTTACCTACAAAAAGTATTAAGAGACCAAGGGATAAGATTGATTACTTTAGGGGGGACCAAACTTTGATTAAAGGATAAGGTTATTTGACTTTTTCCTTCTCTTCTTCGAGGCTTCCTCTGCACGCCTTGACTGCCGCCCCTCCCTCTTCACATCTTCGGTTCTCCTTCTCTCTCTCGCGTTCAACCGCCCCACTTAACCAAAGCTGCAGCTTCTTCTTCATCGGTTTTCTCTACCGTCTGCCCTTCCCCCACTTTGCTGCCACGTTCAACAATCAACCGAAGCTGACTTCGGTTTGTTGACCCCGCAGCCGCGGTCTCCTCTCTCGCCACCGAAGCCCATCCTTAATTGCCCCCATCTCCTCCAAGCTCTGTTGTCATCCAGCAATCAGCCGAAGCAAGCACCAGCTGCTGTCCACGCGTCCCACCAAGATTTCTTCAAGCTGCAGGCCCACCGAAACGGCTTCATTATGCAGCCCATCTCTCATGCGATCGAGCCCAGCATCCCGCGCGAAATCAGCCGCTCGAAGCAGCCCATTAGCCGAGGAAATCCAAGCAAAAACCGTTGTCGTGACCAAAATTTCGGGTGCACCACCTAAAATTAGGCTAATGGATTGCTAAGCCTAGATTTAGCTCGGGCTTTCCCAAGCCCATACCAACTTGCGACTTAGGTTCAAATATCTAGCATGCAAAAATGAGTCGCCACTAATCAGTTTACGGTAGGTCGATTAGACACCTAAGCAAAATAACGGGAGAATCATTTTACTCCTACGAACAAGAGATTTGGGTACGGGGACTTGGTTACACTAGATTTTTCTAATGCCCTTTCAATACCATTCTTTTATTTTGAAAAAAGGTTTTTGCAGGCAGCTTGAATTATTTTAAATCTATATCCCTAACATGTGAGGTCATCATGCGGATGCGCAATCCATCAATTTAACACTCAAGAAAACAATGAATAAATTGCAAAACTTACCTTAAAGCAACGAAAGCATCTGCAATGTTAAATTAGAATCTATATCAACAACCCTAGATATGATTTCTAATTAACACGCAATTTCTTTTTCTTTTTTCATTTAATTAACGAAAATCATGGAATATGCAATGCAATATAACTAAATGACCTAATTCTAATGACATGCAATTTCTAATTAAATGGACTAGCAGCAATCGCTAAATGACATGCATTTCATGAATCTAATCCTAATGACATGCAAATGACATTTTTCTCTTCTTTTTTTTTTTTTAAAATTCGAAATTTAAAATTGCCAAATAATTAAACGTGCAATTTAAATTAAAAAAACTAACATCCTAAATGAATGCATTGTTTTTGGATTTTTTATTTAAAAATTCAAAATAAGTAAACTTCCTATCCTAGATATGCAATTTAATTCAAATATATCATCTAACCTAGATATCATCTAAACATACATTTAAAAAAAATGACTAACTAACCTATTATGCAATCAATCCTAATCTACATGGGATGCAAATCCGATTTTTTGTATTTTTTGGGATAAATAAAGCAATTAAAGGATAAGCACTAAATCATTCACAATCACCAAGGATAATATCCATCGTTCAAATCTGGAAACGATATCTAATCAACTTGATTATTAAGCTAATAAAATCGATAAATTGATCTTAAGCCTTAAAGATCAAAATATCAATTTTATTCCCACGTGATTAATTATTCCATCTAAAGCCTTATAGACGGAATAAAAAAATCGGTGTACGGTTGCGAATTAGGCAATAGACCCTAATTGAGGGGATATGCCTATCATTCAAATATGCACGTAGGATATTGAAAAACATATACTAGGCAATAAAATATCCAAATCAAATTTAGATAAGATAATTACCTAATTTTGCAAGTAATATTGCCAAACTTGAACTCAATGGGATCGACTCAAGGACGACCAGCGAGATTTGGCGCAATGGTGCTTCTCGGTAGAGGATTGCCACGATGGGGGTGTTCGTACAAGCAAGCGACGATGGATGCTCACCGACAATGGACTCACGCGTGAGGAATTATTGTACTTCACAGCAAGACCAAAGAATCCTGCAGATAATTCAAATTAGACCCACGAATTCTGTCGAAAAGTTAACTACCCTCTTTTATTAGGATAATCTTTGCCCATGATTTTCCTTCTCTGTCTTCATGTGTGGATTTATGCATGGGTGCTACAGAGAAGTGAAGGCACACGTTCCCTTTCTTCAAGTTTGTCTTGTATGTGAATCCATTGGGTTCACGAAGAAGACCTGCAAACCAAAGGCGTAGTGGCTGGAATTCGTTGAGTCTGCACTGGATTGAAGAAGAGGAACACCGAAGGGACTCCTGGTGTACTCGGTCAAAGATTGGTAGTAGCGTCGTGGCTGCTCGTGGCGTCAGGCTACGGCGTCACCAGGTTGCTTGCGGAATCAAGCTGGGTGTAGGCGCCGGTTTGGACATGAAGTAGTAGCGATCGACGGAGGAACAACGGCTGAGGATGGTGTTCAACCACAGTGGTGGTTCCTCGGCTCGATGGACTCACGGATTGGTGAGGTTGGCTTGGTGATTCTCGCCCGTGGGCGTGCGTGCGTGGCTCCTTTCTTCAGACGGGTAGATGTATTCTCTACTTCTTTGATCAACACACATCTTTATAAAAATTTTAATATACCCACTGCCACACGTTGCTTGGATGAGCATCAAGGTGGAGCAAATTATAGGATTGAACTGCTAGGACTCTTCTGGAACGGTTATTAGGAAACTGGGCACGGTGGCGAGAGTGGCGAGAGCACTAGGCGATGCCTCAAGGCTGAGTGAAGGATTGAGAAATGTTGGGGCTAGAGGGCTGCCGCTAGCTTTGGTGGACTCAAGTGTGTGAGTGCCTTGGCGGCAGTGACGCAAGGAGAGTAATTTGTTGTCTCACGTACGTGGGTTGCCAATTTTTTTGTCGCCCCCTCTCGACGTGATCAAATAAAAAACCCCAATTGTGGCTGTGTATTCATGTGTGGCTTTCCCTCGAACCCTATTCGTTTTTAATCTATTTATAGACAACGAATTAGGGTTTTTAATATTTCAAAATTGATATCCACGAAGATTCTTTTCCCAAACGCAATATCGCAATATTCGTTTTTTCCACTTGCCCTATCCGAAAAAATTCATCATATCCCAGAAAATTTCAAATTTTTATTTTCTCAGGAGATAATTTCCAATCACTTAAAAAAGAGGGCTTGGGCCAACCTGCTCGCTTCATGGGCTTAGTCCAACTAATTTGAACCCATCCACCACCGGTTCAATAAAATGCAAAAAATGCATATTAAAAATAAATGTACCTAAATCTATATGCTATGCAATTAATATTTTTTCAGGGATAAAATTAACCCCTAATTTTCTATGCAATAAATAAATGATCATATCACCAAAATTTAGGTGTCGGCAACCATGAGCTTTGCGGGCCAATTTTCGAGCCCGATCCGTGCCCCATTGGCGTCACCATTTTGGGACTTGTCGATCCTCATCGCGTCCCCGTCGTTTTGATCCGAGCGGATCGCAAACCAAGTGAGTTTAACTCACTAATCCTCGCTTAGTAGGTTAATGACGCTTAAGGGTTGTTTAGTTTAGACTAAACTGGATTATGTGGATAGTTAGATTAGATTAACAATTTAATTAATTGTTATTGCATGTTAGGTGGTTAGTTTTGTGCAATTAGTAAGTAAATAGGCTCTAGTATTTATTTAACGAGTCTCAGAATTTTTCCGGGCCCGTTCTGGCATATAAATAGGCTTTACGGGCCTAATTATGCATTTTCTACATTTATTAATTAATTTTCGTAATTAATTAATTAAGTATTTATCTTCTGGAAATTAGACCGGGATAGCCAGTGATCAGAATTTTATGTTGATTGTAGTGGTGTGATCTGTTTATTTATTTGGCTGTTATTTATGCAAATTGGGTGTGATTGGTGATTGGTGATTGTGAGTATTTTTCTAAAAAACTGATGATTTTGGTAATTAATTGGAAAATTACCGGGCATTGGTCTATAGCGCTAAAAATCTATTTTGGGACCGCTGGAAATGGTGGGATGTTCAAAAGTGAAAATATCGTATTTTGGTTAAAGCCGACCATGTACCCACACACGAGTATTTTTATTGAGTATGATAAAAGTGGTAAATTGAATAGATGATCAGGATGGTATAATGTATCAGCCTGCGGGCAATATGTTAGCTTAGATTGCAAGTAGTATACCGGTATACTATATCAACCTAAGGGCTCTGATATGTTAGCTTAGATTACGAGCAGTATACCTTATCAGCTTAGTTTGCGAGCTATATTATTATCAGCTTAGAGTGAACATTATTAGTATACTATTTCAACCTACGGGCTCTAATATTTTAGCTTAGATTGCGAGTAGTATACTATTTATCAGCTTAGTTTACAAGCTATACTATCTATTTTCAGCTTAGAGGGAGCAGTCCTGATACGAGCGGACTTATTAGATAGTATTGATTTGGCCGACCGAGACCGAGGGCTTTCGTGATGACATGTAATCGATTGAATCGATTGGTCGATAGTTCGATTTAGTTGATGAATTGATGTGAATTGTGTATCTATGAGATATATTGACTTGCAGGAAGAGACTGAGGCCAAGGTAAGTCCTTTGACCTATGTTTGTGCTTAGTCACCCCTCAGGGCGTATTTTCTTTCTAGTCGGGTTTTAGGGGGTTGAACTTGCTGAGATATTATCTCACTAGTTATTGTATAACCATTTTCAGTCCTTAATGGTGTTGGTGGAGGACCAAAAGCCCCGGAGTCAGGAAGGTGGAGACGAAAGAATCGGCGAATGTGTCGACCAAGAACCGCTGTCCTATGACCCAGCCTAGTGGGTCATAGGACAGTTCCCCTTTTGTTAAGCCAATATATTTGTAAACAGCCTAGTGTTGTAAATAGACCTGTTAGTTTATAAAAGGCTTGTTTTGGTTTGAAAATTTGTGGCCCTACTATCCTATCCCATTGTGTGATGTCTAGGGATTACATATATGCTTCCGCATGCGTATTAAAATGAATGGGTCGGTGATGCGTCCTGGGACGTCACTATTTAATCTACCAGTGAGCAATAGGCACGCGCTCGAGGATCGGGACGTGACAAGATCCTTACAGGAGATGGCCAAAACTCTCTTAATAGAGAGAAAAATTTCTTCTCGATTTTGGGCATAAGCAGTTTCAACTGCTTGCTATATTATCAACAGAGTATTCTTGAGGCCTATTCTAGAGAAAACTCCATATGAAGTGTATAAATGAAAGAAGCCAAATGTTTCCTACTTTCATGTCTTTGATTGTAAATGTTTTATTCTGAAGAATACAAATGATCGATTTGGAAAGTTCGAAGCAAATTCAGATGAAGGAATCTTTCTTGATTATTCGACTTCAAGCAAAGCTTACAGAGTTTTTAACAAGAAGACTTAATCTGTAGAAGAATCTATGAACGTCAAGTTTCAAGATTATGTGGAGAATCTACTAGACCAGACTCAACTTGAAGAGTCTGAACCTGTTCCAGACTTTACAAAGCAACAAGCAGAACGAGAAGATTCAACCATGCAGAGGATCAACCAACTGTCAAACCAAGCAGCAACTGGAAGCACAAGTCAAGTCATCCTAAAGAACTTATCATTGGCAACATTGATGAAGGAGTTCGCACCAGATCCAAATGAAGAGAAGAGTCCAGTGCTCTAGCACTTATTTTTGAGATAGAGCCAAAAGGAGTAGATGAAGCCTTATTTGATGAAAGCTGGATAGAAGCTATGCAGGAAGAACTTAGACAATTCAGCATAAACGATGTATGAGAGCTGATTCCAGAACCCAAAGGCAAATCCATTATTGGAACGAAATAGGTTTTCAGGAACAAAATGAATGAAAATGATAAAGTGGTTAGAAACAAAGCAAGACTCGTGGCAAAAGGATATACACAGGAAGAAGGGATAAACTATGACGAGACCTATACACCAATAGCAAGGTTAGAAGCAATTAGATTATTATTTGCATTTGCTTGCTATAAAAATTTCAGGTTATTCCAGATGGATGTCAAAAGTGCATTCCTGAATGGGTTTATATAAGAAGAAGTCTATGTGGAACAACCTCCAGGATTTGAAGATCCAAGAAAGCCAGACTCGGTCTACAGACTGAAAAATGTCTTGTATGGACTGAAACAAGCACCTCGAGCCTGGTATGAAAGGTTGAGTAAGTTTCTAACTCAAAATGGTTTTGAAAAGGGAAAGGTTGATACAACCTTGTTTATAAAGAAAGAAGGAAAAGACTTTTTACTGGTACAAATTTATGTAGATGATATTATTTTTGGTTCTCCTAACGAAAGTCTTTACAAGAAATTTTCAAGATCTATGCAGGATGAATTCGAGATGAGCATGATGGGTGAGTTAACTTTCTTTTTGGGATTGCAAGTTAAACAATCAAAGAAAGGTATATTCATTCATCAAGAAAAATATGTCAAAGATCTCATCAAGAAATTTGGGTTGGAGAATTGCAAGAAAACAGAGACTCTAATGACAAGTTCTTCGAAACTGGACAAGGATGAAGATGGGAAGAAAATAGACCAGAAGCTATACAGAAGCATGATCGGTTCAATTTTCTACTTTGCTGCTTCTAGACCTGATATTTTATTCAGTGTTTGTATCTGTGCAATATTTCTGTCTGATCCAAAAGAATCTCATCTAAGTGCTGTAAGACTCATCATTAAATATGTTGCGACCTGTCCAAAGCTGGGTATCCAAAAAAATGAGACTTTACTCTTCTTGGATATTCAGACACTAATTTAGCAGTTGTAAAGTCGATAGAAAGAGCACATCTAGTACTTGTCAACTGTTGGGAAATATGTTGGTATCTTGGTTCTCAAGGAAGCAAAGTACTGTGGTGCTTTCAACTGCAGAAGCAGAGTATGTTGCTCTTGGGAGTTGTTGCTCTCGGGAGTTGTTGCTCTCAAATTCTTTGGATGAGACAACAACCGAGAGACTTTGGGATTGAAGAATCATGTACCGAGATCAAATGTGATAACACCAGTGCTATTAATCTCACCAAGAACTCAATTCTTCATTCAAGGGTGAAGCATATAGAGATTTGACATCATTTTATAAGAGATCACGTCCAAAACGGAGAGATTATGATTCAGTTTATTGATTCGAAGAATCAGCTAGCAGACATCTTCATGAAGCCTCTGGAGAAAAATCTATTTGAGTTTATTCGCACCAGGCTGAATATTATTTCTATTTTGGAGTAAAGTCTCGAAGATGGTCGATTCAGAATTTCCAAATGCTACTTCAGAAAAGAATGTCTCGAATCTAGGTATTTTATTTTTGGAATGAAAATGTATGATTAACCGAATCATTGCTTGCCTATTTTATTTTTAGAAATTATCTTTTTCGAATTTTTGAATTTTTGGCAGTTTTTATTTTCAGTTTATTTCAAAAAAGGCAGTTTTCTTTTTCCTTATGACATTTCGATTACTTTTTCCTTCGTGACATTTCATTTTCTTTACGTACCCTCTTGTATTTCTTTCGAGCACTTTTTCCAAACCCTAGAATACAGACTCTCTACTCTCTCGTCTCTACTCTTAAGTTTGTTCCGCAAGTTTCCATCTTTTTCACTCAAACCTGTTTGAGAAATCCTCCAAGCCTGCAAATATGTCTTACCAAAGGAAATTCTCTCGGATAGCTAATCAAGGTCCGAGAAGCATGTCGGAAGAGCAGACACATTTTGATCTTACTGAGGAAGACTCTCCGCGCAACTCTCCACAGCACTCTTCGCAGCACTTTACGCAGAATGTTCCGCGCCAACCTCTCGAAGAGGAAGTTGTAGAAGACGCAGAACCTCTCAGAGCCTCGAGACCCCAAGTTCACTATAAGCTTTACACTCATTTAAAGCGGGTGGTACTCCCATGTCTTTTATCGATGAGTTTTTAAGAGAGAAAGGTTATAAGAACGAGACTTTGTTCTTAAGAAGGATGGAAGAGTTAGGCATAGCGCCGAAAGGATCAGCAGATAATGCTTTTCTTTATTTCCCTGCAGACCCTAGGTTTGCTTCTAATCATCCTAAGAACAAGGATGGTAATGAGAGATTTTGTTCTAATTTTCAACCTAGAATGGATGTCGCTGCTGATGTTCCTGGAGAGAGAACGAGATTGTTTCATTCTAAGGAACACAAAAAGGTTTACTCACAGTTGCTGAAAAGAGGGGTAATGAACCCTCGAACCGTTGATTTTGACTTCCTAGACTCAATCTAGGTTAACTTGAGAGAGAAGTTAGCCTTCCTTCAATTGGAGAATTTTTTTTCTGAGATGATAATTGCTTATCCAGAGTTGACTGCATTTTTCTATTCAAACCTGTCCTTTCTTGACCAGAATAGAATCAAGTTTACTGTGTGTGATAAAGACTATGTGGTGGATGTTGACACATTGGCTGACATTATTAGGGGTGGAAATGAGTGGTTTTCAACCAATAAATGTCTCTTTTGGTCAAGCGATGAGGTATCTTGTCAAGGACAGAGTATTGGAAGGAGGCATCACTTATTCCAGACTGTCAGCCTCAAATGTTCTGTTGCATAAAGTTGTTATTAACTGCATCAGACCAAAAGCTACATCAAAAACTGATGTTTCCAGGTTCGAAGCATGGCTCATGTTTGCTATTTGCAATGGAATTAGATTTTCACTCCCACACAATATCCTGATGCACATGTACGGGACAGTTGTGAAGGACAAGGAACAGTTGCCTTATTCTGCGCTGGTTACCAAATTGTTTAGGCATTTTCAGATCGAGTTCCCTATATCTCTTTGCTCTAGAATTGTTGCTCCTATGGTTATAGGACTGAAAATGATTTCAAAGACGAGGTTACAGGATCTGAATAAGGCTATTGAGCGCTTGAAGAAGGAGTACTCAAGCAAAACCAGGGAAGATTCTGTTGGAAAGAAGAGGAAAGGCAATGAAGTTATGAAAGAACCTATAAAGAAGAGAAGATCTCTCATCCTGCAGGACGAAGAGGATGATGATGATGATCTCACAATTTTTGCCATTGCCTTGAGGAATCTTCGAGGTTTTGTTGTTTCTGAGAAACCATTGCACAGAGAAAGAAGAGAAAGAGAAGAAACGAGCTAGAAGAAGAAGGAAGAGAAGGAAGAGGAAGAGAAGAAGAAGGAAGAGGTCATGAGGATGACTCTTATGAGGCGACAATTGCCATATTTTTATCTGAAGTTTCTGAAGCAACTTAAAGTGGTCAAATTGGAGCACGTACAGAAGAAGAACATCACTCTCATCCTGAACCTGAGAAGACTCAATAAGAAGGAATCCCTTCTCCACCTATAGGCACAAAAATAGGGGGAGCTATTGAGCGAACAAGGACTTCTTCTCCTTTTTTTGCGAGTGATGGTATCAGTCGATCTCCTGCACACTCCGAAGATATCTATGCTTCTCATTTTCCTGAAGATGACATTGTAGAATCTACTCCTAGTCAAGGGACTAGACAAGTTGATGTTCCCTCATTTTTGAACTCTCCACGAACTCAATTCGCTAAAGCCAATGCGCAAACAGAACCAAATGCTGATTATCCAAGGATGATCGAGCTTCTTTTGAAAGTAAAGGCTCAACAATATGCTATGGAGATTGAAATTCAGAAACTTCATACTGCGTTGAGATCCTCTTTAGACTCTCACACTGAAAAGGTACAGTTCTTAGATACTCAGGTACAGACTCTGAATCAGCAAGTATCTTAGATTATTGCCCAGAATGAACAAACTGTTCATCTCCAGTGTCAGAAGGTTGAGGAAGCAGTGCGGTCAATGGGGGATTTCCAGCTCGTTCGAATTCCAAGACATCCTTGATTCTTTTTATCTCTTCTCTCTATTTTGACGTTCTCCACTTTTTGCTGTTGACAAAAAAAAGGAGAATTTGTAGATTTGTTGAACTTAACTTTTAACTTTTTGCAGATTTGATTTAAGTTTGTTTTGAACACTTATTCTGTCAGTAATTCTTGCAGTTGTGATGTTTATGGATGAGGATGGTTAAATCTTGATATATGTTTAATGTTTTTTCAAGATTAACATGTTTTCTGTGGTTGTAGAATCGATTCTATCCAAATCCTTAGCTAACTGTTTTTATAAGATATCATGTACTGCTAAGAGTTGTTTTGTAGGTTATAAATCTTTAAATCTGCAGGGAAGTTTCGTCACCATAAAAAAGGGGGAGATTGTTGGAGAAAACTCCTTTGATGTTTTGAAGCTGACAAAACTTATCCAAAGTCTATTATGAAGAATTCCAAACTTTTGTTTCAAAGTCTAAAGACTCCTAGACTTTGTGTCAAAGTCTACTCACTCTGACAGATTCCAGACTGAACGAAAGTGAAGGATAAAGACTTTTTCAGATGAGGGGTTATCTTTCTTTCTTCAAGAGTTCGATTCGTATGGATTATATATGGTATCTGGTTGGAAATATCACCTACGAGATTGGATATTCTTATTGGAATCAATTTGGATACACCAAATCTTTTTGAAGGGCAAGTATTTTTGGGAAGAATCTACTTATGGAAACCAAGATCTTAATTGTATGGGCGAACAGGATTGACGGGCTTTGATCTCAATCTTCAAATGGCTCGAGATCTCCTTGATTGATTCTATCCAACGGGTTGATTGGAAAAATTCCTTTGGAAAGTGCCAACAGTCAAGAAGGCATGAAGGAGTATTTAAGGAGGACTCTCCAGTTGTTTGATAGTGTGCATGAAAGAGAAATTCCAAAGTCTGAAGATTACCATTCCCTGTTACTTCTTGCACTGAGCTCAAAATTGTACTCAAAAGAGAGAAACCTATAGTGTGACTTTGTGAGAGAGTAGTAAAGACTCTTTGCTGTGAAGTTGAGATCGCAAGATTGTAAATTCTCTTTTGATTCATAGTGGAATCCAGCCAATAGGTTGTTAGCGTGAGAGAGTAGACGTAGGCTTGATCTAAGCCGAACCACTATAAATTCTATGTTCATATTCTCATCCTAAACTTCTTTATTTTGTTCGTATTTCTATTTAACTGCTAAAGTTTGAACTAGCTCAAAGTCTGTTGTTCTTCAGACTTAGTTTCAAAAGTAAAATATTTTCTCTGTTCTTTGCGAAAAATTGTTTCCACACCTATTCACCCCTTTCTAGGTGTTCATACTAGCACTAACATTGCGAAGGGGCTAAATTGGCAGGTTGGCGGAATTGAACGGGGGCAAACGAGTGGCGAACGGCTTGGCTGATAGGCGAAGGCAACGACGGGGAGAGGCGAGCTAGCGACTGGCTCGGGCGGGCGACAGGACTGGTCAACGTTGCTGGCACAAACGGATGGTGGGACGGCGTGAGGCGGTTGGCGACGGGCGCAGGGACGGGCGCGACTGGAGCCGGGGCTGCCGCTGGGCTCTGTGGTTGTTCTGGTGGCTGTGTTTGGGCTGGTTCAGTGCTGGCCTTGGTTAGTACAGGTTGGTTATGGTTATGGGGACTTACAGCAAGGAAATCGAAAAAGAAGAGGATGAAGAAGAAGAAGAAAGGAAAAAGATGTAGAAGCTGGACAGAAGGAGAGGGCTGGTCGTAGCTTGAGGGAGGAGGGGAAACATGAAGCCTTAGAAGTCCACCTTGTGGCCAATCACCTTGCACTTGAAATATCTACACACTCAAGTGATCTAACCCCAAAGTCTTCTGCCCTTGTTGTCCAAGCTTCTTCCACAAGCGAATTGCTTCACAAATCTTCACCAAAGGACTTCAATTTGATGCCCAACATCAACACAGCTGCAGTCCTTACGAATTTGCTGGATTTCTCCTTCAATTTCCCACTAAACAACTTCAATTTAATGGCCAAACATGCCATGGCAGCAGCCTAAACAAATTTCCCTTCAATCCCTCACAAACCAACTCACTTCGGTAGCCAAAATTGCCAATTAAGATGCCCATCTGAATTCTTGGTTTTTAATTGGCCAATTTTGATTTTTCCGCTAAAATTCCAGAATCGCCGAAAATTCTTCAAAGGATGAGACAATGTCTTAAAAATAAATCGTGACATGCTCAAACTTTCGATTCCTGAAACCAAGTTCAATTTTGTGGTTAATTTCGATCGGACGCGATTTCAGTGTGACCTAACCTACCGGGTAGCTTTTAGGAATTTTAATGCGTTTGACTCATGGTTGAAAATTTTCAATCCACGTTTGTGCATCTCCGATTCATTGGCGACTCTCAGTTGTCGTAAAAATCTCAAGTTTCAATTACGGGTACCGGGTACAGAATTGACAAAAAAAATCAGTTTAGTGTCGTTCGACGCGAATTTTTCAATTAGGTGGAATCACCCACAATTTAATTACGTGCTTACGTCGAATCGACCTATTTCCGATCACTGATCGATTATAACGGTGCCGTATTGACCCTTGCCCATTAGCACGGTCAAGCAGTCGATTTTTGATCGAATTCTTAAGTCTGTCGCGTTTATATCCCTTAACGGCTTCACCAGATAGATTAGTTATCTCATGAGTGATCAGCTCAGAGAAAAAGGTCCACAGGCGCGTCGATGAAAAGCCCATTTCATTTAGTCGAGACAGGGTTGAAAATTCACGATGTCACGACTCTTCCCTTCTTATAAAAATTTCGTTCTCGAAATTTAAACCATTACAATTCTTCTTTAAAAAGATGGGGGTATTGTCGTCTTATCGATTCTTCGCTTTCCCACTCGCTCCTTCTATTCCATGGTGTTGCTAGACCACTTTGACCAAAGAGATCGTCTTGTTGCGCAACACTTGCTCCTTTCGATCCACGATCTGAACTGGTCTCTCCACGTACGACACTTTGTCGTCCACGTCTAATTCTTCAAAATTCAGCACGTGGGTCGGGTCAAGCTCATACTTTATCAACATCGACACGTGGAAGACGTCATGCACCTGAGCTAGTCTTGGCGGCTGCGCAAGACGATACGCCAGAGTCCCTATTCTCTCCAGAATCTCAAAGGGACCGATGTACCTTGGACTTAGCTTCCCTTTCTTGCCGAAGCACGAAGTACCCCTCATTGGTGACACTTTAAGAAAGACGTGTTCACCAACTTAGAATTCCAATGATCTTCACCGCTTGTTTGCATAGTTTTTTTGGCGACTTTGAGCGGTCTTTAGTCTTTCTCGAATAACCTTGACTGCATCCACTGACTGCTGAACCAACTCAAGGTCGGTGATCTTTCGCTCTTCGACTTCATCCCAACAAACTGGTGTTCTGCAAGCTCTGCCATACAATGCTTCGAACGGTGCCATCTGAATGCTCTGCTAATAACTGTTGTTGTAAGCAAACTCGACTAGATGAAGCTGTTCCTCCCAGCTTCCTTTAAAGTCTAGCACACAAGCTCGCAGCATGTCCTCGAGGGTTTGAATTGTTCTCTCAGACTGGCCATTCGTTTAAGGATGATAGGCCATGCTATACTGCAGCTTCGTTCCCAAGGTAGTCTGTAAGCTTTTCCAGAAGGCTGCTGTGAACTTCAGGTCTCGATCAAATGTAATCGTCACTGGGACTCCATGAAGATGAACTATCTATCACACGTACAACTTAGCGTATCTGTCCAATGCATAGTCCTTTTGTACGGCGATGAAGTGAGCAGACTTCGTCAATCTTTCAACTACAGCCCATATGGAATCATTACCTCTCGGACTCCTTGGTGAGCCCATCACAAAATCCATTGTGATATGTTTCCATTTCCACTCGGGAATCTCAAGAGGTTGTAATAGTCCTCTTGGCTTACAGTGCTGTGCCTTCACTGGATGACACGTTAGACATTTGGTGACATGTTTGGCGATATCTGCCTTCATACTAGTCCACAATAGTGTTGACATAGATTCAGATACATCTTCGTACTACCTTGATGAATGCTATAACTGCTACGATGAGCTTCTGACAAAATCTCCTCCTTAAGCTCTGCATCGTCAAGTACACACAATCGCCCATGAAATTTTAGTGTTCCGTCTTCAGAAATCTGAAAGTCAGCCTTTCTCTTTTCTACATCCTCCTGCAGAATCTTCTGGATCTCAAGATCTGTCAACTACAACGTCTTGATCCTTATCTGCACTTCCAGTTCAATTCCGAGGGTGGCCATAAGATTTGAAAGGTGGCCTACCTCAAATTTCAAAACCGAATCTTGAACTCCTTCGAGTAGAATCCACTCTTGAATCACCATATGCGCAATCGAAGACTTCTAACTCAACGCATTTGCGACCTTATTAGCTTTTCCGGGATGATACAGGATGTCGCAGTCATAGTGTTGGAGAAAACTCCTATGATGTTTTGAAGCTGACAAAACTTATCCAAGTTCTATTTTGAAGATTGCCAGACTTCTGTGTCAAAGTCTATCTTACAACAGAAGTCTGCCCACTCTGACAAATTCCAGACTGAACACAAGAATGAAGACTTAATCAAACTCAGAATTATTTTCTTCAAGGTTTCAGTATCTACAAGATATATATGGTCTTTTGGTTGGAAATATCACCTACGAGATCAGTTATCTTTATTGGAATCAATTTAGATACATCAAATCATTTCAAAGAGCAAGTTATTTTGGAAAGAATCTACTTATGGAAACCAAGATCCTGATTGTATGGGCAAATAGGATTGACAAGCTTTCATCACAATCTTCAAACGGCTCGAGATCTCCTTAATTGATTCTGTCCAACAGGTTGATTGAAATAATTCCTTTGGAAAGTACCAACAGTTGAGAAAGCATGAAAGAGTATTTAAGGAGGCCTCTCCAGTTGTTCGATAGAGTGTGCGAAAGAAGAATTCCAAAGTCTGAAGCTTCCCATTTACTTGTTATTCCTTACACTGTGCTCAAACTTGTACTCAAAAGAGAGAGAGAGAGAGAGAGAGAGAGAGAGAGAGAGAGAGAGAGAGACTTATATTGTGACTTCGTGAGAGCAGTAGAGACTCTTCACTAAGAAGTCGAAATCGCAAGATTGTAAATTCTC
Organism: Eucalyptus marginata; assembly: GCA_014182565.1. Taxonomy (NCBI): domain Eukaryota; kingdom Viridiplantae; phylum Streptophyta; class Magnoliopsida; order Myrtales; family Myrtaceae; genus Eucalyptus; species Eucalyptus marginata. The sequence continues at coordinate 46,802,490 of CM024592.1, read as the reverse complement.
TTTTGATTCATAATGGAAACCAACTAGAAGGCTGTCAGCGTGGGAGAGTGGATGTAGGCTTAATCTAAGCCGAACCACTATAAATTATGTGTTTCTTTTCTCTTCCATGAACTCCTTTACTTTATTTGTTGCGATATACTTTTGCGTTTTGAAATAGTTGTTAAAGTCTGATTCATTCTGCAAAGTCTGTAGTCAACCAGACTCAGGTTAATAGTAAAGTTTTTCACTGCATTTCGCAAAATCTGTTTTCACACCTATTCACCCCCTCTAGGTGTTCCTACTAGCCCTTTCAATTGGTATCAGAGCTCGTGTGGTTACTTATTGAAGTGTGTTACTTCTAAGCTAAAGATCCTCTATGGCTAGTATTTTAGCTCCAGGTTTGGTTGAAGGTCAGAGCAACACCAAACCCCCTTACTTTGATGGAAAGGAGTACAATGTGTGGAAGAACAAGATGAAGGCATTTCTCAGATCTAGAGATCCTCTGGAGTGGGATGTTGTTGAAAAAGGGAACAACCCCAAAGCAACATCAGCTTCTGATAGAGGGAAAGAAGTTATTGATGCTAACGAAACAACACAAGCCGAAATTACCAAGAGACAGGCTGTTGACGCAAAAGCAATCTAGTTTTTATACTGTGCCTTATCTCCTACTGAGTATAACCGAATTTCTTCTTGTGAAACAGCAAAAGAAGTTTGGGACAGATTACATGTTACCTACGAAGGGACTGATTGTGTGAATGAAACTAAAATAAACATTATGCTTGGACAGTATGAAGCCTGGAGAATCTATTACTGATATGTTTAGTCGCTTTACAGAGATTGTAAATGGCTTGGCTTATCAAGATCAGACAATTTTTGGACCAATGAAAGTCAACAAATTGCTGCGTGGGCTTTCGAAAGATTGGAATCTTATGAAGACTTCAATTAGAGAAACTCAGAGGATCATGCCTCTATCAATTGACGAACTGATAGGCACGTTTCAGTCATACGAAGTGGAGCAGATAAATGATGAAGAAGATCATAAAGGTAAGAAATCAATTGCTTTAAAGTCTAACATTAATTCTGATATTACAGATTCAGATGACGATATGGACGATGAGGAGCTGGCGCTTATGATTAAGAAATTCAGAAAGCTGAATAGAAAGGGAAGAAGATTTAACTAGAAGAAGCAGAGCACGCAAAATTTTCAGAAGAGACCAATGGAGAAAAATGAAACTAGCAAGGATGTTATATGCTTCGAGTGCAAGAAAAAGGGGCATATCAGACCAAACTGTCCTCTGTTGAAGAAGAAGAAAGGAAAATCTGAGAAGTACAAAAAGGCTCTCAAAGCTGAAACTTGGAGTGATACCGAGTGTGAGGAAAGTGAAGAAGAGTATGCAAACATATGTCTAATGGCTCACTCAGAGTCAGACTCAGAATCAGAAATAGACACTAATTCAGACTCTAACAAAGAAATTGAGGTCACTATTTAAAGAAAGATCAAATGGTATATGGATAGTGGCTGTTCGAGGCATATGACGGAGATTCAAGTCTGCTTCATAAAGCTTGATAGGCGAATGAAGGAAAAGTATCTTTTGGAGGAAACAACAAATGAAAAATTGTAGGATGTGGAATTGTAAAGATTGGAAGCCTAACTATCAACAATGTTTCCCTGGTGGAAGGTTTAAACTACAATCTACTGAGCATAAGTCAACTTTGCGATACTGGTTTCAAAATAAACTTCCAAGAAGGTATTTGTTTTGGAACGAGTCAAGACTTCTCTCAATCTTTTACTAGGCAAAGGCATGGCAACATATACCTTCTGGATGTAAACCCAGAAAGTTCTTAGTGCCTTATTTCTATTCAAGATGAAGCAAGTCTCTGGCATCGAAAGCTTGGTCATGTTAATATGAAGCAAATTGCAAAAGTTTCTTCTAAGAAGCTGGTTCGAGGCCTTCCTAATCGGCTTATCAAAAGTCTGAATTATGCACTCCCCGTGTCTTGGGAAAACGGGTCGAAGTTCCTTTAAACCTATAAATCAAGGGAGCGTTTGGTAATGATTACATTCTCGGGAATAGATTCGATTAGAAATGATTCTTTTTTATTATGTTCTCGAGAACAATTTCGAGTAAAAGAACGCGTTTGGTAACTACGAAAACTTTCGATTACGGAATAGAAAAAGAATAGAAACGTGTTTGGTAACTACATAAAATTTCTATTCCAATTCTAAAATTTTATCAAATCATATAAATTCTATCAATTAATTATATTTATACTAAGTAATAAACATATTAACTAATCAAATTTTTATTAAATAGTGAATAATAAACTATAGTATAAACGTAAATATAAATACTAAATAATAAATTAAAATACAAAATTAAATATGTATTCTATATATAGCAAAATTTCCACTCATACTTCAAATCAATTTTTTTTTAATTTTTTAAATAATTTTATTAATTTTTTTCCTTTTTTTTTTTTTTTTTTTTTTTCCTTTCTTCCTCCCTTCTTCTTCTTCTCCCTCCTCCTCCTCCTTCTTCAAGGTGGCCGGTCGGCGGCCTTGGGACGGCCGGTGACCTGGTCGACGAGGGCCGGCGACTTCACCGAGCGTTGCGACCCTTGGCGAGGCCGTGCCTCATCGGCCGAGCCTTGCTGCTGGCCCAGGTGAGGCTCGGCGAGCCTTGGCCGGGCGAGGTCGAGCCCGGCGCGGCGGCCTCCGGTGGCTCTGGGGAGGCTGCCGGCCACCGGCGAGGCTCGGCCGGGCGAGCCTCCGACAAGCTTGCCGAGCCTCGCCGACGGTTGGGTGAGCCTCCGGCGACCGGTAGCTATCGGAGGCTTGCCGGCGACCGGTGGCGGTGGCGGGGACGGCGTTCGGTGGGGGTGGCGGCGGTGGCGACGACACTTAAAGAACAAGAGAGGAAAAAAAAATAAAAGAAGAAAGAGAAGGAAAAAGGAAAAATTAGGTAGAATTGATTCTAGAATTGTTCAAGAAACGAAGAATCAACTTTTTTTTTTTATTCTTGATTCTACTCCAAACCTGTTCCTGGGAACAAAAATTTTACCAAACGCGATTCTGTTCCAAAATTACTCCCGGGAACAAAAAATCAGAATCGGGTACTGTTTGGATGGTTACCAAACAGCCCCCAAGTTTCTACCAGTCAAGTTTTGCAGCTACTCCATATGGATCTTTTTGGACTAATTGGAACTCAAAGTATTGGTGGAAAGAAATATTGCCTAGTAATTGTGGATGATTACTCTCGTTTCACTTGGATATACTTTCTGGCAAGTAAGTCTGAAACCTTCTCTTATTTCTCAAAGTTTGCCAAGAAGATTCAGAATGAAAAGGGTTATGCCATTTCTAGCATATGAACTGACCATGGAGGTGAGTTTGAAAATCAGGACTTTGCAAAGTTCTGTGATAATTGTAATTTTCAACATGTTTTCTCTTCTTCATACACTCCAGAACAAAATGGGGTTATGGAAAGGAAAAATAGATATCTACAAGAGATGACCAGAACTCTCTTGATAGAGAGCAAAATTTCCTCTCGATTTTGGGCAGACGCAGTTTCTACTGCCTGCTATATTATCAACAAAGTATTCTTGAGACATATCCTAGAGAAAACTCCTTATGTAGTGTATAAAGGAAAGAAGCAGAAAGTTTCCTACTTTCATGTCTTTGGCTGTAAATGTTTTATTCTGAAGAATGCAAATGATCGATTTGGAAAGTTCATGGAAAAATCAGACAAATGAATTTTCCTTGGCTATTCAACTTCAAGCAAAGCCTACAGGGTCTTTAACAAGAAGACTCAATCCGTGGAAGAATCTATGACTGTTAAGTTTCGGGATTATGTGCAGGATCAACTTGATCAGATTCAACTTGAAGAGTTTGAACTAGTTCTAGACTTAACAAAGTCTATTTCCCCCGAAGAAGTTCAGACTTCTGGAGTACAGCAACAAGCAGAAAGAGAAGATTCAAACGAAGCAGAGGATCAACAGACTCTTAGACCAAATAGCAATTGGACGCACAAGTCAAGTCATCCCAAAGAACTCATCATTGGCAACATTGATGAAGGAGTTCGCACTAGATCCAAAGCAAGAGAAGGCTCTAGTGCTTTAGCACTTGTTTATGAGATAGAACCAAAAGGTGTAGAAGAAGCATTGTCTGATGAAAGCTGGATAGAAGCCATGTAGGAGGAACTCCGACAATTCAGCATCAATGATGTATGGGAGCCGATTCCAAAACCCAAAGGCAAATCTGTTATTGGAACGAAGTGGGTTTTCAGAAACAAGATGGATGAGAATTGAAAAGTGGTCAGAAATAAAGCAAGACTCGTGGCAAAAGGATACACACAGGAAGAAGGGATAGACTATGATGAGACCTATGCACCAGTAGCAAGGTTAGAAGCAATTAGATTATTGCTTGCTTTTGCTTGTTTCCAAAATTTCAAGTTATTCTAGATAGATGTCAAAAGTGCCTTCCTTAATGGTTTCATTCAAGAAGAAGTCTATGTGGAACAACCACTAGGATTTGAAGATCCAAGAAAACCAGACTCAGTCTACAGACTAAAAAAGGCATTGTATGGTCTAAAGTAGGCACCTCGAGCTTGGTATGAAAGGTTGAGTAAGTTTCTAACTTAGAATTGTTTTGAAAAAGGAAAGGTTGATACTACTCTTTTTATAAAAAGGGAAGGAAAAGATTTTCTACTCGTACAAATTTATATAGATGATATAATCTTTGGTTCTCCTAACGAAACTCTATGCAAGAAATTTTCAAGATCTATGCAGGAAGAATTCGAAATGAGCATGATGGGTGAATTGACCTTCTTTCTGGGATTGCAAGTTAGACAATCAAAGAAATGTATATTCATTCACTAGGAGAAATATGCCAAAGATCTCGTCAAGAAATTTGATTTGGAAAATTGCAAGAAGACAGAAACTCCTATGTTCAGTTCATCAAAACTGGACAAGGATGAAGGAGGGAAGAAAGTAGATAAGAAACTTTATAGAAGCATGATCGGTTCTCTTCTCTACCTTACTGCCTCTAAACCTGATATTTTATTCAGTGTGTGCATCTGTGCTAGATTTCAGACTGATCCAAGAGAATCTCATCTAAGTGCTGTAAAACACATCATTAAATATGTTGCAACTTCCCCAAAGCTGGTTCTATGGTATCCAAAAGAATAAGACTTTACATTACTTGGTTATTCTAATGCTGATATAGCCAGTTGTAGAATCGACAGGAAGAGCACATCTGGCACTTGTCAACTGTTGGGACAAATGCTGGTGTCTTGATTCTCAAGAAAGCAAAGTACATTGGCTTTATCAACAGCAATAGCAGAATATATTGCTCTTGGAAGTTGTTGTTCTCAAATTTTTTGGATAAGGCAACAACTAAGAGACTTTAAAATAGAAGAATCCTACACAAAGATCATATGCGACAACACAAGTGCTATCAATCTCACCAAAAACCCCTTTCTTCATTCAAGGGTGAAGCATATAGAGATTTGACACCATTTTATAAGAGATCATGTCCAGAATGGCGAGATTATGGTTCATTTTATTGATTCAAAGAATCAGCTGACAAACATCTTCAGAAAACCGCTGAAGAAAAACTTATTTGAGTCTATTTGCAGCAAGCTGAATATTATCTCTCCTATTAATTAAAGTCCGAAGTTGATCGGACTCGGTTATTCAAGAAGCTACTTCGGTTGAGAATGTCTCGAATCCAGGTATTTTAATTTTTGGTATGAAAAGGTATGATTGACTGAATCATCGCTTGCCTTTTTTATTTTTAGAAATTACTATTTTATTGGTATTTTCGGATTTTAAATTTTTAGCGCTACCTTTTTAAAATTTGTTTTGAAAATGCATTTTCCTTGTGACGTTTCGTATACCCCCTTTCGTTGTGACCTTTCATTTTCCTTAAATACTTTCTTGTATTTCTTTCGATCACATCTTTTCAAAACCCTAGAATACCGTTTCTCTCTCACTCTCGTTTTTACTCTCAAAACCCTTCTGCAAGTTTCCACCTTTTTCACTCGAACATGTCTTCAAAATCTTCCAAGTCTGCATCTATGTCGCACCAAAGGAAATCTTCTCGAATCACAAGTCAGGGCCTCGGAATGTGCCAGAAGGGTCGACGCATTTCGATCTCACTAGTGAAGACTCTCCACAGAACTCTCCATGCCAACCTTTGGAAGAGGAGGTTGATCAAGAAGCAGTTCCTCTCCGAGTTTTGACACCCCAGGTTCTTTACAAGCATTATGACTATTTGAAACAGGGTGATACTCCAATGTCCTTTATTACTAGTTTTTTGAAAAGCCATGAGCATGGGAATGAAACTCTGTTCTTAAGAGCCATGGAGAGAATAGGAGTGGCGCCGAAAGGATCGGCAGAAAAAGCTTTTCTTCATTTTCCTTTTGATCCTAGATTTAGCTCTGAAAATCAGCCTGAAAATAAGGATGATGATGAGCGAATGTCTTCAAATTTTCAACTCAAGATGGGTGTGGCTGTTGATGTGCCTAGTGAGAGAACAAAACTGTTTCGTTCTAAGGAACATAAAAGGGTTTATGCCTAGATGTTGAATAGAGGGGTGATAAACCCTCGAATAGTAGATTTTGACTTCCTGGACTGATTAAAGTAAACTTGAGGGAAAAGTTGGCCAACCTTCAATTAGAAAAGTTCTGTGCAGAGACGGCTGTGGCTTATCCAAAATTGACCGCATACTTCTACTCAAATCTGTCTTTCCTTGACCAAAATCACATTCAGTTTACTGTTTGTGATAAAGCTTTTGTTGTAAATGTTGACATTTTGGCCGACATTTTAGGAGTGGAAAGATGTGGTTTTCAACCAATCAATATCTCCATTGGTCAAGCCACTAGATTCCTGGTAAAAGACAGATTGCCAAGTGGAGGCATCACTTACTCTCGATTGCCAGCCTCCAACATTTTGTTGCACAAAATTGTCATTAACTGCATCAGACCCAAGGCAGCCTCCAAAACAGATGTTTCTAGATTTGAGGCAAGAATCATATGTGCAATATGCAATGGAATGTGTTTCTCACTTCCTCATACTATCCTGCTGCATATGTACAGGACAGTTATGAAAGAAAAAGGCCAGTTGCCCTACTCTGCCTTGGTTACAAAGTTGTTCCGCCATTTTCAAATCCAATTTCCCACTTCACTTTGTTCCCGAACTGTTGCTCCTATGGAAATAGGAATAAAGATGATATCAAAAATGAGGCTGAAGGATCTAACTAAGGCCATTGAGCTTTTGAAGAAGGAATCCTCGAGCAAAACCAAGGAAGACCCTGTTGCTGCAAGAAAGCACAAAGGGAAAGAAATTGTACAAGAAATTGTAAAGAAAAGGAGATCACTTATCCTGTAGGATGAAGAGGATGAAGATGATCTGACCATTTATGCCATTACCCTAAGGAATCTTCAAGGTGGTTTTGAGAAATCAAAGGAAAGAGAAGGAAGAGACAGAGAAGCATAAGAAGAGGAAGAAGAAGCAGAGCAAGAAGAAGTAGAAGAAGAAGAAGAAGAAGCAGAGCAAGAAGAAGTAGAAGAAGAAGAAGAAGAAGAAGCAGAGCAAGAAGAAGTAGAAGAAGAAGAAGAAGAAGAAGAAGAAGAAGAAGAAGAAGAAGAAGAAGAAGACGAGGAAGAGGAAGAAGCAGGAGCTGAGAATGAAGAAGAAGAAGAATGTGCTTTTGAAGAGAAGGGTGACTCTGATGGAGAAACTGTTGCAATAACATTATCAGAGGATTCTGAAGCAACCAGGGATGACCCTGAAAGAGTACAAACTAAGACAGAACATCACTCTCGTTCTGGAAAAGAACAGGCACAAGAAGAATGAATTTTTCTCCACCTGTAGGCATAGAAATAGGGGGAGCTCATGAGAAAATAGGGACTTCTTCTCCACCTAATGCGAGTGATGGTATAAGCAGATCTCCTGCAGACCCGGAAGATGTTTTTGCATCACAGTTTCCTGAAGCTGAGGTTGAAGAGTCTACTCCTAGTCAGGGTGCAAGAAAAACTGCCCTCAATTAAGTTGATGTTCCCTCATCACTCAATTCTCCAAGAATTCAATTCGCTGAAGCTAGTGCTCAGACTGAACCTAATGTAGACTATCCAAGGATAATATAGCTCCTTTTGGAGATTAAAGCTCAGCAATATGGGATGGAGGTTGAGATACAGAAGCTTCACACTACCTTGAGATCTACTTCAGATTTTCTCACTGGCAAGGTACAATCTCTAGACACTCAAGTTCAGACTTTGAATCAGCAAGTCTCACAGACTGTTGCTAAGGTCGAAGATGTTTATAATCAGTGCCAAAAGCTTGAAGCGACAGTGCAGTCGATGGGGAATTTCCAACTCGTTGGAGTACCTTAACAACCCTGATTTCATTTTTGACTTTCTCTTTCTTTTTGCTGTTGACAAAAAGGGGGAGAATGAGTGCAGATTTGAACTATTTGTTTGTAGATTTGGTTTGATGGTTTGTTTGAACTTGTTTGAATTGTTTGAACTTTTATATTCTGCAGTAACCTTTTGTGGTTGTGATTATGGATTAATTATGGATTTGGATTTGGACTGAATCTTTGTCAAGATTAATGTGTTTTTTTGTGGTTGCAGAATTGATGTTATCCAGATCTATAACAACTTGTTTTTATAAGTTATCATGTACTACTAAAGTGTTGTTTTGCAGGATATAAGTTTTTAAATCTACAGAAAAGTTTTGTCACCATAAAAAATGGGGAGATTGTTGGAGAAAACTCTTATAATGTTTTGAAGCTGACAAAACTTATCCAAGTTCTATTCTGAAGATTGCCAAACTTCTGTGTCAAAGTCTATCTTACAACAGAAGTCTGCCCACTCTGACAAATTCCAGACTGAACGCAAGAATGAAGACTTAATCAAACTCAGGATTATTTTCTTCAAGGTTTCGGTACCTACAGGATATATATGGTCTTCTAGTTGGAAATATCACCTACAAGATTGGTTATCTTTATTGGAATCAATTTAGATACATCAAATCATTTCGGAGAGAAAGTTATTTGGGAAAGAATCTACTTATGAAAACCAAGATCCTGATTGTATGGGCGAACAGGATTAACGAGCTCTCATCACAATCTTCGAACGGCTCGAGATCTCCTTAATTGATTCTATCCAATGGGTTGATTGGAAGAATTCCTTTGGAAAATGCCAACGGTTGAGAAGGCATGAAGGAGTATTTAAGGAGGCCTCTCCAGTTGTTCGATAGAGTGCGCGAAAGAGGAATTCCAAAGTCCGAAGCATCCTATTTACTTGTTATTCCTTACACTGTGCTCAAACTTGTACTCAAAAGAGAAAGAGACTTATACTGTGACTTCGTGAGAGCAGTAAAGACTCTTCACTGAGAAGTCGAGATCGCAAGATTGTAACTTCTCTTTTGATTCATAGTGGAAACCAGCCAGAAGATTGTTAGCGTGGGAAAGTGGACGTAGGCTTAATCTAAGCCGAACCACTATAAATTCTATGTTCCTGTTCTCTTCCTTGAACTCGTTTACTTTATTTGTTGCGATATACTTCTGCGTTTTGAAATAGCTGTTAAAGTCTGATTCATTTTGCAAAGTCTGTAGTCAACCAGACTCAAGTTAAAAGTAAAGTTTTTCACTGCATTTCGCAAAATCTGTTTTCACACCTATTCACCCCCTTCTAGGTATTCCTACTAGCCATTTCACATAGTCCTTAAGAAGTTCCATCCAACGACGCTGTCTCATATTCAACTCTTTCTGAGAGAATAAGTACTTGAGACTCTGATGGTCTGTAAAGATCTGGAACCTTTCTCCACACAAGTAATGTCTCCATATCTTCAAAGCGAAGATAATCAATGCGAGTTCTAAGTCATGCGTTGGGTAATTCAACTTATGAGGTCTCAACTGACGGGACGCGTATGCAACGACTCTGCCATGTTGCATTAACATGCAACCTAGTCCTCTGTACAATGCCTCACTATATATCTCATATCCTCTAGGTCCAGACGGAATTGTCAACACTGATGCGGTAGTCAGCTTCTGCTTAAGCTCTTGAAACTACGCTCGCACTTATCTGTCCATACAAACTTATCTTCCTTCTTCAGCAATTGAGTTAAAGGCATGGCTATTGCTGAAAAACTTTCTACAAACCGTCGGTAATAACCTGCCAATCCCAAGAAACTTCTGATCTTTGTCACCGTCGTCGGTTTAAGTCAATTGATCACGGCTTCGATCTTGGTCGGGTCCATGAAAATCCCTTCACCAGAAATCACGTGACCTAAGAAAACTACACGAGTTAGCCAAAACTCGCACTTACTGAACTTGGCGTACAGTCCATGATTTCGTAGAGTCTGAAGCACTATCCTTAGATGTCTTTCGTGCTCCTCTGGACTTCTCGAGTACACCAGGATGTCGTTGATAAATACTATCACGAACTGATCCAGATACTCCTTGAATACGCGATTCATCAAGTCCATGAAAGCAGCTGGAGCGTTGGTCAAACTCAAACGGCATTACTGTAAACTCATAGTGGCCGTAACGCGTACAAAACGCTGTCTTCGGTATATCTTCCTTTCTGATTCTCAGCTGATGGTAACCCGTCCTCAGGTTGATCTTAGAAAATATCGACGCTCCTTGCAACTGGTCAAACAAGTCGTCGATCCTCGGTATCGGGTACTTGTTCTTGATCGTCACTTGGTTGAGTTGCTGATAGTTGATGCAAAGACGCAATGAACCATCTTTCTTCTTCACGAACAGAACTGGTGCTCCCTAAGGTGATGCACTAGGACGTATAAATCCCTTATCCAACAACTCCTACATCTGCACCTTCAATTCCTTCAATTCTGACAACATCGTATAGTAAGGAGCCTTGGAGATTGGCTTCGTCCTGGGGCCAACTCGATCACGAACTCGATCTCCCTTTCTGGGGGCAGACCAGGTAATTCCTTCAGAAACACATCAACAAACTCCTGCACCACGGCAATGTCTTCCATTTTTGGCTCCTCAACTGTTATATCCATGACAGTCGCCAAGTAACCTTGGTAATCCCCGTCTAACAAACAGGTTGCCTCAAGCGATGAGATTAAGGTAATCAAGGGTCCTCCTCGACTCCCTATAAACTCGAAACTTTCACCCGCTAACGAGTTAAACTGAATCGCTTTACGATAATAGTCTATAGTAGCTCATTGCTTGGTGAGCTAGTTCATGCTAATTATCACGTCAAAATCATACATAGCTAGGACAATCAAATCTATCATTTCCTCTCGCTCACCAATAACCAACTTGCAATTAGGACAGCCTACTGCAGACAACACCTTATCCTTTAACGAGGTCGATATACTAATGACTGACCTAACAGTTCTGGACTCAACCCTACCAGCTTAACGTACTGCTCATCAATAAATGAATGTGTAATCCCAAGGTCAAATAAAGCATAAGCAGCATGGTCGTTCGGCAAGATCGTACCTATGACCACGTTAGGTGAGTCCTCTACCTGTCATCGGGTGACATCATACACCCTTCCTTGCGCTGGAGGCCTATTCATCATCCCCTGCTGTGCGCTCTATGGCGCACCTCCTCTGTTCTGTCCCATCGGCGGTGACGACAACTATGATCCCATCGATTTGTGGGGACAATCCTTGACCAAGTGACCCTGCTGGCCACATCCATAACAAGCACCCATCCTGGAATAGCACGAGCCGATCCATGTCGTATCCCACAGAAACGACACGCACCACTCTGATTAGGTGTCTGCTTCCCTATCCCACCCTTCCTGTTGGGTGGAATAGTATACCGTCCTCCAGTCATCGGTTTCTTCTCAAACCAATTGCCATCTCTGCTTGAACTGAACCGCGACCCAGATGCAACGGCTCGTTCGTTCAGGTTCCTCTCTATCAGTTATGCCCGTTCATACAAATCATTGTAGTCTTTCAGATTGAACGGCACTAGTGGGTCCTTCAGCTTCGGTCTGAGTCCATCCCAGAATCTCCTTGCCCTGTCTACGGGATCCTCAATCAATGGGGGTGTATTGTGAAAGCTTGGCAAACTTCGCCTCGTACTAGTCTACAGACATCAGACCTTGACGAAGGTGTTGGAATTCCGCCATCTTCTGTTCCCTAGCATAGTTAGAGAAATACTTGCCACTGAAAACTTCTACGAAGGCGTTCCACTTCGGAACCACACCTTCAGGGAACACTCTTCCTCCGGTGGCCCTCCACCAGGTGCTCGCATTTCCCTGCAACTGGTACACTATAAAGACCACCTTGTCTTCCTCCGTGCACCTCAGTAGTGCAAAGGCCTTCTCCAACTCTTGGATCTAGAGGGTTGCAACCTTAGGATGACCTGTCCCGGTGAACCTCAGCAGGTTCAACTTCAGAAACTGCTCAAGTAGCTGTGCATCGGTCGCTCCCCGATCACAATCCCCGGTTGAACTTCAGCAGGTGCTGCTGCAGTAGCGGCAGCAGCATTGGTGGCAACAGTGGTGGCGGCTGTAGCAGCGACTTGATTATGGGCCTGATGCCCCATCAGATTTCCCAACGTCTCGAGCGCCTGCACGATCCCATCGACTCTAGGATCGCCAGGTGCTGCTACACCAGTACCAACCTGCGATGGCACTCTTACACTTGCGTTGGCCTGAGCCGGCACTCTTCCTCAGGTACCGACCCTTGTCAGCGTCCTACCCCGAGTGACAGAAGCTACTGTCCTCTTCCTAGGAGTTCTCTGCTCCTGATCGCTCATAGTGCAGACTCTCTACGGAACTTGCTTTCCAATTCCACACAAAATTAGAACACTAAGCGACCCACACAAAACAATCTACCAAACAGCTAATCAATCACATGCATTAGCATAAGAAAAAGACCTTTCCTACTAACTATCCCATAACCCATCGCATCTTATCACTCCAGACACAAACCAGCTCTGAGACCACTTCGGCCAGGGATGTCACACCCCGAACCTCGAGCGTGCATACATCCCTCGGTGGTTGATAGAATTGCGACGTTCCCAGGACGCGTCGCCGACCCATTCATTTTATACACATGCAGAGGTGAATTAAACAATCTCAAGACAATAAACAAGCACATGGGATAGTGATAGCAGAACATCCAATTAACACAAAACATACTTTATAAACAAACTTTGTATACAACCAGGTCAAACCTACGGTTTATATATAGGAGGTCTATCTCAAAAGAAGCTACCAGGCTAACCCTACCTCGGACCCTACCTACTTGGGATCCGGGTCTACTACGACACCGTCAGGGATGTCGATGTCTAGAGGGCCGGCTACCTCTTCTACTTCGGGCTTGTCAGCCTCGGGCAACTGGTTCATCTCGATATCAACCAAGATATCGGCGTCCACAACAGGGTCGAGTACCTCCACATACTCGTCATTGACGGCAAGCCCGTCAAAACTATCCAAGGGGTCCTCCTGAACCCCGTTAGGCCCATGATGGAACCACGCTTTGAATCGATGAGGTACCAACTGAGGTAGGCCCTCATCGACCCAGATCGTGATAACAACGAGCTCACGAGTCCAAAGAGACCCGTGGATAGGGAGAATAGTACGTTGAGTCTCGGCCTCTCGCGGCCACCCAAAACAAATGGGGCGCACCTCCATCTAAGGACCTGTAAAATTTTAAACGACGATGGGATGAGATAAATCTTAGCGAGTCTACACCCTAAACCCCGATTAGGAAGAGAATTCACCTAGAGGTAGCCTACACATACACCATAAAGGACTTACCTCGCCTCAGCACCTCCCTGCACATCAGTACATCTCATGTATCATAAGCATACAATCAATGTATTCAATAATTGGAACACTTCAATTCAATCATCAATCAATCACAGGGGTCCCGATTATAAGGCCAAATCATTATGACACGTCCCATTCCGTGCTACACAATTTCATCCCATAATCAAGCGCGGCTATATCAATCATCCAAGCATGTCCCAATTAATTACGACCCAACGGCCATGGCCAACTCAATAGTCAACGGTCATCCGGCATAACCGGGCGTCGTCCCGCTTCGTTGGGCATGCAACGTCTACATCTAGACAGCATTCTCGAAGGAGCATTGGCCCAGCCTCCACTACGACCGGCATCCGTTGACGTGGGGCATTCCACATAGGAGCATCACCCCCCCTGACTTTCATCGGGTGACGGGTCCTCATAGCGATCATACGCACATCATGTCCAGCCAAGAACATTGTGCTTTGCACTCATATGCCTTAATTTCAAATAATGGACTTGGCCTATTTTCTTCATATTAAAAACACCGGTAAAATAATTGTGCATGATCACACAGTCAAATCGAATCCTAAAACGTGATATTTTCTCTTTTCAAAGTTCCACGATTTTATAAAGTGCTTAAAATATTTTTGGTGTCAAAACCCGACACCCGATATTTTTCTAATTAAATACCAAAAATTCATATTTTTTAAATAATAATTAAAAATCATCACCAAGCACCCAATTGCATAAATTAGCAATCAATTTCACTGTGGCACCCCCAATCCGCTAAGGTCGCCACAGACACCTATCGCTCTACCTATTGGATACTAGTCTAATATCTTTCATTCGTTAAAGAGGAACCATAGTTCATATGAAATTTTTTTTTTTGAAAAGGTTTTAGCGCAGCTCATCAGCGGAAGTATAAACGAGTCTCACCATCCCATACTCCCATGACAATGATACAATGCACACCGACTACGCACCAAAGGAAAAGAGAAAGCCGAGTCACTTTTATTCACATTTTTACGATGGACATCTCGGGTCGGTACAACAAAAAACCAAAATTTTTAGCTATACTTGGCTATAACTCAAAAGAGATCTCGACCCTGCATCGAACATGTATACCCCTCCATCTACAAGTGTCGGCTATCCCAAAAAGTGTCAGCTCCCACCAGTCATACGAGCCATCACACCCAACCCGGTGCATCGGGCGGTGGCGGCGGCGGCAACATCCCTAGCATCATCCCATCGCGACGGACGTGGACAGACAGAAACTCCTGGACGACCGGGCCCCCAGCCAGGCCCACATCATACATGACCAGCACGCGGACTCGAATGAACACCATACCAGGAATAGTGACACAGATGTGCTCCGCGCACTCGACCTCAACGTCTAACGGTAAGCCATAGAAGGTACCGCGCGTGACCGATGGTAAAGGCATCTTTTTAATCTGAAATGTTAGTCCCCAAAGGGGTGAGTACAACCACTCAGCAGTAAAGATCCATCAGACTACACAATGCGTCAAACAGAACAATCAAGATATCGTGAATAACGTACACATCATTCATACATTTGAGCATACCTCACCTTACAGCCATGCATATATCACCATACAACGTGCATATACCACCATGCACTTGTATATATGTCATCAAACAGCCATGCATATATGCACACATCCATACGCATGATTCAATTTCAATTTTTTTTTTTTTTTTATCTTTCAATTGGATCACATCATTTTTTTTCCCGGGACCAAGACATACATCCATACGCATGATTCAATTTCAATTTTTTTTTATTTTTTTATCTTTCAATTGGATCACATCATTTTTTTTCCCGGGACCAGTAATTGCATCCCCCATTTATCGCTCGCACCCAACCTGGCATTGCGAGGAGCCTCCGGCACACACCTCCGTGCATCCGGCACACACCTCTAGGCATCTCGTACCCCATCTGGCATCACGAGGAATCCCCCCCGGCACACACCTCCAGGGCTTCCGGCACACACCTCCGGGCATCCCGACACTCCCGGGGCATCGTCGGCTCACTCCTACGACAGTATCTTCATTATCATACTTTATCTTTATATATGTGTCTCATTATCAACATGGCATATGATGTGATGGTAACAAAGTCCAATTCAGCTTTTGATGTTATATGTCATGCCAATTGTCACCACATAAGCAGCAAAATCAATCACTCAAGGTATTATATCTCATAGAGCAAATTCATTCCTTTATATAATTTTGTTTTGAAATGCAGTAAATTTTTGGAGAAAACAGAATGCACTCTTTTGGTTAAAATTCTTGAAAAATTAGTAAACAGCCTTAATAAATTCTAAAATTTGACATGTTGTATACAAGATCTAGAGGAAAACATTTCATGAAGAACATCACACCAAAAGGACATCATTCATTTTGGTACAGTCCTTGCATCACAGTCTTTAAAATTTCCACATTTCAGTTTGCACAGTCTCAGAAATATTTCGATTAAATACCCAAATGAACTCTAAAAATTCTGAAATTTTGATAAGACCTAAAGGCAGATATCTCATGAAGAACACCATACAAAAGATTCTCACACAAATCAATACAGACCATACATCACAGCATTCAAAATCCCAACATTTCAGTTTGCATAGTTTCAGAAATAATTTAGATTAAATACCCAAATGGACTCCAAAAATTCTGAAATTTTGATATGTTATAAACAACACTTAGAGGTAAATATCTTGTGAAGAAATAGAAATCCAATTCGTTCTAGATAAATAAATATAAAAGATTAATACCTCCTGTTCTCGGTGTCGATTTTCCAGATTAACTTCTTTCAAAGCAATTTCGTTTCACCAAACTATACATGTCCGTTTCTTCTAAATTTTCAGTATGTTATTCCTCAGAATGTTATCTACAACTTTCATTAAGAACACAAGATCAGATTTTAACTGGATGATTTTATAAAAAATCACAGAATCATACTAGGTTGAGGTAGCATTTTCCCAGATCTAGTTTCTTCAAAAGAAAACGATTTCACCGACCTATACTTGTTCATTTTCTCTAAATTTTTGTTATGTTATACCTCAGGAAGTCCCCTACAACTTTCATTAAGGAATCGAAGTGATATTTCAACAAAAAGGCTACTTTACAGTCCACGAAATCATCAAAGGTCAGCACCACAAATTCCAGATCTAGTCTCTCCAAAGGAAAATCATTTCACCAAGCAATACTCGTCCGTTTTGTCTCAAATTTTAGTATGTTACTCCTCAAGATGTTCTCTACAACTTTCATCGAGAGGTCAAGGTGAGATTCCAAATAAAAAGTTACATGCAGCACACGAACTCATGGAGGGTCGGACTGATTTTCCATAAAACAGCAAGCAAAGCCATGCCACCTCTCCTCAATGCTCCGAAATTTCCTCACCTCTACCACAACCAACACTTACCATCCCACATACTCACATCACAACAAGCAAGAGGGTAGAAACATGGACTCCACTTGCCTCAAATTCCAGCAAACAAATGGTGGGAGGCGGCTCAACGACGGTGGCTAGGCGGACGCACGGTCTCCTCCTCCTCTCTCGCACGACCCTCTCCCTTTCTCCCTTTCTCTCTTCCTCTCTTTCTCCCTCCCTCTCTTTCTCTCATGCGAACCCTCTCCCTCTCTCGGTTAATCCGCCCCTCTTCCCTCACTAATTTCCTCGTCTTCCTCTCTTTCTCTCATGCAAACCCTCTCCCTCTCTCGGTTAATCCGCCCCTCTTCCCTCACTAATTTCCTCTTTCCTCATGATTAGCCATCATTAGATTTGCATGGGATCAAACACTTGGCTAATCTCCCTAGCCACTTGGCATTTTCCATGCATTTGATGGGCTCAAAAAGGGTCGGGCCTCTCCCTCTCCCCCTTCGGTCGACGGCAGCACCTTTGGGCTTCGTGGGCCAGCCCTCTAGGTCGACGACTTCACGGGCTCCTTTGGGCTGGGCTTGGCCGGCCGAATGGTGGATGATTGTGGGCTATCTTGGGCTCATTTGGTCCTCAAATACCCAGCCCACAATTATTCCTATAATCCACCTTAATTCCCACTTACATAAATACTTAATTACACTTATTCACTTGGCCATAAAATTGCAACAATAATAAACAAAATCCAACTTATAAGGTTCATGGTATATCCAGGGGTCGCCATGTAATTTTAGGATGCCACATTCACAAATCAATACAACCATGACAATTAGCGTAAAATTCGACAACCTATCCTATCCTAGGTATAATTTGCGCTAATTAATATTTAATTAAATAATTTGCATTTAATTAAATTATTTAAATTAAACTACTCAATTTAAATTAAATAACCTAACCGGGCTAATATAATTGAACTAATTAAATTAATCTAACTAAGCTAGCAAATTCAATTTAATTACACTACTACATAACCTAACTAACTACTGACTAAACTAATCTAATCACCTAATTCACCTAACTAACCTAGCTAACTAGATAGTTGCACTAACTAACAACCTAATTATAATTAACCTTACTAATCCTCTCTTAAGTGCAATTAACCCCTAATTAGAGCTTAGGGTGTTAACTCACCGGTTAAGCGAGCTAATGGGCTCACGGCAACGGCGGCACGACGGCGACCAAGACCCGGGCTTGCAACGACTCCAAAGGAGGTTCGGAAAGGGCTGAAAAAGAACACGCAAGCTCACAGCTTGAGCTATGAGTTTGGTTCTGCGAAGGGGCTGAACCGGTGGGCTAGCGGAATCGGACGGGGGCAAGCGAGTGGCGAACGGCTCGGCTGACGAGCAGAGGCGGCAACGACAGGGCCAGGCGGGCTAGCAGCTGGCTTGGGCGAGCGGCAGGACTGATCGACGATCGCTGGCACAAGCAAACAGCGGGACGACGTGAGGTGGCTGGCATTGGGCTCGGTGGCTGTGTTTAGGCTGGTTCGGTGCTGGCCTTGGTTAGTACAGGTTGGTTCTGGTTATGGGGACTTGCAGTAAGGAAATGGAGAAGAAGAGGATGAAGAAGAAGAAGAAAGGAAGAAGAAGTAGAAGCTAGACAGAGGGAGAGGGGCTGGTCGCAGCTTGAGGGAGGAGGGGGAATATTGTGACAGCCCGATGTTTTCAATTGAATGAGTTGGGCTTTTCATCGACGCGCTTATAGTCTTTTTCTCTGAGTTGATCACTCACGAGATGACTAGTCTATCTAGTGAAGCCGTTAAGGGATTTTAACGTAATAGACTTGAGAATTTGATCAGAAATCGATTACTCGATGTGCTAATCTGCAAGGGTCAATACGGCACTGTCAAAATTGATCAGAGATCGGAGATAGGTCAGTTCGACTGAGGTATGTGATTAAAGTGTAGGTGATTCCACCTAATTGCAAAATTCTCGTCGAACAACACTGAACTGATTTTTCTGTCATTTCTGTACCCTATGCCCGTATTTGAAATCTCGAGATTTTCACGACAATTGAGAGTCGCCAATGAGTCGAAGATATACAATGTGGCTCGAAAATAATCGAACACGAGGTCAAATGTGCTGAAAATTTCTAAAAGTTACCCGGTAAGTTAGGTCACGCTAAAATCACGTCCGGTTGAAATTAACTGCGAAATTGAACCCGATGAAAGTTTGTCATGTCACAATTTATTTTAGGAATGTCGACTGTCCTCCGAAGATTTTTCTGCAAACCCAAGTTTCCGGCGAAAATTCAAAGTAGGGCTATTTTGGACCGGGAAAATTTGAGGACCGTTTTTTGTTGCATTTTTGGTGTTCATGTTGGACTAATTGGCAAGGAAAAATGTGGAATTAAGTGTGGACATTTTGGCTGAATTTTTGGGACATCAATTGGATTAATTTGGAGAGGAATTGAGCTCAAATTGGATGGGGAATGTCCAAAATTCGTAGCCAAGGGGGGAAGCAACATTTTGGACACTTTGGAAGACTTGTTTGGGAAGCTTGAGGAAGGTTTTTGGTGAGGATGGCAGGCTGTGGGCTGGTGGGGCATGGAACTCAAGTGTTTGGGATATTTTGTGGCCCCCTCTCCAGCTGTAGCCTTCTCCTTCTTCTTTAGCTTTGCTTTCTCCATTGTTAGAGTGTTTGAGCTCAAGAAAAACCAGAGAAAGCAAGCAGGAACCAGCTAGCAGCCCATCGACCCCCTCGCCGCCCGTACGCCCATTATGCGCCAACCGCACGCTCGCGAGCCCGTCACTGCGGATCCCTGCCGTTCCGCCTCTTGCTCGCGTCCCGCACCTGCTCGTGTCGTGCCCTGGCCACCGTCGCTGTCCGCCGAAGCTGTTCCAACCACTGTCCATCGCCGTCGAGCTCCTCTGCCGCCCGTCCGAGCTGCCTGGTCCCGCTTTGTCGCTTCCAGCCGCCGTAGCCAAGTCGAGCAACTCCTATCAGCCTTGGACAGAGGCCGAAGTTCAACAAGGGCTGAGAGCTTCATGGCCCATTTTAGGTCTCTTCCGGGCCTCGCTTGGTGTCGTCGCACGCTCGTGTTCCGCCCGCCTCCGCGTCGCCGTCGCCGTGGACTCACCAATTCGCTAATCGATGAGTTTACTTGCTAAACTCTGCTTAAGGAGTTAATGACGTTTAATAGGTAATTAGATTAGGCTAAGTATGGCTTAGGTGGTTAGTTGTAATTAGTGATTTAATTGCTTAATTAAGATTTTTAGATGGTTAGATTAGATTAATTAAGGGCCAGATAGAGTGTAGTATTTAATTAGATAGGTGCATTATTTTTCTAGGCCCGTTTAGGTGGTTAGATTAGAATTTTAGGCCTAAGTGTGCATTTATTGGATTAATTTGTATTTATTTAATTATTTAATATTTTTCGAAAATTATAACGGGATAGCCGGTGATTGGAATTTCGTGTTGATTGCAGTGGTGTGCTTAGTTTATGCAATTGAGTGTCAATTTGTGCAAATTGGGTGGTGATTGTGATTTTGAATATTTATTTCAAAATTATAAAATTTTGGTATTTAATTCGAAAATACCGAGTGTCGGGTTTTGACATTGAAAATGTTTTTAAGTACTATATTAAATATTGGGATTTTAAAAGGAATGATATCAATTTTTAAAGTTCGATCTGACCGTGTACCTTCACACGATTATTTTCATCGTGTGTTTTTAATACGAAGAAAATAGGCCAAGTGCATTATCTTAATTGAGACATTTGAGTGCAATGCACGGTGTCCTTGGCCAGAATTGAATGATTGTGTGATGGTTAAGAGAACCCGTCTTCAATGTGTGTCGGGTGGACGTTGCCCCTATATGGGATGCCCTAACAATGGATGCCGGATCGCAGTAGAGGCCAGACCGAAGCTCCTTCGGGAATGCCGTCCTTGATGTGTGTCGGGTGGACATTGCCGCGCTCAAAGGATGAGGCGAAGCCTGGCTACGCCAGAGGGCTGATATGCATCGGGTAAAACTGCCTGTAAGGGTAGTAGTAAATTGGAACGCGTGATTGATTGAGATAGACCCACCGGATTATGGGATAAAATTGTGTGGCACGGAATGGGATGTATCACAACGATTTGGCTCTATAATCAAGACCCCTGTGATCGATTGAGACGTTCCAATTGATGTGTGCACCTGTTATATGCATCTGTGATATGAATTGTACTGATGTGCAGGAAGGAACCGAGGCGAGGTGAGTCTTATGTGATGTGTGGTTAGACCACCTTTAGACATATTTTCTTCCTAGTTGGGGTTTAGGGGATGAACTTGCTAAGACATTATCTCACCCCATCGTGGGTTTTATCTTTTCAGGTCCTTAAATGGAGCAGCGTCACGTACGCTATGGGGTTCTAAGGGAGGTAGACTTCCAGCGTTCCTATTTCCCAATTCTTGGGACTAGCCCAACCCATGAGCTTGTTGAGTCCACCGTTTGGGTCGATGAGGGCCTACCCCACTTGGTACATCATCGTTTCAAGGCGTGGTACCTTCACAAGCCTAATGAGAGTCGGGAGGGTCCTTTGGGTGGTTTTGACGGGCCTCCCATTGGGACTGGGGAGTGGGAGATAGGGCACCCTCTAGACATCGACACCCTTGATGGTGCCATGGAAGACCCGGAGCTGATGACTGGAGAGTCTGGAATTTAGTTGGCTCTGTAGCCCTTATTTGATCTAAACTTCTGTACATAGACCTTAGAGTTGGCCTCTGTGTATAAACTCAGTTTGTTTATAAAAGTTTTTTGTGAAAATTTGTATCCTGCTTTTCTATCCCATATTTGTGTTGTCTGGGGATTTGTTTATTCACTTCCGCGTGTGCAATAAAATGAATGGGTCGGCGACGCATCCTGGGACATCACAATTTTGTCTACCACTGAGGGATGTGCACGCGCTTGAGGTTCGGGGCGTGACAAACATGAAGCCTTAGAAGTCCACCTTGTGGCCAATCACCTTGCACTTGAAATATCTACACACTCAAGTGGTCTAACTCCAAAGTCTTCTACCCTTGCTGTCCAAGCTTCTTCCACCAGCTAATTGCTTCATAAATCTTCACCAAAGGACTTCAATTTGATGCCCAAAATCAACATAGCAGCAGCCCCTACGAATTTGCTGGATTTCTCCTTCAATTTCCCACCAAACAACTTCAATTTAATGGCCAAACATGTCATGGCAGCAGCTTAAACCAATTTCCCTTAAATCTCTCACAAACCAACTCACTTCGGTAGCCAAAATTGCCAATTAAGATGCCCATCCGAATTCTTGGTTTTCAATTGGCCAATTTTGATTTTTTCGCCAAAATTCTGGGATTGTCGAAAATTCTTCGAAGGATGAGACGATGTCCTAAAAATAAATTGTGGCACGCTCAAACTTGCGATTCCTGAAACCAAGTTCAATTTCGTGGTTAATTTCGATCAGACGCGATTTTAGCATGACCTAACCTACCGGATAGCTTTTAGGAATTTTAATGCGTTTGACCCGTGGTTGAAAATTTTCAATCCACGTTTGTGCATCTCTGACTTATTAGCGACTCTCGGTTGTCGTAAAAATCTCAAGGTTTCAATTACGGGTACCGGGTACAGAATCGACAAAAAAATCGATTTAGTACCGTTCGATGCGAATTTTGCAATCAGGTGGAATCACCCACAATTTAATTATGTGCTTCTATCGAATCGACATATTTCCAATCACTGATCGATTATAACGTTGCTGTATTGACCATTGCCGATTAGTACGGTCGAGCAGTCGATTTCTGATTGAATTCCTAAGCCTGTCACGTTTATATCCCTTAACACTTCACCAGATAAATTAGTTATCTCATGAGTAATCGCTCGAGAGAAAAAGGATCATAGGCACGTCGATGAAAAGGCCATTTCATTTAGTCGAAAGGGTCGAAAATTCGGGATGTCACAAGGGGAGGGGGCTGTTTGTGAGAGAGAGAGAGAGAGAGAGAGAGAGAGAGAGAGAGAAAATAGAGCCAATCAAAGACTTCTAAGGAAAATATCTCACATTTTCATCATCACACTTTATCCATATGCCACAAAAGTCTTCTATGCTCATCCTTAGTCTCCAAATTAACTTTTTAACTCTAATTTTCCAAAATTAAAGCTTTTTGGGCAGCAAATTTCCAATTTGCTTCTTCATCCAAATTTCATTTCCATTTAATCTTGTCCGAAAATCCTTTTTCCGAAAAATTTCGGACTCGTCGAAAATTTGACGAAAGATGAGACAACATCCAATAATTAAATCATGACACGCTCGAAAGTTCGATTCCTGAAATCGAAATAAATTTCGTGGTTAAAATCGATCGAACGCAACTTTAGTACGACCTAATCTATCAGGTAGCTTTTAAGGGTTTTAGCGAGTTTGACCCGTGGTCGATAATTTTCAACCCACGTTTGTGCATCTCCAAATCGTAGACGACCCTCGGTTGTCATGTAATCGCGGTGGTTCAATTATGTATCCTGAATAAAATATCAATAGAAAATATGTTTATTGTCGTTTGACGCGAATATCGTAATCATGCGGAACCACCCGCAATTCGACTACGTACTTCAATCGAATCGACTTATATCCGTTCGCTAATCGATTTATAATAGTGTAGTATTGACTCTTGCTGATTATCATGGTCGAGCAATCGATTTGTGATCGAATTCTCTAGTCTGTTGCATTTATAACCCTTTACGACCTCACCTAATAGATTAGTTAACTCGTGAGTGATCAGTTCAGAGTAAAATAACCATAAGCGCGTTGATGAAATAACCATTTCATATATTCGAAATAGGGGCCAAATTTCGGGATGTCACACGTGACATGAGATAATACTAGGTGTCACTCTATCAATGACAAAGTAAATCAGCAGTAACGGACTGGTTCAAATGAGCAATAGCTATGGCTCTGTTGTAGATGTAGAACTTCTATAATAAGTCGGTTATGTAGGTCAACATGACCAATGACCATGATTATGTACATAAATTGAGTCTATTTAAGAGCCTTCTCTATCATACAATAGCGATGTAGAGGTTGGACCACCAAACTATCTTGTCTTAGCAAAATCAGCATATTATTTGTTTGGTAAAGAAGAAAAAATGTTCAGAAGTTTTAAAAACCGATTTACTAAAAAAAAAAAAAAATGCGTTCCAAGGATTTTTGGCAGTCTAAAAGATGCAATTAGATCAATTTTGTAAAGTAATCTTAGTAAGTCTAACATTTTCCGGCCAAATTCATGGTAATTAAGGGAAACAGAACTTGTTTACTTAACATAAAATCTGATGCTGTGTTCGGGATGACGTCTTAATTAAATTTTCGCAAGGTCGAACTAAAGTTTAAAAGACCCAACTAAGACAAAGGTTAACAGACCGGCCGCACCAAATTAAAACATCATTATTAGGCTGTTACCCCCCACTATTAGTCTTTCCTAGATCCTATGACGAACGATATAACTTGGATTTTGCTGAGTATGAACGTTATGATTTTTATGTCGTATTAGATATAGGTAAATTTCAATCCCCCAACGTAAATTGATTTCTTTTTCCTTTTTCTTTTGTCCGACTTCTTCATACCAAATGTCAATAGCAAATGATTTGACTCAATCAAGTACTCTCAGTTTTTATAATAAAAAAAAAAAAAAAAAAAAAAGACGACTCTCAGTTAAAAGAATTACGGATGCTCTAGAGACTGACCCTAGCCTCATCGTGCTTGTCTCTCCGTTGACCCTCCCTCGCTGCATGTAATAAACTAATTTAATCGAACACATGTTTCTAATTTACACATTTTTATTTATATTTATCATATCCTAACTTCTATATAAAGAAGTAGAACATTATATTTACTAGCTCCGTGCATAAAACTATAGGCATGAGGCAACACCCTTAAAATGGGTTGCATGGTTTGTCAATGGCTTGCTTGCCTCTTGATTCGTGGGCTACCTCTACTTGTCACATTCATGGGCAAAGCCTCTCCAAGAGATGCTCCTTCCAGGGAATTAGTGCCATCTGACGAAAATTGTCCAAAAAGTCATAAATTGCCAATTCAATCGTAAACCTCTTTACTTCTTGCCGTTTAATCCATCCAGCCAATTTTGGTCAGAATTCGCTGACATAGACGCCGATAGTGCCATGTAGGACTATCAATGATGATGTGGATCATTTTTAATAATATTTTAATATTTTTGAATTTTTAAATTGTTTTTGCTATTTTGTTTTCTTCTTCCTTTTGCTAATGGTTGGCCTATGGCCAGAGGCGAGGGTCGGCCACCAGCCATGGCCAGGCCAGCTAGCCTCCCCTACCTCAAGTGAGGGCGAGCCTGCTTAGGTGAGGGCGGCCTCCGTTGGTTTGGGTGAGGGTTGGTCTCGCCTGGCTTAGGTGATGGCTCCCCTCACCGGGCTTCTCCTCAATCGGCCAAGCCTCCCCTATGGCAGGTGAAGCTAGCCCGCCTAGCCATGGCCGGTGGCTAGCCACCAGCAAAAGGAAGAAGAAAGTGGGGAAAAAAAAAAAAACGAGAAAAAAGAAAAAAGAAAAAAAAAAAGAAAATTAAAAAAATATTTAAACAATTTCAAAAAATATTTAAACATTATTAAAAATTGTTCCCAACAACATCGACCATATCATGTGGCATTGCTAGCATACACATCAATGAATTCTAGTTAGAATTGGTTAGATTAACTCAATTGGCAATGAGTGAAAAAATTTAAGATTGAATTGATAAAATTAAAAGGTTAAGAATTGAATTGACAAAAGTCCAATGGATTTAAAACTTTTTGAACAATTTTTCCGTGCCATCCGCACGAAGAGTTTCCCTCACCGGTTCCAACAAGCTTAAGTATCCTGTGAGGGGGGTCCCTACAAGGTCGATTGTTAGCCTTAGTAATAAGTATAAGAACATTAGGTATTCACCACCACCACTGTCACTGTAGGCCGATGGCCCCGCATCAAGTGGTCATGAAAACTACTCATTTGATTAATTAAGGCTATATCCAATCATCTTCCTTGTGAGTGTTTATGCGTTTGTGGCATGGAACTCTTCCGAATGAACTGGTCAGCCAATAGAAAAATGTATAATATATTTTTCACACCCGAATCTTATAGGAATAGAGATAATGATACAGCCATCCTTTCATCTGAAGGATGTGACCTCAAATTATACACAAAAGTCCAACTACCAAAAGTCCTCATTGATGGTATACTATCGGCTGCTAACCGAGAGTAGCTAAATGAGCTGATGATCTCGTAATGCCATCAATCAAATAAGAGTTGACGTCAAAACCAAGTTGAATACGCTTAAATGCCAACAAAAGAACATCTACAAAACAACAAATCACTCCCTCAAGGCAATTATTCAAACATAAACACAATGTGGAACTCACATGCGAAATCCTAAAATTTTCACTCTGACCAAACTATTGTTCTAAATCAACTCCAGTCAAACCCCCTCCACAACGGCATAGTCCATTATTTTCATGAAATCTCCTAGCTCAACAATTCAAAAATTGAATTTTGCAAATTGAGTTTCACAAAATTTTGAACACGTGACCTAACTCGGTAGACTAATTCAATTGAAAGAACGAGGGGTGCAAGCATTTATCGGGTGTTACAAATTGAAGTAAATCCAACCTGACGAGGTCTCCATAGTGTTGGAAAAATATGGCTTCGAATCGAATATAGCAATAAAGTCAAATCTTCAGAGCAAATAAGTCAGATTTTGAGACATGATATCACTTTCTTTAAGGATTTATTTGCCCCAAAATGTTGCTAATGGTTACCAGCCAATTTTCTCCACGATACAACAAAATCTCAAATGAGAATACTAGATAACAGTTCTAGTATTTCTCCAAGATCTCTCATGGGGAACAATTGAAAACAATGGATGTATATTCTTTCGAAAGAAAACGAAAATGGAAGAATAAGATTATTTTTTATCCAAAAACAAACTTACTTATATCTATCTTTGGAACAAAGGCAACCCTTCAAAAGATTGCAAATGAACAAAGGTGACCTTTCGAAAAGATTGCAAAATGAACAAGTACGTCTCAAAGGTTATGTTGAAAAGATGTAAAAAATTCGAAATTAACTAAATAATAAACAATAAATAACTGTAACCTCTTTTGAATAGTCACACTATTTCAACAGGACGCAATGGTTAATCTTTTATAAAAATAAATCCGAATTTTCCAATAAATAAAAAATAAAGATGGTTGGTTAATGCCAAATCTCGTTCATGTGCGCACTCATATCTTTTTATGTGGGACAAAACACCTCTTAGTTTGTTTTACAAACAAACTACCAACAATCTCTGACTTTATTTGTAAAACAAAGATACAAAAATAAAATCAGACATATTGCATACATACTAATATACATACATAAAGGTCTCTTTCGAGTAAAATATTTATTTAGTACAACTCCATCAAAGTGACAAGTAGCTTGGCTTTAAATTTGTACTTTTAAATAATAAAATTAAACATATTGCATATACTCATGTCTTTGACTAATATGCCTAAACTTACCATTATAAATGTTATTATAAGCTCTTGCCAAATGGCCTATCGCAATGGAAAGAAATGAGAGGCATAGGACTTGGCCATAATTTAATATCCAACAACAAATTCTAAATCCATTTAGCCTCTTTCCCAGTTGTTGATAATTCAACAATTCAAATTCTATAGTTGAGTGAGTTATGTACATTTGTTTCTTGCTCGTCCAAGAAAAAACATATTCACATAATGTGAAAATCCACGTAATACAACCAGATAATTGTTATAGAACAATCCCAAATTTGTAGTCTTCTTAAGATAACTCGATATTCTATACTTAGATTACTAATATATCTACTCAACTTACTTATGGAATAGTTAATGTCAGGTATGGTAAAATACATCGCATACATTAAAGATCATATAACACTAGCATATTCGAGTTGTACTATTGCTCTACTGGTATTATAATTAAATTTAATACTGGAATCAAATGAAGTACTCATTTCTTTGAAACCAATATGTTTAAACTTATTTAACATCTTCTCCATGTAATCACTTTGGCTCAAACAATAACCCTCACTATTTTTTAACTTTAAAACCTAAGATAATATCACCTTCACCCAAATCTTTCCTTTTAAATGAGTGAATCGGGAAGGAAGGGAAAAAATCATCACAGTCCATAAAGTCTTTTGGTGTGTAAAAAGCACAATACCAGGAAAAGAAGAAAAAAACTTGCACATGCATTCCTTCTGTTCCAAGGCCTTAGTGTCCTTTGAAATCAATAGTATAAAAACATTTTGAAAAGGTTAGCATAATAGAATCAGATGTCCAGTTGACGAAAGTCGTGCATAAATGTCCTGGAAGCTCAGCACAAGTATAGTTTGCTGCACCAGCAGGCATTCAGAGACGGTTAGCCATCATAAGTACCTGCAATCATCATCATCTTCCACTCTGCTCATCCCAAGTAATGGTTCAAAATTCTAATTCAAAACTTCCCAGTTTAAATCATAAAGCACGCAACCTATCTATTATAGAATGAAGAGTCTCAGATGATTAAGGCTAACATCAAATATAGCCATATAACGACCTGCAGCACAAGCTGGGCTGTCTTAAGCACAAGAACAGCAAGACATCATCGTCAGGGCCCTTCATTTGACTACACGGCTGATATGAATAAATAAGCCAAATGGATTTTCTATCTTTTCATGAAGCATAGTGAAACGAATTTATGGGTTACCTCATTTCTTCATGATATTAAATTTCTGGAAGCTCTAATGTCATCCTTCTCCAGACCCACTTTAAGATTGTGGAGCCATGCCGAGGAATTGTCACCATACCCTCTCATAGGCTCCACAACAAATTTACGCCACCCAACCGAGCTGCAGACCTCGCTGGGGTCTCCTAGAACTACAGATCGCAAATTAGTAGACGAGAAAGACTACTAGAGAGGGTCCTTGTAGGAAGAATGATTATCCTCTTCGTGCCTCTCTTTGCAACAAAGAAGGCAACGAAAGATTTCAAGAACCACAAATAACGTAATTTTTCTTCTTCGGCACCAGGTAATAAATCAAACACTTGCAAGCCCAAGATTAATCGAGCCCAACATCCAGAAGATTTTGAAATTGAATTCAACGAGTTGGGTTGGCGTCGTCGGGATTGAGTCCTCTCTTCCCTCCTCGAGGATTGATGTTGTTGATATTCACGCCGACGGGTGCCTCAGCGATCTCATGGATCTTCGTGAGGACCACGAATAAGATTTCCTCTGCAGCAAACTGCTTCTCTTCACCCTTGTGATTGACAGCCCTTGTAAATGATGACAATCATGGGCTTGAGGCCGGGACCAACAATGACCTTGGATAGCCTATGACATCTTAAATTTTCGAACCTGTCTTGATAAAATAAAATGAGCTTTTCACTGACGTGCATATGGTCCTTTTTCTCGGAGCTGATAACTCACGAGTTAATTAACTTATTAGGTGAAGTCGTTAAGGGATATAATCGCGGTAAAATCCCTAAAAGCTACCCGGTAGGTTGGATTTGACTAAAATCGCGTTCGGTCAATTTTAACCACGAAATTGAATTGGGTTTCGGGAATCGAACATTCGAGCGTGTCACAATTCATTTGTAGGATGTCGTCTCATCTTTCGGAGAAATTTCATTTGTGTCCGGAATTTTACGGAAAAATCGAATTTCAGACAAATCGAAAAATAAAAGTGAAATTCGGAGCAAGAGGAAAAGTGAGAATTTGCAGCCCAAAAATGGTTTATTTGTGGAAATGTGAAGCTAAATTAGGATTGGGTGGTCCCTTGACTTATTTGGCAACAAGACTTTGGGGCAATTTCATCATTAATTGGATATTTTCCTTGACTTCTTGGCCCCATCTCTATCTCTCTCTTTCCCTCTACTTCTCACGCACGCTCACCATTTCTTCTGCCCATTCCCATTTCCCCTTCATCTTTCGCATCTCCACCTTTTCCCCCTCCACTCTCTCTCTCCATCTCACGTATCCCCATTCTCCTTCCCATCTTCACCGCCCCACCCCCATTTTCCCTCACGTCTCCTTCCACCCACCACCATCCCACTAACCTATTCCCCTTGGCTGCCGCACCATCCCTCACCCTTCCATCAACGCCATTCCCACCACCACCGTATGCCATCTTCTCGCCCAGCCACCGCCACACAGCTCCAACGTCCAGCCAAGACCACCATCCAGCTCACCTCGCAGCCACCAGCTCCGCCCAGCTCCTTCATCACCTCAATGCCACCACCGAAGCTCAGCGTCACCACCAGCTCAGCCCGCGAGTAGCCCACACGCCCAGCAACTTAGCCTCGCAGAACCACCTACCAGCCAAGCCGTGAGCCTTGAGGGCTGATTTCAGCCTCATCCGGGCCGTTGTAGGAGTCGCTGTAGGCACGGGATCTCACCGCTGTCACGCCGCTGTCGCCGTGAACCCGTTTTCTCACTAATCTGGTAAGTTAACTCCCTAATCATTGATTAGGTTGTTAATTGCGCTTAGGGGATTAGATTAGTGTTAATTAGCTTAGTTAGATTAGTGCTAAGAATGATTAGTGTTAAGCAAGTTGAATTAGTGAAATTTGGATCAATTTACTGGACCATTGCCGTTTGCCATCTTTGTGGATCGAAATGTACTGCGATTTTGAAGTTGATTCCTTCTTGAGAAATGTTTTAGACATCCTCAGCTATGACATATATTTTACCCAATATTTTATGGATTTAAAAGAATATGATTTCAACTTCGTTAAAAACAAAACATAACCTCTGTTTTTGCTGGAACTGGTGACCTTTCGGTATTTAATGGATTTTTATCAACTCTTAGAGTTCGAATTTTGAAAGGGTTCCTTCATGAAAGTTGTTGTCACGTCTTGTAGTTTAATATAGTCAAATTTCATATCAAATGGATAAGGTTTGGATTTCGAACCAAACTGATTTTGGAAAATAGACTTTCTGGAAACGGACACAATTTTTGTAACGGTTTGAGCGATTTACTGCTCTTAATACAAAAGGATCTAGGTTAAGGTGTGTTCATGAAAAATGTTCTTTTATGTATTCTTTACAAAAAATTCAAATTTTAGAATTTTTCAAACTCGTTTGATTAGGTTTCTGGATTTAAACTCGAAGACGCATGAGTGGACCGTTTCTTCCAGTTAGGACCGATAGTAGTTTGTGATTGTTCTTGATGCTATACTTGCTAGAAAATGTATATTTGATGATGTGGTTGACTTGTGACATGCTTGAAACTTGTGTGTGACGATATGGGAATGGTTGTGCTATGGTGATGATTTATGGTCATGGCAAAGAATGACCAGAGGAATGGTGATATGTGTTGTATTGAGGAAACCGAATGGGTTGTGAGCAAGTAAAGGACTAAGTGCTACATGATAACGTAATTTCGTGTGAGTCACCTCTAGAGCCTTATACTATTGCTTATTGTAATCAAGGACTAAGTGCTACATGGTGACTTGAATCATATGGGAGCCACCTCTAGAGCCTTGCGCTATTGTCATGCATGGTAAAGGACTAAGTGCTACACGATAACGTAATTTCGTGGGAGCCACCTCTAGAACTTTTGTACTATTGCTATGTGATCAAGAGCTAAGTGCTACACGATAATGTAACTTCGTGGAGGCTATCTTTAGAGCCTTAAGTCAAATATTGAGTTAGAGCCTTGAGTTTGAATATTGAGTTTGGATGTTGAGAGTGAATATTGGGTGTGGATTGAACCACCGATATGAGATACCCGCGCCTGATTATGGGACGAAATTGTCTGGCACAGAATGGGACGTGTCATAACGATTTGGCCCTATAATCGGGACATCTGTGAATATTTGATGAGTGACATGAAGTGTTCCAACTATTGCTTACACATGCTGTGTTTATAAGTGTATATGAGATGCACTAATGTGCATGAAGGTGCTGAAGCAAGTGGTGCATTTTTAGGACACCTCTTGGTGAATTCTCATCCTACTCGGGGTTTAGGGTGTTGACTCGCTGAGATTTATTCTCACCTCGTCGTGGTTTATAATTTTTCAGGTCCTTAGTCTGGAGATACCGGATGGTATCGTGGAGGATCCCAAGCTAGAGTCGAAGGGATCCAGAGTATAGGTTGTCCAGTAGTTCTTTTGGGGGAGACCTTTAGTGTACAGACTGGTAAGACTGACTTGGCTTGTATTTAAATTGTGTTTGGTGAAATTTGATTGTCCTGCTTTTCTATCCCATGTTTGTTGTTGTTCAGGTATATGTTTAAATTTCGCTTACGCATGTGCATAAAAAGAAAAGGGTCGGCAACGCGTCCTGGAAACGTCGCAATTTAGTCGACCGCTGAGGGATGTATGCATGCGCAGGGTTCGAGGCATGACATGGCCAGTGCCTCATATTACTCTAGACCGAATGATCGCTGAATCTCCTCCCGAACAACTGATTCGCATCGAAGACGGTGTTGGTGGGATTCATGGCAACCTGGCTCTTGGCAGCATTGCTGATTAGTTTCATTTTCTAGCCATCGATTCCCCTGTATGCTCATCCACACCCCTCGGACATCTCCCTCCAACGATCACCATGGACGGACATGGAAATACTCCAAAATATGGAGAAACAAAGAATGACAAACAAAAAAAGTGCTCAGATTTTCAGTCTTAATAACAATGAAACATAAGCAAAATTGAGTCTACGGGATAATGAGATTATTAAAACAAATCACATCCTTAGATTTACACAAAAATCTCAAATTACTTCGTAGGGATGTCCAAAGGGCATTTTGACAAACCGTTATATGCGCTTGTCGAGGAGATATTCTCAAGTACCGTCAATAGTCCAGTTAGCGCAAGGAAACTCTGGGCAATGTTGCTTATGAAGGTGAGCAACGGGTATGGGGCTTCCGATTCGAACAACTCGCTTTGAGTCTCTAGGACCAAGGACAAGACCGAACAGGGCATCCTTGTGATGGATGAGTGAACAGAGACAACGATTGGCAATTAAGAGCTAGGAGGAGTTTGGCGGTAATCACTGAGAAAGCCACTAGAGAAAATCTTGAAAAATCTCTTCTCATCAAACGCCTCTGCCCTTATTGTTTTGTTAACGTGGCCTGTTGGGTAGTTCCTTCAACGCCTACTTTATAGATCACGCTTGGCTTATCTGCATCTCTCTGAGTCACATGTCTTCATTCATAATCTTCATCCACTTGACTCCATTGTTGCAAAATAGATCCTTAAATTTGTTGGAAAAATATGGCTTCAAATTGAATAGAGTAATAAAGTCGAATCTTTAGAGCAAACAAGTCCGATTGTGAGGCGTGACATCATTTCTTTTAAGGATTTATTTGCCCCATAATGTTGCTAATAATCACCAACAAATTTTCTCCAGGATACAACAAAGTCTCAAATAAGAATACGACATAGCAATTCTAGTATTTCTCCAAGGTCTCTCATGGAAACAATTGAAAACAATGACTGTATATTCTTTCGAAAGAAAACGAAAATGGAAGAAGATTATTTTTTATCCAAAAACAAACGTACTTATATCTATCTTTTCAACAAAGGCAACCCTTCAAAAGGTTGCAAAATGAACCGAGGCAATCTTTTCGGAAAGCTTGCAAAATGAATAAGTACATCTCAAATGTTACGATGAAAAGACATAAAAAATTCGAAATTAAATAAATAATAAATAATAAATAACCGTAACTCCTTTTAAACAGTCCACGCTGTTTCAACAGGGGAGACGCAATAATTATTTTTTTATAAAAATAAATCCGAATTTTTCAATAAATAAAAAATAATGACCATTGGAGTGTCAAATTTCGTCCACGTAGGTACTCATATCTTTTCGATATGTCCCATTATGAGACAAGGCACCTCTAAGTTTGCTTGTAAAACAAACTACCAACATATAGCGTGTATGCGAAGCCACGTTTTTCCTTTTCCCTTTCTCTTCTTTGTTCCATATGAACGTGCCCCTCTTCTCTCTCTCTCTCTCTCTTTTGGTAGGTCCCACCACCCACAGTTTTTTTTTTTTTTTTTTTTTGTCGATCCTACTCTACTCCTACTCTAACTCTCACTCTTAGACTTTTGCCCTACCTCCTTGTAAGGCGTGGGAGTCAAAACCAACACTTAAAACTAAATCGTCCACACCCCAACCCCCCTGAGAAGGTGGAGATTCGAACCCCCCACCTCCCCCTTCCAAGTTAGAAGCGTGGCCACTAAGGCAAACCCTAGTGGTTCCACCACCCACAGTTTACAACATATCAATATGGCATAAGGTTGGGTTGGATCGATCCATCTGCTCTTCACCCATGGCCTGAGATATCTGTTGGGTGGTCTTGAGCTTCTATCACTCCAAAAGCTAGCCTAAAGGGTGAGGTATTCCCTCACACTCATAAACTGACCACCAACCTCTTCCACAACCGATGTGGGATAATCTCAACAATCTCCCCCTCAAACATCAGCCTTGGGTCAAAAGTATAACAACTAGTAACTCTCCCATGTGATTCTTGTGTCCAGCCTTGGGTTAAAAGCGCAACAACTAGTAACTTTCTTGTGTCCAGAGTTGTTAGCAAACCAAGCGCTAATACCAGTGTTAAGAGGTCTTAGGCCTCTCTCTCCCCAAAAGCTAGTTTAAAGAATGAGATATTTCCTCACACTTATAAACCGATCACTAACCACTTCCACAACCAACATGGAACAATCTTAATAATATATAAATATCTCTAATAGCCATGATGTACATTTGTTTTGCGATGCATCTAATGCGATATTTATTTCATCTCACTTATATGCTATGATGTCTTTATTGAACAAAATTCTCTTATGCTTAATTTTGAACTTGTTCACCGTTGACTATGTTTGACATGTAACACGAAAGGAGTCATGTGAAAAAGGAACGACGATAATGAACTAAACAGTGCCTTCACACTACTAATTTCAGTATAAAATTGTACGGTATATATTTGTGAAAGATTATTTATACTCATTGGTGGAACCTTTGATAGGAGTGCACGCTTCTATTTTTGATGGCTCAGTCATGCGCATACCTGTCAAGAGATCATTTGATATGGTAATTGATTTCTAAACGATTTGATCATTGTTATTAAAAAAAAAAAAAAAAAACCCTAAGCCTCATCATTTTGACATATCTTCAGCTAGGTAACTTCTCGCCAATGAGTTATTATGCATCTTCTTTAGATTAAATATCTATTTTAGGTACTTTGGACATATTAGTTCCAAGCGTACATCATAGTAAAATATGAAAATTATTGTATGGGTCGGGTGTGTATGTATTGTGTCCATCCGAAGTACCATTCTCGTGTGAAATTCATTGCAATCCACAAATTTTAGTGGTGCAAATGGGTCCGCTGTGTGTGTAGGCACTGATCTCATGCCATATTATAGTCCTCCTTATAAATTACAGTGCCTCTGCAATGTAA
Source organism: Eucalyptus marginata (assembly GCA_014182565.1). Classification (NCBI taxonomy): domain Eukaryota; kingdom Viridiplantae; phylum Streptophyta; class Magnoliopsida; order Myrtales; family Myrtaceae; genus Eucalyptus; species Eucalyptus marginata. The sequence continues at coordinate 46,766,905 of CM024592.1, read as the reverse complement.
TAAATGTGAAATTTCTCTAATTTCCCAAACTCATGGGGTGACTAAAATTGGTTGCTTGGGCCTATTGATTATCCTAACAATAGTAGATCAAAATACGATATTTGATGGCTAATTTTAGTTAATTATGGAGGAGATATGTGGTAAGGATCAATACCCTCCAGAAAAAGCAGATCCGGCACATAAATCTATTCAAACACTTCTTCAAATCGGACAACCCAACAACGTGGAACTAGGTCAGATGATTAGGACCTGTATTTTATCCATTTCTCATATCGGGCTTGCCATCCTTTGCGCCTCATGAACTAGCGAGCCGTTAAACGGGTGGGTTGGGTCGGGTTTGGGTCGGGTCATTAATGGTCCGACCCAAATTGACCCATTAACCCATTTATGACCCATTTATGCATAATGTAAATTTTCTGACCCATACCCGACCCAACCCATACCCAACCCATACCCGACCCAACCCATACCCAACCCATACCCGACCCAACCCATATTAATAAATATTTTCATATTTAACCAAATTTAGAAAAACTTATTCCTATGTTTTTTTTTTTTAAAGATTATATTACTAAAATACTTCCAAGCTTATTTCTTAATGGACAATTTTTAAAATTATATTACTAAAATAGTTTTATACAACAAAATTTAATGGACAATTTTTATAATTTTTAAAATAATTATTTTAAAAATCGAATTTTATTATTTTTTTATTTTTTAAAAATTAATTTTTTTATTTATTTTTATTTATTTTTAAATATACTTTTCTTTTTCTTTTTCTTTTTTTTTTTTTTCTTCTTCTTCTTTGGCCGGCCACCGGCCACGATGAAGGCCGACAACCGGCCAAAGGCAAGCCTCGAGCTCGCCCGCGTCGGTGAGCCTCGAGGCTCGCCGATCGCGAGCTCGAGCTCGCCCGGCGTCGGCGAGCTCGAGGCTCGCCGACGCCGGCGCGAGCTCGAGCTCGCCCTCGCTGGAACCGGCGAGGCTCGAGCCTCGCCCGACGCCGGCGAGCTCGATCTCACCAGATCGGCGAGGCTCGAGCCTCGCCCGGGCGTCGGCGAGGCTCGAGCCTTGCCGGGCGTCGGCGAGGCCTCCACCTCGCCAGATCCGGCGAGCTTGAGGCTCGCCTGGCCGGTCGCCGGCCATCACCGTGCCGGCGACCGGAAGGAGGAAGGAGAAAGAAAAAAAAAAAAAAGAAAGAAAGAAAAAAAGAAGAAAGAAAAAGAAAAGAGAAAATTATAATTTCAATTTTTACAAAAAAAATATTTTTGTAAAGTTAAAGAGGGAAGAGAGAGATTATAAGGTTTTTGTTGAAAATGGGTTCTCCACCCAACCCATTTAAAACCCACTTAAGACCCACCTATCTTAAACCTTTAATTGTGAAACCCATTTAACTACTTTTTGTCAAAAACAAGTGACCCATTTATGACCATTTATGATTTAAATGGGTCATATATGGGTTTATGACCCATTTTAACACCTCTACGAACTAGGTACCTTGGCAAAGGAGGGCGGCAAGGGTTCAAGGGTTGTTCACCATGCCACTCAAGCAATTTGACAGAATAGTTGATGGTATAGTTGACTGCTACTAACGGAAATACTTGATTCAACAATTTCACTAATAAAAACTTAATCACACAAAAAGCAAACGTTAGACTAACTCAGTACCTTTTTTTTTTTAGTAACTTAGTAGTTTTTTTCTTTTTGGTCGGTTAACCAGTGAGAAGTTGTCAAACTTTTTTTTTGGGGAAAAATGGAGATAAGTTTATTCCTGAGATACATGAGGCCTCAGTCCGAGATCAATGTTTCATCCACAGGGCGTTTTCTGTAATTGTAAGAAGGCAATGGCGTTTTATTTTTATTTTTTTTGGTCATAAAGAAGGCGATGGCGTTAACAGAGAAAGAATTCCATGGTGCGTTTCGGCCAAAGTTCACAAGGCGTTTGTCTCGCCTGCTTCCACTGCTGACTGGATTGTGTGTTGACGAGTTACAGGAGTAGCAAATTGCCAAGTCCCACTCGTCAGATGTAATCATCAATGGAACAGCAGTGCAACATAAAAATCTGCCACTGGGGTCAAGTGAAATGCAGCTGGCTTTACTTGGCGGTTTGCTTGGTATCGCAATCATGGTTGTAACATCAAAGGTCAAGTGAAATGCTAGGTAAGAGTCTTTTCTCAGAGAGTTCGCAATGGAAAAATAACCAATATAATCCAGGGAAAAGAAAAACCAGAAAATATCAAGTCAACAATGGGGACGTAAAAGTGAACCACTGTATGTCGAGTGGTGGGCCCTATGCTGGTCTTTTCATTTTATCTTTCGGTTTCAAACGGTACTAGATAAAGTTATCCTACCCTCTTTTCTTCTTCAGTAAGCTTCGATCTCCCGAGATCACTGACCAAGAGAAATGGCAGCATCCACAGTGTTCTCTTTGGTCGAGAAGCTTGCCAAGTTGGTTGAGAAGGAGGCAAAACTATTGAAAGGGGTACGTGGAGAAATTGAACTCATCAAAGATGAGTTTGAACGAACGCCTTCTTAAGAAGCGCTGAGTTGTCGCAAGAAGATGACCATCAGTTGAAGGTATGGGTGAAATAGGTCATAGAGGTTGCATAAGCCACAAAGGATATTTTGGATGAATTCATGCTTAAGTTGGCAAGAGATCATGAGCATAGGTTCTTGAGGTACTTTCACGAGATCAATATTAGTGCTAGTATGAACACCTAGAGAGGGGTGAATAGGTGTGAAAACAATTTTTCGCAAAGAACAGTGAAAATCTTTTACTTTTGAAACTGAGTCTGAAGAACAAGAAACTTTGAGCTAGTTCAGACTTTAGCAGTTAAATAGAGCTATGAACAAAATAAAAAAGTTCATGGAAGAGAATATGAATACATAATTTATAGTGGTTCGGTTTAGATCAAGCCTACGTCCACTCTCCCACGCTGACAATCTTCTGGCTGGATTCCACTATGAATCAAAAGAGAATTTACAATATTGCGATCTCGACTTCACAGTGAAGATTCTCTACTGCTCTCTCACAAAGTCACGCTATGAGTTTCTCTCTTTTGAATACAACTTTGAGCTCCAAGTAAGAAGTAACAAGGGAATGATAAGCTTCAAACTTTGGAATTTCTCTTTCATGCACTCTATCGAACAACTGGAGAGTACTCCTTAAATACTCCTTCATGCCTTCTCGACCATTGGCACTTTCCAAAGGAATTCTTCCAATCAACCCGTTGGACAAAATCAATTAAAAAGATCTCGAGTCGTTTGAAGATTGTGATGAAAGTCCGTCAATCCTGTTCGCTCATACAATCGGGATCTTGGTTTCCATAAGTAGATTCTTATAAAAAATACTTGCCCTTCAAAAAGATTTGGTGTATTCAAATTGATTCCAATAAAGATATCCAATCTCGTAGGTGATATTTCCAACTAGAAGACCATATATAATCCATACGAACCGAACTCTTGAAGAAAGAAAGATAATCCCTTATTTGGAAAAGTCTTCATCCTTCATTTTCGTTCAGTCTGGAATTTGACAGAGTGAGCAGACTTTGACACAAAGTTTGGGAGTCTTTAGACTTTAACACAAAAGTCTAGAATTCTTCAAAATAGACTTTGGATAAGTTTTGTCAACTTCAAAACATCAAAGGAGTTTTCTCCAACAATATTCCCATTTTTTTTATGGTGACAAAACTTCCCTACAGATTTAAGGATTTATAACCTGCAAAACAACTCTTAGCAGTACATGACAACTTATAAAAGCAATTAGTTAAGGATCTGGATAGCATCGATTCTACAACCACGAAAAACATGTTAATCTTGAAAATATTAAACACATATCAAGATTCAAACATCCACATCCACAAACAACACAACTGCATGAATTGCTACGAATAAGTGTTCAAAACAAACTTAAATCAAATCTGCAAAAAAAAAAAGTTGAAAGAAAATTAAGTTCAAGTTGAGTTCAAATCTGCAAATTCTCCCCCTTTTTGTCAACAGCAAAAAGTGGAGAAAGTCAAAATAGAGAGAGGATAAAAAGAATCAATGTTGTCTTGGAATTCCAACAAGTTGGAAATCCCCCATTGACCGCACTGCCACACTGGCAAGAAACAACCTCGACTTGAGTTTGAACTGTCACATCTTGATTTTCAGGTTTTGTTTTCGATTGAATAAGTTTGGCTTTTCATCAATGCGTCTATAGTTCTTTTCTTAGAGTTGGCTGCTCGTGAGATAACTAGCCTATCCGGTGAAGCCATTAAGGAATATAGATGCAATTAACTTGAGAATTCGACTAGAAATCGACTGCTCGACCGTGCTAATCTGCAAGGGTCATTACGGCATTATCAAAATCAACCAGAGATCGGGGATAAGTCGATTCAGCTGAGATACGTGATCAAAGTGTGGGTGATTCCACCTGATTGCAAAATTCTCATCAATCGACACTAGACCGATCTTTTTGTCGTTTTGGGTACCATATGTCCGTATTTGAAACCGTGAGATTTTCACGATAACCGAGAGTCGCTAATGTGTCGAAGACGTACGTTGTGACTCAAAACAAATCTATCACGGGTCAATTGCACCAAAAATTCCAAAAAGCTACCCGGTAGGTTAGGTCACGCTAAAATCGTGCCAAATTAAAATTAACCGCGAATTTGAACCCGATTTCAGAAATTGAAATTTCTGTTATGTAATGATTTATTTTAGGAACGTCGACTCATCTTTCGAGGAATTTTCGGCAAGCTCGGGATTTTTTTGCAAAATCGATTCGAACAATTCGGAAAATAAAGGAATTTCGGATGGGCCAAATAAATGGGACTTTTAGCCTCCTTAGTGAGCTATTTAGCGAAAGGAAGTTGTGGATTTTGTGTGGGCTTCTTCCTCAGCGAAATTGGACATCAAATAGGAGAAATTGACGAAGAAATGGAAGTCCAATAGGATGAAATTCGTAGGCTTGAGGGGCTGGCATATTTTGGTCTTTGTTTGGACTTCAATCGGGCAAGTTGGTGTTGAAATCGACCTCGGATGACCAATTGATATTGTTAGTTGAAGATAAGGTTGAATAAACACTCTTGTGGTCAAAGATTTGTGTTTGACTACTTTTTTCCCCCTCAGCTGACATCCCTTCTTCCCCTAGCTTCTGCGGACCCCGCTCCTCCACGTTCTCCCTCTCCCTTCGTCCGCTTCCCTCACGCTTAGACTCCTTCACGCGCACGTCTCTCTCTCTTCTCCTTATTCTCGCACGTTCTTAACCCCACCAGCCAACACACTCTACCCCCTATTATCCCTTCCCTCTCCTTCCGTCCCTCTCTCTCTAGCACATGCCGCCTTCATCGACACCCCCTTGGTCGCTTCTCTTTCACTTTCATTTCCTCTACACGGTCTGCCCCCACCGAACTCCCTCCGAATCTACGCCCCCATTACTCATGCAACCCCACCGACTCTCCTTCTTACGGCCACGAAAACGCCAGTCAACTTCAGTGGTCGGTTGACCGCGGGCCTTCATGCCAGCACATCTGCGTGCCATCCCACCGAAGCAACCTCCACCTTTTCGTCCCCTCTGCCCATCTCCACTCACCGGTCGCCTAGCCCATCATCTCGTGCATCAAAGCCGGTCATCCCCGCCAATCCACCCCACTCGAAGCCAAGACCAGCAGCCTCGGCTAACAAGCTCAGCCGAGCGGAACCGAAGCAGCAAGACCAGCAGCGCAGAAGAAAAAGCCCATCCAATCGTGAAGCTTCAAGGCCCGTTTTCAGGCCTGTTTTTAGGCCCGTCGCAGCCCCGCTTCGGAGTTTGTCATCCGCCTTCGCGTCCTCGTCGTAGTGAACTCACCGACTCACAAATCCAGTGAGTTTACTCACTAAACTCTGCTTATGGAGTTAATTATGCTTAAGGGTTGATTTGTTTAGGCTAATTGGGGATTAGGTGGTTAGTTAGAACGGATTAGTAATTTAATTATTCATTTATGCATGTTAGGTGGTTAGATAGCGTAATTAGAGGTTAGATAAGCTGTAGTATTTATCTAGATAGGTTCAGAAATTTTCCAAGCCCGTTTCAGTATTTAATTAGGCTTTTCCAGCCTAAGTTTGCATTTTTGGTATTTATTGGTATTTATTTAATTAATTTTAGTAATTATTTATTTATTTATTATTTTTCGGAAATTAGACCGGGATAGGCGGTGACCGGAATTTTATACTGATTGCAATGATGTGATTTGTTTAAATATTGAATGCCAATTTGTGCTAATTGAGTGAGATTTGTAATTTTGGGAATTTATTCCAAAATTGGGTAATTTCGGTATTTAATTTGAAAATACCGGGGTCCATTTACAACGCCAAAAATGTGTTTGTGGACTATTATATTTAATGGGATTTTATAAAAGAAAGATATTGTATTTTTGGTTAAGGCCGACCGTGTACCCACACACAATTATTTTTATTGGTATGACAAAAATGGTGAAATTGTCAGTGAATGAGAATAGTATACTATATCAGCCTGCGGGCTTTGAAATGTCAGCTTTTGGTGAGAGTATACTCTAGCAGCTTTTAGGTGAGCATATTAAGTATCGCATAGCTTTGGTGAGCATTATGAGTATACTATATCAGCCTGCGGGCCTTGATATATCAGCTTAGGGTGAGCAGTATACTCTGGTATCGGCTTTTGGTGAGCTATATTATTTATCAGCTTTTGGGGAGCTATACTATCTATCTTCAGCTTAGGATGAGCAGTCCTTGATGTGATCGGACTTTATAGATAGTATTGAATGGGTTGACTGAGAGATCACATTGATGGTATGGAATCGATTAGATCAATTGATTGATAACTCGATTTGATTTATGATTTGATTCGAATTTAAGTGACTGGTTGAGTATTTGAATCATACTGACTTGTAGGAAGGAACTGAGGCAAAGGTAAGTTCCCTTTCTTGTGTGTGCTTAGGCAGCTTTTAAATGTATTTCCTTCCTAGTTGGAGTTTAGGGGGTGGACTTGCTAAGATATTGTCTCACCCCTTCGTGGGCTTAACTTTTCAGGCTCTTAGATGGCAAATCCCCCTGAGCGCGTTATGGTCAGCCGATGAGAGTCACTGAGCAAATCTATAGTTATCCTGATCCCGGAAGCTTTTAGGTCTATGAGCTTGTAGTAACCACTGTCTGGGTCGAAGAGCGTCCACGTTACGTGTTCCCTAATCAATTCAGAGCGTGGTTCCATTACACTCCCAATGGTGTCAGGCTAGGTCCCCTTAGAACTTTTGATATCCCCGCAGTGGTAACTAATGCTGTTTTGGACGAGGATCCAGCTGACCCTCCTAATGGCATGGTGGAGAACCCGACGTCCTGCCCGGCTCCTGTGGATACTGAAGAATTAGTGAATGAGTTCGGCTAGCTGCTTACAGGACAGCTCGTTTTGAGGATCAACCTTTCACAGACTTGTACATATCGGCTAATATTTTATATGACTTAGTTTGATATGTATAAAGGTGTGCTGTGATTTTCAAAATTTATGGCCCTACTTTTCTATCCCATCTTTCTATTGTCCGGGGATTTATTTATTCGCTTTCACATGCGCATTAAAATGAATGGGTTGGCGACGCGTCATAGGACGTCGCATTTTAATCGACTACCGAGGGATGGGCACGTGCTCGGGGGATCGGGGCGTGACATCCCCACGTGGAGTGGTATCAGAGTTGGTCGATAGTTGGAGTGATAAGGTGTGATAAGTCTATGGGATAGTTAGTAGGAAAGGCCTTTATTTCATGCTGGTGCATGTCTGTGATAGTTGTTTGGTAAATTGTTTGTTTGGGATTGCTCAGTTTCTAATTTGATGTGGAATTGGAAAGCGGTTTCTATAAGAATCTTGCTTAATGAGTAATCAGGAGCAGAGGACTCTTAGAAAGAGAACCTTTAGACCAGTTACTCAGGGTGGAACGCAGACAAGGATCAGTACCTGAGGTGGTCGTGGTAGAGCACCGGCTCAGGCTAGCGCGAGTAAGAGAGTACCGCCGCAGGCTAGTACTAGTGTAGCAGCACCGAGCGATCCTAGGTTCGACGAGATTGTTCAAGCACTAGTGAACCTTGGGAACTTGTTGGGTCAACAAGCTCAGGACTAAGCCGCCGCTGTTGCTGCACCTGCTAAGGCCCAACCTGGAGTTGTGATTAGTGAGCAAGCTACTGCATCTGAGTCAAAGTTCAATTCTAGCAGAGATGACAGTCGACTAGGGAAGAGGCCGATGTCAGAAGAAGGGTACCATATTCCATCCAACCGAAATAGTAGGATTGGAAAGTCAACGCCCAACTCGAACGATGTGTGTCGTGTCTGGAGGAAAAGGCATGGGTCTGCCCCGTGTTTCAAAAGGACGGGAGCTTGTTTTAAATGTGGCCAGCAAGGTTACCAGTTCAAGAATTATCCGCGTAGACAAATGAGACCACAGCTTCGACTGCTGCCGCCGCCGATGGGACAGAACAGAGGAAGTGCGCTGCAGGACGCACCGCAGGGTATGATGAATAGACCTCTAGTGCAAGGAAGAGTACATGCTGTCATCCGACAGGAGGCAGATGACTCACCAGACAGGTGCCGAGTTTGTGGAAGGAATCATGGACCAACCCCGTGTCCCGGTATGACTAGAACGTGCTTTGAATGTAGCCATTATGGCCATCAGGCGAGGAACTGTCCATGTAGGTCCAGGGGAGCACAAGCACTGCTACCGCAGTAGGGCACCACTAAGAGGACGAGAGGAGCATGAATGGACCAACCATGCATCGATCAGGGGAAGAATGTTTTTGAGGTGTTTTTATCAGAGTGGTGCAACAGGATTTTGAGTGAAGGTTGTAGAATTTCCGTTGTTGTGATAAAGTAGTAGAAAGAAGAATCTCTGACTATAGCTTTACTCGACTGGTTTGCTTATGTATAACTTTAATGTTATATGAAAAGGTTGGCTCGAGGAGCTTTGGTTGTAATGAATTGTGGTAGTAATATAATACAGTTTGAACAGTTAGCATATGAAAGTTTTGAATTACTGAGAGTCAGAAAGGACCTTCAACCCCTATTATTTCGTCATTTAAGGTGACCGAGTTTTGGATGTAGGTTGAAAGATTTATTTGACAACTATAGTGGATGCGACAGTTGAGGAACTAAGTATGGAGATCATAGCCATGGTACGGAAGTTTTATGAGATGTTTCCAAAGGAATTGCTCGGGGTTGCCGCTAGAGAGTGAAATAGACTTTGTGATCGAGTTAGCACTCGGGACAGAGCTAGTTTCTAAGATCTTTTATTAGATATCGTTGTCTGAGTTGAAAGAACTGAAGGTGCAGATGCAGGAATTGTTGGACAAGGGATTTATACACCCCAGTGCATCACCTTAGGGAGCACCAGTTCTCTTCGTGAAGAAGAAAAATGGTTCGTTGCGCCTGTGCATCGACTATCGTCAACTCAATCAAGTGACGATCAAGAATGGACATCTATTGCCGAGGATCGACGACTTGCCCGACTAGATACAAGGAGCGTCAATATTTTCACGAATTGACTTGAGGACAGGGTATCATCAGTTGAAGATCAGAAAGGAGGATATACCGAAGTCAGCATTTCGAACTCGATATAGCCATTATGAGTTCACTGTAATGTCGTTGGTGTGACGAACATTCCAACTGCTTTTATGGATTTGATGAACCGAGTGTTTAAGGAATATCTGGATCAGTTTGTGATCGTGTTCATAGACGATATTCTGGTGTACTCGAGAAGTGCTGAGGAGCACGAGAGTTATCTGGGAATGGTACTTCAGACGTTGAAGATCCATGGATTGTACGTTAAGTTTAGCAAGTGCGAGTTTTGGTTGACTCTCATTGCAGTCCTAGGTCAGGTGATTTCAGGCGAAGGAATCTCCGTGGACCCTACCAAGATTGAACCAGTTATCAATTGGCCAAGACCGACAACAGTGTCCGAGATTAGAAGTTTTCTGGGTTTGGCAGGTTACTACAAAAGGTTCATGGAAGGATTTTCAGCTTTAGCGTCGCTGTTGACTCGACTATTGAGGAAAGAAGAGAAGTTTGTGTGGACAGACAAGTGCAAGCGTAGTTTCCAAGAGCTTAAGTGGAAGCTGACTACCGCACCTGTGCTGACCATTCCATCTAGCCCTGGAAAATACGAGATCTATAGTGATGCGTCATTTAGAGGACTGAGTTGTGTGCTGATGCAACATGGTAGGATTGTTGCATACGCGTCCCGTCAGTTGATACCTCATGAACTGAATTACCTTACGCATGACTTAGAACTCGCAACAATCATTTTCGCTCTGAAGATTTAGAAACATTATTTGTGTGGAGAAAGATTCCAGATCTCCACTGACCATCAAAGTCTCAAGTATCTATTCTCTTAGAAGGAGTTGAATATGAGACAGCGTCGTTGAATGGAACTTCTGAAGGACTACGATTATGATATTCTATATCACCCTGGAAAGGCGAATAAGGTCGCGGACGCTTTGAGTTGGAAGTCTTCAGTTGCACAGATAATAGTTAAGGAATGGGTTTTACTCGAAAGGGCTTAAGATTCGGTTTTCAAATTTGAGGTGGGGCCACCATTCGAATCTTATGGCCACCCTCAGAATTGAGCCGGATGTTCATATTAGAATCAAGACGCTATAGTTGACAGACCTAGATATTCAAAAGATTCTACAAGAGGATACCGATAAGAGAAAGGTTGACCTTCACATTTCCGAAGACAGAACACTAAGGTTCCGAGGATGATTGTGTGTACCTAACGATGCAGAGCTTAAGAAGAGATCTTATCAGAAGCTCATCGTAGCAGTTACAGCATACATCCCGACAGTACGAAGATGTATCAAAATCGACGTCAACACTATTGGTGGTCCGGTATGAATGCAGACATCGCCAAGCATGTCGCCAAGTGTCTGACGTGTCAGCAAGTGAAGGCACACCATTGTAAGCCGGGAGGACTTATGCAACCTCTCGAGATTCCAGAGTGGAAGTGAAAGCACATCACGATGGACCTTGTGACAGGCTTACCAAGGAGTCAGAGAGGTAATGATTCCATTTGGGTAGTGGTCAACAGACTGACGAAGTCGGCTCACTTCATCGCCGAATGAAAAGACCTTGATTTGGACAAGCACGCAATATTGTACGTGCGTCAGATGGTCCGTCTGCATGGATTGCTAGTGACGATTACGTCAAACTGAGATATGAGGTTCACAACTATCAGCAGAGTACTCAAATGACGTCGTTCGAAGCATTGTATAGCAGAGTGTGCAAAACTTCAGTTTGTTGGGATGAAGTCAGAGAACAAAAGATTACAGGCCCATAGTTAGTCCAATAGTCAATGGATGCAGTTGCCGTTACAGTCATCAGAGACAGACTAAAGACCGCTCAAAGTTGCCCAAAAAAGCTTTGCAGTTAAACGTCGAAGGCCAGTGGAATTCCAAATTGGTGATCATGCCTTTTTGAAGGTGTCACCAATGAGGGCTACTTCGCACTTTGGCAAGGAGAGAAAACTAAGATCAAGGTATATAGGTCCATTTTTTATTCTGGAAGGAATCGGGATCCTAGCGTATCGTCTTGCATTGCCGCCGAGGTTGGCGCAAATATATGACGTCTTTCATGTGTCGATGTTGAGGACGTATGAGCCCGACCCGACTCACATGCTAAATCTTGATGAATTAGATGTGAACGACAGAGTGTCGTACATGGAAAGCCCGGTTTAGATTGTGGGCCGGATATAACAGATTCTGCGCACCAAGATGGTCCCCTTGGTCAAAGTGGTCTGACAGCACCACGGGACGGAAGAAGCATCATGGAAAATTGAAGACTCGATGAGACGACAGTACCCCCGCCTTTTTGTTTAAAGATTTGTAAAGGTTTAAATTTCGAGAACGAAATTTTTATAAGAGGGGAAGAGTTGTGACATCCTGATTTTCAAGTTCTGTTTTCGATTGAATAAGTTGGGCTTTTCATCGACGCGCCTATAGTTCTTTTCTTAGAGTTGGCCGCTCGTGAGATAACTAGCCTATCCAGTGAAGCCATTAAGGAATATAGACGTAATAGACTTGAGAATTCGACCAGAAATCGATCGCTTGATCGTGCTAATTTGCAAAGGTCATTACGGCATTGTTAAAATCAACCATAGATTAGGTATAGGTCGATTCGGTGAGATACGTGATCAAAGTGTGGGTGATTCCACCTGATTGCAAAATTCTCGCCAATCGACACCAGACCGATTTTTCTATCGTTTTAGGTACCCTGTGTCCATATTTGAAACCTTGAGATTTTCACGATAACCAGAGTCGCCAATGTGTCAAAGACGTACGTTGTAACTCGAAACAAATTGATCACGGGTCAATTGCACCAAAAATTCTAGAAAGTTACCCGGTAGGCTAGGTCATGCTAAAATCGCGCCAGATTGAAATTAACCGCGAATTTGAACCTGATTTCAGAAATTGAAAATTCTGTCATGTCACGATTTATTTTAAGAACGTCGACTCGTCTTTCGATGAATTTTCGACAAGCTCGGGATTTTTTCGTAAAATCGATTCGGACGATTCGGGAAATAAAGGAATTTCGGATGGGCCAAATAGAGGGGACTTTTAGCCTCCTTAGTGAGCTATTTGGCAAAAGGAAGTTGTGGATTTTGTGTGGGCTTCTTCCTTAGCGAAATTGGACATCAAATAGGAGAAATTGACAAAGAAAAGGAAGTCCAATAGGATGAAATTCGTAGGCTTAAGGGGCTGGCATATTTTGGTCTTTGTTTGGACTTCAATTGGGGCAAATTGGTGTTGAAATTGACCTCGGATGACCAATTGATATTGTTAGTTGAAGATAAGGTTGAATAAACACTCTTGTGGTCAAAGATTTGTGTTTGACTACTTTTTCCCCCTCAGCTGACATCCCTTCTTCCCCTGGCTTCTGCGAACCCCGCTCCTCCACGTTCTCCCTCTCCCTTCGTCCACTTCCCTCACGCTTGGACTCCCTCACGCGCACGTCTCTCTCTCTTCTCCTTATTCTCGCACATTCTTTCCCCCACCAGGCGACACACTCTACCCCCCTTATCCCTTCTCTCTCCTTCAGTCCCTCCCTCTCTGGCACATGCTAGCTTCGTCGACACCCCCTATTGGATGCTTCTCTTTCACTTTCATTTCCTCTACACGTTCTCTGCCCCCACCGAACTCCCTCCGAATCTACTGCCCCATTCTCCTCGTGCAACCCCACCGACTCTCCTTCTTACGGCCACAAAGACGACAGTCAACTTCGACGGTCAGTTGACCGCAGGCCTTCACTCCAACACGTCTGCATGCCATCCCACCGAAGCAACCTCCACTGTTTCATCCCCTCTGCCCATCTCCACTCACCGGTCAGCCCAGCCCATCATCTCGTGCATCAAAGTCAGCCGTCCTTGCCAATCTAGCCCACTCAAAGCCAAGACCAGCAGCCCCGACCAACAAGTTCATTCGAGCAAAACCGAAGCAAAGAAGCCCAACAAATAAGCGCGAAGCAAAAGCCCGCCAACCATGAAGCTTCAAGGCCCGTCCCAACCCCGCTTGGTGCCGCCGCTTCGGAGTTTGTCGTCTGCCTTCGCGTCTCCATCGTAGTGAACTCACCGGCTTGCAAATCTAGTGAGTTTACTCACTTAGAGAGTTAATTATGCTTAAGGGTTGATTAGTTTAGGCTAATTGGGGATTAGGTGGTTAGTTAGAATGGATTAGTAATTTAATTATTCATTTATGCATGTTAGGTGGTTAGAGTAGTGTAATTAGAGGCTAGATAAGTCTGTAGTATTTATCTAGATAGGTTCGGAAATTTTCCGGGCCTGTTTCAATATTTAATTAGGCTTTTCCGGCCTAAGTTTGCATTTTTGGTATTTATTGATATTTATTTAATTAATTTTAGTAATTAATTATTTATTTATTATTTTCCGAAAATTAGACCGGGATAGTCGGTAAATGGAATTTCATGCTGATTGTAATGGTGTGATTTGTTTAATTAATTGAATGCTAATTTGTGCTAATTGAGTGAGATTTGTAATTTTGGGAATTTATTCCAAAATTGGGTAATTTCGGTATTTAATTTGAAAATACCGGGCGTCGGTTTACAACGCCAAAAATGTGTTTGTGGACTATTATATTTAGTGGGATTTTATAAAAGATAGACATTATATTTTTAGCTAAGGCCGACCGTGTACCCACACACGATTATTTTTATCGGGTATGACAAAAATGGTAAAATTGTCAGTGAATGAGAATAGTATACTATATCAGCCTGCGGGCTTTGATATGTTAGCTTTTGGTAAGCAGTATACTCTAGCAGCTTTTAGGTGAGCATATTAAGTATCGCACAGCTTTGGTGAGTATTATGAGTATACTATATTAGCATGCGGACCTTGATATATCAGCTTAGGGTGAACAGTATACTCTAGTATCAGCTTTTGGCAAGCTATATTATTTATCAGCTTTTGGGGAGCTATACTATCTATCTTCAGCTTAGGGTGAGTAGTCCTTTATGTGATCGGACTTTATAGATAGTATTGAATGGGTTGACTGAGAGATCGCATTGATGGTATGGAATCGATTAAATCGATTGATCGATAACTCGATTTGATTTATGATTTGATTCGAATTTAAGTGACTGGTTGAGTATTTGAATCATACTGACTTGCAGGAAGGAAATGAGGCAAAGGTAAGTTCCCTGTCTTGTGTGTGCTTAGGCAGCTTTTAAGTGTATTTCCTTCCTAGTCGAAGTTTAGAGGGTGGACTTGCTGAGACATTGTCTCACCCCGTCGTGGGCTTAACTTTTTAGGTTCTTAGATGGCAAATCCCCCTGAGCGTTATGGTCGGCCGATGAGAGTCACTAAGTGAATCTATAGTTATCTTGATCCCATAAGCTTTTGGGTCTATGAGCTTGTAGTAACCACTGTCTGGGTCGAAAAGCGTCCAAGTTACGTGTTCTCAGAGCGTGGTTCCACTACGCTCCCAATGGTGTCAGGCTAGGTCCCCTTAGGACTTTTGATATCCCCACGGTGGTAACTAACGCTGTTTTGGACGAGGATCCAGCTGACCCTCCCAATGGCGTGGTGGAGAACCCGACGTCCTGCCCGACTCCTGTGGATACTGAAGAATCGGCGAACGAGTTCGGCTAGCTGCTTACAGGACACCGTTTTAAGGATGAACCTTTTCGTAGACTTGTACATATCGACTAGTATTGTATATGACTTAGTTTGATGTGTATAAAGGTGTGCTGTGGTTTTCAAAATTTTTTGCCCTACTTTTCTATCCCATCTTTCTGTTGTCTGGGGATTTATTTATTCGCTTCCGCATGCGCATTAAAATAAATGGGTCGGCGACGCATCCTGGGACGTCGCATTTTAATCAACCACCGAGGGATGGGCACACGCTCGGGGAATCAGGGCGTGACATGAACAGAGTTCAGAATTTGAAGAGTCTGATTATTCTTTGCCACAGTATGAGATACTTGCTGATTCAAAGTCTGCACCTGAGTATCTAAGGATTGAACCTTCTCGGCGTGAAAGTCAGAAGATGAACTCAACGCAGTATGCAGTTTCTGAATCTCAATCTCCATAGCATATTGCTAAGCTTTGACTTCCAAAAGGAGTGCCATCATCCTTGGATAGTCAGCATTCTGTTCAGATTGTGCACTAGCACCAGCAAGTGGAGTTCGAGGATAATTGAGAGTGGAGGGAACATCAACTTGTCTAGTCCCTTGACTAGAAGTGGATTCTGCATTGTCAGCTTTGAGAAAATGAGAAGCATAGACATCTTCAGGTTGTGCTAGAGATCTACTGATACCATCACTCGCAAAAGGAGAAGAAGTCCCTGTTCGCTCAACAGCTCCCCCTGTTTTTGTGCCTACATGTGGAGAAGGGATTCCTTCTGCTTGAGTTTTCTCGAGTTCAGGATGAGAATGATGTTCTTCTTCTATTTGTGCTCCTATTTGAGCACTCCGAGTTGCTTCAGAATCTTCAGATAAGGATATGGCAATGGTCGCCTCATAAAAATTATCCTCATGACCTGTTCCTTCTTCATCTCTTCCTTCTTCTTCTTCTCTTCTTTCTTCTACTCTTCCTTCTTCTTCTCTTATTTCTTCTTCTGGCTCTATTTCTTCTCTTTCTCTTCCTTCTCTGTGCAATGGTTTCTCAGCATCAATAAAACCTCGAAGATTCTTCAAGGCAATTGCAGAAATTGTGAGATCATCATCATCATCCTCTTCATCCTGCAGGATGAGAGCTCTTCTCTTCTTTATTGGTTCACTCGCAACTTCCTTGCTGCAGAATCTTCCCCGGTTTTCCTGAAGGACTCCTTCTTCAAGCGCTCAATGGCTTTGTTCAAATCTTTCAACCTCATATTTGAAATCATTTTCAGTCCTATAACCATAGGAGCAACAGTTCTAGAGCAAAGAGAGATGGGGAACTCGATTTGAAAATGCCTGAACAATTTGGTAACCAGCGCAGAATAGGGCAACTATCCCTTGTCCTTCACAAATGTCCCATGCATGTGCATCAGGATAGTGTGTGGGAGTCAAAATCTCATTCCATTGCAAATAGCAAACATGAGCCGTGCTTCGAACCTGGAAACATTAGTTTTTGATGCAGCCTTCGGTCTGATGCAATTAATGACAACTTTATGCAACAGAACGTTTGAGGCTGACAGTCTGGAATAAGTGATGCCTCCTTCTAGTACTCTGTCCTTGACAAGGAATCTCATTGCTTGACCAAAAGATATATTTATTGGTTGAAAACCACTCATTTCTACCCCAATAATGTCAGCCAATGTGTTTACATCCACCACATAGTCTTTATCACACATAGTGAACTTAATTCTATTATGGTCAAGAAAGGACATGATTGAATAGAAAAATGCAGTCAACTCGGGATAAGCAATTGTTGTCTCAAAACAAAAATTCTCCAGTTGAAGGAAGGCTAACTTCTCCCTCAAGTTAACCTTGATTGAGTACAGGAAGTCAAAATCTACAGTTCGTTGGTTCATCACCCCTCTCTTCAACAACTGTGAATAAACCTTTTTGTGTTCCTTAGAACGAAACAGTCTCGTCCTTTCTCTAGGAACATCTGCAGCCACACCCATTCTTGGTTGAAAATTAGAATAAAATCTCTCATCATCATCCTTGTTCTCAGGATGATTAGAACCGAACCTAGGGTCTACAGGAAAATGTAGAAAGGCATTGTCTACCGATCCTTTCGACGCTATACCTAACTCTTCCATCCTTCTTAAGAACAAAGTCTCGTTCTTATGACCTTTCTCTCTTAAAAACTCATCGATAAAGGACATTGGAGTACCACCCTGCTTTAAATGAGTGTAAAGCTTATAGTGAACCTAGGGTCTTGAGGCTCTGAGAGGTTCTGCATCTTCTATAACTTCCTTTTCCAGTGGTTGGCATGGAACATTCTGAGTAAAGTGCTGCTGAGAATGCTGTGGAGAGTTGCGTGGAGAGTCTTCCTCTGTAAGATCGAAATGTGTATGTCCTTCTGGCATGCTTCTCGGTCCTTGGTTAGCAATCCGGGAGGATTTCCTTTGGTAAGGCATATTTGCAGCCTTGGAGGATTTCTCAAACAAGTTCGAGTGAAAAAGATGAAAACTTGCGGAGAAAACTTGAGAGTAGAAACGAGAGAGTAGAGAGTCTGTAATCGAGGGTTTGAAAAAAGTGCTCGAAAAAGGAATACAATAGGGTATATAAAGAAAATGAAAAGTCACAAATAAAAGAGATAAACGAACCGACACAAGGGAAAAAGAAAAACTACCTTTTTCAAAATAACTGAAAATAAAAACTGCCAAAAATTCAAAAATTCGAAAAATATAACTTCCAAAAATAAAATAGGCAAACGACGATTTGAATAATCATATATTTTTATTCCAAAAATAAAATATGGATTCGAGACATTCTTCTACTGAAGTAGCGTCTGGAAAGTCTAAGTCTGGCCACTTCAAACTTTACTCCGAAAAAGAAATAAAATTTAGCTTGGAGCGAATAGACTCAAATAGATTTTTCTCCAAGGGCTTTGTGAAGATGTCCGCTAGCTGATTCTTCGAATCAATGAACTAAATCATAATCTCCCCATTCTGGACATGATCTCTTATAAAGTGATGTCGAATCTCTATATGCTTTGCTATTGAACGAAGAATTGGGTTCTTGGTGAGATTAATAGCACTAGTGTTGTCACATTTGATCTCGGTACACGATTCTTCAATCCCAAAATCTCTCAGTTGTTGTCTTATCCATAGGATTTGAGAGCAACAACTCCCAAGAGCAACATACGCTACTTTCGCAGTTGAAAGGGCCATAGTATTTTGCTTCCTTGAGAACCAAGATACCAACATATTTCTCAGCAGTTAACAAGTACCATACGTGCTCTTTCTATCGACCTTACAACCTACTAAATCAGCGTCTGAATATCCAAGAAGAGTAAAGTCTCCTTCTTTTGGATACCACAAACCCAGCTTTGGACAGGTTGCAACATATTTAATGGTGCGTTTTACAACACTTAGATGAGATTCTCTTGGATCAAACTGAAATCTTACACAAATACAAACACTGAATAAAATATTAGGTCTAGAAGCAATAAGGTAGAGAAGTGAACCGATCATGGTTCTGTATAGCTTCTGATCTACTTTCTTCCCATCTTCATCCTTGTCTAGTTTCGAAGAACTTGACATTGGAGTCTCTTCTTTTTTGCAATTCTCCAACCCAAATTTCTTGATGAGATCTTTAGCATATTTTTATTGGTGAATGAATATACCTTTCTTCGATTGTCTAACTTGCAATCCCAGAAAGAAAGTTAACTCATCCATCATGCTCATCTCGAATTCATCCTGCATAGATCTTGAAAATTTCTTGCAAAGACTTTCGTTAGGTGAACCAAAAATAATTTCATCTACATAAATTTGTGCCAGTAGAAAGTCTTTTCCTTCTTTCTTTATAAACAATGTAGTATCAACCTTTCCTTTTTCAAAACCATTTTGAGTTAGAAACTTACTCAACCTCTCATACCAGGCTCAAGGTGCTTGCTTGAGTCCATACAAGGCCTTTTTCAGTCTGTAGACTGAGTCTGGCTTTCTTGGATCTTCAAATCCTTGTGGTTGTTCCACATAGACTTCTACTTGTATGAATCCATTTAGAAAAGCACTTTTGACATCCATCTGGAATAACCTGAAATTTTTATAGCAAGCAAAAGCAAGTAATAATCTAATTGCTTCTAACCTCGCTACTGGTGCATAGGTCTCGTCATAGTCTATCCCTTCTTCCTGTGTATATCATTTTACCACGAGTCTTGCTTTGTTTCTGACCACTTTACCATTCTCATTCATCTTGTTCTTGAAAACCCATTTCGTTCCAATAATGGATTTGCCTTTGGGTTTTGGAATCAGCTCCCATACATCGTTGATGCTGAATTGTTTGAGTTCTTCCTGCATAGCTTCTATCCAGGTTTCATCAAACAAGGCTTCGTCTACACCTTTTGGTTCTATCTCAAAAACAAGTGCTAGAGCACTGGACTCTTCTCTTCCTTTGGATCTGGTGCAAACTCCTTCATCAATGTTGCCAATGATGAGTTCTTTGGGATGACTTGACTTGTGCTTCCAATTACTGCTTGGTTTGAAAGTTGGTTGATCCTCTGCAGTTGTTGAATCTTCTCGTTCTACTTGTTGTTGTTCTCCAGAAGTCTTAACCTCTTCGGGAGAAGTAGACTTTGTAAAGTCTGGAACAGGTTCAAACTCTTCAAGTTGAGTCTGGTCTGGTAGATTCTCCACATAATCTTGAAACTTGACATTCATAGATTCTTCCACGGATTGAGACTTCTTGTTAAAGACTCTGTAAGCTTTGCTTGAAGTCGAATAGCCAAGGAAAATTCCTTCATCTGACTTTGCTTCGAACTTTCCAGATCGATCATTTGCATTCTTTAGAATAAAACATTTACAGCCAAAGACATGAAAGTAGGAAACATTTGGCTTCTTTCCTTTGTACACTTCATAAGGAGTTTTCTCTAGAATAGGCCTCAAGAATACTCTGTTGATAATATAGCAAGCAGTGGAAACTGTTTCTGCCCAAAATCGAGAGGATATTTTGCTCTCTATTAAGAGAGTTCTGGCCATCTCCTGTAAGGATCTGTTTTTCATTTCCACAACCCCATTTTGTTCTGGAGTGTATGGAGAAGAGAAAACATGCTGAAAACCAGATTCATCACGAGAACTTAGCAAAGTCTTCATTCTCAAACTCGCCTCCATGGTCGGTTCATATGTTTGAAATAGCATAACCCTTTTTCATTTTGAACCATCTTGGCAAACTTGGAGAAATAAGAGAAGGCTTCAGACTTACTTGCCAAAAAGTAGACCCAAGTGAAATGAGAGTAATCATCCACGATTACTAAGCAATATTTCTTTCCACCAATACTCTGAGTTCTGGTTAGACCAAAAAAGTCCATATGAAGAAGCTGCAAAGCTCGATTGGTAGAGACTTGATTCACAGGTTTAAATGAATTTCTGACTTGTTTTCCCAGAACACAGGGAGTGCACATCTCATTCTTTTCTTAAGCTGATTTGGAAGTCCTCGAACAAGCTTCTTAGAGGAAATCTTGGCAATTTGCTTCAAGTTAACAGAACCAAGCTTCCGATGCCAAAGACTTGTTTCATCTTGAATGAAAATAAGACATTGAGAACTTTCTGAGTTTACATCCAGAAGGTAAATGTTGCCATGCCTTCGCCCAGTGAAAGACTGAGAGAAGTCTTGACTCATTCCAAAACAAGTGCCTTCTTGGAAGTTTATTTTGAAACCAGTATCGTAAAGCTAACTTATGCTTAGCAGATTGTAGTTCAATCCTTCCACTAAAGAAACATTATTGATAGTCAGGCTATCAATATTCACGGTTCCACATCCTACAATATTTCCTTTGTTGTTTCCTCCAAATGATACTTTTCCTCCATTTAGTCTAATAAGCTTTATGAAGCAGCTTGAGTCTCCTGTCATATGCCTTGAACAACCACTATCCAAATACCATTTGATCTTCCTTTTGATAATGACCTGTGATCAAAAGAAGAATTCAAACTTTCTTTGGTACCCAGATTTTCTTGGGTCCAGGAAGGTTAGTATTAAAAATAGTCTTAGCCCAGTCCTTCTTAACTGATCTCCAAACCTTGGCACATTCTTTCTCGAAATGTTCTAAGCTGTTAAACTTTGAACATCCGAGTGCACTTCGCCAACGGGTTTTACAAAAACTTTTGAAAAGATTTTTGTAGAATGCCTTTGCGGTCTTTGTTTAATTATTTCTTTTACTTTGGGAAAGTCAATTAATGGAATAGTTTCTGAAGTCATACCCAAACCAGATTTGTTAAAGTAGGGTATTTGAGCTGAAAGAATTTTCTCTAATTTCTCGGATCCTTTTGAAAACCTTTTTATTATACTTGAGATATCACTTTTCAAAAAAAGTGTTTTCCTTTGAAAGAGAATTAGAATTTTCTTTCAAATTATCAAAACTTGTTTTCAAACTTTCAAATTTTTCTTTCCAAGAAACTTTCTGTTGCGAGTTTAGAATTCTTCCTTTTTAGTTCGAAATCCTTTTAAGAGAGGATTCGAGACTAAGACAAAGTTCATCTATGTATTTAGAGACTTTGATAGAAATTTTTAAATCACTAACCTCAATTTCTTTATCTGAATTTGAATCAGAGTTTGTTTCTGATTCTGAGTCTGATTCGGAATGAGCCATTAGACATATGTTGGCATATTCTTCTTCGCTTTCCTCACACTCGGTGTCACTCCAAGTTTCAGCTTTGAGTGCCTTTTTGTACTTCTCAGTTTTTCCTTTCTTCTTCTTCAACAGAAGCCAGTTAGGTCTGATATGCCCCTTTTTCTTGCATTCGAAGCATATCACATCTTTGCTGGTTTCATTGTCCTTAGTTGGTCTCTTCTAGAAATTTTGCGTGTTCTACTTCTTCCAGTTGAATCTTCTTCCCTTTCTATTCAGCTTTCTGAATTTCTTAATCATATGCACCAACTCTTCATCATCCATACCATCATCTGAATTTGTATAATTAGAATCAATTTTAGACTTTAAAGCAATTGACTTCTTACCTTTAGGATCTTCTTCATCATTTATTTGTTCCACTTCATACGACTAAAGCGTGCCTATCAGTTTGTCAACTGATAGAGGCACAATAATCCTCTGGGTTTCTCTAATTGAAGTCTTCACATGATTCCAATCCGTTGAAAGCCCACACAGCAACTTATTGACTTTCATTAGTCCTGAGATTGGTTGACCTTGATAAGCCAGGCCATTTACAATCTCTGTAAAGCGACTGAACATGTCAGTAATGGATTCTCCAGGCTTCATTCTGAAGGCTTCATATTGTCCGAGCAAAATATTTATTTTGGTTTCTTTACACGGTCAATTCCTTCATAGGTAACATGTAATTTGTCCCAAACTTCTTTTGTTGTTTCACAAGAAGAAATTCGGTTATACTCAGTAGGAGATAAGGCACAGTATAAAGAGTAGATTGCTTTCACGTCAAGAGCTTATTTCTTGGTAAATTCAGCTCATGTTGCTTCGTCAGCATCAATGACTTCTTTTCCTCGGTCTGAAACTAATGTTGCTTTAGGATTGATCCATTTTTCTACAACATTCCACTCCAGAGGATCTCTGGATCTAAGAAATGCCTTCATCTTGTTTTTCCAGACATTGTACTCCTTCCCATTGAAGTAAGGAGGTCTGGTGTTGCTCTGACCTTCAACCAAACCAGGAGCCAAAATACTAGCCATAGAGGATCTTTAGCTTAGAAGTAAAACACTTCAAAAATTAAGCACACAGGCTCTGATACCAATTGTTAGTGCTAGTATGAACACCTAGAGGTGAGTGAATAGGTGTGAAAACAATTTTTTGCAAAGAACAGTGAAAATCTTTTACTTTTGAAACTGAGTCTGAATAACAACAGACTTTGAGTTAGTTCAGACTTTAGTAGTTAAATAGAGTTATGAACAAAATAAAGAAGTTCAAGGAAGAGAATATGAACACAGAATTTATAGTGGTTCGGCTTAGATCAAGCCTACGTCCACTCTCCATGCTGACAGCCTTTTGGCTGGATTCCACTATAAATCAAAAGAGAATTTACAATCTTGCGATCTCGACTTCACAGTGAAGATTCTCTACTGCTCTCTCACGAAGTCACACTATGAGTTTCTCTCTTTTGAATACAACTTTGAGCTCAGAGTAAGAAGTAACAAGGGAATGATAAGCTTCAAACTTTGGAATTTCTCTTTCACGCACTATATCGAACAACTGGAGAGTCCTCCTTAAATACTCTTTCATGCCTTCTCGACCGTTGGCACTTTCCAAAGGAATTCTTCCAATCAACCCGTTGGACAAAATCAATTAAGAAAATCTCAAGTTGTTTGAAGATTGTGATGAAAGCCCGTCAATCATGTTTGCCCATATAATCAAGATCTTGGTTTCCATAAGTAGATTCTTACAAAAAATACTTGCCATTCAAAAAGATTTGGTGTATCCAAATTGATTCCAATAAAGATATCCAATCTCGTAGGTGATATTTCCAACCAGAAGACCATATATAATCCATACGAACCGAACTCTTGAAGAAAGAAAGATAATCCCTTATTTGGAAAAGTCTTCATCCTTCATCTTCATTCAGTCTGGAATTTGACAGAATGAGTAGACTTTGATACAAAGTCTGGGAGTCTTCAGACTTTGACACAAAAGTCTGGAATTCTTCAGAATAGACTTTGGATAAGTTTTGTCAACTTCAAAACATCAAAAAAAGTTTCTCCAACAATCAAGTCATATATACAGAACTTGAAAGCACACCATTGTATCTCCTCCGAGATAGCTGATATCAAGTCAAGAGTTAACAGCATCAACAAAGGGCATCGGCAATACCATGTCAAGTCGTATTGCCCAAAGCCAAGTGCAAGCTCATTCACTAGAGGCACTTCATGGCACGATCTCAGGGAGGACACTTTAATAGTCGAGGAAGATGAACTGGTGGGGATTGACGAGCCAAGAGAAGAGATTATTAAGTGGCTTGTTGATAGAGAACCCGAATTTAAAGTTGTATCAATCTTAGGGATGAGAGGTTCAGGGAAGACTAATTTGGCAGGAAGAGTCTATGACAGTCAGCAAGTCAAAGCCTACTTGCAAAGTCATGCATGGATCAATGTCTCACGAACTTATCAGATTGAGGATATTTTAAGGGACATGATTGTTCAACTTCATAGAGAATCTTAACAACCTGTCCCTCAAGGAATAGAAATCATGAAAAGCACGAGTCTCAAGCCTATAGTTAAAGGCTTTCTGCAGCAAAAGAGGTACGGCATTGTTTTAGTTGATGTATGGAACTTGGAAGCACTAGAAGGTATAAAAAGGCAATGCCCAATAATAGTTTCTGCAACCGAATATTAATCACTACTTGCATAGTTGACATTGTTACTGTCTCATCCAACCAATCAAAAGTTTACATCCATAAGCCCTTGTCTCCAGAAGAATCGCAATCCTTATTCTGCAAGAAAGCCTTCCGTAGGAAACCCTGTCCTGCTTACCTAGAACACCTTTCTTGATAGATTTTGAAAAAATGTGAGGGTTTGCCACCTGCCATAGTGGCAATTAGGGGTCTTCTCTTTGCAAAAGATGTTCAAGAATGGGAGATGATTTCTTACGGCTTTGCAGCAAAATTAGAAAGCAATGACAAGATGAAAAATTTTAGGAAAATTCTTAACTTGAGCTATAATGGGGGTAAGTACATTATCAGTGCCAAAAGTTGTGTACGGCACTCACTTTGGTGCCAAAAGTTTCCGTTGGATCACTTAAGTGCCAAATCGGAGAAAAAACAATCACTTTGGTGCCACCGGCAAGATATTCTGGCCAAAATGATTACGTGGCTTTTATATTTAAAAAAAATCAAAATGGCTTTTAAACGACATCGTTTTCCGTCCTCCTTAAGAAAACGACATCGTTTTGCCGTCCTAAGTGGATGGACTCACAAAAACAACGCCGCACAACTCATTTGAGGATTTTTTTTTTTTTATTTGGGGATTGAAATTAGGGTTTTTTGTCCGATCCTCGCCCAACGCCGACCTAGCTCGCTCGGCCGCCGTCACTTGACACGTGAGGTTCCTGCACTTGAGCGAGATTAGCACGAGCGCGTCGTTGCCAATGCTTAACGACTTGCGGTCGCACTTGAGCGCGAGCTTCGTGACCGAGTCGAACCGCGTGAACAGCATCGAGACCCCGTCTAGCAGCTCCGAGTGGGCGTGGAGGGTGAGCCTCTAACGACTCTGGCCTTTGATCGTGAGCCAGCGATGGCACATGAGGGAGCACCGGCCCCGGTCACTAGAGCCTAGATACTTGAAGACGCAGCCGGGCACTTGTCGGCCAAATCACGACATTTGACTTGGTTGTCGAGTGGCCGTCGTCGGGGTCTGGATCGGGGTGGGAGCCGCGGCCGCCGAGCACAAGGGCCATCGAGGACGGCGACTGGCCCATCGCCAGCGAAGGTAAGATTCGGGTGGCTTATCTTCTCTCTCTCTCTCTCTCTCTCTCTCTCTCTCTCTCTCTCTCTCTCTCTCTCTCTCTCTCTCTCTCTCAATTTGGGGATTTAGGGTTTTGAATTGGGGGAAAGACACCAAACGGCGTCATTTTGTTATTTAAATACTGACTGTACTCTCCAGCGAGCCACATCAGCTTTAAAAATTAATAAAAAAAGTGCTACATCAGATTTCCGGCCAACCAGATTGGAGTTGGCACTAAAATGATCGTTTTTCAAACTTTTTGGCACTTAAGTGATCCAAAATAAACTTTTGGCACCAAAGTGAGCGCCGTACACAACTTTTGGCACTGATAGTGTACTTACCCCAGCTATAATGATTTGCATTATAACTTCAAAAGTTGCTTTTTGTACGTGGGAGTATTTCCGGAGGATCATGTGATTGAGTGTATGAGACTCATCCATTTGAGGATTGTAGAAGAGTTTGTTGAGGAAATAGAAGGGATGACACGGGAGGAGGCTGCTCAAGATACCCGAGAGAGCTTATTAACAAAAGTTTGGAGAAAATTGTAGAAATAACTTTAGACGGACGGCTAAAAAGTTGTAGGGTGCATGACCTATTGCGTGAAAGTATCCTTTCTAAGCTAAGGGATATAAACTTTTTTTCATTTGCATCTAGGCAGAAAGTAGAATTGCAAGAAAGAGTTTGGCATCTGTCAATCCAGTACACTAGCAATGAGGCACTAAAGCAGCTAAATCTCCCCTACCCGCACTCTCTGCTCATTTTTAAGTTAGCAACATCGTCTAGATTAGATGAGCAATTTGTCCCAAGGGGTTGTCGGTTGCTAAGGGTGTTAGATCTAGGAGATTCACGCCTTCACAAGTTCCCCCAACAAATACTAATTATGTTCCACTTGAAGTATCTAAGTTTGAGAAGGACCAAAGTGCCTATCATTCCTAAATCAATTGGGAAACTCCAAAATCTGGAAACTCTAGTCTTAAAAACACATTGGTCTTTGAGCTACCTATGGAGATAACCATGCTCGAGAAACTACAAAGATTCGTTGGTGTACCATTATTTAGAATTCACACCTTCTCGACCCTTTCATTCTGTTACGGGATTTCCAACTCCATAAGGCATTGGAGCGCTAGCATCACTGCAGAAATTGTGCTATGTAAATGCTGGAGGTGGGCGGAGCGAGAATACAATGCAAGAGCTGGGAGAGTTACGTCAAGTAAGGAGGCTAGGTTTAACGAACATGAAGAAAGATTATGCAAAGGAACTATGCAAGTCCCTCGAGAAGATGACCAAACTTTGATCACTAAATGTGACTACAAAAAGTGGGTCTGAAATTATTGATTTGGATTTCTATCTTCTACAACCTCGCTCCTTCAGGGTCCATATATCAAAGGATGTCTAAAGAACCTACCTCATTGGCTTCCTTTGTTGAACAATCTGGCTGCGATGAGTTTGAGATGGAGCAAATTTAAAACCAAGCCCCCTAACTACTCTTTAGAATTTGCCTAATCTTGTGGAGCTACGACTGATTAATGCCTTCGATGAGGAAAATTTGGTTCTTGGAGATAGAGGGTTCCCAAAGCTCAAGGAGTTATACCTCACTGATCTGGAAAATCTGAGATTTGTGTCGATGAATGGTCAGGCAATTCCTTGCCTTCAGAGTCTCGAGATTAGAGGATGTAGGCACTTGGACCGGCAATCATTACCAGTTGTCATCCATAGCCTCACCCTCCTCACGTATCTACAATTCAATGAGATGCCAAAAGAATTTGCGCTTGTGTTCTATCCGGACAGCAGTAGCAGAATGAGGGAGGGTATTCTGCAAGAGTACTATGACGAGGTGATAGAACATATCCCAGAAATTTACTTCCTCTGGAGGGAAGAGGATCACTGGGAGAGGTATGATCTTAACCTCAATTCTTATAATGCCATCAAAGGTAGGGTGATGAACTGCGTTGAGGTTCTTCCCGAAGTTTCATAGATTGTAGTGATGTTATTGGGCCCTGTCAGTCCCCTTAGTCCGTCATTGATTCTTAATAGGACCATCATCACGAGAAAAGAGGATCTTCCTGTACTTTTATGATTTCTTCCATTATCAATATTCTTATTTGGACCTTTCAATACTTTTATGTTCGAATATACTGCCCTCAGGTCCCCCGGTGCTATCTGCTTGTTGTCGTTGTTATCTTATTTAGTGATTAATACATTTATTTATTATTTTCTGCATTTGTTGTATGAATTTTGATTTTGTTTTAGCCTATATGGAGGCAAAAGAGTGATTTGACTAAAGAAATTAAAAGAATTACAATTTTTCTCTTGAAAAATTACATGTTAGGCATGTGCAAACGGAGAAATAGGCGAAGCATCGACAGATGTAATAAAATGAAAGTTCAATAGAGTTTTAACTGACGGTCAAAGGTTCGCTGGCAAACGTGTGGGTTTAGTGTTATTTCTTCTTTACTCTTGCACATTATTTTTAATCTTTCTAATACTTAGATGTACTTGTAATATGCCACATATTACGGATTAATTCTTCATTAGTCAAAATAATAAGTGCCCAAAAGTTTGGTAAATGAGTACGGGATAAATCTGCAAAATACAATAAAGGACTTGCAAAATATGGATATGCGAAAAATTGATATAAAACACATTAACAAAAATCTTTAGATTAGACAACTCTAAAAGTTCATATTAGAAAAGTTGCAATTATTATAAACGAAGGGAATACAGATAGCCACAAAGTAAAGTGTAAATTCATTAGTATCTCATAAAGAGTAATGAGGATGTTTTGTTCTTGTGCATTGCAAAGGTCTTCTATTGCTGTGGATTCGTGAGCACCACTGCACCCACCCAACTAGATTTGGCATGAGTTTTGTCAAAAGAAAATAAAAAATAAAAAATACAAGAGACAAGACTGAAACGTTTGCACTCGGATCTCCTGCTTTAATGCCACGAGCTTAAGTTGTTACATAAAAGTACAGTTTGATATTAAACATTTTATTAAAGACCCTATTTTGCAATAGCATGTACTATGGCTGCAAGATTGGAATCTCTTTTTTGTTTCATTTGTTTTTTTTCCATATTTCAGTATGAATGTATGTTCTTCTACAAAATTGAATAGAAGACACAATTAACTTCTTTATGAAAAGGCAAATGCTACATGCATCGCTTGTTCAGTTGTAGTATTTTCTTTTATAATCGGACCTAAAGATTTCATCACTAGTAGCTAAGTTCCCCCCCCTCCACAATTTTGCGATCATTTGAGTAGAATTTGTTCACTTTGCGATCTAACCTCTCATACCTTGCCTATGTCCGATGTCAAAATATTGTCACATTATTTCTCCATTGTTTGCTAGCTCGCTAAGATATAAGATAAACGTGACGTCAATTCCATAATAATTTAAATGGTTGAATTTAAATTTTTGAACTGCTCGGTTAACAATTCAATCATTTATTGGGCAGTAATTGTTTCCTTTTGCACTGCGTAATGTAAAGCAAGACTAAATGTTGTCAATTAGGGGTAGTTATCACAAGGCAGTAACCCCTTGATAACATCTGGTCGGTCTATTGTTTTGCCTTGGATTCTACAAATGAATTAAACCACATGGTAAGCAGGACAAATTCTTTGTCAACTTTAACTCCAAGTGAAAGAGACTGCAAAAACTGCTCTAGTTCATTCAATAACCATCCATCATTAGCACAAAGGTACTTAATCTCCACAAAAGAAGGTAGCCCAATCCAATTCTTCTGCAATTTAATTTACATTCTCAATTGAAGGCAAACCAACTTTTCGTTAAAACAGTAGAAGTAAATTCTTTACCTTCTCTATTCACATCCTTCATTCTCTTCAAATATCAAGAAAAAAATTCGAAAGGAAAAGGACCAAAAGATTTCTTGAGCCAGTAGTATCCATCTAGGGTCTCAGATTCTCAAATAAACCAAAGTATATTCAACAAGAACAGTTGATAAAATTAAAAACAGAGTTGCTGAAATTCTGGGGGAAGAAGAAGCTGCCGTCACTCGTTGCCGAAGACTCATGTGACCACTCAATAAATGCATAGTCGTACCAAAAATAATCCTTGGTGGATTTTTGGAGTCATATCCATCCGAGGAATCTGAGGAATCTTCAGTCTGTTGCATTAGACAAAAATTAATCTTCAGTCTGTTGAGACGATAGGCTAACACGTTAATGCAACATGACATTCTTTTGATCCGTGGAGCGTTGAAAAGGAAGCTAGCGAGTGTTATAATATTTATTAATTAATATGATCCACATTTAGTATTTCCCGATTAACTCCGATTTATTGCCCAATTTATTACCCACGTTAATTGCGTAATAACTAGCCATTAATTGTTATCATAACAGTCTTGATGGAAGACATCGGTAACGTGAAAAACGGAATAAAATATGTCAAGTCGTCTAAGACCAAATCCTATTAGTGCAAAAAACACACCATTGAGTTTTGAGAAGTATTGACTAGTGGAATGGGACGTTCAGACATGGTGATTCCATCTTCGCAAAATATATCAATATACGCTTCATGTATCCATTCAAAGTTTTAGGGTTTCCGCGTTTGCGGAATTTCATCAATGGCCAAAGGTTTGTACCAATCCTCTACGTTTCTGCAAATCATTCTTGATTTTGCACGAATTTGTTCGTGAATCATAAATCGGGATTGTCAGTTTTTCTTTGGATTTAATCTAATGGCTATTATCATAGTAGTTTATGATCTCCATCCTGGTGAAATTTTTGGGAATTTTGTATGTTTTCATTGGATGTGAATCGGTAAAATTCGCATATTTTGTGGCTTGGAACAGAATTGCAAATTCTGGCCAAATTCGAGTGACCCACCACGCCATAACAGACCTACATGGTCATACTACCATTAGGAAGAAAAGCCCTAAGGTAATTCGGCATATTGATCATCACCAGAGGCTAATTGAGCAACGAAAGTTTTGGTATTAGGATTTTAGGCCAGATCGTTTTAGGCTCAATTCCAGTCATTTTGTTGGTTGTTTTTGCCAAATCTTGGAACTATGTGTTCGTCCCAATGTTGTCTTCGAAATGCACCGATCAATTTGAACGAATATAGGCTGTGGAAGGAGACCCACACGGCAAAATAGAGGCTAGTAATGGTGGAGCAACGGGAGGAAGCAGATTGCGGAGAAAAGACCTTAGGCGTGCCCGAGAGTACGGCAACGGGCGAGTGCAACGCCCCGTAGTGCAATCTCCATTTTGCCCACCACATATTACAGAATTCCAGTTCTATCCTTGCTTACATAAATTACAATTTTTCCCCTTTTCATAAAGAAAAACTATGGTTCTACCCTAGCTGCAAAAAATTCCGATTTTACCCCCATTGGGCATGAAAATTTACAATTTTGCCCTTTTTGGCGTAAAATTCCTATTATACTCCTTACAAGTAAAATTCCAATTTTTTGCCCTTAGTGTAAAATTTCAGTATTACCCCTCCTTACATGTGATTTTACTATTTTGCCCCTAATGTAATTTTTATGATTATTTTCTCATAAAATTAAATGTTTAGTAATCCGTATATATTGATTAATTGAAGATTAGCCACAACATCTTTGATTATATTAAATATTGACATTAAGAACCTTTGTATCACATATAATCAAAGACATTAATTGTGATTAGTCACTTTAATATTATGAATTTTCCCACCGGAATTTCCAATATATTAATATGATTAATTAGGTTGAAATATCATTTTATCTTTCTTAATTTAGCCACATGGATTGAGTAAAGGAATGTAACTTGATAGTTTCATCATGAAGTAATTATGAATCTATTTGAATTAGAAACTTAGCCTACATATAGTTTTTGATGTTATGTGATTCATATATTATAACATATTTTACATTGGTAAAACATGATTTAAGTTTATTTGCCTCAAATATATTGATATTAGTTTTCCTTTTGATTATAATGCAATTCGACCACCAACAATTAGTTCTGTTATAATTGTTCACGAGCTGAACGGTGATAACTATAAAGAATTGAGGGAATAATCCTTCTCTAATTGGGGTGTATGCATATTGATTATGTTATACGGTCAGACGAACCACCTGCTCCTACTAAGGCTAGCACTCCAATTGAAGTTAGTCTTTATGCACAATATGAACAATCCAACTTCCTCAGTGTAATATACATAAAGACAAAACTTTCTGCTAGCATTCATGGTTCAGTCGTTCAGTATAATAATGCTAAGGAATTGCTGGAGGCTATTGATGCACAATTTGAATCTTTAGAGAAGGCGTATGCCATGACCCTGATTATAAAGTTCTCATCATTGAAGCTTATCGATGAAAGAAGTGTGCATGAGCACATCACAAAGATGAGGGACATGACAACTCAACTGAAGAATCTTGAGGTTAGGATATCATAATCCTTTTTTGTATACTATATCCTGAACAATCTCCCACAAGAGTATGCCCCTTTCAAGATCTTTTACAACACACATAATACTAAATGGTCAATCAATGAACTTATGACCATGTGTATTCAAGAGGTAGAGAAGCTACTCATGGAAAAGGGAGAAGTGTTATAAAGGGCAAGGCAAGCAGAAGGGAAAAAGTAAAATATCTCCCCAAGCTGTCATTAGGAAAGGATCCAAGTGCTTCTTATGTAAAAGAAAGGGGCACGTGTAAATGGATTGTGCCAAACTTAAGGCCTAGTTTGAGAAGAAAGATAACCTACTCTTATGTATTTATTATGAATGGTTGATGTGTGTCACAATACTTAGTGGATTGATTCTGGCTCTACAATCCACATTTTGAATTCCTTATAGGGTTTTCTAAACCACGGAAACTAGCAGAAAACATCTATTCAGGAAACAATATGCGTTTACATGTGGAAACTTTGTGACATGTAAATTAATTCTCAATAGTTGCTTTGTTTAGAATTTGGAAAGGATTGTTTATATTTCTAGTTTCTCGAGGACTTTAATTTTAGTTTCAAGACTTATACCATTGGGATACTCCTTTGAATTTTCAAGTTCAATATTCTATTTATCATATAAATCTGAAATTGTTGGGAGTGATATTTTGTTTGACGGTTTCTTTTGAATTAATTTACAAAATAATGACATTTATAATGCGATGTACGTTCATGATAATGCTCGCATAAAGCGATGTACTATGGATGACCATTCCTTTGTGTTGTGGCGCTGAAGATTGGGACATATCTCCATGAATAAAATTAAGCGATTAGTAAATGATGGAGTACTTCTAAATTTTACTTATTATGACACTTGTGTGGACTGCATAAAGGGAAAGTAGACCAACAAGTCGAAGGAAGGTGCCAAGAGAAGTACGGAAATATTAGAAATCTTACATATGGATATTTGTAATCCTGATATGAATTCAAATGGTCAGAGATACTTTATCTCTTTCATAAACGATTATTCACGATTCATGTATCTCTACTTTCTTCGTAATAAGCACAAAGGGTTGGATGTTTTTAAGGTATTTAAAACCAAAATAAAGAAACGATGTGACAAGAAAATTAAGATTGTAAGATTAGATAAAGGTGGAGAATACTACGGTAGATACATTGAAGATGGATAAGCACCTAGTCCATTTAGAAGTTTCTTAAATAACATGGTATAAAATCGCCTAATACACTACGCTTGGTTCTTCATACCAGAATGGTGTAACAAAAAGAAGAAACCGAACTTTATTGGATATGGCGCAAAGTATACATAGCAACTCCAAACTTCTTAAATAACAGTGTATATATTAAACCAAGTTTAGACCAATGCCGTCCCAAAGACACCTTTCGAGTTATTCCAAGGTTGGAAACCAAGTTTATGATATGTAAGCATTTGGAGATGCTCATCTGAAGTAAGAGTTTACAATCCACAGAAAAAGAAGTTAGACCCAAGGACTATAAGTGAGTATGTCGTTGGATATAACGAAAAGTCTAAGAGATACAAGTTTTATTATGCATCTCACATCACTAAATTTGTGGAATTGAGAAACGCTAAGTTTCTTGGGAATGACCTAATTAGTGGGAGCGATCAATTCAGGAACCTTGTTCCTAAAGAAGATCATTCATATACTCAACCTTCCACCTCAAGTACTAAATTAGTTGTTGTTTACTATGCCTTTTCAGGTCAACCAGCTGCTTAACAATCAATCATTGAAGATCCACAACCTGCTGATATTAATCCGATAGACCTAGCTATTCAGTAATTACCAGAAATCATTAAGCATCTAGTTGAACAATAGACTCCTGAGGAGAATATTGATACAATATTAAGAAAGTTTACTAGAATGAAGAATTCAGTAATCCCCAGTGACTACATTATGTATCTGCAAGCATCTGACTATAACGTCCGAGTTGAAATTAATCCTGAAATATTTTCACAAGTCATGAGTTGTGATAAATCCAATTTATGGTATAACACCATGAAGGAAGAGATGATTTCTATGGCATCTAACGAGGTTTGGGATTTGGATGAGTAGCCTAATAGTGCAAAGATCGTTGGTTGTAAATGGGTCTTCAAAAGTAAGAAGAATTCATTGGGCAACATTGAGAGATACAAAACTAAACTCGCTGCCAAGAGATACAAAAGGAGGAAATTGATCACACTGAGACATTTTCTCCTAATCAAAGAAAAATTCTCTTCGTATTATTTTGACATCGGTTGCTCATTTTGATTGGAGTTTTATCAAATGGATGTGAAAATGACTTTTTTCAATGAAAAACTAGAAGTGGTTTACATGAAATAATCGGAATGATTTTTCCCTAGTGCTAGTGAGAATTTGGTTTGCAAGTTTAAAAAGTCTCTGTATGGCTTGAAACAAGCATCCCACCAATAGTAATTGAGGTTTCATAATGTCATCTCTTCATTTGATTTTGTAGAGAATGTCATGGATCAATGTATACATTAGAAGGTTAGCAGGAGCATGATTTCTTTTCTTATCGTATATGTGGATGACATTTTACTTGCGACCAATGATAAGAGGCTGTTATATGAGATGAAACAATTTCTCTCTAAGAGTTTCGACATGAAGAATATGTATGAGACATCTTATGTCATTGGTATTAAGATTTGTAAGGATAGATCTCAAGATATATTAGGACTATCTCAAGAAACCTTCAATAAGGCCTTAAAGAGATTTCGAGAGAAGAATACTATGAGTGCCAAAACATTTGTACCGCGCTCATTTAAGTACCAAAACTTTTTTCACTCACTTGGGTGCCATAAATTTAAAAAATCGCTCACTTGAGTGCCAATTCTGATTTGCCTTGCCGGAAAATCCGATGTAGTCGCAGGTCGTCCAACATGGCATTGCTAATTGTCCAATGTGGCTTTGCTGGCGTGAAGTGGATAATTTTTTAATATTACTTAAATATTTTAATAATAATAATAATAATATGATTATTATTATTTGAATTTGAATTTTATTTTTTGGCTTTCTTTCCTTTAGGGCTGGAGAGGGTCGAGGCGACCCTCGGCCAATCTAGGCCAGGGTTTCACAACCGGTGAGGATTGCCGGTGACCCTCGCCGGCCCTAAAGAAAAAAAGAAAAAAAAACTAAAATATAAAACAAAAAATTCAAAAAAAAATAAAAACTTTCATGTTGGACGTTTAGCCGAATGTGACACTTAAGTGAGCGATTTTACTCCAATCTGATACTCAAGTGAGCGGGAAAAAAAAAAGTTTTGGCAGTCCTAACATCCATTGTGAAGTGTGACAAGTTTAATTTGAACCAATGCCCGAAAAATAATTTTCAAAAGAAACTAATGAAGAATATCTCATATGCTTCTACTGTCGGAAGCTTGATATATACTCAGGTTTGCATTTGACCTAGTATTGCTTTTGCTATGGGAATGTTGGGAAGATATTAGAATAATCCAGGTATGGATAATTAGAAAGCTGCAAAGAAGGTGATGAGGTATCTTCAAGGTACAAAACGCCATATGCTTATGTATAGATGGATTGACAATCTAGAGGTAGTTGGTTACTCAAATTCAGACTTTACAGGCTATGTTGATTCTTGTAAATCAACATCGGGATACATTTTTATGTTTGCTGGTGGAGCTATGTCCTAGAGGAGTGTGAAGTAGACCTTGGTTGCCACTTCCACTATGG
The DNA here is from genome assembly GCA_014182565.1 of Eucalyptus marginata. Taxonomy (NCBI): domain Eukaryota; kingdom Viridiplantae; phylum Streptophyta; class Magnoliopsida; order Myrtales; family Myrtaceae; genus Eucalyptus; species Eucalyptus marginata. The sequence goes on along the minus strand of CM024592.1, from coordinate 46,731,259 downwards.
AGGCTGAATTCGTTTCCTGTTTTGAAGCCACCTCACATAGTGTGTGGTTAAGAAGTTTCACATCAGAACTTAGAGTTATGGATTCCATTGCTAGGCCATTAAGAATGTTTTGCGACAATTCAACTGCAATTTTCATAACTAAGAACCACAAAAATGGTAGTCGAAGCAAGCACATCAACATCAAGTATTTAGCCATCAGGGAATGTGTTAAAGAGAAGAAAGTAATCATAGAACATGTAAGCACTAAATTGATGATTGTTGATCCTTTAACTAAAAGCACGGCACCAATGAGTTATAAGGATCATATAGCCAGAATGGGCATTGATCCAATCATGTAAATTTTTCTTTTTATGGAATAATTTGTGAGACTTTTATTCATTTGTTATATTTTTCTCAATACAAGTGTAGACATTCAATTATTCTGAGAAAAACAATCATGCTTGACTTGGAGTGAACATAAAATTTATTTATTAAGTTATGTTATCACATATGTGCTGATGAAATACATTGTGATACACGGAAGATAATACTCGCTCTAAGAGAACTTATCACTGTGATTCATGTGTTTTATGTCAGCATGATGTTTATGTGGATTTGGATTAATATTTTCTTTGATAGAATATTGGGATCAAGTGGGGGAATGATATAATATAATCCCATATTAAGTATTTCCCAATTAATTCTGATTTATTGCCCAAATCAATTGCATGATAACTGTCCATTAATTGTTGCCATAACGATCTTCATGGAGGACGTCAATAGGGTGAGAAACGGAATAAAATATGTTAGGTTGTCTATGTCGCGACTCGACCTTCGCCCTCGCGACCTCTGAGCAAGGCGGGAGGGAAAGGTCGAATTTAGGAATACTTGACCATTGGAATTCCCTCACAGTTCACATTCCACAAATGTGTCATCACCTCGCCTTTCGGGACAAACTTCTTATGAGTTCCCTCACACATGATCGCGAGCTCTTCCAAGCTCATACCTCGCGTGACAGCGAAAGTTGTCGTGACTTTACCTCAACATAGTGGCATGTCTTGATCGACGATTTTAAGGTCGGAAGGAAACTGGACATAAAGGTAAGTTTAAGGGTATTTTGACAATCATGATAGCCCTCTTGAGATGCACATCCACCAAAAATGGCATTACTTCATCTTTATTAGTTTCACCATCTCAAGTATGCTAAATCACAATCGTGAGCCTTTTCTTAAGGTTCATACCCTTCACGACAAGTTCATTAAACGATCTAATTGTTTAAAATAACTTAGAAAATAAGATGAGAGTTGCCACTAGTCTCAGTTTAAGGGTCGGCTAGAAAACCCAATTAAGGGTCAGGAATTATTTCGACCAAAAAGAAAATACTTTTAATCTCATGAAGTTATTATGCATTTAGTTGTCCTTTTATATGGAATGTTGGAATTACTCCTTTCGCGGAAACATTGTCTTAAGAAATTGAAAGCTCGGTAGAGACAAACTATGAAGTCCTACAAGGCAATAAGCTAGAACCTAGGTTCTCCTCAAAAAGAAAAAGAAAAAGTACAATGTAATCACCCCATAAAAGGGTAAGAAAAATTCTACCTTCTGTTTCCTTGCTCTCTTAAAAGAGATGAAGTCTAGGGTTTCAACCAAAGCTACAGCCTCCACCTGTTCTACTGAACTCACCTCAATGTTTTTGGCAAACCCATCCCTTATCCGGCCGAGTGAGTCTTTGTAGACGCATGCAACAGCAGCCCAAGAAGAAGATCGACGCTGTTGTGAGCCAAAGAGTCGTCCATGCTGCCCTCTGGTTAAGTTAAGGCGCTACGCCAGATCTGGGCTGCCAACAGCCTGTCGATCGGGAGATCAGGGCCGGGAGATGAGTCGGGAGATGAGTCAAGTACACCATTGGCGTCTCTGCTTTTCGGGAACGTCCTGCCCTTAAGCCGGCCGTCCGGTTTGCCGATCCTTACAAGGTGGGCTTCGTTGTTGCGCAGAGGGGGTTCAAATGTGATGTGATTGGTGGCGCCAGTGTCAATGACCCAAGTATTGAAATTGAATGAATTCAAAGTTAAGCCGAGAACATTACCTGAGAGGTTGGCTTTCGGAATGTTTACCTCTTGCAACAAGCGCATCAATTGCTTATACTGATCATTTGTGAATGGTGGAGGTGCCGCATCAGAAGTATGACTGGACTTGTTATCCGCGAGCCGAGAGGAAGTAGATGGCTGTCCATGGCGTTGCTTGTGGTTAGGAGGGAAGCCATGAAGTCGATAACACATATCCCGCGTATGTCTCGAGATGCCACAGTGAGCACATCTTTCTCGGCTGCGAGACGTGTTCGTCCGTTTAGCTAGGTTAGCAGACGGAGCGGGGGCACCAAGAGAGCTGGGCTGTCCATGGTATGAGGAATTCGTGTACGGCCGTGGAGCATTATTTCCATGAGTGCTAAGCAAAGTGTTGGTTTGGTCGGATAGTGGCCGGTCCAATTGGATATGGCGATGTGACTCATCTTGAAGAACTAAAGCATATGCACGTGCAACACTAGGTAACGGATTCATTAGTAAAATCTGACTAATAACATTAGCATACCTCGGATTGAGACCCATGAGAAATTGAAGCCAATTCTCTTGTTGTGTGGTGATGATAGAATGAGCCGAACAAGAGCATTGCGGTAACGGATCCAAATTATTCAATTCATCCCACCAGCTTCGCAAATTATTGTAGTACCTAGTCACGGCATCGTCACATTGAGCAAGGGTGCATATCTTTTGCTCGAGATGAAAAATCCTAGGACCATTTGATGGCGAAAAACGTTCACGAAGATCAGCCTAGACATTCGCAACTGACTTTGTGTAAAGAACTGTTGGCACCAAATCTGTATGGATGGAATTAAGGATCCAAGATAGAATCATATTGTTCACACGAATCCAAGACGCGTAGGCAGGATCTGTTGCAACTAGCTTTTTTATTTCTCTAGTAACAAACAACATCTTGTTCTTGGCGGAAAGGGCAATCTCCATGACACGAGACCAATTGTTGTAATTGTCACCCGTAAGGACCATGCCAACAAGATTAGATCCTGGGTTATCAGAATGATGCAAAAAATATGGGCTGCCCACCCGCTCATGTGCGGGAACGGTGGCTGAAGAGTTTTGAGACTCGGTTGCCATGATTACTTGCGGCCAAAAGAGCGGCCGTTGGCTTTGAGTTTATCTCAAAGAAGTCGTCTGGACGATGGACTAGGATTTGCTAGAAATTCTCATCTCGGCGCAACGCATGTACCAGTGTTCGGCGACTAGGACGAGAGTGATCCAAATTCAGGATCACTGAGAGGTTCAACAGCATAAAGGAAGAAAAAGAGAATGCCTCGTCCAACTTCCAAATTTTGCTCTCGATTCCGACAAATTACTCAGATAGATTTGCTGGAAAGAAACCTGTAGGATCTGTTCAACAGCAGAGGCTTGATTGTTGCTGGGGATTCGTCGAGCAGGAGCAACAACAACTGGTGGCAACAATAGAGGAGCAGCGGAACGTGGGAATTTTGTCGAAACGCAGCCGAAAAAAAACCCTAGTGCTCGATCGGAGCCATTCCGTCGGAGAACGGCATCAATGCTACGGCCTCAAGAGAAACGTGAGAGACGGGCTCTAAGAATCGCCGCTCTGATACCATATAAAAATTGGGCGAACTTACTTGCATTGATGAAGTAATTTACAATATATACATAGGGTTTAGGGCTAAAGCAATACAACGACAATTATACCCTTTAGTATAAACCCAATTTGTCAATATAAACTTATATTATATAATACGATATATCTAAAAAATGGAATTTTCTCGCAAAATAGAATTTCTCACCTTTCTTGGCACCTCAAATTCTCCGTTGCCTGAAAGATATGTATGTTCTCTCTGCGACATGCAGAGCTCCCCTCTACCGATAATGGTAGCTTTAACCGCTTCCCAAACCCTAATTATCAAATTCCCCTCCTTAACAGTGACCCTTTCCTTCTTATGTTCTCCGTGATAGTTTTTGCTCTTTCTTACAATTTGGCTGTACTTCTGGAGACTCCATCTCATGAGCCCAATTTTGTGGCGCTGTCTCTTTCATCGAAGTATCCATTGTCCTCGATGGGTTTCGGTATGGTTCAATTACCCACCTACGTCTCGCTGTCTTAATATCAATCAGTTCCTTTTGCTCGAGCTATCGGCGAACCTTGCATGTTTGAATCTGCCATCTCTAATGCTTTTACTATATTCTACTCTGCGTCGGCTTGGCTCAACATAGACTTTGGTGGAATTGGGCCTTTCATGTTCACCGTCAGTGGCTCACTGGTAGAGTGCCCATACCCTGTACTTTAGCCTTTTCTCCCTATTTCGGCATCGGTGCAATGGACAATCCTGAACAGGACGAGACCTCGCGCCTTGCTGCTCTCTGTCATAGATTGGGAAGGTTATGGTCTGAGCAGGATATTGATATATGGGAAGAATCGCCACCCCTAGAGAAACTAGAAGTGTGTAAGAGGACATTAATAGGGAAGATAGTCTCCAATACCTCTGTTAATGTCCAAGCATTTCAGAATACTATGCGACGCGCTTGGCGTACCAATCAAGTAGAGATTACTCAACCAAAAACGGGTATGTTTGTGGCAAAGTTTGAACTAGAAAGTGAAAAACAGAGGGTTCAAGATGGGGGGCCATGGCTGTTCTCTAGTAATCTAGTCATATTTCAGCCTTGGAAGCCAAATACACCTCTCTATTGCTATGATTTTTCGAAATGTGCAATATGGGTCCAAGTTATTGGCCTCCCCATTGAATGGTGCACAGATACTATGTTAGCAAAGGCTGTAAAGCGTATTGGGCGCATGCTGGAAGTCAAAGTAGATACTAAAGATGGTCAGACATTGAAGATGGGCCGTGTTCGAGTTGAACTGAATCTAAGTGATCCTCTACAACCAGGCCAACTTATTCGCATTGATGGCAAAGCCTTTTGGCTAGATTTCCGTTATGAAAGGCTCCCTCACTTTTGTTACTCCTGTGAACACATAGGCCACTATGCAATGTATTGTAAAGACATACCTTTTACTGAAGCAAAGCTGGCTGGCAAGGAACAGATGGCTTTTGGCAACTGGTTGCGCGCAGAAGCCTAGGAATATAGCCCATACTGGAGGACGTTCTACGAAGGCAAGCTTCCCGAAGACCCCTCGACTGAAGTTGTCCCTGAAACCCCACCGTTCTTAGCTGCTAATGTACCTGCTCTACCTCCTCCTGTAGAAATAGCACCCACAACAGGTAACAATGACAGGCCCGAGAAGGAGAAATCAATCACTACTGACCTAATTCCTGTTGCAACTAAAATGAAAGGTATTCAGCAGCTTGCCCCTGCCTCAGATAGATTAATCTCAACCATACCTCAGGATCCCCTGTTGGATATGCCACGACATCTCCCTTTGATGGAACATATGGCAGTGCCTACTCTTGCAATAGCTCCTCATAGACAAACAGCTACCTTAGGTGAAGGCTTCTCTCCGACAGCTACTAAGCAACAGGGTGCTAAACAGAAAACTTCGGCTGCAGAGAAACTCAAAATACTTAGGCCTTCCCACCTAATCACTAAATCAGGCATAGCAAAAAAACTCAAGAGGTACAACCATTCTGAACTGAGCTCTCATGTTTCTGAATATGTGGAAGACAACCAACTTCTGGACGCTCCTGTCCTCATGGCTGATGAAGTCAGGAAATGGGCTGAGATGGCTTGCTCGGAAAAGCCATCAGTAACAAAATGAAACTTCTATGTTGGAACTGTCAGGGACTCGGCTCATCCCTGACAGTTCAAGCCCTAAAGGCCCTAGTGGTCAAAGAGAAGCCAGACGTGATTTTTTTGATGGAAACAAAGATTAGAGAGCACGTTATCTCACGTGTTCGGCGCAGACTCCGGTATTCTCAATCCTATGTTCTAAATCCAGACGACATTGCAGGGGGGTTAACATTGTTTTGGCAATCTAATATATCTATGCAGGTGGAATTAGCGACTCCAGACTTCATTGATACTATCTGTACAGACAAGGGGAAAGGAATACCTATGCGGCTTACCTGTGTACATGCGCCGGCAACTCTTCATTTGCGACGGCCTTTATGGACAGCCCTTCGAAGGATTGCGGCTGCTAACTCATTGCCTTGGGTGTGTGCGGGCGACTTCAATGAAATTACCTATCCATGGGAGAAAATAGGTAAGCGATCCCCTGATTTTTCTCGTATGCAATCTTTTCGCGAAGTCCTTCACGATTGTGCCCTGATGGATCTTGAAAGCAAAGGATGCGCGTTTACCTGGATGAATCAACGTGAGGGGGATGAGCTGGTGAAAGAATGATTGGATCGGGTACTCTGCAATTGGAACTGGAGAATCTTGTTTCCAGCAGCTAAAGTTGTCGCTTTACTTGCTGTTGGGTCGGATCACAGTCCCCTGGTGTTAAATACAGAGGTAAGATAGCATCTTTCTGGCAAGGCATTCAAGTTTGAAGCTTATTGGTTAGAGGAACATACCTACCGAGAAGTAATTGCAAAAGCCTGGTCAATTGCTCCAGGTAAGGGTCAGAGCCTACATCAGAAATTAACAACGGTTAGAATGGCCCTTTTGAGGTGGAGTAAAGCGACGTTCTCCCAAGCACAAGAACAGATTGAACACTTGCAGCTATAGTTACAACGGTTGACGAATCGGACCAATCCCTCAAATGATAAAAAGCAGGTCCAAGAGTTGAAAGCTAAGCTACACAAGGCATGGAAGCAGGAGGAACAATACTGGGCTATGCGTTCTAGGATAAATTGGCTTCGGTGGGGTGATAAAAATACTAAATTCTTTCACGCAACAACCATTCAACGCAGAAATAGAAATAGAATCAGAATGTTGCTTGATGACGATCAACAATGGATTAGTGATGACCGCCATCTCAAAGACATGACATGGGATTTCTTTTCAAAACTCTACCAAACGGAAGGCTCTCGTGCTTAGGACCCAGTCCTAGAGAAGTGTGAAAGTGTGGTCACGGCTGAGATGAATGCGCAACTAATCTCCAATGTTACTAGAGAGGAAGTGAAGAGGGCAGCTTTTCAATTGGGGAAAACTCAAGCCCCAGGTCCTGATGGCTTTAACGACCTCTTTTATCAACATCATTGGGACATACTGGAAGATCAGGTATACTCTACGATGCAGCTATTTTTTCAATCTGGTGTCTTACCTCCGGAGCTAAACCGTACCAACCTGACACTTGTGCCTAAAGTCCCTAGTCCTGAGTGCTTAGATCAGTACCGTCCCATTAGCCTTTGCAATTACGCGTACAAAATAATTTCTAAGTTGCTTGCCAACCGGTTGAAACTGCTCCTTCCTGATCTTATTTCAATGGAACAAAGTGTGCTTGTTAGCGGTCGTCAAATACAAGACAATATTTTAATTGTACAGGAGGTCCTACATCAGCTAAAGACGAGACGACGCAAGCGCAAGTTTCAGGGAATTGTTAAAATGGACATGAAAAAGGCCTATGATCGTGTTGAATGGGACTTTCTCAGAGATTATCTCCTTCGGATTGGCTTTCATTCCACTTGGGTACAATGGGTTATGCAGTGCGTCACTACAGTTTCCATTAGCGTCAAATTTAATGGGGGACAACTGAACTATTTTCACCCAACGCGTGGACTTCGTCAGGGAGATCCTCTATCTCCTTATCTGTTTATCCTAATAGCAAATGTGTTGACTACCCTCATCCACCAAGCTGTCCAAATGGGAAACTTAAAGGGAATTCAATTGAATAGGTGGTGTCCCACTCTGACTCATTTGTTCTTTGCTGATGATGCTATATTCTTTATTGACGGATCCATACTGGAATGCCAAGAATTGGGCAACATCCTAAATCAGTATTGTTTAGCCACGGGACAGGCCATCAACCGCAATAAGTCCAGCATCTTTCTCAGCAAAGACTGCCCTCATGTTCTAAAAGATAGGTTGGCTCAGGAACTCCGAATACCGGTGCTGGACTTGCACAACTACTGGTCAGTATACTGTAAAGAGTGCCTATTGTTTACTTCGACATAGCTGCAGTCCTAATAATCTTGACCGAGCCTCTTCCTCATATAACACACCTCAGCATCTTTGGAACACACTCTGGAAGCTACCCATCCCCCCCAAACTAAAATTCTTTCTATGGTCTTTATATCAGAATGCCTTGCCCACTAAACATAATCTATTCCGCCGGAACATTACTGCTGATCCTCTTTGTTCCCTATGCTCTACTCAACAACCAGAAACACTGGAACATCTATTCCTATTATGCCCGTGGACATTGCAAGTCTGGTCGCATCCTCAAATTAGTATAGCAATTTCTCCTACAGAAATCCACAGAATAGAAGAATGGCTATCTACTCACTTGGATGCAAGGAAAAATGTACCTGATTTGCCGCTTCTAGTGAACATATTATGGCAGATATGGAAGGCGCGCAATCGCTTCATCTTCTGCCAGCAGTCTCCTGACCCTATTCACATTGTTGAAACAGCTGCTGAACACGCTCGAATGGGCTCTGATGTCTCGGTTCTTGCTGTATAGGCTAACGATCGGGACACAGGCTCAGCCTGCAGCGACCTTGAATCCGGCGACACAAGTCAGCTTCCTTTCTTAACGGTACTGCATCCAAATCGAGCCATGAATCCTCTCTCAGCTAGACAGAATAGATCAGTCGTGCCTCTCATTAGTGAGTCAGCACCGGAGCCAGCCCACCACACTGCCGTAATATCGAATCATGCTCGGGTCGCCCGATCGGTTAGCCGCAAGCTCAACCCTAATTCTTCAGGTCAGCCACCCAACCTACCGGTTCCGAATATCTTTCAAGCAGCCACTTCCTTCCCAGGCAGCACGACCAGAATACTCGCATGGAAAGGCATCGCTAACTCGACCCCTCCTCAGCAGAATAGTGCAGTGTATAGGAGTTCTGATCCCGCCACGATTTGGAAGCCCCCTGACCAAGGAGCCTTGAAAATTAATCTTGATGGGGCTTTTCAACCAAGCAGCACCACTGGATCCGTAGCCTATATCTGCCGCGATTACAAAGGACAGCTCCTCGCTGGGTTCACAAAATCGGTCCCTGCTCGTTCGGTTTTGGAGGTAGAAATCCAGGGGTTGACAACCGCTCTGCAGCATCTGAAGAACGAAAATCAGGAGGAGACCTCTCTGATATTCGAGACCGACTGCCTTGCACTGGTACAGGCGATCAAGGACCCTGCGACGTCTCCATGGCCGGTCAAACCTTTGATCGCAGAAGCCACAGCACTTTTGCTCTGTTTCACAAATGCTTCCCTTAGGTTTTGCAGGAGAACGGCGAACACAGCTGCCGACTGGGCCGCTCGGACCCATAACACTGGGCCTATAGCTTCTGACTAGGCTTCCTCCCCTCCTCCTGCTCTGTTAAACATTCTCGCTCTTGATGTCTGTTTAGCCGGTTGTACTGACTGTTATCACTAATGAAAAGTGGCTTTCTCGACCAAAAAAAAAAAAAAAAAAAATCTCCGTTGCCTCGAGATCGATTGCCTCCCACTATAGTGATTTAAATAGTAAGGATGATCATTATATCAGTACGAGAGAATCTCACCTTTTCCTGACGCTGATATATATCTTTATATATCAGACAATGCTTCCAGCTCATTTTTAGCATTAATAAAAGAAAGAATCGGTCTCAAAGGTAGTGCCAGAAAAAGGAAAAAAAGCAGAGTCCATGTATCGTTCTTTGCTTTTGATCATCCACTTGCAATTCCAATACTGAGAATTGCTCGAAGGAAACAACTCCATGCATGAGGCCCGTCGTTCACGGAGAAAAGTGCTTGGTATTGAAGTTCTTTATGAGATAATTTTTCTCAAAAATAGTTACTTACACATATTCTCGTGGGAATTCTGCACTTCAATAATATAATTATCTAGAGTAAGTGCTATAACTTATTTCCAATACTTGGTGACTTGATTAAACCAAGCCTTCACAATTTGAGAATCTCCTTGTCAAGTGGCATGTTATCCCTAATTGGACCCCTCAATTTAAACAAAAAATGGAATTGTGATGCTGGAATCTTGAGCAGAGCGGGCAATGTTTTAGTAACTAAATTATGTCAATACCATTTTCCTCATTACTTATCCTGGCAAAACCACCCCATCAAAGTCATTGTTAGCCATTGGTATGCAACTTGTTATTTGAGGCACAGAACAATTGATGTTTGATCATTGATTTTTTTTATTTTGGCGCTGGGGAAAATTATCTCATCTTAACTCACATTTCAAGTAACTATGATGGGCCTAATTGAAAGGCGCTTGCTTTGAGACGACTTTGTTTATCTTGATTGATTAATTTCACTGTTTTAAGACAGCTTAATTTCGTGCTCACCCAAAGATCATCTGGAAATTCTTGCCTCTTGCATTGGACATGCGTGCCCTATGCAGAGAGGATATCGCCAATCATGGGCATTCCAGTGGGCTAGGCCATTTCTGCTTTTTTGGGTCTAAAAGCCCATTTGAGTTGAATAGGATTAAGAAGCATAAGAGCCATTTCGCATTTTATGTAAATTTCTTGAAGTCCAGTGAAAAAATTTCGAGTTCAAGAAGGAAGATGTTAGACTCTTTTTTGGCCATAAGAGAAAAGTGTTTCATTTTAATTGTTTATCAAATAACAAAATAGAAATACGGAGGATTGTTCTGTTTCTTTTTTGGGTCAATAACGATTATCCTTTATATCTCGCTTTACAATCGTGTTTCTTAATACTTTACAATTGTATTTCTTAATATTATTATTTGAAGGAGTGTATTTTCCTCCATCACAGATTGGAGGAAACTTTCCTCTGGCCGTGCCTTCAATTTGAGGGATGCAACTTATGAATATCATCTTACGTAGACTAGACTAAAATTAAAAGTGGGCGATATCCATATTTATAATCCATCAACCAAATGTATGATTGAAGGAAGATATTATATTTATTTAAAACATCTAAATGTAGCAACATGTCAAGGAAAAAATTGAGTGTAGTTTTTATCCCAAACAGTCTAGAATAGTCTACCTCTCCAGTCAAATCAAAAGCAATCCATATCAAAATTAGAGAATTCACAAGAATTACTTCCTTGGAGAATTATTTCGCTGTGTTCTTGGCACAATGACCCAAGAGGCTCGTGTCAAGTAAAAGCAAACCATGAAACCTCGCTCTAATTGTGGTGCCATACCTTGGGTCATTTTACCTCGACTGGTCCTTTGGGTTATCTTGTGTATCATCTACTGTCAATTAATCTCAAAAGCAATTTTGACTTCAACATTCTATCGGTGAATTCCATAAAATTTTGTAAGTATTTTCAAGAAGAATTGCGATCCATAACTATGAGATAAGGAACCAAACCCAATTCTAAAGTTGTCAAGACAGCAAAAAGTTGATTGCTTAAATCTTTATCGCTTTCCAATTGGATGTGTTACACAAGTTTAAGTTCAATTTGCAGAGTAAACACAATGTTTAACCCTTCATCTTTTCACTTCTCTTGTCACGGAAACTGCCTCCATGGGCTGCGGGTGCGGCCTAACTACGAAGGTCATCACTTCGTGGCTCCACGCGCAGATCCCTTTTATATCTCTTCGGAGATCACCGCTGCTGAGTCGCTGGCCAGACTACTCAGTCGGAAACACCAACAACTGCTTCGGCCGAGGCTGCTCTTACTTTCCTCGAGAAACCCAGCAGCGGCTGGCAGATTTCCTGCAATTGAAGCTTCCGAGGAGCTATCGACCCACGGATCCATCAACATTCAGCTTCAAGGAGCCCTCCTCCGGCGGCGTCCACCCTTCCGGTGAGAAACAAACCTTTTATTTGCAGAGTTCTTAGGTGCTCGAGACCGAATCGCTAAGCTCCTTAGTGGTTTGCAATTCTGTATCCTTCCCTTAAAAGAAGGGAAGCTCAGCCCCTCCCCACCCTACGCTTGGGAATCAGCATGTCCATGTTGAGATTACGTACAGTATCGCTGAGAAGATGCCCTTGGATCACCGGTCGGTCCATTGTGATCCTCGAACAAGGTAAAATCACTGGATCCTTCATCAATTTCGGCCCCAGCTCGAAACTCCGACCCATAACCCAAAGTGCATGAGCCAAAGCCTGAAATGAGAGATGTCATTGTGAACGTAGGGCACGCTGATTTAGATGTCTAAGGAGCTTTAAGCGGGAAGACATTGGAATGAGTCGAGCCACTGGCTACAAACCATCAAAATGCGCAAAGCAACCATTTGCACATTCTCTAAAATGAAATAATACCATGTCCCTCTCACTTTTAGCCTTGAGGCCACTTTTCGATCCTTACCTCCAGGCCGGAGGGTCCAGAAGCAATTTTCTAAATTACCACTCATTGCCTCTTTTTAAATCAGATTAAAGGGCATGTATTTATTGTCTTTCTAATGCCAAGTAATATATGCAAATATAAATTAATGATATTATCAGGATCCTGCGTAATTCATATGTTAGAGGACAAGTATAAGCTAACCTTTCCCTTGTAGCCATAATTGGAACGAGAAAAGAAAAAAAATTGCATGTGCTTTCCATCAATTTCAATTGATGTGCGCAATTCACAAGCCCTAATAAATAAAATGAGCAAAATTGCAGCTCACGTAGCGACTATCACAAAGTGGTTTGCCCCTCTCGAGGAAAGAATAGTATATTAGAGCCACAAGTAGCTCCCGAAATCACAACTAAGCACTTCAACGATGAATCGTGGCAGATTCTTATCTCCTAGTTTTCCGTGCTAAATTTGTAGGAAGATTTTGAGCTTCTAAGGCCGCAAATGGGGCAAACCACAACAATTAAACAAAACATCAAACAAAAGATTGGACATTAAGGGCAATGATTCCATAAAATTGAAACCATTGGATATCGATCCTGTTTCCAATTCTAGTTGTGTCTCGCCCACCTAGACCTTCTGGACCAAACAGATTTTTTTATTTTTTAATTTATCATCAAAGGGCTTAAAATTCAAATTTCTCCAAGGAAAATATAAATGAACCTATACGTCAAATTTCGAAGTGGAATTCGCTAATTAATTTGCACGAGAATTTTTTTCTTCAAGGACAGGAGAAAGCCTCTTATCAAACACCTGGTATATCTTAAGCACAAAAAAATCCTGGAATCCATTAAGTTTTCCGAAAAAAAAAAAAAAAAAACACACACACAACAAAATGTATGCAATAAATTGAAGCCATTCAAAATTTCTTCATAATTCTTAAATTCCTAATTATTTTTTAATCATTCGAAAAATATTTAAATATAATTTTTTATTAAGAGTAAAATTATTTATTATTAATTATTTATTTTAAGTTATATTAATAATTAATTAAAAGAATTTAAATCATTTATTTTCCAGCAAGACAAAAGTTTATCATCCCCATGAGATGAGGCCGAGCTATTTTCACCCCTAAATAATTATATCAACTCCCATTAAGAGTAAAATTATTCCTTAAAATGATGGTTATACTCCTTCTTTTTTTATATTTTTCCTTTGCTATTTGGAATAGTTACCATAATTAGGTATTTCACATATTTTTTTGCGTATTAAAAAAAAGGGCATTATCAAATATTCCTATCATGTTTTACATACTCCATGTAAAATTATCTCGATAATAGTAATGAAAAAAGACATTTATGATATAGTATAAAGTTGAAAAGTCTCTTCTTCATCATTGATCTTGTAGCCACTTATTTATTTTTCTTGTTCTTCTTATCTCAAAGCTCACTTTCTTGGCGAAACATTTATTAATCTCACTAGTCTAAAATACATACATACATACATACATACATACATACATACATATATCAAGTCTCTTTGTTTTCTAAATCAAAGAATTTATTTTTTTTTTCCTTTTTATATTGACAATATACTTTTAAACATGTAAGATGTCACAGGAATATTTAGGAATATAGTAAAACATTGTGCGCAATGACGTATCTTTATATTTTTAGTAAATAGTTCATAAATAATATTAATTTCTGTCAATCCAAAATAATAATATTTCACTTGAACTTTCAAAAAAGAAACCTTACTTTATGCGGTACTTTGATTTATTTAAATTATACGTACTCAATAGTCTATCTATAGAATTAATCGATAACATAGGAAAGAACTAGATTTCTTGAAAATTTCTCTTTTTGACAAAACAAATTCTTATGGAAAAAAAGTTTTTAAAAAAAAAAAAAAAAACATAGTGTCATTAATATTCATGGAAAATTTACAATAAACAAAAACTAAACATATGAAATTAGTAATTATGGTAGGTAAATCATATATAGATATAGAAAAAAAAAAAGGAAAGTATATAAATTTGGGACCGTCAATATAAATTGCAATTAAAGAGAAGGTAATTTTGCATTTTTGGTGAAAATTGTGCGTGGATTTAATAATATAGGGAGTGGAAATAGCACCCAATATATATTATTGCATCAAAATAGTGCTGCCCAATATTTAAATAACTTATCATTGAAGGCCGAATATATCTCTCTTTGTCACGCCCGAACCCGAGACACGTGAACATCCCACCATGGTCATACAAATGCGGCATTAGGGTAGTGTCGCCACCCAGTAATTCATTATGCGCATGCGGAACGTATTATAAAACCACGACAATGAAATACGGGATAGAAAAGCGGGAAGCAAAATCCCAACATAACACTTTCATAATTCAACGGAATTACAAAAAAAGCCTACAGCCAAAAGTCTACAAAAGACCGCTCTTAAAAGGAAGCGTCCTACGACCTGCAAGTCGGACACATTCTCCAATCCTTATGACTTCACCCTGCAACTCCTCGAGCCAACCAAAGCTATCTAGCCGCTCCATCCACCAGGGGACCTGAAATTGTAATCCCAAACGGGATGAGACGATGTCTCGGCAAGATCAACCCCTAAACCCCGATTAGAAAGAAAATACACCCCGGTGGCCTAGCCACATCACACGGACGACTTACCTCGTCTTAATCCCTTCCCGCGAGTTAGCACAATTTATACCACATAAACTCAGGTAATAATAATAATTCAAACAATTGGAACGCCAACACTTTCATAGAAACCATAAATGCACTCGGCACGCATTTCAATTATTACTCACCGCCACACAAGGGGTATAGCCTACTCGCAATTCAGCTATCTTCGACACTCATGTCGCACGCCTCCCCCGTGGAGCGCGGCCGTCACTACGTCGACGGCATTCCCAGAAGGAGCATCGCCTCCCCATGGAGCGCGGCCGTCACTACGTCGACGGCATTCCCGAAGGAGCATGGATCCAGGTTGGCCTAGCCTCCAAGCGATCCGAACCACGTCACTACACCGACGGCAATCCACAAAGAATACAGGTCCGGTCGGCCACCATTCTACGACCCGAGTCATCAACCAAGACACGACAAATCATTATTGACTTGGACATTCCACATTTCATTCACATACTTCAATTTCAATAGTAACCACAACAATCAATTTCGCATCAAAATTCAACACTTGGGTTTTTATAGCTAAAAACCCTCATTTACCACAATCAACCCTCAATTTACCACATCCATTCATCAAATTCAAATTCTAAAATGCGCAAAAGAACGATCGACACGAAATTCTAAGAGTTTAGGGTCTTGACAAAATTTTCGGAATTTAATAAATAATTAAATTTATTCCGAAAATAATTAAATAATAATATCCATATTTTTCACGATCCACGCTCATTTATAATATCCAATCATCAATTTCAAAATCTGATTACACATGTGCTAGATGATCGGCGCGAAATTACGAGCAAATAAGGTTAAAAATAATTTTTCGAGTTTCTTTCTTTTTTTTTTTTAAATAAATAATATTTTAATGATTTTCGGAATATAATATATTATTTAATCCCAGAATTTCGAAACAATTAAAAAATTAAAAAATAAAACCCATTATGTCACATCAGGCATATTAAAAATAAACATACTTAACTTTAAACTAAACACCATTTAACTTAATTAAACACATTAATCTAATCCTCAATCAAATAAACTAATCAACCCACATAAACTTACTCAACTTAAACTAAACACACTTAGGCATCATTAACCGTCTAATCAAGATTTGGTGAAATAAACTCACCGATTAGCGAGCCGAGCACGCCAAAAACGACGGGGCCGACGCGAGGATCGACTTTCCTCAAGGCGGGCCGAAGCAACCGGGGCCGGAAGACGGCCAAGAGGGCCCGAAATTCCAGATCTAAGCTGGAATTTCAGCCCTCAACCGAGGCTGGCCGGAGGGGGAAAATGGGCGGCTCGGGCGCGGAGGAGGCGGAGGAGCGGCGGCGGCGAGCTAGCGGCGACGGGCGGCGGCGGGCGGCGCAGCACTCGGGCGGAGCGGCGCACGGGCGCGAGCGCGCGGCGCGCGGGCGCGGGCGCGCGGCGGCGGCGGTCCGGCGGCGGCGGAGGCGGTCCGGCGGCGGCTGGTCCCCCTCCCAAGCTTCTCTTGGCTGGATTTGAAGAAAATGCAGAACAACAATGGAGGAGGAAACCTACGGGGAGAAAGAAGAAGAAGAAGAAGAAAGAAGAAAGAGGGGGCTTTTCTTTTCTTTTCTTTTATTCTACCAAAAAGCGCCCACCATGACATCATCATCATGTGTCATACCACTATCTCAAACCCCTCCATGACCTTGGTCGATGGGTCCAATTCATTTTCCGTACAAATCTAAATCGTGCGCGATTTCTTCATTGTAATCAATTCTCTTCCAATTGGGCAATTAAAATCCATAAAATTAATACATGATCCTCATAAGGTATGTGACACCCCCGGACTTCCAATTTCTTAATTCAGTGATCCCAATTTCACGGTTAATTTCATTCTTGCACGATATTAGCGCGTCCTGACCTACCGGTTAGCTTATAGAAATTTTTATGCAATTCGACCCGTGGTTGATAAATCTCAGCCTGATATGCATGCTTTGACACATTGTTGACCTCGGTTGTCGTGGAAATCTGAAAGTTTCAAATGCGACACGGGGGACCCAATCGACGAAAAGTCGGTCCGGTGCCGTCCCGGCAGAATAGTGTGATCGGTGGAATCACCCACACCCGATCACATGCCTCGGCGAGCCGACCTATCTCGGATTCTAATCGATTTTTAAACGTGCCATAATGACCCTTGCAGTTAGCCGTCGAAGGTGGTTTCCCTGTCAAATTCTCGAGTCGATGCATTAGAATCTGCTACCCGAACTTCACGATGGCGGGTTTTTACATGAGTGGCCAACTGAGGAAAGGAACTATATGCGTGCAGATGAAATGCCCGTCTCAATTTACTAAAATAAAATTGGAAAAATCGGGATGTCACACTCTTGGACCGTTCTCACCATCCAGATGTCAAATTCTCATTGGGGAGAGCACTAATAAGCACTGACTTACATGACACCTCGACCTCCCTCTGGTTTGAAGTTTGAACCGACCTTCCTAAGAAAGAAGCCACAAATAAGTTTCTCCTTTGGAGTCTTGATGCTTTGTGGATTCTTCTCTACGATATTAGTGGATGTTTACATGGACGTAGACATGTGGCTACTTAGAGACTTAGAAAAGACCTTGTGATTTCTACAAATCAGTTAAGCCGGATGTTTGGTCCATGGAGGTGGCCCAAATTAATATAGTTTGTATGAAATTGATAGGGTTCAAGCAAATAATTTCCGGTTCTTAAGTTAGAAATTTCTCGACACCCGATCATTTGTAAACATCGAGTTGACTCTTTCTCGTTCATCAATGAATCCCAAGTTGACCCGGCCCGGCCTAGGTCCTCGACACTAGGTATGGGGACCTAGTGCCCTTACTCGAGACCCCCTATGAACGTGCCTCGATCCCTAGAGGTCGAGCTCAAGTCACTTAAGGTCAAGATTGGGTCCATTCAGGCTGGTCCCATGATCTTGACAATTAGGCTCACATCCCCAATAGTCAGGCTCAATCACATGCACCTGAGCCCCAATACCAACACTCGAACCTGAGACATACGATTGTATTAAAAAGTTTTCTCAAATGCGTGTTTGATAATTTTCCTAAAACAGACATCAGAAAATTACTTTGTTATTATTCACAAAATACAATCATATATAAAAGAATTCCTGAAAAAAATCGTTTTGGTGGACACTATTTCTATCCCCTAAATGACTAAATACACTTCATTTACGCTAAAGACATAAATTTGTCCTTAATAATTTAAAGCAATAGTCGCTTCCTTTTTTTTTTCATTTTTTTTTTTCTATTTCGAACCTAGTCACCATATCTCACCATCTCCCCTGTTACTGCACGGCTTTGGAAAGGTCAACTCTCACGCGGTCAAATCTTGGATAAAAGATTTGGACTTTCTTGACCAACTAACGGAGATTTTCCCGGGGAAAAAAAAAACAACAACAACAATAAGACTTATCACGTTATTATTCCCTTCGAGATAAACTCTAATTCAAACAGGAAAGTAGATTTTTGAGATTCTTTACATAGATTTAGACTCAAGACATAGCTTAAGAAGTAGTCAATATTTAATACTTAGCAAAAGATAAGAAAATGCATATGTGATATTCAAGTGAATCCCATCTCTCTTAAGAAAATATTGGATGAGTAAATGATAAAGCTCAAGCTTTATACGGAATCAAATCGGGTTTTAAATATTTTGACTGATTAGGCACTTTTATCCATCAAAAGATAAAGGTTATTTAAATTTAAATAATTAGGAGATATTCGATGCTTAAGAATATCATGTCATGTTAAATAGATTATAAATAGAGTGGATCAATATTCGTAACGTTATAATCATACGATAAAAATTAATGTTTAATAATTGAGTTTCGACACATTACCCATTCCTTTAGATACTACTCAACAAGTCCTCGACTTTCCTCCTAAACCTCAGCGCTCTCTGACCCGCTCTCCTTAAAAGCCACAAAAGTCCAAATTCAACATCGGTCCAGCGACCCGACCCGAACCCGAATTCCCGCGCGAGGGCAAGGCCACGTCGGTCAACAATCGGGTCTGCCACAGCCTCGACTCCTGGGCCCCACAAACTTGAATGCTGACCAGGGCGCCACGTGTCGTCTCCTTTTTTTTTTTTTTGGCCTTTCCTTCTAAACCATCTTATAAGCCATCATTAATTCTGTTTTTATTTGAATTTCGCATGAACAAGATTGTCGGACATCGGAACCGGGGAATGACGAGGGATGACCTGTTTGAAAAAATTGTTGGAATCGTTAGAACACTTTGTGAAGAAATTGAGTCCATTCCATTTAAGATGGCGGCTCTTCGGCATGTACTTGCTCAACATGGTGGCGAAGAATGATAGTTTAGCTTTGAAATTGCGATACGAAGTGTTGGAATTTGAACAATGATTTTGGAGAGATTCTGTGAGCTATACTTTTTTCCTGTGGAAAATTAGTATCATCTTTCAAGAGCTCGGTGTTGTCATTAGGGTAATTAAGCTGATAAGACGGCAATCATAAGCATGATATGGAAGGAGACTAACATCCGGAGTTTGAACCACTTGACATACATCATCATATCAGGTAGGGGTGTCAACGGTTTTGTTCGATTCGGTATTTTTGAAAAACCAAACCAAACCGAACTGTGAGGAAAAACTTTCGAACCGAACTGAATGAGACCCGAACCAAACCAAAATTTTGATTCGGTTCGGTTTTTCAGTTTTTGGTTTTCAGTTTTCAATTTTCGGTTTTTGCATTTGTTTTTTTTTTTTCATTGTATATATTTTTCTTTTATAAGAAATAAGCTCTTATCGGTTTGGTTCGGTTCGGTTCGGTTAACCGATAAAAACCAAACCGAACCGATAAAAAAATTTTTGGTTTTTAATGAGAACCGAACCGAATGAAAACCGAACCAAAAAAACTGAATTTTTCGGTTCGGTTCGGTTTGGTTTTGACACCCCTAATATCAAGTATGAATTTTGGTGACTACGTAATTGATTATTCCAATAATAGTAGTCCCTCCCAGCAATGAACTTACCAAGAAAGGCTATGCACACCAAACCCTTTAAATCGATAAAACAAAAGAAATTGAAGTGGAGGAAAAGGAAGCAAATTACGATAGCCATAGCCAATTAGCCACACAACACCAAACTAAGAACTTGTTACAATTGGCTTGATATCGATCAAAAAGTTTGTTTGAGCATCACAAAAATCATTTTCTTTGTTTTTGGTTCCTTTCTATTTTCATTATGGTGGTTTTCAATAATAATCTCCGTCTTTTTTTCCTTTTTAATTATTTGCTTTGATATTTTGAGATTTTTTCCCCCTGAATTCCATTCACCTTTCTTGACCCAAACGAGGTACAAGAACTTGAGAGAGTGAGACCAACATGAGAGGACCGAGAAAGGGATTTCTTGCGTGCGCGCTTCACATCTACCGACAAGGTGGATCAATTGTATTTCATTGCTTTCGATATGGATTCAAACCCTTTATTTGTCTAATTGAAGGACTTTTTTTTTAATTTACCTATAAGTTCGAATTAATGTAGATTTCAGTTTGCCAGATTTATTGTAGAGTCTAGAAGAGATTTATCATTTTTTTGCAAGAGTAGGCAATTTACTTGCAATTGATTATTTTTGTGTATATATCTATAAATTTAATGTAAGAAAATTTGGCCCGGGGGGTGAATTCCTTCCTCTCTTTAGCTGATGTAGGTATTTAAGGCAGTTCAAGAATTCAGTAGAGTACTCTGACAATCTCACAAACCCACTAATTAAAATTGCATTAACTGAATGATAATTCTTAAGAGGAAATTGTAATTTTTGTATTTTACTAATTAATAATTATAAACCGCTTGAAATATTTAGCCTATTGGAAATATTTTCTATATGATGATGTGATTAACTTGTACATATTCCTGTTGAGTGCTGTCTGCCTTTTCTTGATTATGTTTCTTTTTTTATTTTTTACTTTTCTAGTTGCTCTCTATGGTTGATGTGAGAAGCTTACATCAAGGTTCCTTCGGACATGATTTGTGCTTGGTTGAAGCAGCAACTGCTCAACGTTCTCCTTCTATAAAAGAGAGAAAATTATCCGAAAAATACTAAATTCATTACATTTTCATCAATCCATTCCTCAATTTTTCAATTGTGTCAATTAACTCATAAATATTTTCACTTTTTGTCAATTAATTTCATTTGATCAATTCGATTGAAAATCGCCAAGACACCAACTGCCTCACGTGACATAATCGACACCGAGGTTTGTAATTTTTTTAATATTCTTCCAAATTTTAAAATTTTTTAAGAAATGAATAGCGAGCTTCGCATTAACGTGGAGGAAACTGAATCTTGTGCATAAATTCTTGGAAAATACAAACCTCTCTTGATTGCTTTTATTACGGCCGTGGGCATTATTTTATTATTATTATTATTATTATTATTATTATTATTATTATTATTATTGTTATTATTACTATTTTCGTGAATAACAAAGAGTCGAATGTTGAGAGCAGTGAAAAATTTTGAGTGAATCCCTCGATTTCTACGCAACCAGATATCTAGGTTTGGGAACTTGTTACGCTAGTATTTTTATTAGCGTCATTTCGGTACCTAACAATACCTAATAGTATGTCGTATTTACCTAAAATGTCAATACATTTCTTTTTATTTTTTTTCGGAATCGTTTAACCTAAACTAAGTGATCATGCGTGGTTGGTCATTTTCGTGATATTCTATATCTAAGAAAGATAAAAGAAAGAACACAATTGAATTTAAAAGTACAGGATGGTAAGTAAACAACCAAGTAAAGCGATAAATCTATCATACAGTCCTAAAACTCAAAAGAGATCAAAGAGGAAAGAAAAGGAAATGAAAAGAGAGAAAGAACTTGCAACTCGTCAAGTGTTTATACAAATGAGGAAACCCGAGACATGTTGAGGGCAAATGGTACAAAACTATAGTCAGGATGGACATTGACCTTCTACCATCTTCGTGTCAACTCCACCTTCAAGGTCCTATTCTAATTCTACCTTAAACCTAAACTAGGTACACACAATAAAAAGAAACATTTATACACGTCAAAACATTTAAAAGCATGGCATGGGATCAAGAGTAGTCAACAATGGAAGCAAAGTTTAAAATTAACCAAGTTTGGGCCTCGAGGTTGGCCTCTGCCATTCATGCATGGGTCCTTATAGATACCTAACCAATTTATTTTATGACTTATAATCATTATTGACCATTTGTGTTCTTGCATGGCCAATAATACATGTATGTCCCTAAAAAGATGTTCTAAGTGATTCCCCAATGATTTTCTCTTGATATCATGCATCACACCTAACATATATCTAGAATTCACATGCATCGGCATGAGTTAAACAATAGGCAGGCCTTTCAAGCCTTGATTGTATGCATGGAAGGTACATATGATGCTTCAAAGATGAGTTTTAAATCATTAACAATGAAAAGTGAGGTTTTTGAGACAAAGAAATATCTCAATTATGGAACGTATTTAATTGCCAAGGTTAGTTTTGGGCTCGCATAAATGCACTAACAGACATTGTAGGCATTTTAAATACGGTCCAAACACGACTTTTCCAAAGTCAAATCAAGTATTAAAAATGATTTCTAAAGGTTTGCTTTTGGAAACATCACATGTACCAAAGACATTTTGATATGCAATTGAAAAGTTAATTCATTTGTTGAAAACCATTTGACAGCGAAGATTAAAGGACCCGAAATCAATTTTCATGAAGATAATATGGTTTAATTTCATGCACAAACTAGCCTAAAGGATCTAGATAAGCAATCACAACAAAAGGCCTATAACAAAACATTTCAGACAAAGCACATCACATCGGCAAAATTGAGCAGCACCCATTGATGATCTAACTCTAAAAAATTACACAACATGCAAGACATGATATGGAACAACTTTTGTGAGAAGGTTTTCTCAAAAGAGCTAAGCATGATTTTATAAAAATCTAGCAATGAACATTATTGCATTAGGAGATTGCCAAATCAGCAGGATATCAAGTCATTGCAACTAAGATTTACCCTACCAAATGAAGTCTAAAAATCATGAAAATTCACCACAAGATATTGTAAAGAATGACAAACAAAATTTGTTGAGGGACCAACTCAAGAATCCCTACTGAAAAATTAGTACAAAAATGGCAAAAGTCTGCCTAAGAAAAGGTAAAAAAGGATTCCAAATTTAATCCTAGGTCAGAATTCTAATTTAGTTAAGAAAAAATGGAAAAATATGTCTAACGACGAGCAATTTGCATGAAACCAATGGCATTTGATAGGTCCAAGTGTGTCTTATGATTCCTAGAACCCGAGTTCAATTGAAGTCAATTCGGTGCTCTAAAGTTAAGGTTTGTGAAAGTGTGCGCATTAGTCATTAAGGCTGCGCATGATAACACTTCTACTGGGGAAGAGTTTTTTTTTCAGAAATAGTTCTTTTCTATTTCTATTCCGGGGAACAATTTCGAGTAAAAGAACCCGTTTGGTAACTACACAAAATTTCTACTCTTGGAATAGAAAAAGAATAGAAATGCGTTTGATAACGCAACAATTTCTCTTTTTGTATTTATTCATTTTTATTCTTGCCGCCGGATCGCCGCCGCCGCCGGTCGCCGCCGCCGCCCCGTCGTCGCCGCTGCACGTCCGCCGCCGCCGCCGGCCCATCGGCCGCCGACGCCGCCGGCCGCGGGAGGTGGCGGCCGATGGCGGGTCGGCGGCGGCCGGGCGACGGGCAGGCCGGGCGACGACGGTGGACGCGGCGCGCGGCGGCGATCATGGCGTACCGACCGGCGGGCGGCGCGGCGATCGGCGGCAGTAGCTGACAATGGCGACCGGGCGACCGGCGGCGGCGGCGGTGACCGGCGACCGGCGGCGCGGCGGGCGCATCGGCGCGGCGGGCGGGCGGGCGATCGGCGATCGGCGGCGACCGGCTGCGGCGGTTACTCGGGCGGGCGCGGGCGTCGGCGGCGGGCGGGTTACTCGGGGCGGGCGGCGGCGGGCGGCGGCGGGGCGACCGGGCGGCGGCGGGGCGGCGACCGGGCGACCGGCGGCGGCGGGCGGCGACCGGGCGACCGGGGCGGCGGGCGGGGCGGCGACTCAAGCGACGGCGGCGGCGACGGCGGGCGGCGGCGGGCGACCGGGCGACCGGCGGCGCGGCGGCGGCGGCGCGGGCGGGCGGCGGGCGACCGGCGACGACCGGCGGCCGGGCGGCCGGCGCGGCGGCGGCGGGCGGCGACCGGCGGCCAGGCGGCGGCGGCGGTGGGGCGGTGGTCGGCGGCGGTGGTCGGCGGCGGCAACAAGAGATGAATAAAAAAAAAAAAATTCACTTATTTAAAACTTATTCCAGAACAAGAAGCAACTTTTTTTTACTTCTCATTTCTATTCCAAAACCATTCACTGGGCTAACTTTTTGTTCCCGGGAACAAAAAACTAACTTGCCGTTATCAAACAGGTTTCTATTCTTTTTTTGTTCCGGGGAACAAAAGAATAGAAATTTGTTGGCTGGGGAAGGTTACCATGCGCAGCCTAAGAAACTAGAATGCAAATATGCATTATTAAGTCTTTAAATCATTCATGCAATGCACAAATGACATGAAAATCACACGCAACCGAGAATTGCATGCGACAAGTGATTGGGTTAAACATCTAATCCTAAGTTGGCATGTGAGGATGTCATACAAGTCAATATTAATTGCAACATGATTTAAGACTATAATGATATATTTGAGGATTTCTAAGTGCGGCTAGACTAATTGTGGCATAATTTTCACATACGAAATGGCATTCAACTATGATGAACCACATATGTACACGAAGCTTGCAAGATGTAGTTCAATAATCAAGAAGGCACCGACATGAGATTTGGTCTTTAAAAGACCCAAACATGCATGAGAAAGCAAGCACATGATAAGGTATCAATTCAACATTAAAACCACAAAGCATGTTTAATTTTGGTCACCTAGGAACATGTTAAAATCTAACCAAAAATTGGACATACAAAATGAATGACGGCAAGCATTTTCCATTAGGACTTCAAAGCCTAATAATGAGCATACGAATTATGATTAAAATGGCAAAACGGACACATATTACTAAATATCCTAATTGTAGCAGAATCTATATGTGTTTACACAGGCAATTGACATAGCAAACGGCAATGAAATCATGCAAATCATGCATCGATGAAAAGCACACAACATGTATTTCAATCTTCATAAAGATCTTAAGGCCAAATGAGCTCATTTATATACTTAATTCCAAAATGTGTCTCAGATTAACACAAGGCAGACTGACCTATGCTCGATTTAAGTGGTTTTGACCTACCAAAACTTGTTTGAAAAATCCAGAAAAATGCAAGACATTCTCAAGACAATTTGGAACAAACTTCATGAAGACAAATTTCTCAAAATCAATCAAAGAAATCAGTACAAAAATAGAAAATTTCAAAGGCGGAAGCAAAACATGACCAAAACTCAGCTACAAAACTCAGAATTAGGCAACTTCGGAGGTGTTTTTCGAGAGCCAAAAGTCACTCATTCGGGCCGTGCGACCTATCAAATCGAAGGTCTCGGAACAAAATTTCTAATTTTAGAAGGTCTCAAATCCAAATAACATCATCTAGGACCTCATTTTAGGATAAACAACAAGCACATCACAGATACACGAAAATTGCAGATTTGCACCAAAATCACACAATCAACCACAAACCATATTCAATCTTCATTCAACTTCAGCAAATCAATGATCAAGCCTATCAACAACATATCTAAGCATTTTGTATAGTTCCTAGTGCAAATCCTAACCCTGGTTAGCTATTCTAACCTCACTTCATTGGATTCAATTCTGAGATTGTTAGCTTTCGCACGATTTCGTCAATTTTGACGTGATTGGATGATTCGATCTCGTCAAAACTTGATTGCACCTCCGATGAGCATATCGGAATAGCAACGGATCACCTCAAGGCTAGCTGGACTGTCGGTTCACTCACAAGCAAAAATGGTCCAATCGGACCGATTTTTGGAGCGTCGGTGAAGAAACAGCCACCAAAGCTTTTTTGGTGGCTTTCCAATGGAGTTCGACCTTTTTTTTTTTTTTTTTTTTCGGTCGAAAGGATAATTTCATTACTAACTCATAGCCGTTCCACAACTTAATCCAGAGTCAACACATAACAAATCCCATGGTGGGCGAGGGGGTCGCATAGCCAATATTTCAGTAGTGATCCATCCCAATGGGCTTTGGCTGCCCAATCCGCGGGTTGTTTGGTCTCTTTTGGCACATAGGTGACTTGGATGCTTGGAAGTTGGCCCAACATAGCTCTACATTCTTCAATGATCCGTTGCTCTCTCCATGGACTTGCCGCTCGGCCCATCACCGGTTCCACCAGAAATAAGCAGTCAGTTTGTACTTTTTTTTTTTTTTTTTTTTGTCTGATCAGTTTGTACTTCAGTTACCCTATTCAGATCGGTTCCAGTTTGAGATATGTACTTCAGGTGCATTTGGGAACCACTTCCCAAAGCCCTTTAGAGGCCTAAAGATCCTTGGGCAAATGCCAGCCCGTTTGGCAAAAAATTTTGAAGCCCCATTCTCCAAATGCCAGCCTTGTGAAGCTGAAAGCCCAAGGCAGGTGAGCACCTGCCTTGGGCTTTTGGCTTTTTCGTCATGCCCACGCGGGCATTGTTCAAACTTTTTTTTTTTTTTCGAAATTGTCCTCACGAATTTTTCGTTTTTCCGGGTGCGTGCCCTTGTATGAGCACTGTTCATCTTCTCCTAGCGTAGAGGGACACCGCGACCCAGGCGCTCGTCATCAGAGAGCTCCGCGAGTCGCAGATCTGGTTGCGACTAGATGCGGTCGCTGGCGACCATCGCTTGCCGCACCGCGACCTCCGCACGGAGCTCGCCAGGGCCGCGCGACCCATCTAGTCGCAAGTCTGGTCGCGACCAGATCTGGTGCCGGAAGCTCGAGTGGCGACCAAATGCGGGTCGTGCGACCTCGCCGCCCCTGATCTGGTTGCGGCGGCGTCGCGCGACCTCCCGCGACCTCGCCGCCCCGCATCCGAGGGCGACGAGGTCGCGCGATCCCGCCGAGACCCAGTTCGGGCCGGCGAGGTCCTCCCACGACCTCAACGCCCCAGGATCTAGGTCGCCGGAGGTCGAGGCGGCGTCGCGCGACCTCGCCGCCCCAGATCCGGGTCGCTCGAGGTCGAGGCGGCATCGCGCGACCTCACCGCCCCGCATCCGGGTCGCCGGAGGTCGCGACGGCGTCGCACGACCTCACCGCCCTGCATCCGAGGTCGCCGGAGGTCACCGACGGCCGCTGCCCTTGCCGGTCAATTTTTTTTAATTTTTCTTTTGATAATTTTTTTTTTTATCACAAAGATCCTTTGTAAATGTAATTCCCCAAACACCATTTTGTTCAAAGTACTTCACAAAGGGCTTTCAAAGTACAATTTACCAAACACAGTTGCATTTTGGAAAACACCTTTAACTCAAAGATCTTTGCCTTTTCCTAAAGACTTTCCCCAAAAGTGGTTCCCAAACGCACCCTTCGTCCCACAAGTCACAACAACACAATGCTGAGAGCTAGGGTTTCTGACTGGAAGGCTGAATCGGTGTTGATCTCTTCCGCAAATCCGTCTACAATGATGCCCTCCGAGTTCCGGCATACGCCCGCCATCGCGCCGGATCTCCGTTCATTCAGCCAGGAATCATCGACATTGTATATCAACTTGCTACGCTCTAGAGGACTCCATCTCGCAGGTACAGATCTGGTTCTTCCTCCCCGATCTGATGTTTTCGGTTTCCATCTATCAAATAGCCTCCTCTCAACCTTCGCCTCTTCAATTATGGCTATCGGTCTCGGTTGATCCCCTCTAGAAGACCCTTTGTGTTGCGCTGTTTCCAAATCTTCCATAGAATATTGTCGATTAGTTCCTGCGTCCGGTGGTCTTCACGTGCGATGAAGGCCTTGAACAGCCATTTATCTATTCGTGTAACTTCCTAAGGAGAGGTAGATAGCCTTAGTATTGGGTCTAACCAGATTTGTTGGGTCCATTTGCAGAGTAGGAAGAGGTGCTCCGGTGTCTCTGGTGTTTGGTGACAGACGGGGCATAACGGATCAGGTACCACCTTTCACTTGTATAGATTTTCCTGCGTTGGTAGGGCATTTGTACATAAGCTCCATGTGAAGATTTTTATTTTTGGTCGAATGTTTAGATGCCAAATCATATTCCATAGCTTCTTGGGAGGTTGGTAAGATGAGGACGCCTGGGTTTTGTTGATGTGTGTCTTTGCGTTGTGAATGGTATTATAACAGCTCTTCACCATATATATTCATGAGTTGGTCTTGTTCCACATGAACTTATCTTTCGTCATGGTTGGGTTTAGAGGGGTCGCAAGAATTTCGTTGACTAGAGCTTCATCAAATAGGCTAGACAGTTTTTGCTTATTCCACTGTCTAGATGCTAGGTTGATTAGTTCAGCCACGTGGTGAGGTTCGCCTAGGTTTATAGGGCCGCCAATACACACCCTTTTCAGCCATTTGTCTTCTCTGACCTTGATATACTCCCCATTTCCCACGAACCAGGTGAGTTGCTACTCTAAAACTTCGCTCCCGAAGAGTAGACTCTGCCAGCCCCAAGACAGTCTAGATCCTTTTTGTGCCTTAAGGAAAACTCGGAGGGATAATATAAAATTTTCAGCACTTTTCCCCATAAGGTTGAAGGATCTTGTATGAGCCTCCAAGCCTGCCTAGCCAACATTGCCTTGTTGAAAGCGATTAGGTCTTTAAAACCAAGGCCTCCATAGTCTTTCGATTTTTAGCACCTCCCATCTCTTCCAATGGATACCAGTCTTCTTTTGACTACTCCTCCACCAGAATGTTGCTATCTTATGTTCTATCGCTCGACAAATCGACACAGGGATTTTGAAGATTGACATAGCATACTAGGGTAGTGCTTGCACCACCATTTTGATTAGTATCTCCTTCCCTGCTCTTGTTATGAGGTTTTCTTTCCACCCTTCGAGTTTCATGTTAACTCATGCTAGAATCCACGCGACCATGTCTTTCTTTGATTTACCCCAATCCGATGGGATTCCTAAGTATTTCCCTATTTTTTAAATGAGGGAACCCGTAATTCTTCTACCATACTCCTTAAATACTATGGACAGCAGCTACTGTAGAAGATACATGATTTGTGCAGAGTTGATGGCTTGGCCTGACATGTGACAATATTGATTTAAAAGGTGCGCTAAGTTTTGACATTCCTTTCTAGTGCCATCCAGAAAAAAATATAGCATCATCTGCAAAAAGTAGATGAGAGAGTGTAGGACAGTTTCTATTCAATGTAATTCCTTTCAGTTTGCCTTCCCCCAGTGCCTTGTGTATAAGCATAGACAAAGCACTAGTCATAATAATGAATAGGTAGGGAGAGAGGAGGTCTCCTTGCTTGATGCCTCAGGTCAATTTAAATTCTTGGAGAGTTTCCCCATTGACTTTTATGATGAATGTGACGGTGGAGATGCAGGTTTTGACCAAGGAAACCCAATGATTGCTGAAATCCATCTTCGTCATACATTGGCAGAGAAAATCCCACTCAGCTCGATCATATGCCTTCTGCATGTCTAGTTTTAGGATCGCTTGAAACTTCCTTTTTCTTTTCCTTATCCTAAACCGGTGTAGCACTTCTTGGACTATGAAGATGTTGTCTTGAAGTTGTCTTCCACGAATGAAGGCGCTTTTCTCCCATTCTATCACTTTTGGGAGCCATGGCTTTAACCGATTAGCCATAACTTTTGATATAATCTTGTTGCTAAAATTGCATAGACTAATGGGTCGATATTATGCTAAAGATTCTGGATGTGCTCCCTTCGGGATGAGGATGATTTGAGTATTGTTGGGAGTATGGTCTAGATAGCCCGAGGTGAAGAACTCACTAACCATTTGGTGTACTCCTTGTTGTAGAATCTCCCAATGGTGCTGGAAGAATTGCTCATTCAGCCCATCTGGACCCGAAGCCTTGGTAGTGCCTAGTTGAAAGATTACTAATTTAACCTCTTCAAAGTGTGACTTACTTTGTGAGAGATTCATTCATTTCTCTTCCAACGATGCTTCGGCAATGGTCTAACACCGATTGGGAATTCTTGGGGCCTTCCCTTTCATAAAGCTTTCGGTAGAAGGTTGACACTTGTTCCTTTATTGCCTCTAGGTCTCTACACCAGGTATGATCCTCAAGTTTCAACATGGATATCTTGTTTCTTTGCCTCCTTTGCACCGTTGTTGCATGAAAAAACTTCGTGTTCTTGTCGCCCCACTTCAGCAATTGAATTCGGGATCTCATTCCCTAATATTGCTCTTCCTGCCGCCAAGGGCTTTCAACTTCCGCTTTAATCTTCTAAGTTTCTTCCTTGTATGATTCATTTACCCTCATATTTGTTTGTCTTATAAGCTCTCTCTTGAGCTCCTCAATCCTTTGGGAAGCATTGGAGAATTTCTTCTTACTCCATTTTGCTAGAGCATCGAAAACCTCTTTCAGTTTTGTAGCCATATTCAGCGAGGGAGTATGCTGGTTCTACCATACTTATTGGACCACTTCCTGACATTCCTCATCTTCCATCCAATATGCTTCAAATCGAAATTGACGCTTTCTTTTCTCTATCGGTGGGCATAATGATAGTAATAGAGAACTGTGGTCTGAACCTATGACGGGTAAGGTGAAAGCTTCTGCATTTAAGAACTTCACTCTCCAGTCAATATTACAAAGTACCCTATCTAACAGTTTCTTAACCAGCTCTTCCCCATCCCTATTGTTAGCCCAAGTGAATGCGCAACCCTTACTTTCAACATCCATTAGTGCTCAATCGTTTAGAAGTTCTCTGAATGCAGCTATTTGGTAGTGATTAGTTTTTTTCTTCCCACGCTTCTCCAATTGGTACAATGTTTCGTTAAAGTCTTCGATACAATCCCATGGTAAAGTGTTGGTTGAGTGAATCCTACAGATTTGTTGCCATAACTGATTTCTTTGCTGGAAGTTCGTAGAAGCATGGATAAAAGACAACCTCAACTTGTTATCGCCATGTGGTTTTTGGCATATCACATCGATCATCTCTCCTGAGCTCATTTGAATGTCAACCAACACCTCGTTCGTCCACATTAACGCCAGCTCCAACTATGCCAATCGAGTTGACCACCATGAGATTCTGGATTTGTAACTGCTTCCTCGCCCTGCATGTTCTTTATTTTTTGTTTCCATTAGAAATACTAAGCTGGGCTTTTCTTGAGCCACTAGAGCCTTGAGGTGCTGGAAAGTCAAGGGAGAGCTCAAACCTTGACAATTCCAGCTTAGAACTTTCATTTAAACTTGGGTAGTTTATTAGGGCTAGCTTCCAAAACCCACTTGTCCATTCCTTTAACTTCTTGGATCGGTGTGTCTAATAGCACTCCCTCATCGAGGTGTTGAGATGGGGATTCTAACTGGATATAGGGGTTATAACACTTCAATTTTTTTGCTATAGGGGCCTTATTCCTCTCCTTCTTCTTCTGTGGGTATCCTGGCAGTGAGAGAATGTTGGAAGCTTCCTTCAGCACGGTTTGCTCCTAGTGATGTGTAAGTTCAACCCCTATAAGGCCTATTATCATGCTGGTTGTGCCCTACTATAAACCAATTCCTTCCTTTGATACAGGCACTAGAGCTAAGGCATTCCCTTCCTCCTGTTCTCTCTACTAAACCGTGGCTTGGTAACTGGTCTGAACTGGAGCTTCAAGTATGATCTCATTGATTTCAGTTTTGGGCTTAGTTCCCCATGAAAGGCCTTCTAATAAGGGCTATGATCCCTTTCTTCCGCTTTAATCCAGCACCCGAATTTGCCTACCCTATTTTCTGCCAATCTTGATTGTTCATAAGGAATGATTTTGCAATATGTGGCATAATGCCCAATGCGCCCATAGGAATGACATAAATGCAAGAGTCGTTCATACTTGAAGTCTACCATAGTATTTTTGTGGTCTATATTCACAATGGTCCATGCATTTAAAGGTTTCGACAAGTCTAGATGCACCTTTGCTTTATCCATATTTACTTGACCATAGACCCTATTATCTAGCTTCACTTCTTGCACTCTCCCTAATTTCCTCGATATTTCATGAATTGATCCTTTAGTAACTTTGCCTCTAGGTATCCCCAAAATGTCATCATAGTAGATGAATACATAGGAGTGGTCCTGGGTATCAGGGTTACATTGTCTTAGAATAAGCAGATTGCTGGAATAAGACCAAGGGCCCATGGTAAGTATTCTATCCTTCTCAACTACCAAGTTAAAGGTAAATGAAAACAATCCTAGTCCAATTGTATCACATATCACCATTTCTGATTTCCAAGCCATTCTCATTGTATTAAGTAATGACTGTGTGTTCACATTTGGCCTGGTATATAGCTTGCCAATCAGAGTTAATTCACATTCATGTTTCTTTTCTACACGAACTTCTCCTTTTAGCGTTACTTCATCCTCCTCAAACCATAGGTCTCCCAACTCCGACAAAGGGCAGCCATCCACCTCTCTTGTTCATCCCCTTCCTCCATCACCTAGTTAAATGGATCACCAAAAGTACCTACTATCGTGATGATTCTGCAAAGCGGTACGATCTAGAACCTCCAACCGCTTCCCCTTACTTCAGTTCTTTGCTCGCCTAGTCAAGCCATCAGTTCGGAAACATCAACTCCCCTTGGCTTCACCATCCACCATCTTGCTCGTGTTAGAGGAGGAGCCAGAAGTTTGGATAAATATTGAAAGGAGTTTTAAGGGTTAGGATGTTGGGGAATGTAGCATCAATGGAACAATGCCGGGGGATTAGGGTTTGTGGTTGGGTTTGGGTTGTTGTGTCGATGGGGAAACATGTGTGTATTGCAGCTGTGGGTATGAATCATGGTGATGGGAAGCTGCGTTGAGGAGATGTCAGGTTCACTTAGAAATAGACCAGAACAGATTGATCATACCAGGAGGCAGCGGTGGCACCGCTTTAAGGAAGATCAACCCAAAGCGGTCAGATTAGGATCACCTTTGGTCCTCTGTCGAACATCTGGTCGCCGAAGGTGGTTTGGCGACCGATTGGCCAATCCCTGACCTTTGGATAGTCGGGGATTCTTAGGGAATGAAAGACAGACTGGATCGGACCACCAAAGGACCACTGGTTGGCTCTAATCAAAACCAGTTGAATCGGCGTCGCTAGTGCCATCGGTCTAGAGGTCGATCAGGGAAAATAGCTCAAGCGAGGAGCTCGTGACGGTGGCTGGCACAACTTCAATGGAAATCGGGAGACGGAGAAGATCACCGGTGAGGAAGGAAGTCTATCGGTGAGCGCCTTAATCGACGGCAAACGGAGCGGCGGCGAAGGTGGTGTTTGAGGAGTGTTGACACCTAAATTTTGGCGGCCCATTTAGTCATTAGGGGGTAATTTTAAATATTATAATTCATTTGCATATAGATTTAGGTGCATTTATTTTTAGTTTGCATGTCTCGCATTTATTTATTGGACTGGCCGTGGATAGGTTCAAATTGGTGATTTTGAGCTGCAAATTGAAAGGCCGGACTAAGCCCGCGAAGCGAACAAATTGGCCCAAGCTCGATTTTTAATGATCGGAAATCATCTCGTGAAAAAATAGAAATTCGAATTTTTTGTTCGAGGATGAATTGTTTTCGGATAGGGCAAGTAATATTGCATTCAACAAAACAAATATTGCAGATATCGATTCGAAAAAATTGAAAACCTAATCGGTGGCCTATAAATAGGTTTGTTCGTTTAGGGTTTCGGGAGGCCACACATTGAATACACGGCCACATCGAGGGTTTTCTTTTCTCTCGATTCTTTAGGTCAAAAGTTGAAGTCAAGGAAAAAATTGGTTTTCTTCGGTTTGGAGAGTTTTGGGGGTGTTGTCCTTCGTTCCTTGGAGAGAGCAACGCAAAAGAAATAAAAGAAAAGCTGCTGAAGGAGGAAAAGGAGCATGTCGAAGGTTTTGCTTTTGCTTAAAAAAAAAAAAGCAAAAGCAAAACAGAGAGAGAAAGGACCGTGCGCGGAAAGAAGAAAAAGGAAAAAGCAAAACAAAAAGCTACTGTTCTTCTTCCTCCTTCACTTCAGCCGTGATCGCGCCTCCCGCTGCTCACCCACGCCGGAGCCCTGTTGCTGCCGCACGCCGGAGTCTTCATCCCCGCACCGCCGCCGCCTCGAAGCCACGCCCGGTCCCCTCTGCTCCGTCGCGCCTCCGCCCGCGAACCGCCGCGCAGCCCGATCCGGCGACCCGCAACCCGCGCCCACGTCGCTCGCCCGCCGCTCGAGCCGCTCCGCCTCAGCGAGTAACCCACGACCTCCTGCCGTCCGTGAGTTGCTCCGTTCGTCGCCCGCCCGAGCCGGACCCTCCAGAAACACGACTTGGCGCCTCAATTTCTCAAGCTCGGTTCCTCAGCAACCCGACGTCTGTGCCAGCAGCCCGCTGCCTCTGCTCCGTTCGCCACCGCCGCATCAGATCTCACCGCGACCCTAAGACCCGCGACCCCACGCTCCGCACCGATCGTCGCCGCACCGCCCTTGCCGGAGTTTCGACGTCGGCATCCCTTCATCCGGCGCCGGCCACCACTTGTTTTTCCCCTCCAAAATCCCTTAGGTGGTTTATTTTTTACTTTTGTTTTATCTTATTTTTTATGTTACTTTACTTTCTTTTATTTATCATTGTACAGTTTAAATATTGAGAGGTGATTTTTAGTTTGTGGATATTGTAGACATGAACCTCATAGGTTATCCTCCAAAATTATGTAATTATTAATTTGGTCCGTAAGACGTCGGATCATTTTTTTGGTTATATTAATTTTTGGGCTTTTTGTCGATAGCATATTAATTGTTAAATCAATATAACTATTAATTTGATCCGTAAGATTTCGGATTAGATTTTTAATTATTTTGATTTCTTGTCTGATGTTTAGGGTTAAAAATAATCGTTAATTTGACCCGTGAGACAACGGGTTATTTTTCGTTTATTTTAATCCTTTATTTGTTTGAATATCTTGCTTGTTAGATTTAATATTTGTTTTAGAAAATCACTAAGAAAAATCAAAAAGACATTTGGATTAGGATTTCAATTGATTCTAGAATATTTCTGGTAATTTTGCATATCTAGGATAGGGATTTTATTTCAATTTAGAAAACACAAAAAATGCATTCATTTAGGTTGTTATTTTTTATTTGAATTGCACGTTTAGTTATGTGTTAGTTTTAATTTCGAATTTCATAAAGAAAAGCAAAAAAAAATCATTGTGCATATTAGGTTAGAATTGCATGTTTCATCTTTTAATTTAAATCATCTTTTTAGATAAGTTGCATTTTAGATTAGGATAATGTCTCAATTTAAATTAGGATGATCTAATCCTTAATTTAAATTGGATAGAATTTTGATCTAACTAGATCATTTTTGCATTCGAATTTCATGAGAAAATACAAAATTTGCCTTTGCATAAGTTAATTTCAATTTTTAGGATAGATTTGCATTTTTAAAGTAGAAACATCAAATGCACGTCATTTAGTTTATTTAAGTTCATTTACTTAGAACTTTCATGTCATTAGATTAAGTCATTTAATAAATGTCACGTGACATATAGCTTGCATATTAAATTGCATGAAGCATGTCATTTTAGTTTAAATAATTTAGTATGTCATTGCATCACATTGCATGTCATTATAATTAGATCATTTAGATTGCATTTAATTATTGCATTTCTTCATGTCATATAGTTTAGGTCATGTCGTCATTTCATGTTTGAATAGTAATAATGCATTGCATAAGTCATGATTTTTAAAGCGAAAACAAAAAATTGATTGCTTGTTAATTAGGAATCATATCTAGGATTGTTGATGTGAATTCTAAGTTAACATTGCAGATGCTTTCGTTGCTTTAAGGTATGTTTTTGCATTATTTAATTGCTTTCTTGATGTGTTGAATTGGTGGTATGCGCACATGTATGATCACCTCACATGTTAGGAAGTTCAATTAAAATCAGATCAAGCTGCCTGCAAAACATTTTTAAGATTGAAAAGAAATGGTACCGAAAGGGCACTAGGGTAGTCTAGTGTAACCAAGTCCCCGTATCCAAAATCTCTGGTTCGTAGAAGTAAGATAATCCTCCCGTTATTTTACTTAGGTGTCTAATCGACCTACCCTAAACCGATTAGTGGCGACTCCTAGATAATGATCTTTTGCATGTTAAATCCTAAGTCGCGATTTGGTATGGGCTTGGGAGAGCCCGAGCTAAGCTTAAAGGCTTAGTAGTCCATCAACCTAGTTTTAGGTGGCAAACCCGAAAATTTGGTCGCGACTGCTTGGCGACTCCACTGGGGACATAAGTTTGAAATTCTTAGTGGACTTAAGCCAATTTTTCTTTTAAAAATGTTTTTGTTTGGCAGCAAGGATCCCAGGTACGTCCCTAACATTTAAGGTGTTAAATGTTTTTGCAGATTGGGAGGTATAAGGGGAAGTGTTTGCTAACCCCTGTTTTGTAGGGAGGTGTAGGAATGAATGGTTTATTTGCACATATGAAGTGTTGCTTGCTTTAAACTGATGTGCATGCTTTATTTTAGCACTACACTATTTGCACACACAACCTGCGGTCCGTCCTGGGCTGTGATAGGATTTCTAGGATGGTGTTGAGAAGTATTCTTCCTCCAAAGCGAGACTGCTATGTAGAGGTTGACCTTCTCTTCCCCGAAAGTTTTTCATGGTGTCGAAATGTGTTTTGTCCATATCCGCGAGACTGCGTGACTATTGGACATTCCATTCGGCGAGCCCGAGTTAAGGGGACCTGAAGTTAATGCGAGACTGCAACGCTCAGATCACCCTCTTAGCTCCACTTTGTTAAGCCTTTTAGATAGAAATCGTGCCTCACGTCTCATGCGATGTGTCTATGTGATTGCCATCTATTTCCGGTAAAAGTAAGTTGTTTAAATTTTTGCAATTTACTTACTTTATTGTAATTCTTGTCGGCCCATGACAATAGGTTTCGTCGTCAGTTTTGTTTTATATGCAATGGGGAAATCCGACGTTCAATTCATTTCCACTCCCAAAAAGAGCTCAAGATGTGGTTGGACCGGTTAGATCAAGATGGCCAAAGATATGTGAAAGCTAGGATCCCCGACTTCTCCCACTGTTAGAGATCAACGTTCACTCGGTGTGATCCAAGCACTCCCTCACTTCTGGTGTCCACAAACTTCCACTTTCATATTTGGTGAGTTCGAGCTGACTCCAACGCTTGAAGAATATAGTGTTGCCATTGGAATGCCCTTGAAAAAGGAACTTGTTAGACCGCCTATCAGTATAGATTATATTTCTGAATTATCACAGTTTTTAGAAATCGAAACCGAAAGAGTAAGGAAGGTTGTTAAAGCTAATTGTTTTGCATGCCCATTTTCATTTTGGAAGAGTGTTTTGCAAATCAATCAATGATTTCAAAGCTAGGATCTTCATATTAGCATTTTTCGGACTAATCGTCTTTCCTTATCGAAAAAATGCTATTAATCCTTCAATTTCATATGTGGTTAATCGTGTTTGCAATGGTTTAAATTATGTTAATATGGTTTTAGCTGAAACATTTTTGTCATTAAATCGTTTCAAGCAAAATGAAGAAAAGACCATTCGTGCCCTCCCGAACTTTTGCAAATATGGTTTTCTCACACATAAAAGGTTTTGGGCACCTTATGAAACAATTTAGAATTGATGATTTAAGGCACCCCATACAAAAATTTGCGGTTTTGGAACGTTTTTCTCCAAATAAACAATATGCCCGTTGGGTTAATTTTTGAGAAATCCTAGGCCCAAGGCATTCCTATGGTATACTAAATGGCTTCATGTTGAGGAGGCCCGTTTCTCTCACAAGTATGATGGGCCAATTCCATTCTTTGGGCCTTTCGGTGCTACTTCCTATTACCCATATCGGGTGGCCCGTCGATCGGTCAGAGCTCTTCAAGAAGTTCCTCCATCCCTCAAGACAGAGTTATTCCAAGTTCGTTTCGTTCGTACAGATTATGATTATGCCAACGAAGTCCAGATGATCATTGCTGCATGGAAGGGATGCCGTCTAGAGAAGATTTTAGTGCCTAAGAGACTGAAAGGCAAGGAAGAGCTCCACCATGTGTCGGCATTCTACATCCAACAACACCGGATTCCCGATGCCTTACGCCCGATGGTCCCTGATGTGACCGAGAAGCCTACTCAACGAGCACAAATTGAGCATCTTAAGCGGAAAGTGGAAATGCTTGAAGCTGAAAATAAGAAGCTTCGCAAGACGTTGGGATCCCGAAAGCATATAAAATAAAATGTTTTCATTTCTTTGATGTTTAGGGGTTTTGATTTCAATTTTCAATTCAATGCTTTCAATTTTTAGTTCAATGTTTAGGAAGTTGAGTCATTTATATTCCTAGTTCATTTGTTTAGGACACTTCAAAGTTTTTACTTTGTCAATTTCAGAAAAATCTCATTAATGAATAAAAGTGTTAGACCTTTGTCATGGACCGGCGTACTTCGTATGGGTTACTTACTTTTGTTCATTTCTCCTTAGGTTATAACGGATCCCTCACGTTCGCCCATAATCACGCGATTGAGAGCTAAAATGGCCGACCAAACTGAAATGCGTGATCGTATGTCCGCTGTGGAGGCTCAACTCCAACAAGTGCTTGCTTCTATACAGTTTATGACGGATCAATTCCAATCCCTCCGAGCGAATCCGGCTCCTCCACCTGCTCTCCCCGAGATAATAATTTCGAAGCCAACAAATAAGGGCCAAATGATTGATGATGACATGCCTGAGCCGAGGATGACCCACCGTTGATCACCACTGAAAAGGCTAAGATTGACAATGTGCCTAAGGTGGAGCAAGATGAACGCGTTGCAAAACTCGAGGAGAAAGTGAAGCAATTGCAAGAGTTACAAAATTCATTGCCATTCGACTTGTCCGTGTATGAAAAGGTCAAGATGCCGAAGAAGTTCAAGATGCCGGAGTTCGAAAAATACGATGGTACTTCCCGCCCAAAAGCTCATTTGCGATGTACCACGTACGCATGGCCCAATATGTCAAGAATGAGCCCCTCATGATTCAATCATTTCATGCGAGTTTGACTGGGCCCGCTGACAAGGAACTGATGAAATTGTTCGTCAAGACTCTCCCGTTTGAGTTTCGCAACCGGATTGCTAGCACGTACAATAAGAACTTCAACCAGCTTATCCCGGTGAGTGAACAGATTGAAGTTGGGCTAAGAGATGGATGGTTCAATGAACCAACCCATCAAGGCAAAAGGTTCACCATGAAGAAAGATAAAGCACCTAGCATGGAAGTCAATGCTGCATATGCACAATCTGGCAAGCCTCCGATTGTTCATATCCCTAACAATCAACAAGGCGGAGGCCGATCGACCGCGCCTCGACAGTTTGTTAAGAGGCAGTTCACTCCTCTTCCTGGTTCTCCGTCCCAGGTCTTAAAGGTCCTTCAAAAGAAGGAATTGCTGTCTTATGAGCCA
Source organism: Eucalyptus marginata (assembly GCA_014182565.1). NCBI lineage: Eukaryota > Viridiplantae > Streptophyta > Magnoliopsida > Myrtales > Myrtaceae > Eucalyptus > Eucalyptus marginata. The sequence continues at coordinate 46,691,730 of CM024592.1, read as the reverse complement.
AAGCGACCTAATGCTGAAAAATTTTCTAACTACGACCCCTCCAAGAAATGCGAGTACCATATGGGGGAAGTAGGACATTCAACTGATGAATGCATGACTTTGAAGCATAAAGTCCAAAACTTACTGGACACCAAGGCGTTTGCCTTCGGTACTGCTCAACCGAATGTCAAGAAGAATTCTCTACCTAAGCGTGAGGATAGGGTGTATGCCATTGATGAAGGATCTCTGGAAGAAATGGGTCTTGGCCCGCAAGAGTAACTTATTACTGTTGCACATTCCCATGCACGGGAATTTTTATTGCTTTCTAGGAATTGTTTTCAATTTCTTCTTTTTCCCTTTCTTTTTAGGGTTTGAATCGCATTTTCCATTCAATAAATTGTAATTGATTGATGAATTTCAATAAAATTACAAGTTTTATTTTGAGGGCATGATGAGGTACACCAAACTAGCCCGGTGATGATATCAGCCGATAAACAAAAAGAAAAATCCAAGGAGAATTCTGAGGCACTGGGCTTCATCATGTTTTCTCGTGTCAAAATGTTTTTTTTTAAATGCTTTTCCAATTGCTTTTCAAAAAAAGAAATCTTCCAAAAAAAATGAAAAAAATGATGATTTACCCCGTTTGCCTTTTTGATCCATCTACATTCCGTTTCAGGGATGGTTTTATGGCATGCAAAGGTGTGAAAATGGTCCAATCCAATTCCAGATTTTGGGGGGCAAGTTTGCTCCAAATTACGGTGGTCCATATATAGTGAAGAAGGTGCTTCTTGGAGGTACCTTAATCCTAGCAGAGATTGATGGTCGTGAATTCTTCACTTCTGTTAGTTCTAATGCTGTCAAGTGAAATTACTCATGATTGAATTTGCCATGCTGTGTTTTGAACTACAAGCATTTTTATAATGAATAAATTGCTTTAATGAGTTGCAAGTTCAATTGTTCATATTTGCTGCAAAACTTGCATTTTTATTCCGTGATGAATTGCGTAAAATAGATTGAATGTGTCAAATGGGATACTTTGGAATGATGAAAGGCAACCTTACTCCATACACTGTCCCATACACTAATCTTCAGTGAGTTGTATGAAAATTTCCATGCCTGCAAGGAAAAAGGTGATCTCGCAAAGGGTACGGTAACCAAAGTGATGAGAGGCAGTTTCTTTCCTCTACCCAAAACACTACAGGTACACCAATTGTTTAGCCTTTTGAACCCATACACGTGAAGAGTTTTTAAATCATCCCTGTCAAGAATCATCCCACATTGGGACAAAATTTGAGATGAGTGATAGAAATTTTCTTACTCACACTTGCATCAATCTTCGAGTATTGCTTTCGCATCGTAACTCGTATGATAATTTAAAGTGCCCTAGGATGATGAAGAGCAGTCATTTCTCTATCCTATACACTTTTATCCATTGCTTAGCCCACTTGAGCTTATAAATTCATTTCATATTAAACCCAGTTGGTGATCATCCCCCATCTTTGGGGCAAGACAAAAAACATTCAAGTAGCATGAACTAGAATGCTGACCAAATGGAGCTTCTGTTTAAAGAAAATAAGTGCTAAAGATGGGGCATGAAAAAAAAAAAAGTGTGCTGGTAAAAGCAAGGCCGATGCCCATAAAAAGAAGTAAAAATAATGCATAAGAAAATGGGGCATGAAAAGCAGCGTGCCTGGTAAAAGCAAGGCCAATGCCCAGAAAAAAAAAAAGAAAAATCAAACTCTTGATATAATGAGTCGTATCCCCAAAAGGCGGTACTAAACTCAAATGCTGTTGCAATCAATGGAGATTTAATGAAGAAAAAATCTTCGACAGTGGAAAAGAAAATGTTGGAAATGTCAAGATGATCACCAACTTTAATCCCTTAAACACTTTTTTGAGCCTAATGATCCATTCATTTCTTAACCTATGAACCAAGCCTACGTTACGTCCCTTGCAAAGTCTCTTCAGATTATGGCACTTGAATTAACGTAAGAGTTCGTATGCTCGAAAGCATCGCTTGAAGAAGTGCGAGTAAGATAACTTCTGTCTCATTTCGCGTGTTTCTTGACTTGTAAATCCAAAGACAATTGTGAAATGTCATTTTTAAATAGCCTCGACTCAAAGAGTCGTCTTTGTTAAGTCATTGACCAAGCTCACATTATAGTCCCTATTAAAGACCTCTCAGATTGGTAAAGTCGTACCACTTGCGAGATTGCCCAGATTCTTGTTTGGCGTGATGACAGTGAGATAAAGTGATTGACAAAATCCTGCATCAAAGGTCAGGATAAAACAACCCATTTTAATGAGGATGAGTGGAAAATCCTTTCAGACTAAATGATCCCTCATTTGACATATCCATGACACTTATGTGTTCGGATTGGAATTTTCTTTTGAAATCCTTTCCATTGGAATTAGGTGATGCATGGTTGATAGAAATCATTATGCATAAACCTTGCTTAAATTAATGCATGTTTATTTGTAATCACAAATACATGTCGCATCTCCTACAATCATGTTTTACAGGAGACATATCCCTAATGAGCAGAGATGTCACCAGGTAAGTATATCTCTATCTATACCTTAAATACTTGTCATTGTACAGGTATTTTCACTTTAAGTAATTTGACACTCGATGAAGTTGTCCCTAAAGATTTTTCTCAGTTGCGACGCCGGGCGACCGAAGAATGGTTCGGGTCCTAGCCAAGCAAAAGCTCCGTTTAGGCGACCGTAGAATGGTACGGGTCCTAGACAAAACTTTATTTCCCTATTCGGCAACCGTAGAGTAATGGTACGGGTCCTGGGAGGTAAACCACCGTTTAGGCGACCGTAGAATGGTACGAGTCCTAGACAAAACTTTATTTCCCTATTCAGGTGACCGTAGAGTAATGGTATGGGTCCTGGAAGGTAATAATGCGTGTTTATTTGTAAACACAAGTACATGTTGCATCTCCTACAATCATGTTTTATAGGAGACATATCCCTAATGAGCGAGAGATGTCACCCGGGTAAGTGTATCTCTATCTATACCTTAAATACTTGTCATTGTACAAGTATTTTCGCTTTTAAGTAATTTGACACTCGATAGAGTTGTCCCTAAAGATTTTTCTCCAGATTGCGGCGCCGGGCGACCGAAGAATGGTTCGGGTCCTAGCTAAGCAAAACCCCGTTTAGGCGACCGTAGAATGGTACGGGTCCTAGACAACTTTGTTTCCCTATTCGGGCGACCGTAGAGTAATGTACGGGTCTGGAAGGTAAATCCCCGTTTAGGCGACCGTAGAATGGTACGGGTCCTAGACACAACCAAATTCTGTCATACTAGGCGACCGTAGAATGGTACGGGTCCTAGGAAAACAGTTTTCTTTATAAAGTCATGTTACTATTCTAGGCGACCGTAAAATGGTACGGGTCCTAGGAAAGCAGTTTTCTTTATAAAGTCATGTTATTATTCTGGGCGACCGTAGAATGGTACGGGTCCCGGACGTATAACACCAATCTATCTTGAATCATTTTACCCTCCTTGAAGGTAAGATATTTCGGGTAGGTTCTTTTGACATCTCGATCTGGATCTGGATGTCTTAATTCTTGTCGTTGAACATTTCACTTTGGATGTGAATGTTCTTCTCGATCTCAATGTTTCGATTTATTATCTGTTTGACTCTTCAAAGAGCCTGAGTGAGAGTTGGGTATTTGTGGAGTGAATAGGGATTTATCATGTGCCTCAAGATGCTTTACCGCATTGACTGGTAAGTAATTGCAGGTATGTTCTTTCCTTTCGCATCATGCATTTGCATTAGCATTTCCATGCATCATATAAATTGCATTTTAAAATGGGATTCATTTTCCAACAAAAAAATCAAAAAAATCAAAAATCAAAAATCAAATCATTCAATGCATGTGCATTGTCAAAATTTAGGTCTCAATTTATCTTTGAAGGCAACCTCTTCGAGCTCACCTCCAAAGAGGGGCAGCTGTTGACACCTAAATTTTGGCGGCCCATTTAGTCATTAGGGGGTAATTTTAAATATTATAATATAGATTTAGGTGCATTTATTTTTAGTTTGCATGTCTCGCATTTATTTATTGGACTGGCCGTGGATAGGTTCAAATTGGTGATTTTGAGCTGCAAATTGAAAGGCCGACTAAGCCCGCGAAGCGAACAAATTGGCCCAAGCTCGATTTTTAATGATCGGAAATCATCTCGTGAAAAATAGAAATTCGAATTTTTTGTTCGAGGATGAATTGTTTTCGGATAGGGCAAGTAATATTGCATTCAACAAAACAAATATTGCAGATATCGATTCGAAAAAATTGAAAACCTAATCGGTGGCCTATAAATAGGTTTGTTCGTTTAGGGTTTCAGGAGGCCACACACACATTGAATACACGGCCACATCGAGGGTTTTTCTTTTCTCTCGATTCTTTAGGTCAAAAATTGAAGTTAAGGAAAAAATTGGTTTTCTTCGGTTTGGAGAGTTTTGAGGGTGTTGTCCTTCGTTCCTTGGAGAGAGCAACACAAAAGAAATAAAAGAAAAGTTGCTGAAGGAGAAAAAGGAGCATGTCAGAAGGTTTTGCTTTTGCTTAAAAAAGCAAAAAAGCAAAAGCAAAACAGAGAGAGAAAGGACCGTGCGCAGGAAAGAAGAAAAAAGGAAAAAGCAAAACAAAAAGCTACTGTTCTTCTTCCTCCTTCACTTCAGCCGTGATCGCGCCTCCCCGCTGCTCACCCACGCCGGAGCCCTCGCTGCTCTGCACGCCGGAGTCTTCATCCCCGCACCGCCGCCGCCTCGAAGCCACGCCCGGGGTCCCCTCGCTCCGTCGCGCCTCCGCCCGCGAACCGCCGCGCAGCCCGATCCGGCGACCCGCAACCCGCGCCCACGTCGCTCGCCCGCCGCTCGAGCCGCTCCGCCTCAGCGAGTAACCCACGACCTCCTGCCGTCCGTGAGTTGCTCCGTTCGTCGCCCAGCAGCCAGACCCTCCAGAAACACGACTTGGCGCCTCAATTTCTCAAGCTCGGTTCCTCGGCAACCCGACGTTCGTCGTGCCCGCCCGCCCGCTGCCTCTGCTCCGTTCGCCACCGCCGCATCGGATCTCACCGCGACCCTAAGACCCGCGACCCCCTCTCCCGCACCGATCGTCGCCGCACCGCCCTTGCCGGAGTTTCTGACGTCGGCATCCCTTCATCCGGCGCCGGCCACCACTGTTTTTCCCCTCCAAAATCCCTTAGGTGGTTTATTTTTTACTTTTGTTTTATCTTATTTTTTATGTTACTTTACTTTCTTTTATTTATCATTGTACAGTTTAAATATTGAGAGGTGATTTTTAGTTTGTGGATATTGTAGACATGAACCTCATAGGTTATCCTCCAAAATTATGTAATTATTAATTTGGTCCGTAAGACGTCGGATCATTTTTTTTTTGGTTATATTAATTTTTGGGCTTTTTTGTCGATAGCATATTAATTGTTAAATCAATATAACTATTAATTTGATCCGTAAGATTTCGGATTAGATTTTTAATTATTTTGATTTCTTGTCTGATGTTTAGGGTTAAAAATAATCGTTAATTTGACCCGTGAGACAACGGGTTATTTTTCGTTTATTTTAATCCTTTATTTGTTTGAATATCTTGCTTGTTAGATTTAATATTTGTTTTAGAAAATCACTAAGAAAAATCAAAAAGACATTTGGATTAGGATTTCAATTGATTCTAGAATATTTCTGGTAATTTTGCATATCTAGGATAGGGATTTTATTTCGAATTTAGAAAACACAAAAAAATGCATTCATTTAGGTTGTTATTTTTTTTATTTGAATTGCACGTTTAGTTATGTGTTAGTTTTAATTTCGAATTTCATAAAGAAAAGCAAAAAAAAATCATTGTGCATATTAGGTTAGAATTGCATGTTTCATCTTTTAATTTAAATCATCTTTTTAGATAAGTTGCATTTTAGATTAGGATAATGTCTCAATTTAAATTAGGATGATCTAATCCTTAATTTAAATTGGATAGAATTTTGATCTAACTAGATCATTTTTGCATTCGAATTTCATGAGAAAATACAAAATTTGCCTTTGCATAAGTTAATTTCAATTTTTAGGATAGATTTGCATTTTTAAAGTAGAAACATCAAATGCACGTCATTTAGTTTATTTAAGTTCATTTACTTAGAACTTTCATGTCATTAGATTAAGTCATTTAATAAATGTCACGTGACATATAGCTTGCATATTAAATTGCATGAAGCATGTCATTTTAGTTTAAATAATTTAGTATGTCATTGCATCACATTGCATGTCATTATAATTAGATCATTTAGATTGCATTTAATTATTGCATTTCTTCATGTCATATAGTTTAGGTCATGTCGTCATTTCATGTTTGAATAGTAATAATGCATTGCATAAGTCATGATTTTTAAAGCGAAAACAAAAAATTGATTGCTTGTTAATTAGGAATCATATCTAGGATTGTTGATGTGAATTCTAAGTTAACATTGCGAGATCTTTTCGTTGCTTTAAGGTATGTTTTTGCATTATTTAATTGCTTTCTTGATGTGTTGAATTGGTGGTATGCGCACATGTATGATCACCTCACATGTTAGGAAGTTCAATTAAAATCGATCAAGCTGCCTCGCAAAACATTTTTAAGATTGAAAAGAAATGGTACCGAAAGGGCACTAGGGTAGTCTAGTGTAACCAAGTCCCCGTATCCAAAATCTCTGTTCGTAGAAGTAAGATAATCCTCCCGTTATTTTACTTAGGTGTCTAATCGACCTACCCTAAACCGATTAGTGGCGACTCCTAGATAATGATCTTTTGCATGTTAAATCCTAAGTCGCGATTTGGTATGGGCTTGGGAGAGCCCGAGCTAAGCTTAAAGGCTTAGTAGTCCATCAACCTAGTTTTAGGTGGCAAACCCGAAAATTTGGTCGCGACTAGGAGATTGAGAGAGAGAGAGAGAGAGAAGGAAAATGGCGGGAAAAGGAAATTCAGAGAGCAGAAAGAGAAAATCAGTTTAGAGAGAGAAAAACTGCAAAAAAAATGAGCCCCCAATTTTGGAGGAAAAAATCCTATTTATACTACTTCCAAATCGATCGATCTTGACTGTTGAGTCGATTCAACGGCCAAAATCTTAATCGAATGGCCAAATCAAAATTTTAAAGGTTTATTTATCATCAAGAAGTGTCGTTCAACCAATCGGATGGGTTCGATTTGCAAAAATTCGAGTTTAAAACGAGAATTGCGCTTGAGGATTTAGTTAGGGGTCAAATTGCAAATTTATGAAATTCGAGGGTAAATCTACAAAATCATGAGACAGTGAGAGTGTGGAAGCAAAATTGACATGGCAAGGTTCACAGAACCAGTCGCCAAAGGTCTAGAATCGGCTGGCAAGGGGCCGAACTGGTCTGCCCCACCGATGACCAATCAGACCGATCATGCCGGTTTCACCTGTTCTTGATCACTTCTTGACTGGTTCTAGCCGGTTCTTGTTGGTTCTGGCCTTTGTGGCCTTTGTGGATTCAAAATAAGGCCAAATTGAAAAGAAAACTTGCACGATTTGAGGAGAAATTGTCTGATTTTAATTCAATTAAGCCAATTAAACTTCGTAACGTAATATATGTACTCTTTATTGACTTAATTGAGTGATTATCATGGAGAATAATGGACCAAAATCATGGGTACATGAAATCAAGCCTTAAGGGCTAAAAATGAGCAATTTTGCAATTGTATGACCAAAATTGCAAATTAATTGAAATTGAATTCAATTAATATTGCAACAAATCTATTTAACTAATTATCCATATGTAGGATCACCTAATGTATTCAAATTGACATTGGATTAAAGTGCCAAAACTTAGGTAAAAAATGAATCAAGGTCTAATTTTAAAATTGGACCTAGATTCATGCAATTAAACCTTAGTCTTGAATGGGTCAACCTAAATTTCTTCAATTGAAGCACCACGGCTCAGTTTTCTTACCTTCAAAAGAGAAAATCCCTCAAATCAAGAGTAGAAAACGATTATCCATTCGTAAATCATGAAGAATTGATTTTGACCCCCTAATTAAGACTTAAAATGGCAATTTATATTTCCATATGGCAATTCATGAAATTGAATGCACAAGTGAATCAAATATCATAAAAAGAACTACACATAATTATGACTAAAGCAAAAGTAATTTTATCTTTGGTCAATTTAGAATTTAAAATCGAAAAATTCGAAAAGCAAAGTATTTATTCGAATTTTATGAAATTTTCAACACACGAATCAAAGTAACACTTAAAAGAAGTGTTCTTTGAGTTTTTGATTTTTTTGTTAAAAATTTGGCCAAAAGTCAATCCTTTAGTTGACTTTTCTAAAATGTTGATTTTTCGGTCAAATTATTGGATTTTGAAACATTGATTTACGAAAAGCGAAATTAAAGTTAAATAGCATCTTTTTGGATGAAAAGTCAATTTTTGACTCGGGTTTAACCAAAAAATCAACTCGAAAGTCAATCATTTGATTTTTTTGATTTTTTTTTTCTTGAAAATGAAGAGGAAAATGCTTAAAAGCCACAATGCAAATGAAAAACGACACTTCTTCATTGAGAAATGGGCTTCGTCGCAATTGGAAACCCAAATTTTGATTTTTCTACATTTTCGATGCATCAACTAAAAATCAGATATCAACAATCTAAACAAAAACCTATCAGTACAGAAAACACACCATCGAATCTTGAGAGGTATTGGCTAATGAAATGGAACGTTCAAATTGAGTGATTCCATATTTGCATAATCAATCAATATACGCTTTGCATATCCATTCAAAGTTTTGGGGTTTCCATCTTTGCAAAATTTCATCAATGGCTAGAGGTATGTGCCAATCCTTTATGTTAACGCAAACCGTTCTTGATTTTGGATGAATTTTTTCATGAATGATAAATCGGAATCGTCAAATTTTCTTTAGATTTAGTCTAACAATCAGCTACAAGGACCTTTCAACACCATTTGAAGCGCTCACTCATGGCCTGATCTGCGGATATCCTCTTGGAAACATCCCTACAAATTATCTTACTCAGAAAGTCCTTTACCGCGGCCGAGACGTTGTAAAGGCCCTTATCGGGAGCCTTAGGTTTTCTCCCTCAGCACTGCCTCGAAAACCTCCGAGGCTGACTTACCTGGAACCGCGGTGACCCCACGATCATCATGTACAACACCACCCCAGCGCTCCACATGTCCACCTCCTCGCCATACTCCTACCCCATCAGTACCTTCCGGAGAAACGTAATATGGCGGTCCCACAACACCCTGCGCAGGCTCGCCATCATGCAGCCAGTCGCCGAGGACGTCCCTTGAATCGAAGAGCATGTTCTCGGGCTTCACGTCCCGGTGAACAATGCTCACGCGGTAGCAATGCACGAGGGCGTGGAGGGGTTGCACCATGCAAGCGGCGGCATCAGGTTCGAGAGGGCCTTACGGGACAATATTCGGTCATAGAGAGCGTCATGTTCGCAGAGCTCCAGCACAAGGGAGAGGTGGTCGTCAGTCTCGCAAAAGTTGCAGTTATTCAAATGAAAGGAATGCAGATGGCCACAAAAGACCCTCATTGGGAATTCATATTATCTTTGTAAAGGCCCTCGCTGGGAACCTCGGGTTCCCTCTCAAAATTGCCTCAAAGACCTAAAGGTTGAGTCACCTCGGATGGCAATGACCTATGATCATCACTGTTGCGACCTACCCCTCAGTATGGAAGAAAGTATATTTAGGGGTACAACTTAAAAGACAGACCTATGACTCGTAATTTAGATGTGAGCTCTCCCAAGTCCATATTATGTAACTTTGGGTATTCAAATCGACGCTAAGAGAATTTTTCGAGTCACGACTAGCCTATCAGAATTGATTAGAAATCAAGTGAGGTATAAGGATATATCTCATTTCCTATGCAAGCAAAAATTTAGGGTCAGGGACTTGATTATAGTAATTAAACAATTAGTGTCATTTTGATATATAATCTTATTTATTTAAAAGAGGTTTTGGATTGATTTTTGACCTTTCTATTAACACGGGGTGATCATACGAGTGCGCAATCATTAAAATAACAATCAATAGTCAATGAAAGCGTTAAATAAATTGCATGAGAGAGCAAAGATTTAGCATTACCAAATAGGGAGCACAATATCTCTAACTAAGCTAAAAAGAGGCCACAGTAAACAAAATGAAAGTGCACACTCAAGAACATTCATTTTTAAGGATAATTGGAACACTACTGTAGAGCCTTCAAGACTTGTTCAATTTTGAGCACGATTTTCACTAAGGATTTTCGTGCATTTGAAGAGAATACTCCCCAAAAAGACCTTTTAAGTTGTTTCCAAGAAAAGAATATATATATATATATATATATATATATATATATTTGAAAATTTTCTTTTTTTTTAGGAATTTTTAATATTTTTAATATTTTCTGAATTTTTTTAAAATTTTAAAATTTTCCGGAATTTCTAAATTTTTTAATCTATTTTTAAATTTTATTATTTTAAATTTTTTAATTAATAATTATTTAATGAATTTTAATAGTACAAAAGAGAATTCGGACCGAGTCAAGAGTTGACCCGGTCCGACCAAACCGACCCGGACCCTATCGGTCCGAGTTGGACTAAAAGGGCCGTCTCTAAAGCCCACTAGGAATTAACTAAAAAGGCCCACGAACATTTTTTAAAAAAAAGAAGCCCACTCCATTCTCTATTTCGGCTAGCCCATTCTAAACTAAGTGAACCCAAACGGTCCCAAAATAACCTTTCAAGTTCAAGTGTCGCAAATAGCCCAAAAACGATCAAATCAAATCGAGCCCAACCTCTCATCTTGGTCTCTTGCTCGGGGATGAACAGAGATGAACGGTCCCGAAGCCGCCCGTCCGATCGTCCGCCACCACACCCGATCGCCACACCGCGCCGCCGTTCGGTCGATCGTCCACGTCAACCCACAAAGCCAACTCGTCCTCCTCTCTGGTGTTTAACCCCAAGTCATTGATCACCACAGCAATTGCGGCCGACCATTAACGGCGACAAGCAAAGGGAGCACGCAGAGGAAGTAACCGCAACGCGAGAAAATACTCAGTGGTTAGACACTGCATGTTTTGGTCTCAGCCACTCACTACTCAACACCTGTCCACTAACGTGGAATTAAATAAAAATTTAAAAATTGCCAAGATCTATTCAGCTTCAACCATGGAAAGACTTCGTGCGAGTTGTAGCACCTCCCCCTCCCCGTGGCGACCAGCGGAGTCGCCGGCGCCGCTCCTGCAAGTCTAAGCTGATCTGCCCCTTCCGGCGTCGCTCGACGCCGACAACGGACATGGACGAGCAGCGGGACGCCTGAACGCCTTCCGCCGTGGAAGACCAGATCTGGAGATCTGGAGAGTGACGTCAACAAAGCGATGAGGGCCATGGGCGAGCGACGCTTTACCCTAACATGATTCCAGATCTGGAGGTGATTGGAGAAGTACAGAAAATACAGAGCCAGAGGCAGCTCGGGTTGACAGTCAGTGACGCCGGAAAGGGTCCTCCATCATCCATGGCTTAGATGGGGTTCTTTGCCCCTGATTTTTGGCCTTGAGCAAAGTGGGCCTCTTGACTTGTCTTCGGCCGAAGGTTTTGGGGGACTTAGAAGACATGGCCACAAGCTTCCAGTATTGAGTATTTAGTCTTCCTCCTCCTCCATCATCCACTGCCCCAAGCTTTGCATTTCAGTGGCTCGCAAGGTGGCTCGGCTTGGACGCAGCCCCGACTACTCCGCCGGGGGCGACGGCGAGCGGGGGTTCTGCAACACCAACGAAGCATAAAAGCTTCCGTCGTCAGCGTCGTTCATCCTTCAAGAGGTGGCTGGATGGAGGAGAAGGGGAGAAAATATTGGCTGCAGCTCTGATTCCAGCGTGGCTTCCTCCGAGTCCATTCACCGGGCGACACGTGTCGCCCGGCAGCCACGCTGGAGTCCGAGCTCTCTCTCTGCTCTCTCGAGCATAAGCCCTGGCCCACCTCTGCAGATCGTCTCTCTCCTCTGACTGAGCGAGGGTTTCTTCTTCTTCTCTTTCTTCGCGCCTCTCTCACTCTACCCTCCCTCTCTCTCTCCGACGAACTCTCTCACTCTGATGAGCAGGACGCGACCTCCCAGTCTCTCTGTGCCCTCCCTCTTTCCGACCGGCAAACCACCGCACGGGACCGGCAAGAGGACCGCGACCTCCCTCTCTCTCTCTGCCCTCCCTCTTTCCAATCTGACGAACCACCGCACAGGACCGGCGAGAGGACCGCGAGCAATCGACAAACCACTGCACGGGACTGGCGAGAGGACCGCGACCTCCCTCTCTCTTTGCCCTCCCTCTTTCCGACCGGCGAACCACCGCGAGCAAATCAGATATTTTTGTAGAGATCTCCCATCGTCGCCTTCATCTTCTTTTCCCCCCTTTTTTTGTTTTGTTGTTTTTTTTTTTCCCTGGTGTTCCGACGGTGGATCTGGAGTTGCATATGGAGGACGACGTGATGTCTCACATCAACCTCGACGGCTTCTTCGGCGACCTCCCTGAGGCCAGCGACGTCATCGGCGCGTGCTCCTCGACGAACGCGCCGTCGTCCTCTCCAGACTCGGGGCTCTCGTGATTCGACGAGATCCAGAACATCCTGATGAAGGACGACGATGTCCACGTGCTTGCTGAGCCGGGGCTGAGCGGGCCATGCCGGAGGGACTCGAGCCCCACGGACCTTCGCTTCCCCGACCTCAGGTGCTCCACCAGCTGGCTGATTTCCTCGGTTTCCATGGCATGTGTTCGGGATTCTCTCTTTTTTTTTTTTTTGGTTTCGTGTGTGGATGACTACTAGTTCCGGGAGCAGGAGAACGCAGGTCAAGAAGGCTTCGCCGAATAGGCTGCCGTCGATTGTGGTTAATGGAGAGGGCGAAGAGGACGCTGCTTTGGCAGAGAGCGTGCGTAGCGCTGATCGGGAAATTGTGGCTGATGTTTCTAAGGACGATGATTTCGATGGAGTCGTGATTGATGTGGAGAACCAGAATGCTGATAGAACATAAGCTTCCAACAGTACGGCGATGGAGACAAATTTGGTATTTTTCTTGTAGCATTTCTATTGCTTTCTTGGGAAACTTTTTTTTTTTAATCTGTCTGGATACGGGTATGCAATGTGCACATTGGTTCTAGTTCATGAATATCTAGCAAATTAAGAATTTGAGAGCATGTTTTTTTTCGAGGGAGCTGCAATTGTTTTACAGACACTATTGATGGTTGATGTTGCAGTGTCGCCTATCCTATATATGGGCTTTACTTTTTGCACTATAGCATCAATGTGGTTGAATTGCAATACATCTACATTGCTCAATTATTATATTGTTCTTTCCTTAAAATTAAGGGCTTAGTTCTCTTGCCCTTCCTTTTTGTTCTGTTAGGGACTAGAGAGCGAAGGCTCCATTTGCCTCTATAATTTATTTTCCCGTCTATTTTACCTATAGGAAATATGCTCTCATTCCTAGTCTTTTGAATATCTATACATGTTCTTATATGGTGTGAGTTGTTACTTCTATAGTAGGTCATCAATAGTTCTTTAAAGATATATTATTAATTCCTTCAATTTTTGTGGCTTTAGGCACCATGTTTCGTCGATGGAGTAACTCTCACCACAGTGAGGAAGATGACTCGCTGCAGTTCGAATCTAAGGTAATTAAGATTTCAAAATTACAGAGCTTGTAAGGACTGGACATTTCATAGTGTATCTCCTTGATCGATTGCTCATATTTATCTGATTTCCATGGCTGACCATGTGGTTGACCTAAGTCAGTAGTTTTTCTGGCCATGAGAAACCATGAAGTGGCCCTTTTTGTAGATAATACTTTACTGTCAATACACCCCCTTATCTGTACCCCTTTCATATATGTGTTTAATGTCTCATGATGCATTGATTTTCTAGAGTTGTGGAATAATAATCAATGTTCCTCCCCAAAATATAGGAGAAATATAGTTACATTTTAAGTCCATTTGCATGCAGGTGAATGAGCTTAAGAAAGCTATGGGACCACTCTCTAGGCGAAGTTTGAAGTATTGTGATGATGCATGCTTGAGGAGATACTTCGAAGCTTGAAACTGGAACATAGATAAAGCAAAGAAAATGTTAGATGAGACGCTGAAATGGAGATCAGCTTTTAAGCTTGAGGAAATCAGCTGGGTAAGATGGCTAAGTGTCCCGGTGAATGAATACCTGCGCAAGTATTGTGATAGATAATTTATGCCGATGGTTGTTGCCTGTTAAACTTCATTTGACATCTGATCCTTGTTACCCTAACTATTGTGTTGACCTGATAATTAATTTTATTTCGTAGACTAAGTTCCTGGTATGGAGAAGAATTAATTTTGTGAATGAATGCGAATGCAGGATTGGTGTTAGTCAACAATAATTGAGTGGCTCTCAATTTTTGTGTCTTCTATGAGACTGCCATGATGCAGTGATATGAAGCATTAGGTGTTGGAGAGTTTATTGTTCAAGGGACAATCAGTGTCCCGGTATATTTTTTCACTCATGCTGTTTCCAAAATCATCATTTAGACCGTTTTAGTTGACAATATGGCTAATGAGCAGGTTGTGTTAGACATGCAATAGTACTTATTGGGACGCTGAATAATGCTTCCATTTGACAATGTGATGCTTACTAAAATAGGAAGAAGTTGCTATTGAAGGTGAAACTGGAAAAGTATATAGAGCAAGTTTACATGATCGTTATGGAAGGAGTGTTCTTATATTGAGACCTGGAATGCGGTATTTATCCATCCCGTTGTTGCTAATTTCTATAGCTTTTATTTGCTCTTACCTATTAACTTGGCAATAAATCTTGCAGAATACTCATGTACTGTTTGATGAGGACTACAGCAGGTACTGGCGGAGGTCGGAACTCATGGAATACGAAGATGGCGAACTCTCATGGTTCAATGCCGGAGTGAGAGTTGGAGTTGGAATTGGGCTTGGCATATGCATTGGGGTCGGCATAGGAGTAGGGCTGCTGGTGCGTACTTACCAAGCAACTACTGGGAACTTTAGAATGCGGCTCATGTAGGACATCGCCTCTCTAAGTTCTACACTGCAATTTGCGGATACGTCACAGATTCTGCCCTCCTGCCATTCCAGTCCAATGTGCTTTCTCTCGTTGAAGGTTTTGGCTCAAAGTGTTTCATTTCCATGGTTGAGGGTGAGTAAATTTTCGTGTGCTTTATTTGTGGTATCTTCTCTGTTTAGAGGGAGGCAAACGATGTGTAGATTCAATGAATCTTGAGGGCAGTTGAGTTGAGTTGATCTCACAGGGGGATGCATATATGTACCTGAGTGGTTCGTTAACGTGTAAAAAGGTTTCTTTCCTAGAACTTGGAAATGTTCAGCGATAAAAAAATCACCGTGTTCCCTCTCTCATTGCCATTGTCTTCGATGAGATGAATTTAACGAGCAACAAACCACAGGTTCTCCGCAACCTCATGCCTCCATTCTCGCTTTGGTTTCTCAGGTCAATCTTCGATCATACGTTAGGTCAGGACATATATTTTTGTAAGGTTCATTTCTTGGACGCCTAGTCTTGGTCTATTTATTGAGCCACTTCCTAATCCTTCTTCACATTACCACCTTCCTAATCACACTCGATTCCCCCACCATTTGACGACTAACAAGAGAAATTGCATGGGAACATAGATCTAGCACGACAAGATAATTAACAAGAAATCACAATGATCTGTATGCACTACTTTGAAACAGGGAGGGAGGTGGATTTCTGCTACACTACATTGACTCGAGTCTAATGTGCAGTGCAGTACCGAACAAGATCCATAAAAGAGCTGTAAATCAAGTCGTGACCACGCAACCTGTTTTTCTGGGTTCATCATGAACAATCACATAAAATTTCCTCCATCATCTAGGATATGCCCAAGCAATCTTCAAAGTAATCTGAAAAGAAGGGTGGTTTTTGCTTATCTTCCCCGATACCCTGAGTAAACACCAAATATGAAATGGATAGCTATATGTACATTCCTAAGATTGATCCCAGCAATTATAACTATTTACATATTCCTCTCTCGAAACCCCCCAGCGAAGAGAGGGAAGCAATGAGTTTGAACATGCTGTACACTTGATAAGAATAGACAACTTTACAGTGGCAAGAATTGCAGCTAAGAACTTCCATAGGCAGTATCGGGGACAACTAGCCAAGCTGTACGGCACTAATATGGTGATGACCACTCCGGCTTCTAATACATGTCTGCGAGTGTGTTATAAAGGATGGCAGCAGCTGGCGGCCTCGGCAACGAACCAAGTAGTATGTCCAATGCATTTATAGACCTGCTACCATAAAATCAGCAATTTTCTCTTGTCCGCGTTGTCATGACACTGCCTTGAAGGGAGCATCCAACAAAAGCACCTGCCAATTATTTTATGAAAAAGTTGAAAACAATTAAAGAACTTCAGAAAGAGAAACGAGCCCCACAAACTGCTGGCAATGAAACGATAGGAAAATGAGAAATACAAATTCTAGACCTCTCCAACTTTTTACTATGAGCGTCTCAATTTAAGAAGGATCTATGACGAATCAAGTTCGGTGTTCTCTCAAATGATTGCTTATTCAAAATATCCTGCAGAAGCTTTCTCAACTAATGTCTCTCCCTTTTCCCCTTTCTTTGGCACTAAGAAATGGGCAACAAGCAAGCTTCTCAAGAAATGCTCTTTGTAGAAACTTTTTCAACCAATGATATGATGAAAACAGCTTCACATAGCTTGAAAAGGTAAAGAGCATCATCATTTTATTGAATATATAAATAGCATTTGTGCAAGAGCATTTTAAGTAATCGGAGAATAGTCTTTTACATGACTGCCTAAGGACAGATACCCATGCCATACAAGCTAGACTACATAGCTCACCTCAGCAACAGAGACAAATGAGGAAGAAAGAAAGTGAGAGAACAAGGTCCTTTGCAAAATGAGCAGTTTTTCTATGTCCCGAGACTGTTATTGCATCCACTTAGGACTTAATAAAAATAGAGAAATTACTATCACATTAAAAAGGTTAATATCATAGGATACTATCCATGTTTTTTTGCATAGCAATGTATACATTAGGTAAGGCTGGATAGACTCAAGCCGCACGCAGCAGACATCACACACCCTCTGGGGATCACTAACTCGGAACTTTACAGGCAACAGAGAAGGCGCTGAACCAAATCAACGTACCTCTTGAGCTTCTTAAAAGCAGGATCATAGGCTCCACCGTTAGCCCCATCAACCTTCGCAGCCTCGACCCAGCCGTCATCCGACGATCCAGGCTCCTCCTTGTCGCTGGACCCGTCGGCTATCTCCGCGGACCCATCTCCGGGGGAGTCAATGAGCACGTCAGCAAGGAACCTATCGCAAAACTCCTGGCTCGAATCAGCCCTAATCCCGCCACTGACAACTCCGCCGTCCTCGTCGTCCTTCATCAGGATGTTCTGGATCTCGTCGAATCACGAGAGCCCCGAGTCTGGAGAGGACGACAACGCGTTCGTCGAGGAGCACGCGCCGATGACGTCGCTGGCCTCAGGGAGGTCGCCGAAGAAGCCGTCGAGGTTGATGTGAGACATCACGTCGTCCTCCATATGCAACTCCAGATCCACCGTCGAACACCGGGGAAAAAAAAAAAACAAAAAACAAAAAAGGGGGGAAAAGAAGATGAAGGCGACGATGGGAGATCTCTACAAAAATATCTGATTTGCTCGCGGTGGTTCGCCGGTCGGAAAGAGGGAGGGCAAAGAGAGAGGGAGGTCGCGGTCCTCTCGCCAGTCCCGTGCAGTGGTTCGTCGATTGCTCGCGGTCCTCTCGCCGGTCCTATGCGGTGGTTCGTCAGATCGGAAAGAGGGAGGGCAGGGAGAGAGAGGGAGGTTGCGGTCCTCTTGCCGGTCCCGTGCGGTGGTTCGCCAGTCGGAAAGAGGGAGGGCACAGAGAGACTGGGAGGTCACGTCCTGCTCGTCGGAGAGAGAGAGGACGGTAGAGTGAGAGAGTTCATCAGAGAGAGAGAGGAAGGGTAGAGTGAGAGAGGCGCGAAGAAAGAGAAGAAGAAGAAGAAACCCTCGCTCAGTCCGAAATTTTTTCAAAATGGCGCCTGATTTTCTCCTCAATCAAAGGAGAGAGACGATCTGCAAAGGTGGGCCAGGGCTTATGCTCGAGAGAGCAGAGAGAGAGCTCGGACTCCAGCGTGGCTGCCGGGCGACACATGTCGCCCGGTGAATGGACTCGGAGGAAGCCACGCTGGAGTTAGAGCTGCAGCCAATATTTTCTCGAAGGAGGAAAGAGGGAAAAAATGTTCAGATTTTTATTTATTTTGATGTCAGCCACTGAGGTGGCAACATGAACATGTGTCAAATTGTGAGTGGTTGGAAGATTAAAAAAAGCGCTAGGTCAGATGATGTGGCAATCTCTAACCACTGAATATTTTCCCGCCAAGCAACAGCCAAGATCAACAAGATAAAAAAAGTCTCGCACAAGACAAACCCAGCAAATACAGATTCAAACTATGACACATGAGCTTGAAATAAGGTAAAAACAGTGGCTATTTTAATGGGATCGTCTTTAGGGCATTTTATCAAACACTTAGGGCACGCCGAACGGAAAGCGGTCACAGACAAAGAACGAGGCTCAAGACCAGACCCACACTTGACACAAATCAGCAGAGACTGTTCAACACCAACAAAGAACGGCGCCCTCGAGCCCCGGGGCGTGCGCGAACCTGGGCGACGAGCCCCGGATCGGTAATGAGGGCGAAAACAGAGCAAAAAAACCAAAAAAAGAGGGTAGCCCGCGGAATTCCCTAACAGGCCCGGCGACGACGAATGAGGGGAGAGCTCGGTAGACCGGGTCTCGTCCCGTCACCTCGAGCGTTTCCGAGCTGGGATCCTCGGGAGAAACGGATAGAACCGTGGAGAAAGAGAAAAAAAAAAAAAAAAAAACCAGAAACGTGACCTACCGGGTTGGGCACGGGAAGGACGAGAGCCGCGGGCACGAGAACGCCAGAAGTCGTTGGACGGGGCTCGGGCGTGGCCGGACTGCCGGAGGGCTCCTCGCTCTCAGACTCTCTCTCTTTCTCGGTTGCTCCTTTTTTCTCTGTTCCTCTTCCCTACGCCTTCAGCCAAGCTCCCCACGAAGCCCGCAGAACAGTGGAACCGTAACTTTGACTCCTCGCGCACGTCGGGATCGTTAGAGATTGGAAGGAGACGAGACGGATCTCCGCTCAACGTCGTGATAATCTATTCCCAACTTCTGGGAAAAAGATGGGATTTTTATTGTGGATTGCTCGGCGGAGTGAGTCGAGTGGGAACCAGAATTTGAGAGAATGGAACGAGGGGAAGGAGAAGCCTTTGCTTCCCTAGCCAGAACCCAAGATGGTGGTTTCTCGCCCTCTCTTTTGTTTGTGAAGGTTCCTTCTTCCTTGCATGAGATGGACTAGGGGAAAGAAAAGAAGGAGAGGGCCAGAGCCCGACCCAAACGAGCCGGGTCGAATGGCTCGATTTCTTTTCTTTTTATTTTTTCTTCTTCTTTTTTCATAAAAACTAATTTAATATTATTATTTTTTTCCAAAGTTTTTTTATAATTAATGCTAGTAATGCTAATGTTCCTAATGTGTATGTGTGAGGCAATTTATTGAAAATTACTTTTGCAAAGGGTTAAAAATCGATCCCTATTTTCTATATAATTAATGAATAATTAAACGGGTCGTTAAAATTCAGATGTTAACAATCACGTACAATACCACCCTACTAATTGTAAAATAATGCGAAAGCTAAGTGGATCTTGCATTGTAACACTATAAATTTACGTCATTAATACCTACTCCATTGGGAGAGCTAGTAGCAAATGATATAGAATTTATAATTGGATGCCCAGGTATTTTTCACATTTAGATTACACCAACACCGTGTTTACACATAAGACATCTTAATTGGATGTAAAATGTATAGAACAAAATATCACTGTGTGTTTGGCTCTTTTCCAAGGCTCCACCATGGTGCGTTATTACGTCTGCGGTCAAAGTAACTTTGAGAGCCTTATGTTGCAGCATCAAAGTAAAACCACCAAAGCTGTCATTTGGTTTTTTTGTTATGCAGAATAGATTGTTATTCTCATAATATATTAAAAGTTCGAAGAGGGCTTTATGGGACAATATGTGGTCTTAGAGACCGTCTGGTTCGCAGAGCTCCAGCATGAGGGAGAGGCAATCATCAGTCTCACGGCCGTTGAGGATCTGAAGGATGTGAGGGTGAGGGGAAAGGAGGGTCATGAGCTTGGTTTCTTTGACGAGGCAATGGTGGTAAGGGCATCGGAGTGACGGCTCTTGTCAGTGACCTTGCAGGCATCGAAGGCCTTGTTGGGAATGGGCATTTTTCAATATATATTTCTTCTACGTGTCTGTCTAAATGTGATTTTCTCGCGGCTGGTGACTTTGCTTTTAATTGAAGGCAATAGGCTTCTTCTATTTTGGAACGAGAAATGATTGCGTGCTAGTTTTTAATGTATTGGGAGAATAACAGTCTATTTTGAATCACAAAAAACCAAATGACAAATAATTATAAATTATTGTGAAACCCACTTCTTCAAGAATTTGTAGCTCACAATAGATTTATTCTCACAATACCCCAAAAATTGTTATGCTGGCAAAACCAAATAATATGTGGCTCGCTATGCCACTTAAGCAATTTGATGGAATGGCCAATGGTTAATAACGGAAGGACTTGATTCGATAAATTCAGTAAGTTGGAGAATTTAATGACACAGAGAGTGAAACTTAGAAGATTAAACCACAGTTAATTTGCTAAGAAAAAATGTCAATTCTTTCTCGGAAAATATAAATGCTTTTACCTTGGATGCATAAGGCTTCATACCAAAGTATAATCTTCATCCGCAAGGCGCTTTCTGGAGTCGCATGAAGCAACATCTTTAACCAAAAAGAATTCTACAATGCATTCTGGTGGAAGTTATCCGTGGCCAATAAACTTTCAGGCAAGTAGTCGTTCTTCCTTGTTTTGGTGGTTCTCCTTATCTTCTTTCCAAAAAGAAAAAAAAAAAGAAAAGTTACTATGATGATCAGGAGAAATATTTAAAACAGAAGAAAAGAAGGTGCAACTTGCAAGTTAAATATATTTTTCTTCAAATGTTCTATAACATCCTCATTGACATTTTCTGAACTCATTAATAATATTCCCTTTGGACTTTCTTTACCGAATGTTGGTCTTTTCTAGAAATAAAAAATAGCATGAGTACAATGTTTTCCAATAGCATGCTATAGGTTTCAAATTTGAGGAGAAATAGGAAACGGAGAAAATGTGAAAAACAAAAGGAAGAAAACCATGTTAAGCCCCTGTGGAAGGGCGGCCCACATCGGCCCTTCTGTTGTTCAAAAGCCTCTATGGCTACCCTCTACTAACCACTTAAGCCTTTAAGGCGAGACCCTGTGATCATCATTTCATTTACCATATACGAGATTCAACATAACAAATGTTGTAATTTTCGTACGATGTTTACTCGAGTGTCATGATTTCACAAGTCCATCTATCTTGATATATATAGATTTCAGAACATAAAAGACGGATAAAATTGGGCTTCTTGTTCAAATGTGACGGAAAATCTTACAAGAAAAATCAAAGGTGGTGAAAAAATTACCAAATGAAGATGCAAAGAAACTGGAATCTAAAGTGAAATACAAGTTAGTCTTTTGATGAATTAGTCAAGTCTTCGCATTGAGAGTTACCCCATTGCAAATTTCAAAGGAAAATGATGGTAAGAGTCTTTTCTCAGAGAGCTGGCGGTGGAAAAATAACCAACATAATCTAGGGAAAAAAGAACAAAAAATATCGAGTCACCGATGGGGATATATAAGTCAATCACTATCCGTCGAGTGGTGGGCCCTATGCTGGTCTTTTCGGTTTTGTTTTTTATCCTTTTTCCGATTTTTTCAACACAGCGTGGATTAGTGAATTAACACCAAATAATGACATGATTTGTTGAACATGCCATTAACAAATCAAAGTAGAGTTGTCAATAGAAATTTGTTGCTCTCCTACGGAATCAAGCAATTTATTTGACACGATTCGGCTCTGTAAAGACTTCACTTCACCAAATATTCTCTACAGCGAAAGGCAAAATTATGAAACTTCCAAGTAAGAACCCCAATTGTTACCCACTTGACTGAACATCTATTTGCAAACTAAAAGCAAACGGAAAGCCAGCGTAGAGAGCAACGGAGATGAAAAGAGAATGATCAAGACTTCTCAAATTTCTAAAGGGTGGGCCCCATCTGCACTTGTGACAATCACCCCGTTGGACTCAAGTATGGCCTACTTGGCACTACTTAGGGGTGCGCATGTCAACGTTTCTATTCCGGGAACTATTTCTTTTTAGAAATAGTTTTTTTCTATTTTTACTTGGGAACAATTTCTGAGTAAAATAAGATGTTAGGTAATTATATAAAATTTCGATTCTTGGAATAGAAAAAGAACAGAAATGCGTTTGGTAAAAATTTATAAATTTTTGTATTTATTTATTTTTTCTTCTTACTCATGGACCGCCGACCACCACACGGCCGCCGCACAACCGCCGCACGACCGCCGCACGACCGCCGACCATCACCGCTGACCACTATCGCAGGACTGCCGCCCATAGCCCAGAGGTACATCATTGTTCTAGATGATGTATGGAACTCGGGAGCACTGCAAGGTATAAAAAACGCAATGCCTAATAGCAATATCTGTAGCCAAATAATAATCACTACTCGCATGGCTGACGTTGCTACTGTCTCATCCAACCAATCAAAATTTTATGAACTTAAGCACCTGTCTTAAGAAGAATCATGATCCTTATTTTGCAAGAAAGCCTTCTATGGGAGTCCCTGTCCTCCTCACCTAGAACACCTTTCTCGACAGATTTTGAAAAAATGTGAGGGATTGCCACTTGCCATAATGGCAATTGGTGGTCTTCTCTTTGGAAAAGATGTTCAGGAATGGGAGATGATTTATCGCAACATCACGGCAGAACTTGAAAGCAATGACAGGATGCAAAATTTCAGGAAAATTCTCAGCTTGAGCTACAATGATTTGCGTTATAACTTGAAAAGTTGCTTTTTGTACTTGGCAGTATTTCCAGAGAATTGTGTGATTGAGTGCATGAGACCCATCCGTCTGTGAATTGCAGAAGGATTCGTTGAGAAAAGAGAAGGGATGACACAGGAGGAGGTTGGTCAAAGATATTTGAAGGAGCTTATAAACAGAAGTTTGGTGCAAATTGCAGAAACAACAAATGACGGAAGGCTAAAAGGTTGTAGGGTACATGACTTGATGCGCGAATGTATCCTTTCAAAGTTAAGGGATGAAAATTTTGTTTCGTTTGCATCTGAGAAGAAAGTAGAATTGCACGAAAGAGTCCAGCGTTTGTCAGTCCGATATACCTACAACAATTCATTGAAGCAGTTAAATCTCCCTAGCCTACACTCTCTGCTCATTTTTGAGTGAGCAACATCGTCTAGCTTAGATGAGCAATTTGTCCCAAGTGGCTGTCAGCTGCTGAGAGTGTTAGATCTAGGAGATTCACCCCTTCAGGAGTTCCCCCAACAAATACTAGTTATGTTCCACTTGAAGTATTTACGTTTGAGAAGGACTAAAGTGCGTATCATTCCTAGATCAATTGGGAAACTCCAAAATCTCGAGACTCTAGATCTTAAACAAACGTTGGTCTTTGAGCTGCTTGTGGAGATAATGAAGCTCAAGAAACTACAGTATCTATTGGTGTATAGTTATGCAGCTTTCACACCTTCTCGACCCTTTCGTTCTATTACAGGATTTCCAACTCCCCAAGGCATTGGAACGATGGCATCACTACAGAAACTGTGCTATGTAAAAGTTGAAGGTGATTGGAGTAAGAATGCAATGCAAGAGCTAGGAGAGTTATGTCAACTAAGGAGGCCGAGTGTAATAGAAATAAAGAAAGATGATGCAAAAGAACTATGTCACTCCCTTGCGAAGATGATCGACCTTCGATCGCTCGAGGTGCTTGCATAAAGTGAGTATGAAGTTATTGATTTGGATTTTCTATCTTCACCAACCCCTCCTTCAGCATCTATATATCAAAGGATGTCTAAGGAAGCTACCTCATTGGCTTCCTCTAATGAACAATTTGACCAAAGTGGGTTTCGGATGGTGCGGATTGAAATCAAGCTCTCTAATTACTTTCCAGAATTTGCCAAACCTCATGGAGCTTCGTTTGACTAATGCCTCTGATGGGGAAAATTTGGTTTTTGGAGATAAAGCGTTCCCAAAGCTCAAGATATTAAAAATCATAAATCTGGAAAATCTGAGATTTGTGTCGATGAATGGTCAGGTAATGCCTGGCCTTTAGAGTCTTATCATTAGAAGATGTAGGCACTTGGACTGGCAATCATTGCTGGTTGTCATCCATGGCCTCACCCTCCTCACGTATATCCAATTTTGTAATATGCCGGAAGAATTTGCGCTTGCATTTTATCCGTGCAGCAATAGCAAAATGATGAGGGAGGGTATTCTGCAAGAGTGCTACAAGAAAGTGATGGAACATAAACTGCTAGTTTACTTCATCTGGTGGGAAGAGGATCATTGAGATCGATATGATCTTAGTCTCTATTGCTATAATCTCATCAAGCACCGGGTGATGAGCAATAGTGAGGTTCTTCCTGAAGTTTCGTAGATCATGGTGATGTATTGGGCCTTGTGAGCCCTCTTGGTCTGTCATGGATCCCTAGAGGCCTATCAACATGAGAAAGAAGATCCTCGAGTGTTTTTATGATTTCTTCCATTATCAATATCTATATATGGACCTTTCAATTGTTTTATGTTCGAATTTACTACCCTCACGTCCCCAGTGCTATCTTCTTCTTTTTCTTCTTTTCGTTAACTTATTTAGTGATCAGAACATTTGTTTCTTATTTTCTGCATTTTTCTATGAACTTTGATTTTGTCTTAGCTTGTATGGAAGTGAAATAGTGATTTGACTATAAAAAAGAAATGAGAAGAATTACAATTTTCTTCTAAATCATATGTTAAGGATGTGCAAATGAAAAAAAATAGAATGTAACAAAATAGACTAACAATCAAAGGTTCATCGAACGTGTGGGGTTTCGTGTTATTTCTCCCAAATTCATACACATTATTTTTTTTTTTTTGGTAGGGCATACACATTACTTTTTAATCTTTATAATACTTGAATAAACTCATTGTATGCCACTTTTTACAGATTAATTTTTCATCAATCCAAATAATATGTACCCAAAAGTTTGGTATTGGATAAATCTATTAAACGTATTACTAGACTTACAAAGTACATATATGCGAAGAATTGATATACAATACATTAACAAAAATCCTTAGATTGGGCAAAACTGAAATTTCAGATTAGAAAGTTGCAGTTATGCAATCGAAGGGAGTGCGGACAGCCACAAAAGTAAAGTGTAAATTCATTAGTATCTTTGTAATGAAGAGCAAAAAGGATGTTTTAATCGGGTGCATCCCAAAGGTCTTCTATTGTTATGGATTATTCAATTTTAGGTTGTCTCTTCACATGGATTTCAATTACAACACTCAATCATGCAAATTTATAGCAAGGTCTTTCAATTCATGCTTGCAGTTGGAATGGTGAGTAGATACCAATCCAATCCAGGTCAAGCACATTGGAAGGCCGTTAAAAGAATACTGAGATATCTGAAGGGAACTGCTGATTATAAGCTGAATTACCAAGGAAAGGATCTGCAACTTGAAGGCTATTCAGATGCTGATTGGGGAGGAGATTTAGATGAAAGAAAATCTACCTCTAGTTTTGCTTTCTTACTGAATAATGGCGCCATATCTTGGAGCAGTAAGAAGCAAACGTGTATAGCCTTGTCCACGATGGAAGCTGAGTTCGTGGCATTATCAACAGCATTACAAGAAGGTATTTGGCTTAAGAGATTTTTGGATCATTTAGGTGTTATTGGGTATGCTGCAAATCCATTATTGGTTAACTGTGATAGCCAAGCAGCTATAGCGTACACCAAAGATCCAAAATATCATGGCAAGACCAAACATATAGATACCAAGTATAATTTTGTCAAGAATATGGTTGCACGAAAAGATGTGAACTTACAGTACATATCTACGCATAGAATGGTAGTAGATCCTATGACAAAGCCAATACCTAGAGATGTGCTTTGTGGTCATGTAAAATCTCTAGGACTGCGTAGAGGCTAATGTACTGAATATTGTAATTTCCCTGAAGTGTTCACATTTAATGAATTTGTGTTTTTCATCATTAATACCTATGAATCTTTGTTTGACGTTTATGCATCTTAATGCTCAGTGCATTATATAAAGTTGAGAAAGTATGTCGGACAGATAAAATATTAGCCCACTCACATGAGTAATCGCCTCTATTTACTATGTGATAAATAGAGATGAGACGGTTTAAAGCTAAACCCAACTCTTCATGATATTGAGTGTTAAGATGAGAACATGATATTGACTATGTCCGAAAGTAAAATAACCCACATATTTTACTTTATCTGTCTATGATGCCAGATGTGAGTTATGATGAATTCTGTGAACGAGTAGATATGTGAACTCAAGTTAGACATTATGTGTGTCTGAACTATCATCTGTACAGTATTGAAGGTATAGACATACACTCCATGGGAAAGGAGTTAATACCGTAATACGTATTTCATACTATGTATGCATGAGACGACCAATAAGAATGGCAAAAGTTTGATCTCAACTTTTTGTGCCGTGTGAGACTCTTGAGGAAAAGAGTTTCTCAATTTAGTGCCCTCATGACTCTTACTTATTCTCAAGATTTCTATTCAGTGATTGCTATCTTAGGATGTTGCCAATGATCATGAATTGATTCGATCTGATGGGACATTTCTAGAAAAGCAAGCTGAACTAAAATTGAGAGTTTGAAGGAAAGAGGAAGATCGAAAATGGAGAATCACATTCTAAGTTTTGTATTCACTGGTCGACCAATTATGACTGTATTTGGGATAATCGTAATTGTGAATACAATATATCATTATTTGAAAGGAGATCAAGAGAGATATAAATGTGATCGATCGATCTAGGGTATTGCATACTAAATCTACTCAAAGTGTGATGCCCATTATGAGCTCCTATATATTTCTAATAGATGTATGACAGTGAGCTCTCAAAGTATGCTGGTCGCACGGATTATTCACCGGTATAAATGTTGCAGAGAGGTAAAGAGGATCTTGTTCGGCCCACCATATGCGAGTGGGAGATGATGGTTTTTATTTATGTTGATGGGCCTTAGAGGGCCCGTCTGCCCATGTTGGGCCTAAAAGCCCGGCCCACAAGATAAGGGCCCATGTATGAAGGGTTGAGATGTGAAGAGGTGTTACGTTGAGGGGTTATGACTTTTGGGGGAATGTATAACGTTGAAGAGTTACGTCTCTTGGAGGAGACGTATTTAAGAGAGAAAAGAAAAGAGAGGAACGTACTTTTTCAACGTACGTGAGTTTTTCCTCCCTCTCTCTCCCTCCTAAAAGCCTAAGAGAACAGTATCTCAAAAGAGACGGATTTTTCTCCCCTTCAAGGCGATAGTACATCATCGGATAGAACGGGATCAGTTTTTCTTCCTCAAATCAACATCGGTGTTTAGTCTGTGGAAACAAGGTACGTTCGATTATGTGATGTGCCTTAGGATCGGTGATTCATGTTTGTTCTTGGGCTCGTCTTCCGCATTCGTTTTAGGGGTTTGATTTAGTATCAAATCCGTTTTAGGGAATCAGAAATTCCCAACAGGGAGGCAATATGTTTCTTCTATTTCGGAATAGGCCAAGGACATTCATCGTGCAACGGGAGACATGGAGAGATTGTCTCGAGTTGCGATAAATGGTTTTTAGTTGCATTTACAAGTTAGTTATGTAACTCATCCCCTAGCAAAATGATTTATGTAATAGTTAGTAAAAGATTTCTGAAAAAGAGGTGACAATTTTGTCATAAAAAATTCAAACGGACGGATTATATTAAACACGAACCGAAAAGTCTGTCGTATTACTTGTTTAATTATATTTGTAATTAATCTTTAAGGCTAAGTTATTGTTATTCTAGTTTTAATTTAACTTAGATTCTTGTCCCTTTATGAGAGTGGATGCGTGCCATGAAAAAAAGGGATGAATTGAGACGATTAGTACTGGTCGAAGCAGGGAATTTAATGTTTAGTTAAACATCATCAAGGGAGGGTGATGAACCGCGTTTCTCCCTGAAGTATGGTAGATCAGAGTGATGTATTGGCCTTGCCAGTCGCCAGAGTCAACAAAGAAATCATCTTTATTATACTGGTCGAAGCAGGGAAATTAGGTTTAGTTATCGTTTGCCAGATTGAATGATATAAAGAAGGACAAAACGAAAATAAGGAGAGCAAGAGAGAGACAGATGAAGAAAGAACGGATTGGCCTTCACGCAAACGGAGGCGTAAATCTGTACGATGGGCAGTTGTGCACTCAATATTTCCTTTTCCTTTTCCTTTTCTTCTTTTCTACTCTTTTCTCTTTTCCCCTTTTCTCTTAATTTCCTGTTTGAAAAATTTCGGGGTATTTAGATTCCAATCCTTGGCCTCGTCCTAAAATGTGAAAATAACTAATAATGCTTCCTTTGGAAACAAGTGACATAACACCATCTTTATTATTCGAATATAACTTTATCCATTTTTGTTATGCAATGTTAAAATGCATTCTAATAAAAGATATAGGCATTTCAACTAATATTTATGTGATAAGAAAGATTCGAAATCAAATTTGAATTCAATGCCATTCCCTACTCACAATCGAGTGGTTCTTATTGGTCAAAATGGAATACCAATTCAAAATGTATTGACGGTGTATGATTTCAACATGCGCCTTATCTATGTTGGGGATGAACATTTCTCCATGCACATTACTTTTTAATATTTTTATGAGCAATCAAGTAATTAAAAAATCTCTCGTTTTGTCGAGTTTCATCCTCCACCACCCATGGTAGTTTTCTCAACTATTTTCCCCAAACCCTAACCCAACCCCTAATCCATCTCCTCTCATCTGAATTTCACACCTCCATCTTCTCTGTTTCTCCGAGGGTTTGATTCCCCAACTTTCACCATGCCTATTTTCGATTGAATTGTCTTCCGCCCACGCCGCTCTCCACAAGTTGCCCCTGTTTTCCTCCTCATAAGTGGTTTTTATCTCATCGGCCCCGCATGCAATCAATTTCAAGTTTAGTTGCGAGAATTGGCAGCAATTGCAGGTTCCCTCAGCAACCGACTTGGCAAAAAAGAGGAGCAATATGACCTATTTTGTTACTGTAATCGACACTTACTCCAGCTAGATTAGTCTCGCCCAACCATGGAACCTCCCAAACAGACTCCAGACCCTCACGAAGACGCACGCCTGGCTGCTTTGTGTAATCGCCTTGGTCGACTATGGGCGGAACAGCGTATTGAAGTGTGGGATGAGGCGCTCTCCCCTGAAAAAATAGAAGAATGCAAGCTTATTCTTGTGGGTAAGGCTCTAACTCATAGCTCTATAAATTTTCAAGCTTTCCATACCACTATGAGGAGAGCTTGGCGCATTGATAATGCCGAAATCACACAACCAGATGCTGGATTTTATGTAATTAAGTTCAGAACTGAAGTAGATAAGCAGCGGGTTTTAGATACTGGACCTTGGCATTTTGCTAATCATCTGGTCATACTCAAACCTTGGAAGCCTAATACTCCATTACAATGCTATGATTTCTCCACTTGTGACTTTTGGGTCCAAGTTATCGGTCTTCCTTTAGAGAGATGCACAGAAGAAATTATCAGAAGAGCTATACGCCATGTTGGCAGGGTGCTAGAAATTAAAATTGATGGTAAAAATGGTACCTCTCTTCGGACTGGCAGAGCACGGGTTGAGATTAGTGTCCCGGAACCTCTTAAACCGAGACAACTCCTCCGACTAGAAGGCAAAACTTTATGGTTAGATTTCTAGTATGAACGCCTATCCCACTTCTGCTATTCGTGCGGGAAATTAGGACATTATGCCATGACCTGCAAAGATATTGCCTATGATGAGCAGAATTTTGAACGAAAAGACAGCATGTACTTCGGTCAATGGCTAAGGGCAAAGGTTCGGGAGCATAGCCCATTCTGGCTTACCTTTTATGCCTCGCCTCAATCTCGGTCAGAGACAGAAGAAATAGTCCAAGAGACCCCCTAGTGCCTGTGACGAAGATTTCAGCGGATCAACCTCCTAGTGACAAAGGTAAAGAAATTATCCAGTTTTCTGATGATGGCCAAACCTTTACTGTGGCGAACCCGATCACTTGGTGTCAACATCCTGATGGTCCTTTAAACCTTCGAACTCCAGTACCTCCGCTCCCTACATACAATCACAACCTGGTTACAGCAGAAGGCTCGGAAATCTCCCCAAAATCAAAGAAAACCAAAAGCAACGAGCTAAGCACAAAAGCAGATCCGATAAAAAAGGCTAAACGTTATAACCCGCTGAAAGAGGGACTTGATGAATCTCATCTACTGGAGACTCCAATTCTTGAAGTTGAGAGTACTAATAGTTGGGCTATGGTGGCTGGCCCTAATAAGCCACCCAAAGACAAATGAAGATACTCAGTTGGAACTGTCAGGGGTTGGGCAACCCCATGACAGTTCAAGCCCTAGGGGCATTGGTGGCTCGGGAACAGCCCGATGTTCTCTTTCTAATGGAAACAAAGAATCGAGAAGTGATACTTCGCAAACTTCAAAAATAACTCAAATACCCAAACGGCATTTTGGAACATCCCTTAGGCCTTGTAGGGGGCCTTGCGGTGTTTTGGAAAGAAAGGATCTACCTAGTAGTGGATCAACAAACGCCAGACTATGTTGATATGGTTTGTGCGGAAGGGGAGAGTGGAACTATGATGCGCCTGACTTGTCCCCACGCGCCGGCAGTTTTTCAGCCACGACAATCCTTATGGAGAGCTCAAGCTCATCGGCCCGCTTTAACACCTTACCTTGGTTATGCATTGGAGATTTTAATGAGATTATGTACCCGTGGGAAAAACAAGGTAAGCGGCTAGCCTCTACACGAATGCATTCTTTTAGAGAGATGTTAAATGAATGTCTACTGATGGATCTAGATAGCAAAGGGTGTTCTTTCACATGGTGCAATAACAGAACAAGGGATGCTTTAATTAAAGAAAGATTAGACAGGGCTTTTTGTACTATGGAATGGCGACTTACCTTTCCAGCAGCTGAAATCTTCGCCTTACCAGCCATCGGGTCAGACCACAGCCCACTCCTTTTGACGACAACTGCAAACCAACCTAGGCGACGGAGAGGCTTTATCTTTGAATCTTATTGGCTACAAGAGCACGAGTGCCGTTCAGTAGTATCAGCTGCCTGGAAAACTACTCAGAATCAGATTTTGGACTTACCTCAGAAGTTAACCAGAGTATCGACAGCCTTAACCAGCTGGAGTAGGTCCAAATTCAAGAACAGCCATCGTCAAATAAATGAACTGCAGCAACAAATTCAGATCCTGACCAACAAAACAAATACTCATTATGACAAATCCAGGATGGATGCTTTAAAGAATGAAATTCAACACCTGTGGCAACGGAAAGAACAATACTGGGCAATGCGTTCTCGAGTAAAATGGCTAAAGTGGGGAGATAAAAACACTCAATTCTTTCATGCCACCACCATTCAAAGACGACAACGCAACAGAATCAGTATGTTATGAAATGAAGATCAGCAATGGGTTAGAGATCAGAAATCATTACAGGATATGACACAACGCTTTTTTCAGAATTTATACTCCTCAGTGGGTCAGCGAGACTATGGCCCAATCCTAAATCAATGCCCAGTAGTGGTGACTAATACTATGAATGCCTGTCTTACAGCTAAAGTAACTCCAGAGGAAGTCCTCCAAGCAACCTTTCAATTAGGAGCCACAAAAGCACCTGGCCCAGACGGTTTAAACGGTCGATTCTATCAAGCTCACTGGGATATTTTACAGGATGACATTGTTAGCTCCGTTAAAGAATTTTTTACTTCGGGTGTGCTAAACCCTGCACTTAACAAGACTTTTATCACTTTGGTTTCGAAAATATCTCACCCTGAAAAGCTGGACCAATATAGACCAATAAGTCTATGCAACTTTTCTTACAAAATCATATCAAAGATACTAGCCAATCGTTTAAAGCCTTGGCTCCCGACCCTAATCTCTACGGAGCAGAGTGCTTTTGTCAGTGGACGCCAGATCTAGGATAACATTCTAGTGGTCCAGGAAGTTCTACGTCAAATTGCGGAAATGGAAGTGCGAGATTTAGGCTGTACTCAAACTTGACATGCAAAAAGCCTATGATCGTGTCGAGTGGGATTTTCTACGAGATTATCTCTTGAAGATGGGTTTTCATACATCCTAGGTCCAACGGGTAATGCGATGTGTTACTACGCTTCTATGAGTGTCAAGCTAAATGGCGAACCCCTCCCTCCGTTTCCAATGAAGAGAGGTCTCAGGCAGGGCGACCCATTGTCTCCATATTTGTTCATCTTAGTGGCGAATGTCCTCTCAACTCTCATACATCAAGCAGTGGACATGGGCAGCATTAAAGGCATTAAACTCAACAATAGGTGCCCTACCCTCTCGCACTTATTTTTTGCTGATGATGCTATCTTTTTTATCGAAGGGAAAATGCTAGAATGTCAGAACCTAGCAAATATACTACACCAATACTGCTGGGCAACGGGACAAGAGGTGAATCGTAATAAATCTGGAATCTTTTTTAGCTGTGCTTGTCCTAATGACATGCAGGAGACTCTCGCCAAAGAACTCAGAGTTCCAGTGATGAAAAAGACAAGCCATCCCATCAGACTGGGGGAAATCTAAAAAAGAAATGTTTTCCTGGATGTTGGCAAAAGTTCACTCGAAACTCGATGGCTGGAATGAAAAGTTATTTTCCAAAGGCGGTAATGAAGTCTTGATTAAAGCAGTTGTGCAAGTTATTCCACAGTACGCCATGTCGATCTTTAAAATCCCTATATCGCTGTGCAAGTCTATTGAACATAAGGTGGCTAGATTTTGGTGGCAATCTCAAGGAAACAAGTCAGGCATATATTGGCGGAATTGGGAATCCCTTAAAAGTCGTAAAGACACGGGTGGTCTTGGTTTCAGGGATCTTATCGCTTTTAATAAAGCCCTCTTGGCCAAACAGGCTTGGCGTCTATTTCAATAGCCTACCTCTATATGGAGTAGGATCTTTAAAGGGCTGTATTTCCCGTTCAAAGACTTCGTGCATACGGATAGAGGCGCCCGTCCCTCTTGGGGATGGAAAAGCCTTTTGCTAGGTCGGGATTCTATTTCACCTAATCTTCAATGGTCGGTAGGCAATGGGCAGCACATTAAAGTTAGGGAGGATAGGTGGCTGTCAACAGGCATCATTGGAGGCCCGGCACCTAGAAATGAACCTACTATGGTAGCTGACTTCATATGTTCAGAACTACAGACATGGAATATTCCTTTGCTTTCTAGTAGTTTTGCTGATCACATAATCGACGAAATCCTCAAAATTCATATCATACCGCAATATACCGAGGATAGATTGATTTGGAAAGGGCGATCAAATGGTTTTTATACTTTGTTAAAAATGGATACAATCGATCGGATCAGAGAGCGAGTCATTCATAATCGGGCTTCATCATCTTTTCAACCCCCAAAACGATTATGGACAAATATTTGGCAGGTACCAGCTACTCCCAAACTGCGTATCTTTCTATGGTCATTATGCCAAAATGCTCTAGTAACTGGTGAGAATCTCTGCTATCGCCATATTATAGCAGATCCTATTTGTAAGCTATGTAGAGACTGCTGCCTAGTCCCTGAAACTACAGAACATCTGTTCCTACATTGCCCATGGACAATGAAAGTATGGAGCCACGCACAACTACCATTTACTATTTAGAAAACTCAGACACACAGATTTGATGCCTGGCTATTGCAAATATTCGAACAGGAGAATGACTTACAAGTTTCTGCGCAAATTACATATGTCCTGTGGCACATCTGGAAGGCCAGAAACGATTTTGTCTTCCGCCGGAAACCCCCGAACCCAAATCAAGTTGTATTTGCTGCCCTTGCCCATGCCCGATCTTATTATAGCTACCATGTGACCTTGCTACAACAGAGTCCAAAGAAACCAGCTTCTCTGAACAACCAGCAAGAAGTCCGAAGCCAGACTAATATACGATCACTTACCAACAGGTTAGGCGTAGCTTGCACTCGACCCTGTTCTCGATCGGCACGGAAGACTATCCTTCGCCGTCCTCCTTCGGATCTGATATGGTGCCCTCCTGATCCTGGTGTGATTAAGATCAATATTGATGCCTCCTTCCCTACGGCCATAAATGACGGTGCTTGTCGCTTGCGTTTGCCGCAACTCCTCGGAGTAAACCGATCGATGGCGGTGCCCGACGAACCCCCTGTTTCGCCCCCGCAAGCATAAATACATGCTCTCATCTTTGCTCTACAATATCTTATCACCAAAGGAAGGAATCAACACAAGCTCCTTCTCGAATCCGACTGTCTGGCTATGGTTGACGCGATTCGTGAGCTAGATCGCACACCATGGGAGAACATAGCTCTCTTTGCTGAAGCTACGGCGCTGCTTCGTCTCTTCCCAACCCTACGCATCAGCCACTGTAGAAGAGAAACGAATGTTGTGGCTGACTGGGCCGCAAAAGCCCACGGCCAAAATCTCCTCCCCTCCAACTGGGCCGAGTCCCCCCCTCCTGCTCTTTTTGATATGTTACGTACTGAAGCGTTAAACTTTTGTATATTTGCTGTTTCGTGAATGAAGTTCCTTTTATACCGACCAAAAAAAAAAAAAAACTATTCTTTTATGAGGATGAATTCCCACAATTATTTTAATGAATGTTTCGTTGCACGATTCTCTTTTGTATGAACAATGACAACTACATGGACAGAGCAGAATTTCCATCCTTCTGGGAATCAATTTACATTTTATAATTGAAGGCCAACCATGTTTAGCAGTTGGTAGCCACCGTGCTCAAGTGTTTTTGCACGTTACGGGCATTTTAGTATGTTTGTTTCTTCTCCCTCTCTCTCTAAATTTGATTTTCCCAAAGCTGGTGACTTTGCTTTTAATAGGAGACAATAGGTTTCTTCTATTTTGAATTACGCCGAGGATATTCGGCCTGCGACGGAAGACATGGAGAGATTGTCTTGAGTTGAGATAAACAGCTTTTAAGTGCATTCACAAGTTTGTTGTACAACTCATTCCTCTAGCAAAATGATTCATGTAATATTTAATAAATGGTTTACGGAAAAGAGGTGACAATTTTCTGAGGAAAAATTCTAATGACTGGATCATAGTAAAAACGAACGAAAAATCTGTCATCTTACTTTTTTCGATCATAATTGTAATCAATCTTTATCACTATGTTCTTGTTATTCTAATTTTAATTTAACATGATTCTTGTTCATTTATGAGAGTGGATGTGTGCTATAGAAAAAGGGGTAGAATCGGACGATTAGTACCGGTGATCCCTATTTCGAGTTGGCAAGCCCATCAGCACAACCCATTCAAGGTGTGGGTAAAAATATCTCTTCAAAAAATTGTGATTTTGTGAAAGAGGGGGATCATTTTACTACTAGCCTAACCTATTCGATGGTGGAAACGAGCATCAATCGATTACTGGATTCAAAGGAAAAAATTGGATGTGCCATTGATGCAAATTGGAAACATATATTGGATCTATGAAGAAGCATGCCTCGTCTCTCCCCGTCATGATGAGCAAATACTAACCCACCCTTAAAGTTAAAAAAAAAATACTTTTTTTCCCTTCTTCTTATCATTTTGGAATTATTTATGTCTTGTTCATAAAAGAATTTGAAATGAAGATTCGACATCTCATAGTCTCACATCAAATGAAAGAGGCATTATATTCGTAAGTCAATACTTACCTTCAAATGATCAACACCTAATGTTGACCAGCACGGATTGATATAGGGAATATTACAAAGCATAAGGAGAGAAAAGAGGCGAAAAAGTACAGGTTATGCATCTTTGTCAATGGAAAGGAACTTGTATCGAAGAAGGGCAGAATCAATTTGTGAGGATTAGCAGCACATTGCTACAGTTAGTCCCTTACGTAACAGAAATTGCAATAGTGAAGTTAGCAGGAAAAGGGAGGTGGAGGTGAGAAAGCCAAATACAATTAAGGATGATTAATTTCGAGCACGAAGAACATCAATATTGTGCTTACTATCATTTTGCAACAGCACATTATCTCCACGACATTTTAGAAAGAATGATCGTCCTCGATAATTGCATGGCTCACTATGTTCAAGTCATCACCTATTTAGGTATTTCGAATATAACAGTTTCAAGTGCAAGTCATGATATAATATGGAAATTATTGTACCGGACGGGTCTATATATGCCTTGTGCTTATCGGAACTATTAAATTTGATAAGTCTCATGCGTAATTCTTTGTGTTGAACAAGTGTTAGGGGTGCAAATGTATCAAGAGTGTATCACTAGGCTCAAGTGATTATACCTTAGTAGGATGGGTATTGCAGTCCTCCTTTTAAACGAGAATGCTTCGCACTACAATATATGCAAGCTTTCTCAAATTTCTCGAGATCGTTGGGTGACTTAAATTTATCACTTGGACATATTGATTATCTTAATCATATCGGATCAAAGTAAGATATTCCATAGCTGATTTTAATTATTTAAGAGGAGAAATGTGGCACGGATCAAGCCCCCACAATAAAGCAGATCTTGCACATAAATCAGTTCAAGTTCTTCTTCAAATTGGACAACCCAACCAGTTAGAATAAAGCACATCTGATTAGAACTTGTACTTTATCATTTTCTCATCAGCAATTGCTTCACGAACCAAGATTACGTTGATTCAAGAGAACCTAGGTGGAGCACGGTGGCAAATAATGGAAGGATTTGATTTGACAATTTCAGTAAGTTAGAGAATTTGACGAGACAAAAAGTGAAACTTAGAAGATTAAATTGTAGTCAACCCGTTAAGAAAAAATGTCAATTTTTTATCCGAAGATATAAATGCCGTTACTCTGGATGCATAAGGCTGATATCATCATCCAAAAGGTGCTTTTTGAGTCGCACGAAGCAACAGCTTTAACCAAGAAGAAATCCACAGTGTGTTCTGGTGGAAATTATCCAGAAAATATTTAAAAAGAAGAAAACAAGGTGCAACTTGCAAGTTAAATATATTTTTCTTCAAATGTTCTATAACATCCTCATTAATAAAAAAAAAAAATAGCATGAGTACAATATTTTCCAATAACATGCTTTAGGTTTCAAATTTGAGGAGAAATAGGAAACACAGAAAACGACAAAAACAAAAGAAAAAGGAAGAACCCCACAAAGAGTATGTTAAGCCCCAGTGAAAGGGAATTCCACATTGCCCCATTGCTGTTTAAAAATCTCCACACCTACCCTGCACTAACAACTTAAGCTTTTAAGAGGAGACCTCGTAATCATCATTATATTAACCATACATGAGATTAAACATAGCAAGTGCCGTAACTTTCGGACAATGTTTACTTGAATGTTATAATTCCGCAAGCCCATCTATCTTGATACATATAGAT
Organism: Eucalyptus marginata; assembly: GCA_014182565.1. NCBI lineage: Eukaryota > Viridiplantae > Streptophyta > Magnoliopsida > Myrtales > Myrtaceae > Eucalyptus > Eucalyptus marginata. Next base: position 46,654,054 of record CM024592.1, on the reverse strand, counting down.
TTTGGAGCATAAAAAGTGGACAAAATTGAGCTTCTCATTCAAACGTGAGAGAACATCTCACAAGAAAAATCAAAGCTGGTTAGGAAAATTACGAAATGAAGATGCAAAGAATGTGGAATCTAAAGTGAAACAAGTTAGTCAATCATTGCGATGAATTAGTCAAGTCTTCGCATTGAAGGTTACCCAATTGCAGTTTTCAAAGGGAAATGATGGTAAGAGACTTTTCTCATAGAGCTCGCCATGGAAAAATTATCAATATAATGCAGGAAAAGAAAACCACAAAATATTGGGTCCGATGGGGACAGATAAGTCATTCACTACCAGTTGAGCGGTAGGCCCTGTGCTGGTCTTTTTATTATTTTTTTCTTTTTACCTTTTCTCCGACTTTTTGAACACGGCATGGATTACTTAATTAGCACCAAATCATGACATGATTCATTGAACATGCCATTGACAATTCGAAGTGGAGTTGTCAGCAAAAATTTATTGCCCTTGCATGGAATCGAGCAAATCATTCGACGTGATTCAGTTTTGTAAAGATGTAACTTCAGCAGCTTATCTCTATAGCGAAAGACAAAATTACGAAACTTCCGAGCAAGAACCTAGAACATTTCCCATTTGACGGAACGTCTATTTGCAAACTAAAGGCAAAGGGAGAGCCAGCATAGAGAGAGCGGCGGAGAAGACCAGAGAATGACTGAAGACTTCTCAAATTTCTAAAGGGTGGGCCCCAATCTGCGCCCGTGACCATCACTTCATGGACTCAAAGTATGGCCTTACTTAGCACGTCTCGAGCACCCAGCATTTTCTCAAAATAAAAAATTTGCACGATCATAGGGAGACTTCGCCGAACAGCTGAGCTCAAAGCCCATTTGGATGTTCATTCAAAAGGATCCTTTCTTTCAATTTCAAACTGTACCAGGTAATCTTGCTATACCTTCTTTTCTTCTTGAGTACGCTTTGATCTCGCGAGATCAGTGAGCAAGAGAAATGACAGAATCCGCAATATCCTGTTTGGTTGAGAAGCTTGCTATGTTTGTCGAGCAAGAGGTAAATCTATTGAAAGGGGTACGTGGAGAAATTGAACTCATTAGAGATGAATTTGAGCGCATGAAGGCCTTCTTAGAGCACACTGAGTCATCGAAAGACGATGACCCTGAGTTGAAGGTATGGGTGAAACAAGTTAGGGATGTTGCATATGATGTGGAGGATATTCTAGATGAATACACGCTCAACTTGGCAAGAGATCATGGAGATGGGGTCATGAGGTACCTCCACAAGATCAAGCTATCCATAAACAACTTGAAAGAGCGCCGTCATCTCTCCTCCAAAATAACAGATATCAGGACAAAAGTTCTCAACATTAGTGAAGGGCATCGACGATACCATTTCAAGTCGTATTGCACGGAGCAAAGTACGAGTGCATCCATTGGAGGCACCTCATGGCACGATCTTAGGGAGGACACTTTTCCAGTCGAGGAAGGTGAATTGGTGGGGATTGATCAGCCAAGAGAAGAGCTTATTAAGTGGCTTGTTGACGGAGAACCCGAACTTGAAGTTGTATCAATATTAGGGATGGGGGGTTCAGGGAAGACCACTCTGGCAGAAAGAGTGTACGACAATCACCAAGTAAAAGCCTACTTCCAAAGCCATGCATGGATTAGTGTCTCGCAATCCTATAAGATTCAGGATATTTTGAGGGACATGATCGGACAACTTCATGGAGAAATTGAGCAACGAGCCCCACAAGGAATAGAATCCGCGAATAGCGTGAGGCTCAAGCAGATATTGAAAGACTTTTTGCACCAGAAAAGGTATGTCATTGTTCTAGATGATGTATGGAACTTGGAAGCACTAGAAGGTATAAAAAGTGCAATGCCCAATGGCAGTTGCAGTAGCCGAATAATAATCACTACTCGCATAGCTAATATTGCTACTTTCTCATCCAACCAATCAAAAGTTTATACTTGTAAGCCCTTGTCTCCAGAAGAATCATGGTCCTTATTCTGCAAGAAAGCCTTTCGTGGGAAACTCTGTCCTCCTCACCTAAAAACCTTTCTGGACGGATTTTGAAAAAATGTGAGGGTTTGCCACTTGCTATAGTGGCAATTGGTGGTCTTCTCTTTGCAAAAGATGTCAAAGAATGGGAGATGATTTCTCACAGCCTTGTTGTAGAATTAGAAAGCAATGATAGGATGCAAATTTTCAGGAAAATTCTCAGCTTGAGCTATATTGATTTGCATTATAAGTTGAAAAGTTGCTTTTTGTACTTGAGTTTATTTCCAGAGGATCACGTGATTGAGCGTATGACACTCATTCGTTTGTGGATTGCAGAAGGATTTATTGAGGAAAGAGAACGGATGACACAAGAGGAGGTTGCTCAAAGATACCTGAACGAGCTAATAAATAGAAATTTGGTGCAAATTGTAGAAACAGATTTAGAAGGAAGGCTAAAAACTTGTAGGGTACATGACCTAATGCGTGAAAGTATCCTTTCTAAGTTAAAGGATGAAAACTTTGTTTCGTTTTTATCTGAGCAGACAAAAGAATTGCACGAACGAGTCCGACGTCTGTCAGTCCAATACAACTGCAACAACGCACTGAACCAACTAAAACTCCCAAGCCTACGCTCTTTGGTCATTTTTCAGTTAAGAACATTGTCTAGTACAGATGAGCAATTCTTCCCAACTAGCTCTAAGCTGCTGACGGTTTTAGATTTGGGAGGATCATGCCTTCATAAGTTCCCCCAACAAATACTAGTTTTTGTCCACTTGAAGTATTTGAGTTTGAGAAGGAGCAACGTGCGCGTCATTCCTAGGTCAATTGTGAAACTCCAAAATCTGGAGACTTTGGATCTTAAACACACATTCGTATCTGAGATGCCTGTGGAGATAACCAAGCTCAAGAAACTACAACATCTTTTGGTGTACAGTGATGCAGAAATTACAACTTCTGTACCCTTTGGCTTTAGAAAGGGATTTTCAGCTCCCAAGGGCATTGGAGCACTGACATCACTGCAAAACTTGTGCTGTGTAAAAGCCGGTGGTGGTCGGAGCAAGAATACAACACAAGAGCTGGGAGAGTTAAGTCGACTAAGGAGGCTGGGTGTAAGGGACTTGAAGAAAGATGATGCAATGGAACTATGCCACTCCCTCAAGAAGATGACCAACCTTCAATCACTAAATGTGAATGCAAAAAGCGAGTTTGACATTATTGATTTGGATTTTCTATCTTCAGCTCCCCCGTTCCTTCGAGGTCTACATATCGATGGATGTCTGAAGAAGCTGCCTCATTGGCTTCCTCTGTTGACCAGTCTAACTAAATTGCGTTTGGCATGGACCAAATTGAAATCTAGCCCGCTTATTGCTCTCCAGAATTTGCCCAATCTCGTGGAGCTTTATCTGAGTAACGCCTTTGATGGGAAAACATTGGTTTTTGGAGATAAAGGGTTCCCAAAGCTCAAGAAGTTATTCTTTGCCAATCTAGAAAATCTTAGATTTGCATTGATGAATGGTCAGGCAATGCCTTGCCTTCAGAGTCTCATCATTGTTGGATGTAGGCACCTAGACTGGCAATCATTACTAGTTGTCATCCATGGCCTTGCGAACCTGAAGCATCTCCAATTCTATGAGATGCCAGAAGAATTTGCTCTTGTGTTCTATCCATACAACCGTAACATAATGAGGAAGGGTATTCTACAAGAGCACTATGAGGAGGTGATGGAACGTAACCCAAAAGTTTACTTCTTCTGGTGGAAAGAGGATCACAGGGAGCGACATGATCTTAGCCTCGATTCTTATGAAGTCATCAAGGGTAGGGTGATGAGCTGCATTGAGGTTATTCCTAAAGTTTCGTAGATCATAGTGATGTATTGGCCCCTGCTAGTCCCTTGGTCTATCATTGATCCTAGAGCACCATCGTCGTGAGAAAGAAGATCCTCCAGTGCTTTTATGGTTGCTACCATTATCAATATATTTATCTAGACCTTTCAATACTTTTATCATTCAAGTTACTACCCTCAAATACCTGGTGCTATCTTCTTCTATTTCTTCTTCTCATTGTCGCCATGGTCTTTTTAGTGATCATTACATGTATTTCTTATTTTTCCACATTTATTGTAATATCTTGACCAAGTCAAGAGTGGTGGAGCCGGAAGAAATAAAAAAGAAAAATTCAAGTTTTGAAAAGTCGAAGAGAGTAGGAAAAGGGGACGCTCGGCTCATTTTAACCGAGAGCTCATACGGCAAACAGGAAGAAGGGAAAGGAAAAGGGAGAAAGAAAAAAGAAAAGAAGAAGAGAGAGCGGGTTTTGCGTATTTGTGCTAAGGATGCCTCGCCAAGCCAATTCAACCTCTTATTGCAATGTCCTGTAAGTGCTCACATTTCTCATTCTTCTAATCAGAGTAAATTTTGAAGTTAGATCGTAAATTCGGAATTATGTGAGAATCAAGCCGCAAAGTCCAATTTTTGAGTTATCGAGCTATGAAATTTCATGGAAATGGTTGTTTATGATGCTATAGAGCCGTGGGTTTTGACAAGATTCGTTTTGGCACAACGGTTTGATTGGAGTGAGAATTTTAGGATTTCGTGTTCAAGTTTCGTGTTGTGAACATATTGAATAATCCCTTCGGATGAGTGATTTGTTAATGCACAGGAGTTGCTTCATTAGTATTGAAGTTTAGTGTAGCCAATTGGTCACTGGGGTAGCAATTTACTCGATTTGACGTTGTTTCTTGTTTGTTTGATAGAATTGCGACTTCGATGGTTCGAATAATGTTTATTGTTTGGTCATAGGCACTTCTAGGTGAGTAGTACTACATCTTCTTTGAATTTGTAAAATTCATGTTCCCAAAATGCTACACGATTATGAATTGGCGTTATTATATATTATCACAATAGCAAAGCTACGAGGGAGGGTATTTTGCAAGAGTGCTATGAGGAGGTGATGGAATGTAAACCCGAAGTTTACTTCCTCTGGTGGAAGAGGATCATTGGGAGCAACATGATCTTAGCTCCTATTGCTAAAATGTCATCAAGCGCACAGTGATGAGCCGCAATGAAGTTCTTCCTGAAGTTTCATAGATCATAGTGATGCATAGGGCCCTGTGAGTCCCTTTGGTCTGTCATGGATTCCTGGGGGCCTATGAACACGAGGAAGAAGATCCTCTAATGTTTTTTATGATTTCTTCCATTTTCAATATTTTTATCTGGACCTTTCATTTCTTTTATCTTTGAATTTATTGTCCTCATGTCCCTCGGTGCTATCTTCTTCTTGTTGTTATCATCTCATATAATGATCAATACATTAGTTTCTTAGAAGCTCAGAAGCTCTAGCTCTTATATTACAAGTTTAAATTGTCAGATGAAAGTATAGTTTAATTAAATATTCTAACAAACACTATACTTTGCAATAACACGTATTGTTGCTACAAGATTGGGATTTCTTTTTTCTTTTATTTATAGTTTTTGCCATATTTCAGCATGAATATATTTTCCTCTACAAAATTGAAATAGAGGACACCCGGTAGCTAATTTTTTTCCCCTCCACAGCTTCTCAATCATTTGAGTAGAAAGTATTCTCTTTGCGATTTAACAACTCATGTCTTGTCCAAGCCCGATGTCGAAATATAGTTATACTCTCCCGCAACTACTAGCTTGCTGAGATACAAGATGAACGTCACGTCATTCTCTAATAATTTAAACTCATGAATTGCTCAGTTAGCAATTCAATCATTTATTGGGAAGCAATTTTTCCCTTTTGCACTATGTAATGTTTTTGCAAGACTAAAAATTCTGTCGATTAGGGATAATCTTCACAAGTCAGGCACCCTTTGAGAGCATCTGGTCGGTCTCTTGTTTTGCCTAAGATTCTGGAAATGAATTAAACCACATGATAAGCAGGACAAATTCTTTATCAACTTTAACTCCAAGTAAAGGAGACTGCAACAATTGCTTTCATTTATTCAATAACCATCCACCATCAGCACAAAGGCAGTATTCTCCACAAAGAAGGTAGCCGAATCCAAATCTTCTGCAACTTAATTTATATCCTCAATTGAAGGCAAACCATCTTCATAATGACATTACAAGTAAATTCTGTGCCTTCTCTATTCTTATCCTTTATTCTGTCCAAATATCAAGAAAAAATTCGAAAAGAAAAGGACCAAAAGAGTTCTTAACCAACTAGTATCTATCTCCTGTCTAAGATTCTCAAATAAGCCTAAGTTTATACAATAAGCACAGATGATAGAATTAACAACAGAGTTGCTGAAATTCTGGGGGTAGAAGAAGCTACTATCACTCGTTGGGGCAGAGACTCATGTGGCCACTCAATAACTACAAAGTCGTGCCAAAAATAATAATCGGTATATTTTTGGAGTCGTATTCATCCAAGGAATCTTCTGTCTGTTGTGTTAGACAAATGCAATGCAAACTTGGTCATCTCTCTCTCTCTCTCTCTCTCTCAAGAAAATTATTCACATCAGTGGCCTTATTCACAGGTCACATTTAAGGTGAGATACATGAACCTACGTGAGATCAGGCAAGTCCGCAGTCTCTCCTCCACTCAGGATCCAACGATGTCCTGCTCAGTAAAACAGAGCAAGAGGAATACCATAAGAGAGGCAGTTCCCTAGATTAAGAAGATTGCTCGATCTTGATATTCATCACATTTGTTCTCGTCAAAAAAGATGTTCTATGATTTTGGTTCTTTGAAAACTGAGTGGCAGCAGCTCGTGCACCAGCTATGGCGGCACTGAAACTCGATGATTTCCCCGGGTCACTTCATTTAGATTCAGACACATGTAATAGGGAATCTGGCTTCAATGAAAAAGATCGCGTGGATTTGGAAGTGGAAACTTCACAGGCAGTGGACTTTCCACTATAGTAAGTCCTCTGGCCACAGCTTCATACATCTGGAAAAGTGCTTTTGTCAGCATATGTGCAATGTCATGCATAAGATGATAACTTATGGAGCCAAATCCTTTACCTTCTTTTCCAAGTTGTAGATCTTCCAGTACCCTCGCATGTCAAATGAAATGACTAATTTTTGTATTACTTAAAAATATATCAACAAAGTCACATTAGTGTCGGAAGTACATAAATGCTAAACAAACATATGTGAGAACAAAGTACCAATTGAGTATATGACAGATTTACACACATGTGGCTCTTCACAGAGCCAGCAATTATCTGTTTGTGCTTCCAGCCTTACCTGTAACTACAAATGTTCACATGTTCAGCTTAATTTGTGAAATCAGATAGGTAATCAAGAAACAAAGCAAGCAAAAGATCAGGGTATCCCACCCCTTCAGGCACCCCATTCCAGCAAGCTAGCTCTTCAGCTCGGACACAGCCAACCACTTTGACACACCTTTTTCATAGGCAAAACATTCCAATTGTCAACGCATTTGTTGAGCACCAGTTCTATGATGCAGAATCTACCATTAGAAACTCTACTCAACAAACAGCTCAGATAAAACAGAAATTCATGCAGGTGAGATGGAGCGATAAAAGCATCCATATATCTACACATTTTTCTATCAAAACATACATCAAACTGCTATTCAGCCGAGAAATCCATCAAAGGATGATTTGACTTTTAAAGAACTTGTAAATAGGAGCTTAAATGCTCTTTCAAGACAAATAAGTTGAAGTATGTTACTCAGTTGCAGCATGGATTGAAGAAAATCGAAGCTCTCCCTTTGAATACCTAGTAGTCTTGAGACGGGATAGTGATCACAGAACTTAATTTGAGTAATCTCATTCACTGCATATATCTCCCTATAGAACTCCTCCATGGCTTTGACAGTAGAGTCATCTGAAACTTTGCCAGCAGCATGGATCCAAAGGCGACCTCCACAGATGATGTGCTATACAGTCGGAGATAAAAAGGAAAAGGAAAAGGAAAAACAAATTCAAATCCTCTTCAACAAGATGCTAACAGTGCATTGGCTACATTAATTATTGCAGCAAAGTGATGCGTATTTTTACAGAACAGAAAACCTGATATGCACACCAAACAGCACTCTCTGCTGGATACTTTACATGTCACTTAAGCAGCAATTCTCTCCTAAATGAAATTTTAATCACGATGCAGTTTTTTCGAACGTAACAAAAATCCCAGTATCCTTATAAATCCTTCATAGGCACGAGCTTTGCGCATAGACTTTCTGAACTTCCAAACTCAAAAGTTTTACACAATGTTTGAAACAAAGTATTGATTATATAAGCCGAAAGTAGCATTCTCATTTCTCATGGCTATCTTAGTGCATGTGCAAAATGTTTGTGCTAGGTATTAAAGATGCACCACATCATTCTCAGTTACACAAACTTTCAGCAATAGTAAGTCAACCCTCACCAACTTCTTACACAGCTGATGTGCACTTGCTTGAAATGAGAACTTTGATTTTCCAACATTCTTAAAAAAAGAAAATGCATAACCTCGATCATATCAGTCCATATATTGGTTTTCTATTCGTTCGTGCTGTTATTTCTCTGCAAACCTATTGGGCAGTTTTCTATAAACTTGCGAAGCATGAAAACATCGGTACCGCACAAAAAGGTCAACAAAAGTCGAACACAGATTTCGCGCCGAACAAAAGGCCCTTCTCTCTCTCAAGTGTTATGCGTAAACAATTCCAATTTCAGCAGTTAACCTTCTCTCCCTTGCAGTCTCTTCAGGTTCTCTCACCTTTCACTATATCCTTTGAACTCCACTATCCAAAACAGAACTTGGTAATAGAAAACTAAACAATCGCCGAAAACTTCAAGAACCCATATAGGAAAACACTGTGAACAGATCAAATTAGTAGATCAAATGGCTCAATGAACAAATTCAACCCTTTCTCGTTTTAGACTATGTGACGGCAAAAAAACCAAAAAGGTCGGAACTTCGGCGCGAAATTGGAAGTACGAAAGAGAGTCGCTAAACAACCTCAAATTGGGGCAGGCCAAGACCTGCCCTCGATGCGCTTGATCCCGTACACGAGCAGGGAAGCCCGTGGCTGGTGCAATGTCAGGCACGGGTTCCGGTAATTCCCCTGGTTCCGACTCTGCATCGCTGTTTCTTCTTCGGCTTTCGACAAACGAAATCCTGGGTTTTCTCGGGCCTGCGTGATTTTCTCGAGAATCCGAAGGAAAGATTTCTGGGCGCTGGGAAAGAAGCCGGGCAAACCTTCTGCGATGAGCCCATTAAGATTTGGGTTTGAAAAGGGCATACAACTCCACAATTCTTCTCCAAGCTCGTTGAGAAATTTGACAAGGAAAGACCCCGCAAAGGTTGGTTTGGTGACATAGGGCTTATTCTCAAATACTTGGAGCCATTATAGATATATGTTCGAATTCCTCAGTCGCTCCTCGACTTCGGAAAGCCTTAGTTCCATGATGTAAGATAATGTTGGGTGTTACTCCTATCGGAATCGTGGTAAATCAGTGGTAACGGAACCGCTTAAATGAGCAATAGCTATGGTTCCGTCGCAGGTGTAGGACTCCTATAATAACTTGGCTACACAGTTCAACATGATGAATGCTTATGATATTGTTGGTCTACTTGAATTGAGTCAATTTAAGAACCTTCTCAATATACAATGGAAACAAATCTTCAATGTGCCCGGTGTAGAGGTTGGACCACCAAACTATCTTGTCTTAGCAAAATCAAATTACTATCTACTTGGAAAGAAGAAAAAAACGCACCTCCTATTTTCTACATACGGAAGTTAAAAAACTAATTTACTAAGAAATGCGTTTCAAGAGCCTTCAACAATCTAAATAATCGCAATCTACTAATTTTGTAAATTAGTCTTAGTAAGTTTAGCATTCTCTAGCCAAATTTATGGTGATTAAGGGAAACAAAACTTATTTAGATAACATAAACTTTGACATTGTATTCATATGATATCTTGATTTAATTTCCGCATGATCGAACTAAATCGTAAATAACCCAACTAAGATAAAATTAAGTTTACAAACGCAACTTCATAATCGGTCTAAGCTCTTTTATATGTTGTCCACACTATTAGTGTTTTCTTTGTCCCTATGTACGAACAATACAACTTTGGTTTTGGTGAGTATGAATGTTATAATTGTTGTTTGGTGTTAGATTTGGGTTCCCATTTCGAACCCCCATCATAAACTGATTTGCTTTTTGATTTTTCTTCCCTGCCAACCTCTCGTAGGCAAGCCAATGATTTGACTCAATCAAGTACTCTCGGTCAAAAGAATTAAAGTTGTTCTTGACATTGAGTCGATCACTTAGGAAAAATTTAGCAAAAAAAGTCTTAATTCTATTATACGGAAATTAATTCATTCTTAAATATTTTGATTTGATCAATTTAATCCTAAACTTTTTGATAATTTGTCAATATAATCCTTCCTATCAAAATTGATCTGAAATCGCCGACATAAACATTGATTGTCGTACATAATACGGCAGGTAGTTGACATGAACAAATTTTTTTTACATTTTTTAAATATTTCTAATTTTTTTATAATTTTATAATTTTTTCTTTTTTTTTTCTTCCTTTGTCGATTGCCGGTCTTTGGCAATGGCGAGATCCAATAAGGTCGAGCCTCACTAGAGGCTAGCAAGTTTGACCCCTACCAAATCCAACAAGGGTGAGCCTCACTAACTCTCACTTGTGGTGGTCATCGGTTTATCATCAAGCCTTAGCGACCAATGAAGAAGAAGGAAAATAAAAAAAAATTGTCCAAATCAGCAGCATTTATGCCACGTAGAATGACTAGTGTCACATTAATGATTTTCGGCAAAAATTAGCCACAATAACTATAAATCGTTAAAAGGTTTAGAACTATATTAAACAAATTAAAAGGTATATAAATGAATTGATATACATACAACAAGTTGAGGATTTCTTTTGTATTTGTCCCACCTCCTCGTGCATGTCTCTCCGTCGACCTTCCTTCATTACATATAATAAACTAAGTTAATCGAACGCATATTGCTAATTTGCACATATATATAATCCCAAATGCTATATTAAGAAGTAGAACATCATATCTACCGGTTCTATCCATAAAACTACAGGCAACACTCTAAAATGGGTCACACGGCTCGTCACTGGCCTGCTTGATGATTCATGGGCTACTTCTATTTGCCATGTTCATGGGCAAAGCCTCTCCAAGAGAAGCTCCTTTTGGGCCATCAGTGCCATCTGCAAAAAGAGTTTCCTCTGCAGGTTTATAGGAGCTCAAGCATGCTGTGATCAGGGTCACCGCAAGGTCACCACCCCTCTCCGCTAATGGTCAGCCCTACCAATAAATACAAGAACATCACGTATTCGCCATTGCCACCGTCACTTTAAGCAGCTGGCTTGCACCATGGCCATGAAAATTACTCATTCAATCAAATAAGACCACGTCTAATTCGCTTGCAGGTGTAGAGGCATTCTAGTTTTAAGGAAAGGACTATATCGGACACTCGGTATAATGCCCATCTCACTGAGGCACTATTTTATGAGATCTGCACCACAAGAACTTGTGGATCACAATGATCTAGGAAAAAGCAATAGCATTAATGGAGAAGAATTCCACGCTGTGTTAAGGCTGAAGTTTTCCGTGTTCGATAAATTTATTGTTTTTCGCTTTATTTTTGTTGGAACTGAGAACATTCCTACAATGATCACGAGAATTACCAATTACCAATCTGTGCGAGGTTACTACCACGGCCATATGCTCATAAATTTATCTTGTGAGATACTCTGTGTGCATTTAATCATGATAAGAAATTTTTAAGCATAATTTCAGTTTGTCTCCCTCCATTCCAACTAAATCCCTGCGTCCATAGTTGACTGGATTATGAGTTAACAAGTCACGAGTAGCAAATTGCCAAGTCCATGAATGACAAATGCTGTTGTCGGCACAAGTCCATGAATGAAACTGTTATACCCTATTTCCTTCCTGCCATAGTTTTGATCTCGTGAGATCAGTGAGCAAGAAAAATGGCAGAATCTATAGTGTCCCTTTTGGTCGAGAAGCTTGCAATGTTGGTTAAGAAAGAGGTGAAACTATTGAAAGGGGTGAGTGAAAAAATTGAACTCATCAGAGATGAGTTCGAGCGCATGAAAGGGGTGAGTGGAAAAATTGAACTCCTCGTGAATGAGTTACTATGCATCATCTTTAGTTTAACTACCTATTTTAGGTACTTCGACATATCAATTCTAAGCATACGTCATAGTAAAATATGAAAATTATCATATGGATCGGGTGTGTATGCCTTGTGTCCATCCAAACTATCATTCTCATGTGAAATTCATTGCGATCCACAAGTTTTAGTTGTGTAGATGGATCTAGAGTGTAGGCATTGATCTCATGTGATAATACTCATGACGATGAACATTATAGTCCTCCTTATAAATTAGAGTGCCTTTGCAATGCAATAAATGTGAAATTTCTCCAATTTCCCAAGGTTATGGGATGACTAAAATTGGTTGCTTGGGCCTATTAATTATCCTAACCATAGCGGATCAAAAATGATATCTCATAGTAATAGCTGATTTTAATTACTTACAGAGTAGATATGTGGTAGAGATCAATGTGCTCCAACAAAGCAGATCTGGCACATAAATCGGTTCGTACACTAAATTGAACAACCCAACAACATTGTAACTAGGTCAAATGATTAGGACCTGTACTTTATCCTTTTCTCATTTCAGGTTCGCCATCCTCCTTGCCTCCACGAATCGTGATCAGGCTGATTCGGAGGTACCTAGGCAAAGCAGGGTGGCAACGATTCAGGGGTTGTTCACTATGCCACTCAAGCAATTTGACGGGTTAAATCAAAGACTTGTCTCAACAATTTCACTAAGTTTAAAAAACTCAATCACACAAAAAGTGAATATTAGAGGAGTAACTCAGTACTTAACCCTTTGAAAAAATGTCAAACTTTTTTCGGGAAGAGACATGTTTTTTCCTGAGATTCATAAGGCCTCAGATCGAGATCAATGTTCCGTCCACGAGGCGTTTTCTGTAGTTGCAAGAAGGCGATGGCGTCAACAGAGAAAGAATTCCACGGTGCGTTCCGGCCAAAGTTCACCAGGCGACTGTCTCGCTCGCTTCCACTGCTGACTGGATTGTGAGTTGGCGAATCACAGGAGTAGCAAAATTGCCAAGTCCCACTCGTCGGCTGGAATCATCAATGCAACAGCAGTGCAATATAAAAATCTACCACTAGGGTTCAATGAAATACTGCTGGCTTTACTTGGCAGTTTGCTTCGTATCGCGATCAGTGTTGTACCATCGGAGTGGAGAAGCCATAGGGAGACTTCGCCAAGTTGATAAGCTCAAGCCCATTATTTGCATATTCATTCAAAGATAAGAGAGTTTTCTCAAAGAGCTCGCAATGGAAAAATGACCTATATAATCCAAGAAAAAAAAAACCAAAAAATATCGAGTCAATGATGGGGACATATAAGTCAACCACTGCCGGACAAGTGGTGGGCCCTACGCCAGTCTTTTCATTTTCATTTTTATCTGTATTCTGACTTTTTCAACACGGCCTAGGTTATTTAATTAGCACCAAACCATAACATGATTCGTTGAGCGCGCCTTTGACAAACTAAGGCGGAGTTATCGGTAAAAATTTGTTGCGCTAGTATGGACGTGATTCGGTCTTGTAAAGACATCACTGCAGCAAATCATTTCTACAGCAAAAGGCAAAGTTATGAAACTTCCGAGTAAGAACCTCAAACCTTCCCCATTTGACGGAACATCTATTTGCAAACTAAAAGCAAAGGGAAAGCCAGCGTAGAGAGAGCAACGGAGAAGAAGAGAGAATGACTAAAGACTTCTCAAATTTCTAAAGTGCGGGCCCCAATTTGCGCCCGTGATAATCACACAATGGACTCAAGTATGGCCTACTTAGCACTACTCAAGCACCCAGCATTTTCTCAAATTTAAAAACTTTTGCAATGGGACCCAAACGCAGCTAGATAAAGCTGAGCTCAAAGCGCATTTGGATGTACATTCAAAAGAATCCTTTCTTTCGATTTCAAACAGTACTAGATAAAGCTACTTTGCCCTCTTTTCTTTTTTCAATAAGCTTTTGATCTCGCAAGATCATAAAGCAAGACAAATTATTGTATGATACTTACGTCACAATATGATGCGGAAATTATTGTAATGAACAGGTCTACATGCATTGTGTTCATTGAAATTATTGAATTTGGTAGGTCTCGTGTGTAATTCACCGCGATGAACAAGTGTTAGTGGTGTAGATGGATCTAAAGGGCAAACACCATGCTCATGTGATAATACCTCAGCTAGGTGGATATTATGGTCCTCCTTTTAAACTAGAATGCCCATGCACTATCATATCGGTGAACTTTCTCAAATTTCTCAAGGTCGTTGGGTGACTTAAATTGGTCACTTGGGCATTTTGATTACCTAACCATATTGGATCAAAATAAGATATTCAACGGCTAATTTTATTTACGTAGGAGGAGAAATGTGGTACGGATCAAACCCCCACAACAAAGTAGATCTAACACAAAAATCAATTCACATTCGTCCTCAAATTGGACAACACAACTGATTACATGGAATCGGCGAGATAATTGGGACTTGTGTTTCATCCATTTTCTCATCTCAAATTGGCCTTTCTACATGCCTCCATATATCGTGATTATGTTGATTCAAGGGAACCTAGGCGGAGAGGGTGGGAAGGGTTGAGGGGTCACTCAGTATGCCACTTGAGCAATTTGATGGAATGGTCAACAACCAGTAAAGGAAGGACTTTGATCCAATAATTTCAATAAGTTGGGGGATTTAACAACACAGAGTGAAACTTAGAGGGTTAAATCATGGCTAACTCCCTAAGAAAAAATATGGATGCTTTTTCTTTCGATGCATGAGGCCCCTCATAACAAATTATAATCTTTGTTCATAAGGTGCTTTCTAGAGTTGCATGAAAACAACATATAGTGCGTTTTGGCAGAAGTTGTCCGTGGTTGGTAAGTTTCCTCGCAACAAGCCATTCTCCTTTGTTTTGGGGATTCTCCCTATCTTCGTTCAAATTAATAAAAACAAAAAATGACTATGATGATCAGGAGTATTACCAATTTGTGTTGTGAGAGGCTACTGCGACGGCCATATGCTCTAAAAATTTACCCTTGGGAGAATTTTCATCTGCATTTATATTAGAATAAGAAATTTTTTAAGCATAGTTTTTACTTTGTTTTGTCTTGCACTTTCCACTATCCAAATGTTGCCGCCGGCAGTAAAAATCAACACAGCAGTGTAAGAAACTATTGAGTGCTAGAGTAGGGCGAAGTCGGCCATACCATAATTTGATCGGATGATTGTCATATGTACAGGTGGAAAGCACACTTCGAAAATAAAAAATAAAAAAAAAAAAAAATCATCCTTTTCTTCTCTTCTCCTCTCTCTCTCTCTCTCTCTCTCTCTCTCTCTCTCTCTCCCACTATTTTCCGTCCTTCATTCTCTCTCTCTCTCTCTCTCCACTATTTTCCGTCCTTCATTCTCTCTTCAGAAAGACTATGGATTTCCCTTGCATTTAATTTAAGTTTGCCGGCGGGAGTTGTCAATGAAAATTGGTCGCCTTCATATGGAATCAAGCAAATTATTCATACATGATTCAGTTCTCTAAAGACATAGGAATTAAACAAGCCATTAATAGACTGAAGAGAATTATTCCGTGAAAATTTGTTGTCCTTGGATGGACTCGAGCAAATTATTTGACATTATATGGTTTTGTAAGGACTTCATTTCAGTGCATCATCTCTATAGCAGATGGCAAAATTACGAAACTTCTGAGGTTGGAATCCCAAACGTTCCCTATCTACTTGAACATGCCATTAACATACCAAAAAGGAGTTTTCAGTGAAAATTTGTTGCCCTTAACCAACCAAATTATTGACATGATTCAATTTTGTAAAGACTTTGGTTCAACAAATCATCTCTACTGTGGAAGGTAAAAATTAAGAAATTTTCAAGATAAGAACACTAAATGTTCAACATTAGATCGAACACACTATTAACAAATCCAAGTGGAGTTCTCCTAAAAAAATTTTGTCCTTATATGGAATCAAGCAAATTATTTGACAAGATTCAATTTCGTAAAGACTTCAAAAGGTAAAATTACGAAATTTCTAGGTAACAACCCAAATGCTCCCTATCTGACTGAACATCTATTTGCAGACTAAAAGCAAGGGAAAGCCAGTGTAGAGAGAGCAACGGAGAAGAAGAGAGAATGACTAAACACTTCTCAAATTTCTAAAGGACGGGCCCCATCTGCGCCTGTGACAATTAACCTATGGCTCAAAAGTATGGCCTACTTAGCACTACTCAAGCACCCAACATTTTCTCAAAATATAAGACTTTGCACTGGGGCCCAACCGCAGCTGGCTTTATTTTGTTTGCACGATCGTAGGAAGACTTTGCCGAGTAGATGAGCTCAAAGCGCATTTGGACATTCATTCAAAAAGATCCTTTCTTTCGGTCAACCGGTACTAGATAAAGCTGCTCTACCCTCTTTTCTTCTTGAGTAAGCTTGATCTTGCGAGATCATTGAGCAAGAGAAAATAATGTATGATGCTTACGTCATGGTATGATGCCGAAATTCTTGTATCAAAAGGGTATATGCCTGTTAGTGGTGCAGATTGATCTAGAGGGCAAACGCCGAGCTCATACGATTACACCTCAAAGGAGTGGGGTATTATAGTTCTTTTTTCAAACTAAAATGACTTTGCATTGCCATCTACATGAACTTTTTCAAATTTTTAAGGTCATATGGTGACTTAAATTGGTCACTTGGGCATATTGATTAGCTTAGCCATATTGGATCAAAATAAGATATTCAACAGCCAATTTTATTTACTTAGGAGGAGAAATGTGGTACCGATCGAGCCCCCACAATAAAGTAGATTTGGCAAATAAATCGCTTCAAATTCTTTCTCAAACTAGATAACCCGATGAGTTACATGGAATTAGTTAGATGATTAGGACTTGTGTTTTATCCATTTCCTCATCTCAGATTAGCCTTTCTTCGTGCCTCCTCACATCGTGATTACTCCAATTCGGGGGAATCTAGGTGGTGCAACGTGGCAAGGGTTGAGGGGTCGCTCCCTATGCCACTTGAGCAACAGTCAATAACGGAAGAACTTGATACAATAATTTTAGTAAGTTGGAGGATTTAACGACACAAAAGTGAAACTTAGAGGGTTGAATCAGAGGCAACCCGCTAAGAAAAAAATATAGATGCTTTTTCCTTGGATGCATGAGGCCCCTTATATCAAAATATAATCTCTTCCATAAGGTGCTTTCTATAATTGCATAAAGCAACAGCTTTAATCAAAAAGAATTCCACGGTTCGTTTTGGTAGAAGTCGTCCATGTTCGGTAATAAATTCTCTTGTGAGTATCCATTCTCCCTATTTTAACAGTTCTCCTTATTTTAGTTCAAAATAAAAATAAATAAATAAAAGTTACTATGATGATAAAGAGAATTACCAATTTGTGAGGGGCTATCACCACGGCCATATGCTCTAAAAATTTGCCCGTGGGAGGATTTTCGTGTTTCATGACCATGAATGCGCCAAATCTTGTTGTCGGTAGGAATCATCAATGCAGCGGTGCAATAAATTATTTGAGTGCTTGGATGGTTTGAAGTGGGCCATACATAAAGTTCATTGGATGAATGCCATAGGTACAGGTGAAGCCCACACTTCGACAATTTACAAAATTTCTCCTTTTTCTTCTCTTCTCCGTTGCTCTCTCTCTCCTATTTTTCTTCCTTCCTTTCTTCCTTCTTCAGAAAGACTATAGCTTTCCCTTGCATTTAGTTTAAGTTTGCCAACAGGAGTTATGAGTTGGTCGCCTTTGTATGGAATCAAGCAAATTATTTGACATGATTTGGTTTTGCACAGACGTAGGAACTCCAAATGTTCCCCATCTGATTGAACAAGCTACTAACAGACTAAAGATGAGTTTTTTCGTGAAAATTTGTTACCCTTATATGGAATCAAGCAAATTATTTGGCAATATAGGTTTTGCAAGGAATTCATTTCAATAAATTATCTATGTAGCAAAAGGCAAAATTACGAAACTTCCAAGCTTGGAACCCCAAATGTTCTCCATCTACTTGAACATGCCATTAATAGACCAAAGAGGAGTTTTCAGTGAAAATTTATGACCCTTGTATGGAACCAAGCAAATTATTGACATAAGTCGGTTTTGTAAAGACTTCACTTCAACGAATCAACTCTACAACAACATGTAAAATCACGAAATTTTCAAGGTAAAAACCCCAAATGTCTAACATCTAATTGAACACGCTCTTAACAAATTGAAATGGAGTTCTCACTAAAAATTTGTTATCCTCATATGAAGAATAACAGGGCTGTGAACCCCTTTTATTCATCTATGTACTCCTACATTCAAGATTTCAAGTACACATTTCAATATAGAACCAAACAATCTAGAAATGGAGTCACAAACATTGAGAGCAAACATGAGGAAAAATTGCAGGAATTGGTCAAGTGACCGCATCAATCTGTCTAGCTGCATGATGGCGGAGGTGGCAGCCGTGGCCGCGAGCACATTGCTCTAGGAGGATTCATCTGAGGAGGTGGTGGAGGAGACCTTCTTGTGGCCCTAATAGGGAATGACCTCAACTCGTGAGGAAGATGGTGTGAGTGAATCGAATCATCCGATAAGACCGCTGATACAAGCAACTGGTGGATCAAGATGAAAGCAAGCAACTTTGAAACGAGACCCATTTCTCGTAGAGCCCGAGTTCGTTAACGGCGAGACAGATGATGCAGTGATGCTGCTTTTATAGAAGCATGGCTGATTTGGATAAAGACTGAATCAGATGGGAACCAAATCTGCAGTTGGTCAATGCTTTTGAAGTTCTGAGGCCAAAATGTCAAAAAAGTTGGTAGCCAGCTGGTTGATATAAAGTTTTGAAATGCACGCAGATCGGGTAATCTGACCCGGCTATCTACAGATTATTCAATCGTTGCTCGATCAACTGATAGACGTAGTTGTAATGCTAAGCGTGTGAAGACAAGGGGTGAGCATGGTCCGGGTTGGGCCGGTCCACCCCTAACCCCAGAACCAACCCGCACAGTATCGGTCCTCAATTTTTGGGACCGAGGACCGACTCTATTGAGTTTGGGACCGAGGACCAGACCAACCCAATGGGTTCGGTCCGGTTCCAGGGTCAACCCGGGACCAAACGATAATTTTTTATTTCATTTTTTGTACTCCTTAAAAAAACGATTGAGGACCGGATTGACCCAATGGGTTCAATCCGATTTCCAGGTCAATCTAGGACCAACCAATAATTTTTTATTTCATTTTTTATACTCCTTGAAAGGGCAACCGAGGAACCAAGGATTCGATGATGAGCGAGGTTAGCTAAGAAAGGCAAGCGGTGAGGGTCAAGTGGGGTGAGCGTCAAATAGAATGAGCATCGAATGTCAAGCGGGAAGCAACAAGCCAAGCGAGCATCGAGCGGCAAGTGACATGAATGACCCAAAGCGAGCAAGACGAGTGTTAAGTGGTGAGCGAAAAAATTGTTTCTTTCGATTTTGGCAAATTGAAAACTAAAATGACAAATAAGACAGAAGAGAATGAATATTAGAGGAGAATGCCATAAGGAGTTGTTTATGCCTTTTTAGACACCGTGAATACTCCTCACAAAAACATTTTCCTCCTTCATAAATTATGACTATTGACACTGTAAAAGATATTAAAAATCTAAGTTATTAAAGAATAATGTAAAATTACTTGAACTCCTTACTAATGAGCTATTTAATGTTGTTGACTCTATTTATTTTAAGGTTTTCCCTATATAAAAATTTAAATAAATATATATATATATATATATAATGAGGGTTGGTCCGGGTTGGACCGACCCGGAACTCTCAAGATCGAGGACCGACCCGTACAGTGCTGGTCCAAAAATTCTAGGACCAAGGACCGACCTAGTCACCTTGAAAACCGGACCAGGACCAGTAGGATTGGGCCCGTCTAGGGTCGGTCCAGGGTTGACCCTGGACCGATGCTCACCCGAAGACAGATTTCAAAAAGCAATTTGCAAAAGACCATAAATGGGTATTGAAAATAGTGGATTGTTTACAAGCCCACGACAAGAGTTTGGAAAAGTCATTTCGTGAACCAGTTTTGTAATCCGATCTTTACGGCCTAGGACGTAACACATAAACAATTACTGCACAGTATCAATGATGTTCACGGTAAGACATGCATATGAGTAATCAAAATGCAAATTATAGGAAAGGAATATCTCGAGATGAAATCTAAAAAGAGTCCGACAAAGGACTATGAATCCATTACTATGACCACACAGTGAACAGTACACTATAATACAACCAAGTAATTGTCAGTATCGCTTATAAAAACACTTTAAGATACACCAAGCTCGGTCGATAAAATGACGGCCTGTACATGATTATTACAACAAAGAGGAGGGCTGACGAGAGGGCATCCGAATCTTATTATATGACTTCACGAAAAGATGTAATAGAACCCCTGCAAAACCATGTTTCGATGCACGTCTGTTCTCGGCACCCATCTGCTTAACCTCGAACCCATGCTAAGAATAGTATGAACAGTATGTTCATGAAGACTTCAATACCCGCACAGCTTCAGCAAAAATCTAGTAAGTAAAAGACTGTGAGTCAGCAGAAAGGAAGTTGAAAATTAGTCTGATGCACTCCATGTACATCAAAAGCCAGAACCCGATTCAACAGTCACGCACCAAGATTGAATATGAGATCCATCCAACCGGCCAAAGCTGCGACATAATTCTTAGCTTATCTCAAGACCAAATTATAGCTTCATTTGTTTCGCGAAATATAAACGATTTGGAAAATATTTTCCTTAAAATAATCACTTCTATCGCTTGATATAATTAGTCAATTAAAAATACTTCATTATCGACAATAATTTATGTCTAATAATTTTCGTGAATGATGAAGTTTTTTTCATTAGTTCATTTTCGTAAGTGATATAATCAATTATTTTTAGGAAAATATTTTCTAAATCATTCATTTTAAATGAAATAACTGCACCAGTAATCTACACTTATCAGTGAGGTTGTTGCTAGTCTTGGTTTCATGAAAATCAGAGTGTGAATGGCCATATAGCCCCTACATCATTTTGCAGCAAACCTATAAAATATCAACTGTCTTCTCATTACCTTCGTGAAATAACTACATTGCCCACTCGAAGTAACTGCCTAAATAGAATACTAATGATCCTTATAAGAAGAAGGAAGTACCAATAGTTCATAAGGAGAATCACTGCACCTTTGAAGAAGGCCCGGCCCGCTGCTTCCGCTCTCTTGTTAAAGTTTCATTGGAGCCGCTAAACTCTTTCTCACTATCCCTAGGAGTACTGTCATCTGAAACTTCTTCTAAATCAGATGATGCCGTCTCAACGTTCCGTGAGGTGTCAATATTCACCGCACTTGTTCTTGTCGAATAAGATGTACTATGATTTTGGTTTTTTGAAAACTGAGTGGCAGCAGCTCGTGCACCAGCTATGGCAGCACTGAGACTCGATGATTCTCCTGGTTCACTTTGTTTAGATTCAGACGCATTTAGTAATAGGGAACCTGGCTTCAATGAAAAAGGATCACGTGGATCTGGAAGCGGAAACTTCACAGGCAGTGGACTTTCCACTTTAGTAAGCCCTCTGGCTGCAGATTCGTATATCTGAGGAAAGTTCATTTGTCAGCATATGTGCAATGTTGTGCATGAGATGATAACTTACATAGCCAAATCCTTTACCTTCTTTTCTAGGTTGTAAATCTTCTGGTACCCTCGCATCTCAAAAGGAATGACTAATTTCTGTATTACTTAAAATACATCAACAAAGTCAAATCAGTGGGGGAAACACATAAATGGTGAACACAAATCTGCGTATAAGGCAGATTTACACACCTGTGGCTGTTCACAAAGCCAGCAATAATCTGTTAGTGCTTCCAGCCTTACCTGTAATTACAAATGTTTATATGTTAAACTTAATTTGTGAAATCAGATAGGTAATCAAGAAACAAAGCAAGCAAAAGATCAGTGTATCCCACCCCTTCAGGCACCCCCTCCCACTGAGCTAGTTCGTCACCTTGGACACAGCCAACCACTTCGACACATCCTTTTTCGTAGGCAAAACATTCCAATTGTCAATACATTTGTCTGAAAAAGACAAACACCTGTTCTATGATGCAGAATCTACTGTTCGAAACTTTGCCCAACAAAGAGCTTAGATAAAACAGAAATTCATGCAGGTGAAATGAAGCGATAAAAGCATCCATATATCTACACTTACATAAAACTGCTATTTATCTGAGAAATCCATCAAAAGATGATTTGAATTTTCAAGAACTTGTACATAGGAGACTTAAGTGCTCTTTGAAAAAGAAACAAAGTTCAAGTATGCTAGTAGAAGCATGTGTAGCTCTCCTTTTGAATACCTAGTAGTCTTGAGACAGGATAGTGCTCAGGGAACTTAATTTCAGTAATCCCATTCACCGCATAAATCTCCCTGTAGAAATCCTCCATGGCTTTGATTGTGGATTCATCTGGAACTTTGCTGGCAGCGTGGATCCAAAGGCAGCCTTCATGAATGATGTGTTATACAGTCAGAGCTCCTCAAAAAGGAAAAGTAAAAGGAAAGGGAAAAAGTAAAAGGAAAGGGAAAGGATATTCAAAACTTCTTCAGCAAGACGTCAACAGCACTCGCTAGATCCCACCTTTGCACATAGACTTTTTGAACACTCAAAGTGCAACATAATGTATGTCAACAAAGAATTGGTCATATGAGCTGAGAGTAGCAATCCAACTTTCTCAAGGCTATCTTAATGCATGAGCAAGACGTTTGTACTTCACATCTTTCACTGCCCTGGACAGTATGTGCTAGGTCTTAAAGTTGCGCCCCATCATTCCATTCTCAGTTACACAAACCTCCAGCAACAGTAAGTCATCTCTCATCAATTTCTAACACAGTTGATTTGCACTTGCTTGTGTTGAGAACTTTTTATGTTCCAATATTTAAAAAATAAACACACAACCTCGTTTGTATCAGTCCACATATTGGTTTTCAATTTGTTCTTGCTGTTGTTTCTCCGCAAACAATCAGGCAGTTTTCTATAAACTTGCGAAGCATGAAAACATCAGCGCCGCACAAAATGGTGAGCAAAAGTCAAACACAAATTTTGCGCCAAACAAAAGGCCATTCTCTCTTTCGCAAGTGCTGTGAGCAAACATTGTTCAATTTCAGTAGTTAAACCTTTTCTCCCTTCCAGTCTCTGCAGTTTCTCTCACCATTCACTTCATCGTTTGAACTCCACAATCCACAACAGAACTTGGCAACAGAAAACTAAACAATCACTGAAAACTTCAAAAACCCAGATAGGAAAACATCGGGAACAGATCAAATTAGTAGATCAAAGGGCTCCATGAACAAATTCACTGCTTGCTCGTCTCAGACGGCAAAAAACAAAAAAGTTGGAACTTGGGCGCGAAATTAGAAGTACGAAAGAGAGTCCCTAAACCGATCCTCGAATTGGGGCAGGCCAAGACCTGCCCTCGATGCGCTTGATCCCGTACACGAGCAAAGAAGCCCATGGCTGGTGCATCGTCAGGCACGGGTTCCGGTAATTCCCCTGGTTCCGACTCTGCATCGCTGTTCCTTCTTCGGCTTTCGACAAACAAAATTCTGGGTTTTCTCGGCGGGGCGTGCTTTTCTCGAGAATCCGAAGGAAAGATTTCTGGGAACCGGGAAAGAAGCCGGGTCAACTTCCTGCGACGAGCTGCTGATTTCTACGTTCGGCGTTTTTGGTTTTCTTGCTCCTTGTCTTAATTGGCGAATCTCTGTTTGCTTCCCAATTTGCAAAAATATATAAAAAATTTTAAAAAATTCCGACGTTGAAGAAATTATGAAAACAGAATAGAATAGATGGCAAAATCGCCTGAGCACCCGTTTCATATCTTGTTTCTTGAAATTCAGACTTCTAGTTTTCAACACACTTAATGATTCTCAGATTTTGTCTTGATAGTGCGGCAAAATGAAAAGATAATCTCGAAAGCAAGAAGGCAACGTGGCAAATTTAACATTCCTTCAGAAATGTTCACCAAAACTGTCCTAAAGTTCCAATCTTGAAGCTCCTTGATTGCCCAACAAAAATTGGGTTTGAAAAGGGCAGACAGCTCCATAATTCTCCTCCAATCTTGTTGGGAAAATTGACGAGGAAAGACTACCACTTTGGTTGGTTTGGTGGTGATATAGGCCTTATTCGGAAATCCTTAGAAGCCATTCAAGATGAATTCGGAAAACCTTAGTTCACTTGCACGTAGGTTCGGCCTTGGCGTGATGTAATGTAATGGCGAGTGTTACTTCTATTAGTACTGTGGTGAATCAGTGGTAATGAACTAGTTCAAATTAGTAGTAACTATGATCATGTTGATAAATGATTATGATCATGTTGATAAATGATTATGATCATGTTGGTCTACATAAATTGAGTCTATTGAAGAAATTTTCCGTTATACAATAATAAAAATGACTAGGGGAGAATTGCACTGATAAAGAAATTTAACAGACCGGCCACACCAAATAAAAACACCATCATCGGTTTGACTTAAGCTCTTTCATATAGTTGGGAATTGTAGTGACAAAGAAATGTAATACTCTATACATTACTAATGAAGAATACATGAACTTATTTGTAGATTTAGAAGTTAACTATCCAAAGTAATAAAATATCAATTACATCAAATCATAATCAATCAAGAGAAATCTCCTAAATCTCCTAAATATATCTATAACGTATATGCTATTAGTCTTTTCCTAGTTCTTCCTATGTATAAACAATGCAACTTGGATTTTGGGGAGTCTGCATGCTATAATTGTTGTGTGGTGTTAGATTTAGGTTCATATTTCAAAATTATATACAGATTTTTTTTTTCATTTTTTTTTCCTGAGTTCTTGATACCAAATGCCAACCATTCCTAGGCAATGCGGATAATTTGACTCGATCAAGCTCTCTCCGTTGGCCTTCCCTCGCTACTTGTAATAAACTAATTTAATCAAAGAATTGTTTAAAAAGAAGTAGAACATTATTTCTTCTAGCCCTGTGCATAAAACTGTAGGCATCAGGCAACACTCTAAAATGGGGGCACGTACGTGGTTCGTCGATGGCTCTCTTGCTTAATAATTCACGGGCTACTTGTACTTGCAATTATCATGGGCAAAGCCTCCCCTAGGGAAGCTTCTTCTAGGACATCAATGCCCTCCGTAGAGAGAGTGTCCTTCGCTGGTTATACATGCTCAAGCCTCGCCGCCATCGCCTATAGCCAATAAAAACAAGAGCCTTACACATACACCGCCGCCACCGTCACTTTAAGCCGATGGCTCCGCACCACGTTGTCACCGAAACTTCTTATCAATCAATTAAGACTATGTCTAATTGTCCCCCTCTTGTGTGTTCCTTTGTGTGTGGGGGCATGAAACTCTTCCCAATTAATTAGTGAGCCAATAGATAAGTCGGACCTGATGATGCTTCACCGTGGCATCAGCTTTTGGCGAATCGGTCCATTTGTGATACCTTCACCTTTGGTCATGTTTAATGATTGTTCTGTCGTAAGTCTTAACTCGATGTTCATTTTATCATCCTTATATGCTGTGATGTCTTCTCATACTTCGAACATGTTGACGAGGAACATGGAGGGAATCATGTGAAAAGGGAATGCCATTAGTGAAGTGAACAGTACTTTCACAATACTAATTTTGGTATCAAATTGTATGGCCTACACATATTATATATCCGTGAAAGATTATTCGAACGCATTGGCTGAATTTTTTTATAGGAATGCACGCTTCAATTTGATGACTAAGTCATGTGCATATTTGTGAAGACTTCATCTGATATGTGTAATTGATTTTTAAACAATTTGGCTATTGTTTAAAAAAAAACTAAACCTCATCATTTTGACATAACTTAAGCTACGAAACTCCTCTGAAATGAGTTACTATGCTTTGTCTCTAAATTAATTACCCATTTTAGGTACTTTGGACGTCCAAACGTATGTCACAGTAGTAAGACATAAAAATTATATGCCTTTTGTCTATCTGAACTATTCAATTTGGTATGTCTCATATGAAATTCATTGCAATCCACAAATTATAATGGTGCATATGGATCCATAGTGCAAGCACCGGGCTCATGTTAGATAATATTCACGGGGATGGGCAAAACTAGAGTGCCTCAGCACTGCACTGTATGTGAAATATTCTCCAATTTCTTGAGGTTATGGGATGACTTAAATAGGTAATTTGGGCCTATTGATTACCCTAATCATATCGGATCAAAATTTGATATTTAATAGCTGATTTTAATTGCGTAGGGAGGAGATAATGTGGCAAGGATCAATGCCTCCCAACAAAGCAGATATGGCACTTAAATCGGTTCAAACACTTCTTCAAACTAAACAACCAACAATATGGAACTGGGTCGGATGATTGGGACTCGTACATTATCGCTCTCACATCTGAGATTCCTCTTCCTCGCGCCTCGACGGACCATGATAATGCTGATTGGGGTACCTAGGTAGAGCACGGGGCAAGGGTTTAGGGGTCGCTCATTATGCCTCTTAAGCAAATTGACGATATAGCCGACGGCCAATTACAGAAGGACTTGATTCAATTTCAGTAAGTGAGAGAACTTAACAACACAAAAGGTAAGAGTTGGAGGGATACATCAGTACTCGTTTGTAGAAAGCGGTTCGCCTTATTTTCCTTGAAAATAGCCATGATAAGGAGAATTACCAACTTGCGACAACCCTATGCTCTAAAATTGACCTTGTTAGGTTTTTTTTTTTTTTCCCTTTTGTTTGCGCAATTAGTCAGTATAAGAAATATTTAAGCATAGTTTTATTTTTATTCTTTTTGTGTCTTGCTCAATATCAATTTGTGTCGCCCTCTTCCCCCAAAAGGCGAAAGCTTGCGTCCACTGCTGACTAGATTATGACTTGTCCAGTCCCACGAGGAGCATATTGCCAAGTTGCATGAAGTGCAGATGCTGTTGTCGGCTGGAATCATAAATGGATTATGAAACAATCCAAGATAAATTCCGCTGGGGTAAAGCTAGCCTTTATACCTTACCCCTAAGGAGCAACCAAAGGATGCTCTAATTCCTTTAGTTTAGGGCCCTTTCTTGTAAAGCTTTACTTGGCAGTTTGCTTAGCTATCAGGTATGGAATAACCATATTGGATTCCTCAAATGGATGCTGAATGGATGAGCTCAAGCCCATTTAGATGTTCATTCAAAGGATTCTTTCTTGTCTTCTCAGATGGTGCTAGCAAACTGCTATACCCTACTTTCTTCTAGCCTGAGTTTTGATCTCGTGAGATCACCGAGCAAAGAGAAATGGCAGAATCTGCAGTGTCCTCTTTGGTCGAGAAGCTTGCCAAGTTGGTTGAGAAAGAGGTAAAACTATTGAAAGGGGTACGTGGAGAATTTGAACTCATCAGAGATTAGTTCGAGCGCATGAAGGCCTTCTTAGCAAGTGCCGAGTCATCGCAAGAAGATGACCCTGAGTTGAAGGTATGGGTGAGACAGGTCATAGAGGTTGCATACGACACGGAGGATATTCTGGATGAATTTATGCTCCAGTTGGCAATAGACCATGGGCATGGGTTCACGGGGTGCCTTCGCAAGATCAAGTCATACATACAGAACTTGAAAGCACGCCATCGAATCTCCTCCAAGATAGCTGATATCAAGTCGAGAGTCAACAGCATTGGCGAAGGGCATCGACGATACCATTTCAAGTTGTATAGCACAGAACAAAGTGCGAGTGCATCCACCAGAGGCACCTCATGGTACGATCTCCGGGAGGACGCTTTTCTAGTCGACGAAGGTGAACTGGTGGGGATTGATGAGCCGAGAGAAGAGATTATCAAGTGGCTTGTTGACGGAGAACCTGGACTTGAAGTTGTATCAATCTTTGGGATGGGAGGTTCAGGGAAGACCACTTTGGCAGGAAGAGTCTACCACAATCAGCAAGTAAAAGCCTACTTCCAAAGCCATGCATGGATCAATGTCTCCCAGTCTTATAAGATTGATGATATTTTGAGGGACATGATTGTACAACTCCATAGAGAATTTAAGCAGCCAGTCCCTCAGGGAATAGAAATCATGAGAAGCACGAGTCTCAAGCACATAGTCAAAGACTTTCTGCAGCAAAAGAGGTACGTCATTGTTCTAGATGATGTATGGGACGTAGAAGCACTAAGAGGTATAAAAAATGCAATGCCCAATAGCAATTTCAGTGGTCGAATATTAATCACTACCCGCATAGCTCACGTTGCTACGGTCTCATCCAATGAATCAAAAATTTATACCTGTAAGCCCTTGTCTTCAAATGATTCATGGTCCTTATTCTGCAAGAAAGCCTTCCGAGGGAAAACCTGTCCTCCTCACCCGGAACAAGAAAGCCTTTCTCGACAGATTTTGAAAAATGTGACGGTTTGCCACTTGCCTTAGTGGCTCTTGGTAGTCTTCTCTTTGTAAAAGATGTTCAGGAATGGGAGATGATTTCTCGCAGCCTTGCTGCAGAACTAGAAAACAATGACGTGATGCAAAATTTCAAGAAAATACTCAGCTTGAGCTACAATGATTTGCATTATAACTTGAAAAGCTGCTTTATGTATTTGGGAGTATTTCCAGAGGATTGTGTGATTGAGTGTGCAAGACTGATCCGTCTATGGATTGCAGAAGGGTTTGTTAAGGAAAGAGAAGAGATGACACGGGAGGAGGTTGCACAAATATACTTGAAGGAGCTTGTTAACAGAAGTTTGGTGCAAATTGAAGAAACAACTCTAGACGGTCGGATAAGAAGTTGTAGGGTACATGATCTAATGCGTGAAAGTATCCTTTCTAAGCTAAGGGATATAAACTTTGTTTCATTTGCATCTGAGCAGAAAGTAGAATTGCACGAAAGAGTCCGACGTCTATCAATCCAATACACCCACAACAATGCATTGAAGCAGCTAAATCTCCCCGGCCTACACTCTTTGCTCATTTTTGAGTCGGCAACATTTTCTAGCTTAGATGAGCAATTTCTCCCAGTGGCTGTCAGCTGCCGAGGGTGATAGATCTAAGAGATTTACCACTACACGAGTTCCCCAAACAAATACTAGTTATGTTCCACTTGAAGTATCTTAGTTTGAGAAGGACCCAAGTGCGTATCATTCCTAGATCAATTGGGAAACTCCAAAATCTAGAGACTTTGGATCTTAAACACACTTTGGTCTCTGAGCTGCCTGCGGAGATAACCAAGCTCAAGAAACTACAGTATCTGTTGTTGTACAATTATGCAGAAGTCACACCTTTTCGACCCTTTTGTTATAATACGGGATTTCTAGCTCCCCCGTTACTGCAGAAATTGTGCATTGTAAAAGCTGGAGGTGATCGGAGCAAGAACACAATGCAAGAGCTGGGAGAGTTATGTCAACTAAGGAGGCTAGGCATAACGAACCTGAAGAAAGATGATGCAAAGGGACTATGCCACTCCCTCGAGAAGATGACCAAACTTCGATCACTAGATGTGACTGCAGAAAGTGAGTTTGAAGTTATTGATTTGGATTTTCTATGTTCACCTCCCTCGCTCCTTTATTGTCTATGTATTAAAGGATGTCTAAAGAAGCTACCTGATTGGGTTCCTTTGCTGAAAAATCTAGTGAGAGTGCATTTGAGAGAGAGTAGATTGAAATTGAGCCCCCTAATTGCTCTCCAGTATTTGCCCAATCTCGTAAATCTTGAATTGGACAATGCCTTTGATGGGGAAAAATTGGTTTTTGGAGATAGAGGGTTCCCAAAGCTCAAGAAGTTGTCCCTCCATCTGGAAAATCTGAGATTTGTGTTGATGAATGGTTAGGCAATGCCTAGCCTTCAGCGTCTCATCATTCGCGAATGCAAGCACTTGGACTGGCAATCGTTAATAGTTGCCATTCATGGCCTCACCCTCCTCACGTATCTCCGATTCGATGAGATGCCAGAACAATTTGCACTTGCGTTCTTTCCATACAGCAGTAGCAAAGCTATGAGGGAGGGTATTTTGCAAGAGTGCTATGAGGAGGTGATGGAACGTAACCCCGAAGTTTACTTCATCTGGTGGGAAGAGGATTGTTGGGTGCCATATGATCTTAGCCTCCATTGCTACAATGTCATCAAGCGGAGGGTGATAGGGCCTTGGGAGTTGGTGTATAGGGCCTTGGGAGCCCTCATGGATCCCTCGAGGCCTATCAACACGAGAAAGAAGATCCTTTGGTGTTTTTATGATTTCTTCTATTATCAATATTTTTATCTAGACCTTTCAATTCTTTTATCTTTTAATTTACTGCCCCCATGTCCCCGGTGCTATCATCTTGTTGTTGTTGTTGTTGTCTTATTTAGTAATCGGTACATTTGTTTCTTATTTTCTGCATTTGTTGAATGAACTTTGATTTTGTTTTAGCTGGCAAAAGAGTGATTTGACTAAAGAAAGGAGAATTACAACTTTCCTCTTGAAAATCACATGATAGGCATGTGCAAATGGAAAAATAGATGGGGGGATTGATGGACGTTCAGTAGAGTTTTAACTAATGATCGAAGGTTCGCTGGCAAACGTGTGGAGTTTCTTGTTATCTCTTCTTTATTCATGCACATTATTTTTAATCTTCATTAGTCAAAATAATATGCGCCCAAAAGTTTGGTATCGAATACGGGATAAATCTGCGAAACATATTAGAGGACTTGCAAAATATGGATATGCGAATAATTGATATAAAACACATCAACAAAAATTTTAGATTAGGCCCCTAAAAGTTCGGATTAGAAAAGTTGCAATTATTCAAGTGAAGAATATGTAGATAGCCACAAAAATAAAATTTAAAATTATTAGTATCTCATGAAGAGTAATACGGATGTTTTATTCTTGTGCATTGCAAAAGTCTTTTATTGATATGGATTCGTGAGCACCATTGCATTCAACTAGATTTGGCATGAGTTTTGCCAACAGCAAAATAGAAAATAAAAAATAAAAGAGACAAGACCGAAAGATTTGCCCTCGGATCTCCTACCCTAATACCACGAGCTTAAGTTGCTGCGTAAAAGTATAATTTAATGTTAAATATTATAATAAAGACCATATTTAGCAGTAGCATGTACTGTGGCTGCAAGATTGGGATCTTTTATTATTATTATTTTTTTTTTCCATATTTCAGTGTGAATGTACGTTCTTCTACAAAGTTGAATAGAGGACACGATTAACCTCTTTTTATGAAATAGCAAATGCTACATGCATCCCATGTTTCAGTTGCGGTATTTTCTTTATATGCGGACCTCAAGATTGCATTACTAGTAGCTAAGTTTTCCTCCCTCGCCACAATTTTGCGATCATATGAGTAGAATTTGTTCACTTCGACATTTAAACTCTCGTGCCTTGCCCATGTCCAATGTCGAAATACAGTCACAGTAATTCTCAATTATTTGCTAGCTCGCTAAGATATAAGATAAACATGACATCAATTGCATAATAATATAAATTTTTGAATTGCTTGGTCAACAATTCAATCATTTATTTGGAAGTAATTTTTCCCTTTTGCACTACGTCATGTAAAGCAAGACTAATTGTTGTCAATTAGGGATAATTATCACAAGTCAGTAACCCCTTGAGAGCATCTGGTCGGTCTATTGTTTTGCCTTGGATTCTACAAATGAATTGAACCACATGATACGCAGGACAGTTTCTTTGTCAACTTTAACTCCAAGTGAAAGAGACTGCAACTCTAGTTCATCAAATAACCATCCATCATTAGCACAAAGGCACGGACTCTCCACAAAAGAAGGTGGCCCAATCTAATTCTGCTGCAATTTAATTTACATTATCAATTGAAGGCAAACCATCATTTCGTTAAAACAGTAGAAGTAAATTCTTACCTTCTCTATTTACATCCTTCACTCTGTCCATATATCAAGCAAAAAATTCGAAAAGAAAAGGACCAAAACCGCGTAACAAATTTACCCTAAATTTTTATGGCATTATGGCATGAGCAGGACTACTCGCCTTTATAATGCTTAAAAGTTTCGATATAAATATTTGCTAGCTGTTTTACCTCACTTATTGTTCAAGGTTCGAACGTCACTTGTTTCACTTAGAATCTCATTAGAACACATTGATTCGGAGATACACGAGAGGGGTGGCCTGGACAATATGTTTTGAGAGAGAGAGAGAGAGAGAGAGAGAGAGAGAGAGAGATCTACTGCTAGGACATGTCCTTTTCTATTTAACTCGACCTAATATGCTTTCGGTTAAAGTGATTCGTTGAGACGACATAAAATGGACATATGCTAGTCCAAATTTGACCAATGAGAGCCAGTTACACGGATTCTCGTTCTTTGAAAATTAAATCAGTTGACAATTCCTATTAGATTGGGGGAAAAAAGCAACGGCCGTGGAATTCAGGAAAAATTTGACTAGTGTAAAAAGCAAAACCCTTTCTTCTGGACACATCGTTGCATTAAAGAGCAACGGCCTTGGCTTTCCCTTGTGTGCATCATGGTCGCTTTAAAAGAATGAAGTGACGGGCGGTGGCTATCACAGTAATTGGACGTGAGTGTGTTGGTGGCGACGGGAGCACCAAACACCTTTCTTGTTCATCTTAGACAGGGTGGTGGCAATGACAGCGCCTGCCGTCTTGTGTGAAGGCAACGGTGGTGGCTGACATTGGTGTGGCCACCGCCTCCATCTCCATCGTCTTCGTCACATAAATTTGGAGATTAAGTTAGGGTTTTTGAACGTGAAGAGGGACATTCTAAACGTGAGATGTTTGCGTGGATCCTAGCGAAAGTCAATGCAAAGCTCGATGGATGGAAAGAACACCTGATTTCAAAAGGCGGCAAGGAAGTTACGCTCAAAGCATCGTACAAGCGATCCCCAAAGATGCTTATGTCCATTTTCAAAATCCCTATCTCACTCTGCGTTAAGTATTGAGAAGAAGATCGCGCGTTTTTGGTGGCAAACCGATGGTAGACGGTCAGGCATACATTGGCAAACTTGGGAAGTGCTGAAGACAAGAAAGGACTTGGGTGGCCTAGGGTTTCGGGACCTGGTTGACTTTAATAGAGCTATGTTGGGTAAACAAGCTTGGCGTCTCCTGCAACAACCTACATCTTTATGGGCAACTCTTTTTATGGGTCTCGTATTTCCATTCCTGATTTCTTAAAGGCGTCGATGTGTTCTAAACCTTCTTGGGGTTGGCGGAGTCTCCTTGTCGGACGGGATACTATTCTACCCAAACTCCGATGGTCGGTTGGAGATGGCACAAATATCAAGATTAGAGACGATTGGCTTCGGCTTCCTACAGTAAATTGATAGGCACTGCGTCAGTTGATGAACCTACTCTAGTTGCTGACTTGATCATTCCCAATAGCAATCTCTGGAACCAGCCATTGCTGGCACACCTATTCGACCATACAACTGTCACCGAAATCCTCAAACTCAATATCCGCCCTCAGTTCATTACTGATCGGCTCATTTGGCCCTGCACAACTACTGGTCAGTATACTGTCAAGAGCGCATATGGTTTCTTAAGACATAGCTGCAGCCCTAACCGCCCGGGACCGAGCCTCGTCCTCATATAACCCACCTCCGACCATCTGGAAAAATCTCTCGGAAGCTTCCCCTGTTCCCCTAAACTCGATTCTTTCTATGGTCGGTCTATCGAATGCCCCGCCTACAAAACAAAATCTCTTCCGCCGCCATATCACTTTGTAGACCCTATTTGTACCCTATGCAAAGCTCGACTACCGTAAACGATGGAACATCTGTTCCTATTATGCCCGTGGACATTAGAGGTGCAGGGAACATGCTCACCTTAGCATAAGCATTTCGCCCGTGGAAATTAAATGTAATCGAAGATCGGCTCTATCCTCACTTGGCAAGAAAACATGTACCGATTTGAAGCTTCGGTGCACACCTTGTGGCAGATCTGGAAGGCACGTAACGTTTCATCTTTTGCCCGGCGATATCCTGACCCGAAATGTAGTTGAAACAAACATTGCCAATGCTAGATCTGGCCGGTGATGTATCGCTCTCGCCTCTCGATCCTGACGATAGGGAGGAAGGTTCCGCTATTACCGACTTTCACTGGGCGTTGCTCATCGTGGCTTTTTCTCACCGGGATTGTATCCACAGCGCCCCATGGATCATCTTCTTACCGGACAGCCTCCCTGGCCGTGCCTCCCGTTGGTGCGGTAGCGCGGTTTCACCCGCCCATTTATTTCGAATCGTGGTCGGGTCGCTCGAACGGTTGGCCGTGACCTTACTTCTACTTCCTCACTTCAACGGCCGGCCGATTATGTCCTTCAGCGCGCATCCGATTTCCCCCTGCGGCAAGATCGGGTCACCGACGGAACGCCAACACGCTTCGTCTTCTCACCATCGGCTTGGACGGACTTCCAAGTCCCGATCAAGCAACGCCGTGGACACCCCGCCCAAGGACTCTTGAAAATTAATCTTGATGGGGCCTTTCAACTTTGGGGCAGCATACCGATCCGTCGCCTATCTCGCGCGATTATAAGGGACGGCTCATCACCGGCTTCACCGGATCGGTCCTTGCTCGCTCGGCGTTGGAGGCGAAATCCAAGCCTTGACCACCGCTTTGGAACACTGCGGCGCACTCTTCCCAGGCGGAGTCTCCTCGATTTTCGAGACCGATTGTCTTGTTCGGGGTCCCGGCGGTGAGGGATCCTGGCGAACTCTCCCGGCGCGGTCAAGCCTCTCATCGCCGAAGCCGCGGCACTTCTTCTCTGCTTCCCGCACGCCTCACTTAGGTTTTGTAAAAGGACGTCAAATGCAAGCTGTTCGGGCCGCGCGACCCATAATGCTTGGGCTTATTGCCCCCGACCGGGCTTCCTCCCCTCCTCCTGTTTTGTTGAATATTCTGGCTCTTGATGTTGTTTCAGCCGCTTGTACTAACGATTAATACGTTTCTAATGGTAAGTGGCTTTCTCGACAAAAAAAAAAAGAACGTGAAGAGGGACCCAACTTTTTGAACATTTGATTGCTCTTGGGGGCGATTCGACACGTTTTGTGCAATTGTGGGGGGCCTATTGGAGAATTACATGTAAATTTAGGGAATATTTGAAATTAGAGAGCGATCATTCAGATGGTTCTTGGGCCAATTGTTTTTGGCAGCCCATGACGCATGGCAGCTTCTATTTTTGTTGGGGGGCATTTGGTTAATTTTTAGGGAAAATGTCACAAATGGTCCATGAACTTTCATCTAATATTCAATTTCATTTATGAGTTTTCGATCTACTCAATTTGGTCATTGAACTATTAACAAATGTTCCATCTAATCCTTCCGTTTGTTGAAACCGTTAAGTGATGACATGGAGCATTAATTGATGACATTGAACTAAGTTGGATTACTAGAATTATGAGTCAATATATATCTTAAAAAAGGAAAATAAATTAAGGGTCAGCTAGAGATGAGAGCACCGATCACAAAAACAGAGAGAATAAGTAGTTCGTATTTCTTTTTTGGATGGTGACCACAATTTGATCTATTTTAAAGGTAATTTCCATGTGGATATTCCACATATCCTTTTTTATTTTATATTTAAGAGATTAAAAGCCATGTAAGCCAATTCCGTTAAATTTAACTAATGGAAGGATGAAATTGGTCAATTTTCAAATAGTCAGGGACCAAATTGAACATTAGATGAAAGTTCGGGGATCAAATTGAACAAATCAAAAGTTCGGGATGAAATTGAATATTAGATGAAAATTCAGGGACCAAATTGAGCAAATCGAAAGTTCAGGAATGAAATTGAACATTAGATGAAAATTTATGACTATTTGTAACATTTTTCCTAATTTTTAAGATAAACATCTTGGCGTTGATGGTTGTGCAAATGGGTCGCTCGAGCTGCTTTTGCCACAATGCTTGGAAAAGGGTGGGCGAATGGCATCGCTTCCGATGCACGGTAATCGACATTTAGAAAGCCAAACGGTGGTGGGGTTCTTTTCTCGAGCTTTGAACTGAAATCCCGTTTCTTTAAATAAAAAAAAGTGGGGAAGCTCCACTCCGTTTCCCAACGCTGCCATTTACCGGAGTCTTGGAGTTCCGTCAACGAAGATTGACGAAGATCTGATCATGGTTCTCACGGCCCCCGAGCTCACACAGCCCCGACCTAAGTCGTAAGGGTCAAGAGACCTTTTAGACGCGCACATGGTTAGAAAGGCTGGCACAAGTTTTTATGTGAAAATTTAATGTGGGACGGGCTTGGACAAACATTTTGGCTTGTCAGCAAGGCCTACTGGACTGCCCAATGGTCACCTTTATGCTGTATTAAAAAAAAGAAATTAATTTGAAAACACCAATTACACACTTTTGCTGATAAAGAAAAATCTCGATTATAAGTTTAGACGTTCGAAAAATTGAATGAAAGGGACATTGATAAATATTACGCTAAATAAGGAACACTCCATACTCTAAAATGAAACAAAATAGAACATTCGAAGATAGTAACGAGTTAAAACTCTTATTTTCTAATTTTTGATGGTTCAAGCAGCATTGGCTATGTCTGACTTATAATTTTTTTTTTATTCAGTATTTTCTACACTTGATGGGTTACAGCTCCAAATGATATATACGCAAAAGTACATGTAAATGTACATACATCAACATATGCGGGCGTGCTAGACTAGTTTTCTTGAAATAGCGATTGATTCAAATTATATTGATTGAGCTCATATTTTTCGAAAAGAATAAAATATAGAATACGAAAACACGAATTGTCAACCTTATCTCTAAGGAAAGACTGCACCTTTCATTTTATTTTATATTATTTTCTTGCGTATTTTGCCGAAATCTTTTGAGATTTCTAATTACATGCGCAGCACGATCGAGCGGAGCCGGGCCCAAGCCCAACGCTGGCCCTTTACAGATCAGACGGTGGGGAAGGAGAGGACTACCACGGTACCACCCCATGATTGATAGCGACGCCACCTCAACCCCGCGGTGGGGCCCAAAGCGCGTTGGAGTAAGTAAAAAGGCCAAAAGCGAACGGCTCGACCCGACCCGACGCGTACCGCCCTCGCGGGCCGACCCGATTACTTGTCCAATCTCAAGAAGAGGGAGAGAGATGACTTGACCTAAACTCTCCGATAACTTCACTCCGAGACAACACGCCTGCAACAAACCCGCCCGGAAAATCTTCTCCATCGCCGCCGTCGCAGCCACCGTCGCCGCCGCGGTCGCCGCCGCCGACGCCGGATCGGGGACTCCGTTTGAGCTGTCGAGGGCCCTAGGGGACCTCGTCGAGGACCGGAATCGCCGAGGGAAGGAGGGGGGGTTTTCTCGATTGGGAGCTGGTGATTTTGCTTCTGTTTTGGTTTTTCTGTGGAGGGAGGAGGGGGGAATGGCGGAGAAGCAGGATAGGCAGCGGCAGCGGCCGGAGGAGGAGGAGGAGGAGGAGGAGGCGGAGGTAGAGGACCGGAGCTGCGAGAGCAGCGACGACTTCTACACCTCGGAGGACGAAGGGACGGAGGACTACAGGCGCGGGGGCTACCACGCCGTCCGGATCGGGGACGCCTTCAAGGGCGGCCGGTACGTCGTCCAGAGCAAGCTCGGCTGGGGCCATTTCTCCACCGTCTGGCTCGCTTGGGACACGCAGAGTTCCGTACGTCTCTCTCTCTCTCTCTCTCTCTCTCCGTGTTTTGTGTGCTTTGTTGCGTTTCTAAGGGAGTTGGGGAATGACACGGACTGATCTAAAGTTAGATGCTTGATAGTAAAACGGAGTGGTTTTGTGCGCGTGCGCGTGTTTGGTTTTTCTCTGATAGTGAAGATTGCGATAGATTAGCGGGAGGAAACTAGACTAGAGACTGAAGAAATTTTTGTAGTTGGAGATCATTGGTTAGAGAATGAGTTCTTCATATGCTGTGTGCTTTGTTGAAGCTTGAGTTTTCCCCAATAATTTCCTAGCAAATACGCCTGTGGCGCCGCTATTGTTCATAATTTCTTGTCCTGCTCCTTTAGGTTCTCTTTAGCCAACACATTTGAATTTTCTGATGAATGGTTCTTATCTTTCTGCTTTTTCTTCCCCATATTGTTGGAAATGCCAGCGGTATGTCGCTCTGAAAGTGCAAAAGAGCGCTCAACACTACACTGAGGCTGCCATGGATGAGATAACCATCTTGCAACAGATCGCGGAAGGAGACCCGGAAGATAAAAAGTGCGTGGTGAAACTGTTGGACCACTTTAAGCATTCAGGTCCAAATGGACAGCATGTCTGCATGGTTTTTGAGTACTTGGGGGACAATCTTTTGACTCTCATTAAGTACACTGATTACCGTGGACTTCCTCTTCATATGGTAAAGGAAATTTGTTTTCATGTCTTGGTGGGTTTGGATTACTTGCATAGGCAGCTATCCATCATACACACTGATCTGAAGCCGGAGAACATTTTGTTGCTGATGATGATTGACCCTTTGAAGGACCCTGGAAAGTCGGGCGTTCCTCTCATCCTTCCTAACAGTA
Organism: Eucalyptus marginata; assembly: GCA_014182565.1. Classification (NCBI taxonomy): domain Eukaryota; kingdom Viridiplantae; phylum Streptophyta; class Magnoliopsida; order Myrtales; family Myrtaceae; genus Eucalyptus; species Eucalyptus marginata. The sequence continues at coordinate 46,615,467 of CM024592.1, read as the reverse complement.
AGGAAAATAATGTTTCCATTGCTGGGGTTGGTAAAGATGTTAGAGCTTTGAATGGGAGTCTGACTAAAAATCAGAAGAAAAAGATCAGACAAAAGGCAAAGAGAGCTGCTCAGGTCTGTGTGGAGAAAAAAGTTTCTGTGGAAGCTGAGTCGACTGCTGAAACGTCGGCTGCAAGTGATACTTGTCAGAGCACCAAATCCGACTTGGGGCCCAATGAAGATCAGTCCACTATTCCTTCGAAATTGACAGAGGCTGGTGGAATAAAGGATTCTGGCATGAGAGGTAATAAGAGGGGCAGTCGCTCCATGAGGCAGAAGCTGCTTGCATCTTTAGACCTGAAATGCAAGTTGGTTGACTTTGGCAATGCATGTTGGACTTACAAACAGTTTACAAATGACATCCAAACAAGACAGTACAGGTGTCCGGAGGTCATACTTGGGTCTAAGTATTCTACTTCAGCTGATCTTTGGTCTTTTGCTTGTATCTGCTTTGAGCTTGCCACTGGTGATGTACTATTTGATCCTCACAGTGGTGACAACTTTGACAGGGATGAGGTATGGCATCCTCTGGGATTATTTACATTTATTTGCAGATCTTCCGTTTGTCAGAGACATTGACGTCCTTTTTTTCCGTTTGCATGCTGCAAATAATCATCCTTTGTTCTGAAGGTTTATGAAATTATTGGATGACATTGGTTTTGTTGATTTAGCATGTTGTTGGTTAAGTACTTAAAAAAAAATGTCATACACACAAAACTTTAATTTTCCCATGAAGCAGGGACCATTTTCACCAACTGTTAGAATTACATATGCAACGTTTCTTGAAGAAGAAAAGCTGTTCTAGATGCTTTTGGGTTGCTTAACAACCTAAATTTTTTAATAAGGAGGGAACTTGAGTAAAGATGCTTATCATTTTTTCATAATAAATGAGTTGGACTTATCATGTATGTTTTTCATTGAAATATATATGGCCATATGTGTGCTTCAAAAAAGGATTAAACTGAATTATTTGAGGGGCATGCATTTTTCTGCTAATGAGATTGCTTTCCTTCTTATGAAAAATGTGTTCATTTCAGGAATGTTCTCCTTGAGATTTGTTGATAATGATTCTATAGCTTCTCTGGGCTGTTTTTTCAATCCTTATCTAATATATTTTTATCTTAAAAAGATGAACAAGAATGTGGAGTATTGTAGCTATAGAATTTTGACCATCCTAGTTTGTTTTCAGCTAAGCTTAACTTTTAAATTTAGAATATAAGTTCACTCCAGTTGATGCTAAATAATCTGTTTTAGGACCACTTGGCATTGATGATGGAGCTCCTAGGAATGATGCCTCGCAAGGTGAGAATGTCGCTCTCCGAATATTTTGTCCTATGTTCACAGACACATTGTATCTAACATTTCGCATTATGTCGAATATTAGATTGCTCTTGGTGGTCGGTACTCTAGAGACTTCTTTAATAGATATGGTGACTTAAGACATATACGGAGGTTGCGGTTCTGGCCAATGAACAAGGTTCTTCTTGAGAAATATGAGTTTAGTCAGCAAGATGCTGATGAACTGACCGACTTCCTAGTTCCCATCCTGGACTTTGTTCCTGAGAGTCGACCAACTGCTGCGCAATGCCTTCTACATCCATGGATCAATGCAGGCCCTCGTTTGCTGGAGCCTTCTGTTCCTCCTAATCAAAATCAGGTGACTGAAGTTGTCAATTTAGATAAATTTACCAAGGAAAAGGATGATAGGGAGGCGGTGGAGGTTGGTGTAGGAAATATAGCCATCAATTCTGATTCTCAATCCATCAAAGATTCCCCATCTGGAGGTAAAGCCTCAAAGGCAGCCACGATTAGTTCATCTAGGTAGGATGTTTGTTTTTGTATTATTCATTTTTAGGAGCTTTTCCTCATACAGCGTTCTGCATTACTGTGATCTTCTTGTAGAAGTCCTCAAAATTTTTGGCTTTGATATCCATATCTGTCCTGCGGATAGATAAGATCAAGTCCTAATGCAGGTGAAATTCAAGCTTATTGATTGCAAAAGATGAGACTTGGAAGCTTGTTGACTGCAAAAGATGAGACTCGAATTTTACGAGCATCACTTTCTCAGGCAAAATTATGTGGCATCATGTACCATTCTTTCATGTGTAACAGGTCAGTCTAGCCTTTGCTATCCACTGACTTGCCCGATGTAATGAAAAGTTAATGCAATTTTTGTACCTCACACCGTTGTTGAAATTGGACTGATTGGTAATTTAAAAGATTTCGAGTTCTAGAAATGGCAATTTTTTCCTTTAACTAGTGTACTTGATATACCAACTTTTGTGTTACTCTTGAAGCAGATACGGGCCTAAAACATCACAAACTATTCGAAGTGCTAGCAGATTAGAATATAAATGTCGAATACTAGAAATATGAAGTGATCTCGTATCATTTGCCACCTCTATCTTTGTTGATTGGTCTGTGCCTTAATGGACTGGGAACATCGTACCTGCTTGAACATATTTTCTTCAATTAATCCATTTGGCTGGCTTAATTGTAATTTGAAAGTGAGAAAGGTTGAAAATGAAGTAGGAAGATGAAAACTCTGTGTGGAATGTCATCAGGCTGGTGTGGGAGGGATAGAATTATCCCATGGTACATTCCTCTTCTTCCATCGCCTTCTTTTAGAATGGAATGTGCCATTTGTAGCTTTATGGTAGTAATAAAGACAAACTCTGGAACGAATAGTCCTGGTCCTTGTATTTGGACGCCGCGGCTGCGGCTTTTACATCATGGCATCCTTTCACTCATAATGTTTTCTCATCTTGAGTGCAAGTTTTTGATGCCGTGATCTTTTGTACATTTGGCCTTTCCTCTATTTATTTATTACTATTACCAAAAAAAAAAACTCTGGAACGAATAGTGGACTTGTCAGAACAGAACTGTGTCATTTTTACACCACCTTCTTCGAGATAATTGAACAGGAAATACCATTAGACTCTTTGTTTGCTGACCAAGAAGACACTCATATTTGCACGGTTCCACTGGCTGATGAAATTTTGCAAGGCTTTCAAGTTTCCTTATTCTCACGCAATAGGTATGATCATTAGAGGAGATGTGAGGCGTTGGACCCTGCAACTTTTAGTTGTGAGGTGCAGCACCTGAGCACTTGTTCATAATGTGCCGAGTGAACCAAGAGTTAATGTGATAAGACCTATTTTGTCAGTACTTCTGCATAGACTCTTAAGAGATAAGTCTAATGATTTCTTAATGCGGGACGCTGAGTCCCAAAGTAGTAGGCTAATGTGATAACTTGAAGATAAATCACAATGAGTCATACGTCAAAACCAGTAAGTTACTTTAGGTATCACTAAAAGCTCTGTACACATCACATCCGGGGATTAAATAAGCATCATACTAAGCGGAGAATTGCATTACACAATTCAAAGTAAGCAATTGCTAGAATAATAGTCTTCACTCACTATTGACTCTGAAGAATTAAAAACACATACAGACTCTTCTAAAATTACTCCAACTTGGAACATGAAACCTTAAGAAGCATAAATCCTACTTCAAATGGAATTAAGGGACATAACTCTCTAGAGATACTACTTAGTCAACTAGGAGAAGTTTCACCAGAGAAACTAGGAGAAGACTTCTTAGCCAGAAAAAAAGACTTCTAATCCAACTAGAAATTCTTTTGGGTTGTAAAAGAACGCAACAGTCTAATTTCACTAAAGCTTCACCAGAAAAACTAGGAGAAGACTTCTTAGCCAGAAAAAAAAAAAGACTTCTAATCCAACTAGAAATTCTTTTTGGGTTGTAAAAGAACGCAACAGTCTAATTTCACTAAAGCTTGGTGAAAACATCCATGTTTGATCATTAACTCATTTGATTGCATGAGACCTACTTACAGAAGCCTAACATATGTATGATTGAAGCCTAAGAACTTATTAACCATTTTCTTTGCTAAAATGCGTGACTGAGGGATGACCTTGATATAAGCGTATCGGTTGTGCTGTCTATGCGCAATGAATTTTGATCATATTAGAAGGGGCTTTAGCAAGGTGTCCTCTGGCATGATATAAGCCTCGGTTGTCTTCCTCTGCAGTGCCATTGGATATTTAGCACTCTCAATTGTCATTGCAAATCAGAGTTCTATCTGTTTCATGATTCGATGATATCTGAAAATAAACGGTCCTCTGTTCTTTGGTGTCCATGGTAGCTGTTTAATCACATGAGTATTGTCAAAGTATATATCTAGAAGAAAGATCGGGGGCTTCTGCCAAGTCCCTTTTTCTGATGGCTTGAAGCTTGGATTGAGCCAATCTCTATTCTTGAACCTTCCTAGTTAGACTGTTCCTTGTTCTTGGCCTGCTCTACTCGGTTGCTTTCATAGACTCACAAATATAAGCTTCTTGCACGGTAAAAAGAGATCGTTACCGGAGGAGTTGGGTCACGCCCTTTTAAGTTCCAATCTCAATGCCTAGTTTATTTATATTTGTTTGACTTTGTACGATTATGCCATGTGACTGGTGGTGTGAAACGTAAGGCTTGAAAAATCATTCGACTTTTTTTCCCATGTGAGGCGGGACCTAGAACTGCGTGTATGTTGACTAGTACTACGATGTGTCGAAAAGCACTCTTCACAAATTCCACCGCAATGGTTTTCAATTGCTACTGCAAAAGCTCAGAAGACTCATGAACGCATGATTATCAATCATCACAATGCTCTTCTCAATGCCTATTACCCCTGCAAAGCAATAAAAAGAAACAAAACCACTCCATGAATAAGGGAAAGATAACAGATTATATCCGCAAAGGAGGTGGTGAAAAGTATTCAGAAGTTTCAATTCTAAGAATGGAGAAGGGCAGGGAGGAGTGGGGTTACCCACGGTGAGAGCACTAGCAAAGTCGACACCAGACGGGATGAATACGATGAGGGAAGCTCATCCCAAGAACGTTGTCAGTTTCCTTACAATATTGAAACTGTCATGACATAGACCGCTGCAAAAGAGCAAAAAAGGATGCCCCGAAAATCATGGATCAAATGGTCGACTCGAGTATCGATTTTTCGTCTTGTCGGGAGCTGAACTAGAAACAAAATGAGAGGAGTGCCGAGTCGGAGTCCTTCTGTAGGGAATGGGAAATCTCTTAAGCATGTAGAACTCCAGAAAAGTAAACGCTCCTGCTGCATAAATTACTAAAGTCTTTAGGCAATTTACTAAAGTCTTCCCTTTGATCAAGGCAAAACTGCAGTATTCTATGAGCAAATTCAAATTACTGCATCTTCTAGAATGCCGGCCTGACGAACACATGAATGTCTAGTTTACTATCGGGTGATGCTTGCAGTTTACCGACTTCTCAAAGATGAAGCGTTTCAATAGAACCTTTTTTCTGAACAACAAAAGTAAACGCTCCTGCTGCATAAATTAAAGAGTCAATTGTTTGCAGTTCGCACGCTCACGGATGATTGCCGTTCCCAGCATTTGACTGATGGTTAAGGCAACAACAATATCTAATTGAACAACAATATATACTTGAGGAATAACTCCAATCTCAAGGGAAGCAACCCCGGAATGAATCGGCTACCCGAACCCGGAAGACCCCCCCCCGCCCAGCCTCTTAAGATGCCGCATATTGCGCAGAATGCAATGTGCAGTGCTTTTGTTCTCTGTACAATTTCACTGCTTCATATCCAAATGCAGCTATTGCGATTGGGAACTGTTGAAAAAAAAAAAGATTTGAGACATGGCAAGGTTTATTCAGGAAAATGATAGCGATGAAAATTGTTAGGGAACGAGGGGTGTGTGTATGTGTGTGTGTGTGTGTTTTTTTTTTTAATAAATTTTTTAATTTTTTAATTTTTATTTTTGATGTACCCACAAGCAGAAAAGCAACCAGCACCATGCACTACAAATGACGAGCATATAATAATCAGAAAATGCTCAAAGTCAGCATATGGTATTTGCTGCAGTAACAGAATTGTCTTACTGACTAAATTATCTTAAGATAAGCCTGGTAGAATTCAAGAACACCAGACGCGGTCCAAATTACCAATTCCGGTTTCTCTTCTTTCGGAATGAGCAGATCATACCGTGTATGACGAGAATTGCTTAAAACCGAAACAATCTCATAAACATCTTTGAAAATTGATTGAGGAAATGGACATTTCGGGAAGAGGTAGTGCGCATATTCTAATTTCACGAGTCGAATGGCTTAGGTTCGCCACGAGAGTTCACGAAAGTCTCCTACTACGGGGCCAATTCTTTCTGCAATCCCCAGTCGAATTTTGACACCAGAATTATTCAAGTGCATTAAATAACCTCAATTTCTTGTGCCAAATCTCACACGTTGGTGAGTCGTGCATCTTAAGATGCACGAAAGAAGCACAAGAGACGCACGTGAAATACACAAATTCGCCGGTCAAAGAAGATTTGGCCAGCCGGGAACTTAGGGTCTGTTTGTTAAAAAGTGTTTCTGTTCCCGGAACAAAATTTTTGTTCTTTTGTTCCGGGGAACAAAAAAAGAATAGAAACGTGTTTGATAAAAATTTTGTTCTCGCGAACATATTTGGAACATAAACAAGAAGTAAGAAAAAGTTATTTTTTGTTTCCGGGAACAATTCCGAGAAACAATTTTTCCCTCTCTTCTTTTTTCTTCTTCTTTTTTCTTTCCTTCTTCTTCCTTTTGGCCGGCGACCTCGCTAGGCTAGGGCGGGGCGACCTTGCGCTGCTTGGGCGAGGTCGAGCCTTGTTAGTGGCTTGGCGAGGCTCGCCTAGCCACCGAGGCCACCGGCGAGGCTCCGGCGAGCTCGCCGGACCTCGCCTAGCCGGTCGTTAGTATCTTACAAAATATTGAAAAATTAAAAGAAACAACAAAATTATACAAGTTTGCCAAACGCATTTCTATTCCTAGAATATAAATTTTTAGCAGTTACCAAACACATTCTTATACTCAGAAATTGTTCCTGGGAACAAAAATAGAAAAAAAACTATTTCTGTTAAAAAATTGTTCCCCAAAACAGAAACGTTACCAAACGCGCCCTTACTATCTTACTTGAGACTAGGTTGGCCACTTTAAACCTAATTTAATATAAGAATCACTTATGGCCCTCTTTTGTGAAAAGATCCTACTTTAAGCCATCGTTAATGTCTACTTCAAACACTTTCTTGACACAATTTGAAGACAATTGAAAATTGGAATTTGTTTGGGTAGCAAATTCTTTTTGCGATATAGTTACGAGGGCATTAGGACTTAGATCTGGCAATCACATAATTTTAGAAAATACCTTTCCAATTTCTACATAATTTAGATGTTATCACACACTTCAGGCAAGGTGCGCACAAGAGAGATGATTAAGAATCATCTTTTATTACAAATAGGTCATACATGATGTACATAAATATGTCTTGATATACATTCCTTTTAGTTGTTGTATCAAAACTGTGCTTGGAGGTAGTCAACCACCTTCTTGTCAACTTGAAAAGCCTTGGTGAGAACTTCGTCAGAAATGGGTGGCTTCGTTCCAAAGACAGAATTAGCAATGGTGATGACTCCAGGATTCTGACTGCTAAGACCAGCAAAGGCTAGTGCATAGGTGTTTCCACAATTCAACTGGAAGTGAATGAGACCAATTGGGAACACAAATACGTCCCCCTTGTACAAGACTTTGGTGAAGAGAGTGTTGTTTAATTGGTTGGAAGTGACGAAGCCAACAAGTAGTGAACCCTCCACCACAACCAAAACCTCGGTGCCACGTGGGTGAGTGTGGGGAGGATTTAGGCCACCGGGAGCGAAGTCAAGGCGAGCCATGGATATTCCAAGAGTGTTGAGTCCCGGAAATTGGTCGACAAAAGCCGGTGTGACCTTTGATCCAAGCGGATTCGTTGTGTTTCCAGGATTTCTAAAACCCGTAAAGGAAATCATCAGCTGTGGCTTGTTTCGGGTCCTTGCAAAACTTTCCGTTCACAAACACTGCATAAGAAACAGAATTCCTGTTATTGCTCCAGCATCATAAGCCAGAATTGAAAGTCATGAATAGCACAAGAATTGAGGACCAACCTCCAGAGTTCATGTCATTGGTGGCGACGCATATGTCCTGAAGAGGACTGGGGTCATAAGCAAAAGCAGTGACAGTTGCCAAAGCCAAGATGAGAAAGGTAATCGGAAGATACTTCATCGTTGGACAGGAAATTGGGCTCTCTGATCTCGAGTTCAGAAGAATGATTGCTCGAGGAAGGAGTGAGGTCTATTGCCTGGTAACACTATCTATTTATAGATGATAGTGCTTGACTCAGTAATATTCAACAAAGTGCTCTACAGCTCTACAGCTTACCAAGTCTTTAAAGGTTACATCCTTTTCTTCTCCTTCTTAAATCCAAGAACAACATTCCCCGACAGCTGCGCTGACATGGCAGCCGGTCTGAATTCCTCTTCTCCAGCATAAAGAATTCATATTCATCTGATACGGAAGTGGTAAACTCAAATTATTGCAAACATTTGACTATTTCTTCTTCACCATTTGAACTCTTCAGCATCGCCATCCATGACGAACCATCCTATTTGAAGAAAGATCGAATTGACAGGCTGTCTTTTCCCACCTATGTTCACCAGGAAAAATTTCAGGTTGATAATTTACCCTGTTAATTTATAATTGGGAGACTTCATTTGATTTAACATGCCAGGCCAAGTTCACAACCATATACTAGGTAGCTGTGCACTCTCTTGTTGGACAAACCTTAATAAATGACCATCCTTTAGAGGCCCTACTTGTCAAATGATGCCGTGTATGACTTTTTTCTTCTTTCCAAGAACGGTTCATGGGGAGGCTGGAAATAAGACATTGCCGTCGCAAGCTGCCATTGCTTCGCAACCTAATGAACAGAAGATTTTAGTTTCGTGCGCAGTAACTTAATGATCTAGAACTTACAAGACACATTACTTGAGGATGGACAGTGTAATTTCTTTACTTTGCAAATTGCTGATTTCTCATGGAAACTTACGCTTCAGGACCATGAGTTTTCTATTGAGAAATAATAAAGAACTAAGTTAACCCACCCCGGATCACCAAATTTCATTTTACTGTTTCTAACTTTAAAGTTCTTGTAAAGTATAGATCAGGACTCGAGTGGATGAACAACGAAAGCTTTGAGGCAGATCAGGATGATTCAGCTGAACAAATAGCAAATAAACAGAAACCGATACTGCGGTCAACTCTGCTATGGCCTTGAGCCAGCAATACTTCTTAATAAAACATGGAGAAATGGGGGAGTTGTTGAAGATGTCTGTCTAGATGTTGGCGACTTTTTAACTAGTACTTCCGCTGTGACTTTCACATCCGAACCGTTGTCGATACTGGAATGTTATGAGATAATTTTCCTGCTTTGCTTATGAAGTATGGAAAGTTCTATGGCTTGGGCGCTTTCTTGTCTCCACTGAACACCTGCTCCCTATAAAATATGGGAGGGGACTCCAATTTGGTTATAGCGAGTCTCTGTCTCTCCCATCTATTTAATGCAGTCTCAACGATCATTGAGATGAATTATTGTTTTATTCTTGGCAATCTCTCATGGAAACTACGAATAATCTCATGGTGCAATTACTCTTATCATCTTTAAGCTCTCTCTATCTAACCTACTCGACAAGGCACAGGTGCTCTATTCATGGATGAAGATCGGTTGACCCAGCCTTCTGCGCGATGGACAACATTAAATTGGCGAATCTTCAAACATTATGTATGTTTAGTTTTAAACACAATGGACTCGTCATTCCTCAACAACTACAAGCACGTTTCCATTACTTTAATTTACTGTTCTCCATTACTTTAGTTTACCGTTAATCATATAAAGAAATGAACACCATCCTTCAAGAAGTGGTGCAACGACCCAGGACTAGATATGTGTAGGCCAGTAGAGAAGGAATATGCAAGCATTGGTCTTATCACGACCATTAATATGCTATCGAGGATGATTTGACGTGATCTAGGCGCCTCAACCGAGCTAAGTGATTGATAGGATCTAACCATCTTTGTTTTATGGAATTGCTATCTGATACCTTTTTAAGCCCAATTTGTTCAAGTAAGGACGGACGCAATAGCATACGCAAATGTTGTCGAAATGGTCAATCTCCGTCTTTTATAAACTTTTGCTTTTACATTCATGAAGGAAATAGTCAGTGGTTGCTGATGTTGGTCTTTGTTAAATTAGAAAATTTGACTGACTTCGTTATTTGGAGGAAAATAAAAACGAACATTCAGAGCATATGCTTGCTTGCTTGCTTGCAATGCACTTTCATATGGCCGGCAAAAACATATCTTATCCAGGACTAAAGCATTTCTTAAGGTTGTTTCACACAGCTAGGGTTTGTCAAGAAGGTTATCTCATATTCTGTTGGACGAGCTTGCGTGAGGATTAACGCGACCTTCATTTTGTTTTTTAATAAATTAATTTTTAATTTTTATATTATTATTATTATTATTATTATTATTATTATTATTATTATTATTATTATAATATGTTGTTGTTGAATTTTGAAAAGTTCTTTGAGCAAGGACTACCCTAGCATGCATGTATTAACTAATGTACTAGAGAGAGGCAGGGAACAGACCAAGAACTCAGCCAGAACACTTGGGACATGATGGTACATTCATGGGCTTAAACCCAAGTCAAATAGAATATAGACACAACTCGATATCCATTTGATCTTGTTCAACGCTGTTATGCTTTGCCATAATCAATCAATTCGCTTTCTAGTTTTCATGGGAGGAAGCTTCAACTATGCCTAGTCCCGTGGCGTTTGGCTCTTAAAAATAAAGTACTTTGAAAATAATTAGTTTCAATTATTGGATTCCACTTCACCTAACTCCATATAATGTAAGTTACAACACCTAGACCTTAGCATGTATTAACTAATGTACTAGAGAGAGGCAAGGAACATACCAAGAACTCAGGCAGAACACTTGGGACATGATAGTACATTCATGGGCTTAAACCCAAGTCAAATAGAATATAGACACAACTCGATATCCATTTGATCCTGTTCAACACCATTATGCTTTGCCATAATCAATCAATTCGCTTTCTAGTTTTCACTGGAGGAAGCTTCAACTATGCCTGGTCCCGTGGCGTTTGGCTCTTAAAAATAAAGTACTTTGAAAATAATTAGTTTCAATTATTGGATTCCACTTCACCTAACTCCATATAATGTAAGTTACAACACCTAGACCTTAGCATGTATTAACTAATGTACTAGAGAGAGGCAAGGAACAGACCAAGAACTCGGGCGAACACTTGGGACATGATGGTACATTCATGGGCTTAAACCCAAGTCAAATAGAATATAGACACAACTCGATATCCATTTGATCTTGTTCAACACCGTTATGCTTTGCCATAATCAATCAATTCGCTTTCTAGTTTTCACTGGAGGAAGCTTCAACTATGCCTGGTCCTGTGGCGTTTGGCTCTTAAAAATAAAGTACTTTGAAAATAATTAGTTTCAATTATTGGATTCCACTTCACCTAACTCCATATAATGTAAGTTACAACAGCTAGACCTTGGGAGTTCGCGATTTTTTTTTTTAATATTTCCTCCCTACAAACCTCAGGGAGTCCTTTTAATGAAGTAAACTGGACACCTTGAAGCTTTTCGAAAGGGAAATATGCAGGAACTTCATCGCTTTGCCTGGTGTATATATTACATTTCTGATGCAATCATTTACTTGTGTTTTTGAACTTTCTTTTATGCATTGCATGGATATAAAAGCAGCACCAATAAAGTTTTAAGGTAGAAGCCATCAATTTGGATTGTTCTTGTGTGATCACCGGGCTTCTAATTTGCGCATGTCATTGTTTTTCCTTTTTGCGTGAAAAATCACCTAAAGTAAGGTTCTTGAGATGTAATATGATGTAATTTGTAATTTTCCCTCCTCTAAGCTTCAATGCGATCGGAGCGAGGAGAAATAACACCAAAGGAGGGAAAAGCTGAGACTTATGACATCGAGTTATCATGAGAACCAAACCCAAGTCCTTGCACCAAACGCAAATAATAAAGTCACTATAAGGAGACATTCATCCTCACTCTGACAATTCTTGAGTACTCCTTTGGGGTCTAGTACTGGGTCATCAGGATTTTCCTGTTGAATTCACATAAGCTGATTGGATGCCTATGTTCTGTTTTAGCTGCTGGCTCTTCTTGGTATGCCATCTACAAATTTTCCTCAGAACCATGATATGTCTAAATTTGTTCGGTACAATAGCCATAAAGTCTTAAATTATTCCAAGCTAACGTTGAGACGCAACTTAGTTTTTTTGTTCTTTTAGGAACTGTAAAAAAAAGAGCATAACATGAACCGCATTTGTGTTTTTGCATTTACCCTCTATATCCTTTCGTGATTTATTTGAGATTATAATATCGATTACTTCTAGAAATAGATCTATGCTATTCATATTTTATTTGAGGTTTTCACTTTGTCCTAAAGGCATGTATACACACTTATATATATTTATCCAATATTTCATGGGCGGTGCTATTTCCATCCCCATTTGTGCTAAAACACTCTTTTTTTTTCCTTTTTCCGATGAACTTACCAAAAAGCCCTCCCCCCCAAAAAAATTATTGTTTCTTTTTTATTATATTAACCCGCAAAATTGCCTTTATTTTTATCATCTATCTAATCTTATCAGTTTCACAATATAAACATCAATTACAAGCGAAAAAAAAAAAATTATTATTATCTTACCATTTATCATATTATCATTTTGCCTACAATATTAATTTATGATCTCATATTTTAATCACAGAAGTTACATAAAAGATTAGAAATTTCTAGTTATAACGGCTTATGAATAAACAATCATTCGCTTAGTTTTTATCAAATAGTTTGAGCGAAACTTTAGTTCTAGTGAAAATTAAAATTTAATCTAATTATCTAGCCAATTTTGACATTGTGAATGTTTTTTCGAATACGTTGTAGGTTTTTAAAGTTAGACATCATCAATTTGTGCTTTCTTTTGAGCTTTTTACATTTTAATATGAATCGTAAGATGGGGTCGAAAATTTATTTACCCTTTATTCACTTTCAAATTCACATCAGATTTTTTTCATGGGAACATTTTAAGCATATTTTAAAGTTTTTATACAGTTAGTGCGAGAATGAATCTACAATTAATAGTAGTAACTTTCTTCATAATTAGAGTAGAACAACAAGAAGACAAAGCCTTAACGTTCAGGAATGTTGTGGATAATCCAAGAAATAAGAGGTTGCAACACAGTTGGGGAATGGACCCTTCCATTTTCTCGACTGGGGCTCCGGAGCCTCCTCCTTAACGCTTACCTGCTTGTTGCTTCAGCGGGCATTTCATTGCTCTTTTTTTCGCTGCTCGTGGGCTCTTGATCGTGATTGGGATGCTGCTTCCTTCTAGTAGCTGCCTTCGATTGGTTGTTGGTTGTTTTGGTGGCTGTCCTACTGGTTTTGCTTCGTGCGAGTTGTAATGGGGTCGTTCTTGGTGCTGCTGTTGTGTCTGGCCGGGTAGAAGGAGTTCGAAGCCAGGGTGCTCGTTGTTTCTCTCTTTTCTTGTTGTTGTTGACGTAGGTTATTTTCTTGCGTTGTCTATGTAACGCCCTGGGTCTTCACTATACACATATTGTCTGCTTTGGACACTAAGTCCTCACGGTTTTGTTTTTCTCGGGGCAGCCCATACTACTCCAAGAAAACGCGTATGTATAGTTAGAGGGCCCATTGCCTTATAAGGTAGTCTAGAATTCCCTCCTTAGGCGATGTGGGATAGGGACTCATTCTTTGCGCATGTTCGGGGACCGAGGCGCGGACGCACCGCCAACCCTCCTCCTTGCGCACCGCCGCTCGGGCCGTCACACTCTCCTCCCCTTGGGAGCACAGCATCCTCGCTGTGGCCCCACACGTGGTCGGGAGTTGGCTCTGATACCACTTGTAATGCCCTGAGCCTCCACTATACACATATTGTCCGCTTTGGACATTAAGTCCTCACGGTTTTGTTCTTCTCAGGGCAGCCCATACTACCCCAAGAAAATGTGTATGTATAGTTAGATGACCTATTGCCTTATAAGGTAGCCTAGAACTCCCTCCTTAGGCGATGTGGGACAGGGACCCATTCCTTACACACGTCTGGAGATCGAGGCGCGGACGCACCGCCAACCCTCCTTGCCGTGCACCGCCACTCGGGCCGTCACAGTCTAACTGGTTTTGGTTTTGGCTGGCTTGTGCTGCCATTTTGGCTCCTTCCGTTCGGTTGCTGGCTGGCTTTTGTTGGCGTTTGTGGGGCTGCTGTGGTTCACCTTCATGGCTCCTCCCTTTCGGCTGCTGGCTGGTTGATGCTTTTATGCAGGCGGTTGCGGTGCTGCTGTGGTTCGCCTTGTTTAGATGACTTCCTCTGCTTGGTGTTGTTTGCTTGTGGGTCTTTCCCTGCCTTGTTGCTGCCTTAGTTGGCGATCTGTTTGCCGTTTTGTTTGAGCTTGCTGTTCGGGCTGCTTCTTGCTTCTGTTTAGCTCGTTGCCGCCTTGCTCACAGTCATCTTTGTTTTCTTTCGGCTCCCTCCCACTTGTTCTGACTTGTTGTCATTATGAGTGTAATTTTTTGGCGCTGAACCCTTTTGTATAGTTTGGTTAAAGCTCAATATATTCTTACCTTTACAAAAAAAAAAAAAAAAAAAAAAAAAACAAGAAGATTCTTCTCACCCCCACCCTTATGTGCTTTTCTTTTGTTAATATTTAGATATGATCTAATATAAATATGTTTGACATTTGATCACGCATCTAACAATTTAATCTTTTTCATATTTTGATTGAATTTTCTTTTCCATTTTTTTTTATCAAGATTGGTTTTGATAATAATTAAATTGAATTTTGATTTTCGACTTTGAAATATAGTTTTGCTTTTATTGTCGAATACAAATAGGGGATTAAATGAGTTTTCATAAATCGTCATAAATAGAAAATGGAAAATATAATTTCACAAATTAAAATTGACAATATTTTCTAGGCAAAGTTACAATAACATGCATGACAAGATGATATTTTGTTAGGTGTAATGGAGCATTTATATTGTGAAATTGATGAGAGAAATGATAGAAAAAAATTTAATTTCTTGGGTTAGCTAGATAAAAAAGAAACAATAATTTGAAGAGAGAGAGAGAGAGAGAGAGAGAGAGAAAGAGGGAGGGTATTTGAGTAAGTTAAGTGGAAAAAAAAAGAGTGTCTTAACCAAAATGGGGGTGAAAATACCGTTGTCTTATTTCATAATATAAAAGTGATTTTTCTTAACCTTTTTACTTTCTATTTCTAGTTCCCACATAACAAGTGAGCATATTTGTTAGCTTTATTTAAATTTTCAAAAGTAACAACCATTAAAATGTTTTACAACATTATATCAATCATACATTTTCTTTCCTCAACAAGATTTTTCCGTTCTTTTGTACACACAAGTGTGACATCCTGATTTTCGACCCTGTCTTGATAATATGAATTTGGCTTTTTATCGACGCGCCTATAGTCTTTTTCTCTGAGTTGATCACTCACGAGATAACTAATCTATCTGGTGAAGCCGTTAAGGAATATAAATGTGATTAACTTGAGAATTCGATTAGAAATCGACTGCTCGACCGTGCTAATCTGCAAGGGTTAATACGGCATCGTTAAAATCGATTAGAGACCGGAGATAGGTCGATTTGACAGAGGCATGTAATTAAGCTGTGGGTGATTCCACCTAATTGCAAAATTCGCGTCGAACGACACTAGACCAATTTTTCTGTCGATTCTGTATCTTGTGCCCGTATTTGAAACCTTGAGATTTTTACGACAACCGAGAGTCGCCAATGTGTTGAAAATGCACAATGTGGATTGAAAATAATCGACCACGGGTTAAATGCGTTAAAAATTTCTAAAAGTTACCTGGTAGGTTAGGTCACGCTAAAATTGCGTCTGGTTGAAATTAACCATGAAATTGAACTTGGTTTTAGAAATCAAAAGTTGTGACGTGTCACGATTTATTTTAGGAACGTCGAATCATCCTTTGAAGAATTTTTGGCAAGCTCGGATTTTTGGTGAAAATCAAAATTGGGCGATTCAAAATCGGGAAATTCGGAGGGCCGCTTTTGTGTGAAATTTTGGCCTCCAAGTTGGATCAAATGGTGATGGGAATGCAAGAATTTGGTGTGGGATCCTACCTCAACATTTTGGCCATCAATTGGAGACTAATTGGAGTGAAATTGAATGGACTTGAAGTGGGAAATGGTGAAATTCGTAGGCCATGGGGGTTGCAACATTTGGACCCCATAAGTGGCTTGCTTAGGAAGATTTGGGAGGGAAATGGGCAGCTGAGAAGCGCTGTGGACTTTGGGGGCCAACACTCAAGTGTTTGAGATCTTTTGGTGGACTTTAGAGGCTTTTGTCCCCTCCTTCCCCAACAACAGTCTCTTCTTCTTCATCCTTGCTTCTTTGTTCACCATTATTGCTGAAAACCTCCATTTCTAGAGCAAGGAGCCAGCCACCACCCCTGCAAACTGAGCCAGCCATCGCCAGGCCCCTTCGTCGTCATCCAAGCCATGCTTGAGCCCGCTTGACCGTCTGTCGCCCGTCTGCGTCCAACCACCGGTCTTGTGCCCTTAGCCCGCGCTAGCTCCTGACACCTGGTCGCCCGAATTGTCCCTACTCGCGTCCGCCTGGCTTGATGTTGCTAGCTCACCTCCGCCGCCCTTGCTCGCCTGATTGCCCATCTCCGTCGCCGCTTGGCCCCGTCGTTGTCGCCTGCCCGTCCCAGTCGAGACTAGCCCCTCAAGAACCGGTCTTCCAGTAGCTCGTGTAGTGAGTTGCAAGGGCTGTTTTCGGGCCCTTCTAGACCTCCCTTGGCGTCGCCGTAGGCCCAAGTCTCACTCGCCTTTGCGTCACCGTCGCCGTGAACTCATCGAATTATTAAACTGGTGAGTTTACTCTCTAAACCTTACTTATGAGGTTAATTATGCTTAGAGGAGGATTAGTTTAGACTAAACTTGGATTAGGAGGATTAGTTAGTGTAATTAGTCATTTAGATAGTTAATTAGATTCATTAGATGGTTAGATTAGTTTAATTAGAGGTTAATTAGATTATGTGATTTAGTTAGCTTAGTAGATTATTTAATTAAGTCCAATTAGGTGGTTAGATTAGTGTATATAGCCTAATTAGTTATTTATTTAATTATTTTGTAATTTATTTAATTATTTATTATTTTTCGAAAATTATATCGGGATAGTCGGTTGTCGAATTTTGTGTTGATTGTCGTGGTGCGTTAGTTTGTGCAATTAATTGTTAATTTGTGCAATTGGATACCGATTGGTGATTTTGAGCTATTATTCCAAAATTATAGATTTTTGGTATTTAATTAGAAAGATACCGGGTGTCGGTTTTTGAAGCCAAAAATGTTTTTAGGTACTATATAAAATCGTAGGATTTTAAAAAGAAAAGATATCGCGCCTTAGGGTTCGATTTGACCGTGTGTCCACGCACACCTATTTTACCGGGTGTTTTTAATATAAAGAAAATAGGCCAAACACATTATTTTAATCGAGACATTTGAGTGCAAGGCAAGATGTCCTTGGCCGGGATTGGATGTGCGTGTGATCGTTATGAGAACCCGTCACGAGCTTTTATGCCGGACAATGCTCCTTCGGGAATGCCTCACGTTAATAGATACCGGTCGCAGTGGAGGCTAGACTGATGCTTCTTCGGGAATGTTGTCTAGAGGTAGACGTTGCCGTGCTCGATGGGGCGAGACAACGCCCGGTTATGTCGGATGACCGTTGACTATTGAGTTGGCCGTGATCGTTGGGTCGTAACTAATTGGAACACTTGATTGAATGATTTGACCATGCCTGATTATGGGACGAAATTGTGTGGTACGGAATGAGACGTGTCATAATAATTTGGCCTCATAATCGGAACCCCTGTGATTGATTGATAGGTGTAAAAGGGAAGCGTTTCAATTATTGAATACATTGACTGTATGCATATGTTTATATGAGCTATACTGATGTGCAGGAATGTGCTAAGGCGAGGTAAGTTTGTTATGACTTGTGTATAGGGTGCCTCTAGGTGTATTACCTTCCTAATCGGGGTTTAGGGCATGAACTCGCTGAGACATTGTCTCACCCCGTTGTGGCTTACAATTTTCAGGTCCCTAGATGGAGGCACGTCACGTGCGGTACGGGGTCCCGCAGAATGTGGATTTTGAGCATACCTCCTTCCCCATTCCCGACCACCCCGACCCGAGAGTTAGTTGAGTCCGTGATATGGGTCGATGAGGGCCTACTGTAGTTGGTACCTCACCGATACATAGCATGGTTTATCGGCTTTCCTCAAGGGGGTCGGGAGGGTCCCCTTCTGGGTTTCAACGGGCCTCCCGTCGGGACCGGGGAGTGGGAAGAAGCGCATCCCATGGATCTCGACACTCCTGATGATGTCGTGGTGGACCCAGAGCCTATGGATGAGGAGTCTAGTGCTTAGACGGCTTAGTAGCTCTTCTTCTTTTTGGAGTTAGGCCCCTGTTGATAGACTAGTTATGTGACATCCCGAATTTTCGACCCGTCCCGAATATATGAAATGGGCATCTCGTCGACGCGCCGATGGTCCTTTTTCTCTGAGCTGATCACTCATGAGTTAACCCATCTATTGAGTGAAGCCGTTAAGGGATATATCCGCGGTAAAATCCCTAAAAGCTACTCGATAGGTTGGATCGGACTAAAATCGTGTTCGGTCGATTTTAACCATGAAATTGAACTCGATTTCGGGAATCGAATTTTAAGCGTGTCATAATTCTTATTTTTGGGAATTTGTCTCGCCGTCCGTCAATTTATTGACGAGTCCGAAATTTCGAGAAAGAAATTATCGGAAGGAAAATCGGAGACCAAAAGAAAATAGAAAGGGAAAGAGAAAAGAAAAACAAGAATAATTGATTGTTTAAATTTCTTTTCTCTCTCTCCCTTTTCTCTTTTCTTTCTCTCTCTTTTCTCTCTCTCTCCCCTAATCCGTGCGAGACAGCTCCCCCTTAGTTGTCTTCCTTTTCTTTTTCCAATTCTTTTCCTTCCTTATCTCTTTCTTATTTTATTCTCTCTCTCTCTCTCTCTCTTCCTTCCCCCAAGACCCCACGCGCACGAAGCTTCTTCTTCTTCTTCTTCGTGAAAACCAGCAAACCAGAAAAAATTGAGGAGCTCGCCGAAGCCCGCGCGCCGCCCGTCGCCCGCACCGCGCGCCCGTCGCACCGCCGCCCGCACATCCGCCCCGCGCCCGTGCGCCACGCCCCCTTGCGCTCCGGGCGTCCGCCTCCGCCGAACCAGCTGCTGTCCAGCCCGTTCAGCCCTCGTCCGGCCACCTCCGCCCAGCTCCCGGTTGAGTTCCCCCCACCTCCACCGACCTCCCCGCCCTTGCCCCCTTGGGACCGGAACCCTCCTGGCCAACCACCACAAACAAACCCACGGAGTGGGTTTCCAGCCACTCCCGAGGCCGATTTGGGCCGTTTCCGACCCGGACCCGAGACCCGCTTTGGGGTTTGTTGTTCCTCGCGCCGAGCCCGTCGATTTGATACCTATTTCGCGCGATTCCGGTGGGTAACCCCACTAATGCTTGCTTAGTGGGTTAATTATGCTTAATTAGTTGTTTAGTTATTTAATTAAGCTTATGTGATTTGATTAAGGTTTATTAGTTGATTATGTTGCGAATTAGTCAAATTGAATGCATAATTAGCAAGTAGACATGGTCTACTATTTATTGAGGGTAGCCCGGGAATTTTCCGACCCTTAATCGGGCTTCAATTTGACATTTCGGGCCTAAGTGGAATTTTTGGCATTTAAATATTATTTTCGAAATTAAATTAAATAATTATTTATTTTCCGAAAATTCAACTGTGATGGCCAGCGACCGGAATATTATGCCGATGATCGTAGCGTGCAGCCCGTTTATTTAATGGAGCTTTATATTGTCTTGAATTGAATTTATTGTAATTATATTTAATTCTCGAAATTAAATATTTAATTATTTATTTTTCGAAAATTCAACTGTGATGGCCAACGCCCGGAATATTATGCTGATGACAGTGGTGAAGTCCGTTTATTTAATCGGGCTTTATTTTTGAGCTAAATTGAATTTCCAATATTTATTATTTAATTTTCGAAATTAATTATTTAATTAATTATTTTTTTTCGGAAATTAAGGTTGAGATGGCCGACGACCGAAATTTCGTGCGGATTGTCGTGGTGCGGCCCGTTTATTTATCTGAACTTTATTTAGTGCTAAAATAAAGTATGAGGTGCAATATTGTTGGCAATCTTGAAAGGGTCGGGTGGGACCGTAAAAAGCCATCTTGAGAGGTCGGGTGGGACCGTGAAAAAATCCATCGAGCTTGAAAGGGTCGGGTGGGACCGTAAATCCATCAGAGCTTGAAAGGGTCGGGTGGGACCGTAAATCCATCAGAGCTTGAAAAGGGTCGGGTGGGACCGTAAATCCATCAGAGCTTGAAAAGGGTCGGGTGGGACCGTAAATCCATCAGAGCTTGAAAGGGTCGGGTGGGACCGTAAATCCATCAGATCTTGAAAGGGTCGGGTGGGACCGTAAATCCATCGGATCTTGAAAGGGTCGGGTGGGACCGTAAATCCATCAGAGCTTGAAAGGGTCGGGTGGGACCGTAAAGCCACTAGATCTTGAGAGTAGCATCGTTAAAAGGGCACGTGGGCTCGGTGACTTGATGCATCACTTTGGTGAACGAATACCTTAGAGAATGCACGTGGGCCCATGGAATTAAGTGAGGCATCTTGGAAGAGACACGTGGGCTCGGTGAGTTGATGCATCACTTTGGTGAACTAGTGCCTTAGAGAATGCACGTGTGCTCTATGACATGTAATCGACTAAGTCGATTGATCGATGATTCGATCTGAGTGTGATTTAATGTGATTGACCATTGCTTGAGTCTGATGTTGTAAATTGATTGATTGAATGGGAATGACCGTGAGTGGTCTTGTTGGTGTGAAATCGACTAGGTCGATTTGATCGATGCTTCGATCAGTGATGTGATTGCTTGGATGCCTATGTGATCTGTGCTAACATGCGGGTGGAATCTGAGGCCAAGGTAAGTCCTCTGACTCGTGCTGTGCTTAGGCAACCGAGTAGTGTATTGGCTCCCTAATTAAGTCTTAGTTGGGTAGAACTCGCTGAGACGTAGTCTCATCCCGGTTGTGGGATAATATTTCAGGATCCCGATGAGGAGCTGAAGAGGAGGAGGAATCGAGAGGGAAAACTCGAGGTGAAACCTAAGGAAGAATTTTTGGAAGAAGAAGATAGCATCGAGAGGGATCTTGAGTATGATCCGGATAGACTGAGACCTCATCTTCTTTTGTGAACTCCATTTTGATGTGAATAGAGTTAGAACAAAAGTTGTGAATAGTTGTGAAGTATTCCGTTTTGTGTTGTATATAAAAGTTTGGTTATAAGCTTTAATATGAAAATTATGGCCCTACTTTTCTATCCCATTGTTTTATTGTCTGGGGATTTTCTTTATACTTCCGCTTGCGCATATAAAATGATCAGGGTCGGCGATGCGTCCTGGGACGTCGCCATTAATCGACCAGGTGAGGGATGGCCACGCGTTCAAGGATCGGGGCATGACATCCCGTTTAAGTGGTATCAGAGCGAAGTTCAAGATTGGAGTGATAAGGAGTGATGGTTCATGGGATAGTAGTAGGATGGCCTTTAATTCATGCTGGTGCATGTCTGTGTTAGCTGAGTGTTAAAATTGTTTGTTGTGTGAATCGCTCATCTTCTAATCCAGTGTGGATTCGGAAGCAGGTGTCAGTGAAAGACTGAACCATGGGCAAGCAGAAGCTGAGAACTTCTAGTAAGAGGACAGTGTCCTCTGCGACTCGGGGTAAAGCATCGACAAAGGTCGGCACCCGAGGTGGTTGTGGCAGAGTGTTGACTCTGGCCAGTTCGAGCGTAAGAGTACCACCGTAGGTTGGTACTAGTGTAGTAGCGTCGAATGATCCTAAGTTCGATAGGATCGTTTTGATGCGAGTGTTCCTTGTGATCTGGATGAGCTAGTAAGATCAGGATCAAGTTGTTGTCGTTGCTACCTTTGCCAAGGTTCAACCTGGAAGGATGATCAGGGAATATATTTTGACATCTGAGTCAAGATTCAGTGTAGGCAGATTTGGAATTTGGTCAGGGTAAAGACTGATGTTGAGGGAATAGTATTTTATTCCACCCAGTGGGTAAGGTGAAATAGTCAGGTCAGCATTCAGGCAAATGGCACATGTTGTTCCATGGAAGATGGTATGGATCAGTCTCGTGTATTATGAGGACAGGAATTAGTGGTAAGTGTCGCCAACACGGACAATGATTTATGGGTTGTCCACATAATTAGATGAAATCTCGACAAGGGCTACTGCTGTCACCGTCGATATGACAGGTCAGAAAAAGTGCGCCATAGAACGCACCGTGGAATTTGTGGGATAGGCCTCCAGTACAAGAAACAATGCATGCTAGCACTTGGCAGGAGGTAGAAGACTCACCAGGTAGGTGTTGAAATTGTGAAAGGAAACATGGATGAATCCAGTGTCCGGGTATGGCTAGAACGTGCTGTGATTGTGATCAACACGGTCGGGTGAAGGACTATCAGTGAAAGTCCAATGGAACACTAACACCGCTACCTCAGTTAGGACGCCACTAGAATGGCGAGAAGAACAGGAATGGAACCGACCTAGCACTAATCAGAGGAAGAATGTTTTGGGGAAAATTCTATCAGAGTTTATCGTAGCAGAATTTTGATGAAATTTGGGAAACTTCAGTTTAGTGAAATAAGTGAAAGAAAGGGGAATCACTGGCAATAATTATGCTTGACCAGTTGCTGAAGTGTAACGTTGATGCTATATGAACAGAGTGGACTCATGGAGCATCTTGTAGTAATGAATCATGGTCATGGAGCAATTCAACTTAGTCCAGTAACGCATGAAAGTGTCAAGTTGATTGGGAGTCGAAATGAATCTTCGATTTCTTTAATCTCGTCGATTGAAGACAACCCACTTGTTAGATGGAGATTGCCAAAGTTACTTGGTGATGGTTATAGTTAAGATAGATTGGAGAATTGGAGGTGGAAGACATCTCGGTGGTATAAGAATTTCTAGACGTGTTGTCATAAGAACTATCAAATCGTTGCCAGAGAAAGAGATAGAAACTGCGATCGAGCTAGCACCGGAATAGAGTCACTCTTGAAGGCTTCTTATCAGTTATGGTCGTCTGAATTGATAGAACCGAAGATGCGGATGTGAAGATTCAGGAATGAGGAATCCATGCATTTCAGTGCATCACTTTTGGGACATCATTTTGTGGAGAGAGAAAGGAAGATGGTTTGTTGCAATCATGCATCAACTATTGTCAACTCAATTAGGTGACAATCGATGACAAGTGTTTATTATTGAAGATCAATGAATGGTGTGACTAGTTATAAAGAGTGTCGATGTTTTAAAGGTCAACTTGAGGACAGGTTATCATCAGTTGAGAACTAGAAATGAGGTTATATTGAAGATAGTGTTTCGTACTTGCTATGACCTTAGTGAGTATTGCAAGATCATTTGGCCTGGTAAATGCTCCAGTTGTTGTAATGGATTTGACAGCCTGAGTGTTCGAAGAATATCTAAATCGATTGTGATCGTGTCTTTCCATGTTATTCTGTGTAATAGAAAGATGCTAAGGAGCTCAAGAGATACTTGAGAATGATGAAAGAATTTCCATGGACTCGATCAAGACCGAGTCAATTATCAGTGGACCAAGATCAACAATAGTATCAGAGATCAGAAGTCGTATGGGTTGTACAAGTCACTTCAGAAAGTTCGTGGAGAGAGCCGTAACATCAGTGTTAGCATTGACTCGACTTTTGAAGAAAGAGAGAAATTCGTATGGACAGGTAAGAGTAAGGATAATTCCAAGAGCTGAGGCAAGAACTAGCTACTATGTTTGTGCTGATCTCTCCATATGGTTGTGGAGGAGATGAGATCTATATGTATGCATTATGTAAAGGATTGGGTTGCATTTTGATGCAACATAGTAGGATTTTTGCACTTGCGTTCCGTCAACTGTGATCTTGCGAGTTAACATGAGACGGTGTCGTGAATCAGAATCTTGGCAAGACTAGAATGGTACTATCTGGTATCACCCCTGAGGAAAGAAAGAAGTCACTGATGCGTTGAATTAAGTCTTCATTTGTGCAATGGCTGGCTAAAGTATAGACTTTACTTGAAAATGTTTGAAATTCGGTTTTCAAATTTGAGGTAGGCTACCTTTTGAATTTGTACAGCCGCCCTCAAAATTGAACCCGATATACAAGGAAGAATCAAGCGCTTCAGTTGATAGATCGGAATGATCAGAAGATCCTGCAAGAAGATACTGATAAAGAAGAGATTAACTTTCAGATTTCGAAAGATGGAATACCGAAGTATCGTGAGTACGGACTGGTGTCAGATAGTATGGAACTTAAGGAGGAGGCATTGTGAGGAATTCACTGTAGCAATTGCAGTATTCGACCAAACAGTACAAGTAGGTCATAGACGACATCAGTTCGATTGGTAGATCGACATAAAGATGGATATCACCAGACAGGTTGCAAGTGTTAGACGTGCCAATAGGGGAAGTTCAGTAATGCAAGCCGAGAGAACTTTTATAATAACTCAAGAGCCTCGAGTGAGAATAGAAGTACATCATGATGGAACGTTGTGACAGATTTACCCAAGAGTTAAGAGAGTAATGATTCCATTTGGGATAATGGTCAGCAGATGGATGAAACCGACTCATTTCATTGATGTACAAAGGAATCTTGATTTGATTAGACACGAAGAAGTGTACATGAGTTAAATAGTTCGTCTTTGTGGAGTTTCGGCGGCAGATCCATATCAAATCTAGAATCGAGGTTCCCAGTTTCAGCAGAACAATTAAATAGTTCTTTTGAGGCAGAATAGAGCAAAGTGTGCAGAATTTCAGTTTGTTGAGATGAGATAAGAGAAACAAAGATCGCAGGCTCAGAGTCAGTTCAGCAGTCAGTCGTGGCAGTTGTCATGAGCAGAATCAAATGATAGACCGCTTGGAGCCATCAGAAAGATGAGATATTGTAAACCAAGAAAGTCCCATTGGTTAAAGTGGTCGAACAACACCACGGGACTGAAGAAGCAACCAGGGAAAGTAAGACTTGATGAGACGGCAATACCCCACCTTTTGTCAGGATTGGATGAAGGTTTAAATTTCGAGGACGAAATTTTTATAAGAGGGGAAGAGTTGTGACATCCCGAATTTTCGACCCGTCCCGAATATATGAAATGGGCATCTCGTCGACGCGCCGATGGTCCTTTTTCTCTGAGCTGATCACTCATGAGTTAACCCATCTATTGAGTGAAGCCGTTAAGGGATATATCCGCGGTAAAATCCCTAAAAGCTACTCGATAGGTCGGATCGGACTAAAATCGTGTTCGGTCGATTTTAACCATGAAATTGAACTCGATTTCGGGAATCGAATTTTAAGCGTGTCATAATTCTTATTTTTGGGAATTTGTCTCGCCGTCCGTCAATTTATTGACGAGTCCGAAATTTCGAGAAAGAAATTATCGGAAGGAAAATCGGAGACCAAAAGAAAATAGAAAGGGAAAGAGAAAAGAAAAACAAGAATAATTGATTGTTTAAATTTCTTTTTCTCTCTCCCTTTCTCTTTTTCTTTCTCTCTCTCTCTCTCTCTCTCTCTCTCCCCTTTTCCCTCATCCGTGCGTGCCCCTCCCCCAAGCCAAATCCCCTTTGGCTTCCTTTTCTTTTTTCTTTTATCCCTTCCTTTTTCTTTTTATTTTTTCTCTTCTCTCTTTTTCCTCTCTCTCCTTTCCCCCAAGACCCCACGTGAACGAAGCCCCCTCTCTTCTTCTTCTTCTTCTCGTGAAAAACCAGCAAACCAAAAAAGAAGGAAGCTCGCCGAAGCCCGCCGCCGCCCGCGCCGCCGTTCCGCCGCCCTCGCACCGCCGCCCGCACCCGCCCAGCTCCGCCCGCGCTCCGTGCCACCGCCCTCCTTGGCCTCTCCGGGCGTCCTCCCGGCTCGGCCGCCGCCCAGCTGCTGTCCAGCCCCGTTCAGCCCTCGTCCGCCACCTAGCTCCCGAGTTCCCCCTCACCTCCACCGACCCTCCCCCGTGCCCCCTTGGCCACCGTGGATGTGTTTTGTGGCCCCTCCGTGCCAACCACCACAGAAACCCGCCTCCAGTGGGTTTCCAGCCACTCCCGAGGCCGATTTGGGCCGTTTCCGGCCCCGGACCCGAGACCCGCTTTGGGGTTTGTTGTTCCTCGCGCCGAGCCCGTCGATTTGATACCTATTTCGCGCGATTCCGGTGGGTGACCACACTAATTCTTGCTTAGTGGGTTAATTATGCTTATTTGGTTGTTTAGTTTATTTAATTAAGATTATGTGTTTGATTAAGGTTTATTAGTTGATTTTGTTGTGAATTAGTTAAATTGAATGCGTAATTAGCAAGTAGACATGGTCTACTATTTATTGAGGGTAGCCCGGGAATTTTCCGACCCTTAATCGGGCTTCAATTTGACATTTCGGGCCTAAGTGGAATTTTTGGCATTTAAATATTATTTTTCGAAATTAAATTAAATAATTATTTATTTTCCGAAAATTCAACTTGGATGGCCAGCGACCGGAATATTATGCCGATGATCGTAGCGCAGCCCGTTTATTTAATGGAGCTTTATATTGTGCTGAATTGAATTTATTGTAATTATGTATTTAATTCTCGAAATTAAATATTTAATTATTTATTTTTCGAAAATTCAACTGTGATGGCCAACGACCGGAATATTATGCTGATGACAGTGGTGAAGTCCGTTTATTTAATCGGGCTTTATTTTGAGCTAAATTGAATTTCCAATATTTATTATTTAATTTTCAGAAATTAATTATTTAATTATTTATTTTTCGGAAATTAAGGTTGAGATGGCCGACGACCGAAATTTTAAGTGCGGATTGTCGTGGTGTCCCGTTTATTTATTTGAGAACTTTATTTAGTGCTAAAATAAAGTATGAGGTGCAATATTGTTGGCAATCTTGAGAGGGTCGGGTGGGGCGTAAATCCATCGATGCTTGAAGGGGTCGGGTGGGACCGTAAATCCATCGAGATTTGAAAGGGTCGGGTGGGACCGTAAATCCATCGAGCTTGAAAGGGTCGGGTGGGGCCGTAAATCCATCGAGCTTGAAAGGGCGGGTGGGACCGTAAATCCATCGAGTTAAAAAGGGTCGGGTGGGACCGTAAAGCCACTAGCTTGAAAGGGTCGGGTGGGACCGTAAATCCATCGGAGCTTGAAAGGGTCGGGTGGGACCGTAAATCCATCGGAATCTTAAGAGGGTCGGGTGGGACCGTAAATCCATCGAGCTTGAAAGGGTCGGGTGGGACCGTAAAAACACTAGATCTTGAGAGTAGCATCGTTAAAAGGGCACGTGGGCTCGGTGACTTGATCATCACTTTGGTGAACGAATACCTTAGAGAATGCACGTGGGCCCATGGAATTAAGTGAGGCATCTTGGAAGAGACACGTGGGCTCGGTGATTTGATGCATCACTTTGGTGAACTAGTGCCTTAGAGAATGCACGTGTGGATCCCATGACATGTAATCGACTAGTTCGATTTGATTTCGATCTGAGTGTGATTTAATGTGATTGACCATTGCTTGAATCGATGTTGTAAATTGATTGATTGAATGGGAATGACCGTGAGTGGTCTTGTTGGTGTGAAATCGACTAGGTCGATTTGATTGATGCTTCGATCGGTGATGTGATTGCTTGGATGCCTATGTGATCTGTGCTAACATGCGGGTGGAATCGAGGCCAAGGTAAGTCCTCTCGACTCGTCTGCGTCTTAGGCAACCGAGTAGTGTATTGGCTCCCTAATTGAGTCTTAGTGGGGTAGAACTCGGCCAGAGTAGTCTCATCCCGGTTGTGGGATAATATTTCAGGATCCCGATGAGGAGCTGAAGAGGAGGAGGAATCTGAGAGGGAAAACTCTGAGGTGAAACCTAAGTGGAAGAATTTTTGGAAGAAGAAGATAGCATCGAGAGGGATCTTGAGTATGATCCGGATAGACTGAGACCTCATCTTCTTTTGTGAACTCCATTTTGATGTGAATAGAGTTAGAACAAAAGTTGTGAATAGTTGTGAAGTATTCCGTTTTTTGTGTTGTATATAAAAGTTTGGTTATAAGCTTTAATATGAAAATTATGGCCCTACTTTTCTATCCCATTGTTTTATTGTCTGGGGATTTTCTTTATACTTCCGCTTGCGCATATAAAATGATCAGGGTCGGCGATGCGTCCTGGGACGTCGCCATTAATCGACCAGGTGAGGGATGGCCACGCGTTCAAGGATCGGGGCATGACAAGTTATGTATATAAACTTGGCTTGTTTATAAAAGTATGTTTTGTGGAAAAATTGTTGTCCTGCTTTTATCCCATGTTTGATTGTTGTCCGGAGATTGTTTATTTTGTTTCCGCATGTGCATGAATTGCTTGGGTGACGATACGTCCTGGGAATGTTGCAATTTTATCGACCACCGAGGGATGTGTACGCGCTCAAAGTTCGGGCGTGACAACAAGTCTGTGCATCCTTTTTTGCTATCTATTATTTATTATAGGCAAAACTGATGGGCAGAGGTGATCAAAACAATTGCCCCTCTAAGCATCAAAATTAGAATCTCATACTTGTTATGGAAAATTCTAGTTAGATAAGGTAACATATGTTCAATGTACAAATTGGTTAGAGATTTGCTTATGACATTACTTGAACTTATGCTCATGAAAGACACCTTGACCCCTAAACCATTGTGTTATCATGCTTAGTTGTATTTTTTTTTTCCCTTGTTTACACTAACAAGGGACCATACTCTCAGGGCACACAATACATTCTTACTTTACTAAGATCATATGATGCAAGATTTTCGACAATCTCTTAGAGTAAATCGAGCATGTTAGTTTGCTCATGTTAGAAAAATAGGTGAAATAAGTAAAGTATCCATCATCCCTATTAGAGGTATAAAATAGTAAAGTGGTCTATTAGAGATATAAAAAGGGTAAAGTGGTCTTTGGGGTTTCAAGACTTATTTTTTTGTGATTACTTAATGTGTGTGTATATATATATATATATATATAGACTTTTATTGAATGATACAATACAAAGTTTCACTTTACATGGTATTAGAGCTAACAAAAATAGAAAATAAAAATCCTAGTTGCCAAAGTAGCCACTCAATGCTGTCGACTAACTCATGGAATAGTCACTCCCCGCTGTCGAAGTAGATGGATCTCATCGGAGTTGATGCTAAAGAGAGTGTAGAGAAGTAGGAGGTAACACAAGTGAGAACTTAAATGGATAGGTCATTATTCTTAAGAATTTATCTAAGAGATAAGAGCAAAACAAAAAATCATTATTGTTCCCAAACTAAAGGCTAAATAGGTTAGTCTACCTTCTCATTCATCATAGAATAATTATATAGATGAGCTTGGGATAACCCTCTAGGCATGAGTAATTACCAAGACTTATTGGGAATAGAAAAAGACTATCGAGAAGATAAAACTAGTTCTACTAGAAAACAAGGACAATTAAGTAAAGACTCTAGAAACTTATTCAGTATTTACTAAACCTAAAAATATAAAAATAAATGTTGTCGGCTGCATGTCTCCAAGATTTACTTTTTCCAAAACTATTGATTTAATTGCCTTCAAGGAATGCGAATACTTTCTAAATGCGAAGTGATCGAAGTAGACTCGAAATCGATAATTGCCTTGTAAATTAAAGACTAGGTGGTCGATATGTAATAATGCGATTGACGTCTTGCCCACTAAATCAATGACTCTTTTGTAGGATCGATGTCACACTTCGAACCTCGAGTGCGTGCCCATCCCTCGGTGGTCGATAAAAATGCGACGTCCCAGAACGCGTCGTCGACCCTTTCTTTTAATTGCACATGTGGAAACGGATTAACTAGTCCCCTGACAATAATAAACATGGGACAGAAAAGCAGGACAACTAATTACAAATACAAACACACTTTCATAAACACCATGGGTTCTTATTTTTTAGATTTACTGAGCCACTTATGCTCCTAACCCTTCCGCTTCAAGTTCCGGGTTCTTCACACTAGGGACCTGAAAATATAAATCTCAATGAGTTCTCCTCTATGCCCCCGATTAGTACACCAACTCAACTCGGGGTATCTTTTTAGAATCACCCCACAAACAAGCCCACGACCAATAAAACAATAATTGATTCGCATGCAACCTTACCCGGTATGCTATACCCTACACGTTGAATCTCAGCACAATACACGCAATGCACATGGCCATTAAATGATGTAGTTCATCAATCACATATGAATCATGTCACAAGCGATCTCACCTGACCATTGCCACACCCTGCACGTTATCGGGTCCCGATTATAAGGTAAAATCGTTATGACACGTCCCATACCGCGCCACACAATTTTACTCCATAATAAGACCCAACCAACATAACCCTCACGAGCGCTCCAGTTACTAATGACTTACCGGCCATAGCTAACTTTCTGATTAGTGCTCATCTACCTCAACACTCATGTGTGCTCTAGTTATTAATGACCTCCCGGCCATGGCTAACTTTCCATTCGCCATCATCGACTCTCGCCGGCTACCGATAAAAGATCGGGTTCGTCCCCGCCCCGTCGAGCATGGCTACGTCCCAGAACTCCCGTTCAGACGTTTCCCAAGAAGGGACATCGACCCGTAATCTATTGTGACCGGCTTCCGACTCTCGCGACGGGTATCGCCCCAAACTCCCGTTGGGTGACGATTCAACTTTTGATCATGCAAGCACACTACTAAGACTCCTTCTTATCTATGAGCATTTAAACAATGCATGATGCTTGCAAATACAATTTCAATTCATTTTCCCCTAAAAGGAGGTCCATTTCCAACATCCCTCGGACAAGGCATATTTCCATTTTCTGAAAATCACTCGATTCATGCGGATGCCCATGCATGTATACACTCAATTCACCTCATAAGATCAAAATACATGAAATTAGACACTTTTTCATTCTTGGGTGAACAAGTGCACGTGAACGGTGTTCGTGAATAGTACTTGTGAACAAGTCGTGAACAATAAATTTCAGAATTTAATAACTAATAAATTAAATCCAAAAATTAAACAAAACATTAATTAAGACTAACAATCAATTAATTAAAGCAAACAATGCTTAATTAAGCACATAAGCACCATCAAGGAAATAAAGCGATATTAAACTAATCTAATATTAACCATTAATCTAACCACCTATCTTAGGACTAATATAACAATTAAACCTCATAGCTAGAATCAACACTAATTAAACCAACCCTAAGCAAGTTTAGGCACTAATCAAAGGATTAGGAGCCAAACTCACCCGTTAAACGGGCCGGAGACACGGACACGACGGCGACGACGGAGGCTATGCACCGGGACCTCAACTACGACGATCCAAGGCGGTCCGAAGGTCAAGCGGCGGAATAGCTCGGACTCCCACCGAAACTCCCAAAAATTAGACTCAGAGGCGGAAAAGAAGTGGGCGGCATCGGGGCTCCCATGCGAGGGGTTGGCCGGCAACCTGGCAGCACTGGGGGTCAAGGAGTGGTTGGTAGTCAACCGGTGAAAACTTGGTCAAAATAGGAGAAAACGCTGAAATCGTGAAATAGGCGGAAACTGGGTGGACTCTGGCGGTTCGGCGAGCAGCTCGCCGGCGGACGGTCGGCGAGGCTCCATTCGGTGAGTGGCGGCCACCGTCCGGTGCTGTGCAGTTTGTGTTGAGCACGGTGGTGGGTGGAGCGTAGGCGATTCTCACGGAAAACCACTTTTAACTCGGGTTTTGGAGAAAGGTTAGCCGGAGTAGAACAGTGCCGAGCGGTGATCGCCAGGCTTCGGTCGGGCCGGCGGGTTAACCGTGGCTCCGACCGGCGAACGGCCAACTCTAGGCGGATAGTTTGGACCTCTTGAAGACAATGGTGGTTGGCACGTAAGCTGATTCGTTCGGGAAGCCAACAATTAGCTCAGCTCTTTGGAGGAGGGTCTGCTAGAACAGAAGCAGGAAGAAGGGGAATAATGGAGGGAAGGGCTACGAATTTCTTCAGCTACAAAGGAGGAAAGAGAGTGAAGATAAAGCTGAAGTTTTCTCCATCAAGGCTCTTCAATGCTTTCTCCAACTCCCCATGCAAGTCCTGTCATCTTCTCTCTTTTTCCTTGCCTTTATCGAAATGCTTTTAGGGGCAATTTGGTCATTCCACCTTGCACAATTTCCTCATCTGCCCTTGAGTTGAAATTGATGTATGGGCCTAAGGAATGGGCTGGGCAAGGAATAGATTGGGCTTGAAATGGCTAAGATTTGGACCATGGGCTTGGAAGATGAATAGTTGGTTTTGGCCCATTAGGCTCAATTACCTGCCTGGGCCTTCCATGGTGCTGTCCCACCTTGGGCCTAAGGCCCACACCGGCTTTGCTCGGCCCACATCCTCATAGGCTTGCCTTCTCGGTCCCTTAAGTCCTTTTTCCCCACACTCGGCTTGCTCGCACTACCGACCGTTAAAGTCGCATCATCCAAAGTTTGTCCCTGAATCCTGATAATTCGAAGTCCAATCTTGGGTCCTCATGCCATGTCAATTTCGCCCTAATGCCATTTTGGGTACAACTCAGACTGATAGGCGGCTTTGAGGATTCACACGTAATCGACTCGTGCCAAATCACGTTCAAGACATCTCAACACATGGACGTCATTGACTACACGAAATTGCAGGATAGATTCTTATTTCAAAGTACACGATTAGTGAGGATCGACCCTAAGGTCGTTCGCGGGCCGATAACAGCAAACGGAATCACCCGTTGTTCCATTACGTTCGTCTCGTGGATCGACTTCTAGTCATCCTTGAAATCGCCTGCCTATCTGGGTGATCGTCCCTCACGCAAGTCTCACGATCAAGTCGTTTTCCCAAGTCAAGTTCTTAGTCATACGAAGTTCTGTCCTCATTAGCCTTTCCCCTCACAGGTTCGTATCATCAGAGTGATCAATTCCGGTGAGATCAACCAACAATGCATTGAAGAAATTCACATTCATTTATCCTACGTAGGGCTTGAATTCTCAGATGTCACAATCGACGTCTTTTAGGAATGCTTTGGCATCAAGGATCTCCTCATGCTTGGTTTATCATTGCGAGTCCACCTAATGCTAGCCGAGCATAATCTGGCCCAGAATGGCGTTGTCTAGTGTCGACGGCCAAAATTTGACGTTGATCAAGCTCTTTGGTCCCCCAGAAAACTTTAAGCTAGCCAAGGAGGTTGTTCGGCACTTTTGTTCATATATCTAGACCGTTGGTTCGATTGGTTGCTAGTATTGTGACAGGTCTTGTTAGGGCTATTAATATGAAGTAGTTTATCGACATAATATTTTTCAATTATGTTGGACCTTTGAATTGTTGAGGTTGAGTTGCTCGAGGGGAAAATATTGTGGTTGTGGTTATGTTTGATGAGAATTTGCTCGGATACAACCAACTTCGAGTTCAAAGCTTACTTCTTCCATTGCTACTCTAGTACAAATAGGTAATGCTACCGTATGCCTTTTAGTTGCTCTAGCCTTTGGCTCATTGATTCAAGGGCCTCGATCACATGTCATGTCTTTCGCTTATACTTTCTTCTCTTACTCACATCATCTACTATTACCCTAGCTAATGATTCATCTACATGGTTATGGGGTTAGTACAATTGATTCAACTCCTTCATTGCCATTGACCTATAGAGCAGCTTTGGGTTTGTTGCTTAGGGTGAGTCTATATAGATGATGGTTTGTAGGTTGGAAAAGTCTTTGTATGGTTTGAAAGTCTCCACGGGCGTGTTTTGGAAGATATACTAAGATTGTGCTCTCTCTTGTACTATAGATGTAAAAATAATCACTCTTTCTTTTATAAATAGTTAGGGGGAGGAAAGTTGTTCTTGATTATGTGTATTCATGATATTATCATCACGAGAGATGATTTGGTTTTTATAAGCTGAATAATCTCTATCTTCTACAATACTTCAGACCAAAGACTTGGGAAAGTTGAGAAATATTTTCTAGGAATTGAGGTGGCACAATCGTAGAAAGTATTGTTTTGTCACAACGAAAGTCTTGTTTTGGATTTTGCTCACTAAGACAGGGCATGTTTGGATCAAAAACCTCTTTATTCACCTATAGAACAAGGAGTTAAACCTGGTTCTTGAGAGTGGAGAGATTCTTGATAATCTGAAAGATATATAAGACGGTGTGGTAAATTGAATTATCTAACAATTACTTCACTAGACATTGCCTTTCCAAATTATTATGATAAGCCAATTTTTGTCTTTCCCTTTGTACATCTCACTAGGATGTTGTTATTCGATTTTTAGGTACTTGAAGAAGGCTCTAGGGAAAAGAATTGTCTATCAAAACCATGATCATAGTAGAGTTGAAGGATTCTCTTATGTTGATTGGGCAGGGATTTCTAGATGAGAGGAGATCAACCACCGGCTACTCTAGCTGGTTGGAGGAAACCCGGTGTCATGGAAGAGTAAGAAATAGAGTTTGTTTGTTCGCTCGAGTGTTTTCGTTAGAATACGAGTCATGGCATGAGTGACATGTGACGTAGTGTGGATTCATTAGCTATTAATTGAGTTAAAACTTTAAAGCTTCAATTCCTATGTCTCTATGGTGTGATAATAAGGCGGCATTACACATGGCTTTAAACCTTGTGTTTCTTGAGAGGGGAAACATTGAAGTTGAACATCATTTTATTCGAGAGAAGTTATAGAGTGGGAGTGATTCTTTCCCCATCATATTAGGTGCAGTGAACAACTTACATACTATTAAACCTTTGGGTAATGGG
Source organism: Eucalyptus marginata (assembly GCA_014182565.1). Classification (NCBI taxonomy): domain Eukaryota; kingdom Viridiplantae; phylum Streptophyta; class Magnoliopsida; order Myrtales; family Myrtaceae; genus Eucalyptus; species Eucalyptus marginata. Next base: position 46,580,526 of record CM024592.1, on the reverse strand, counting down.
AGGATAGAATATATTTGTAACAAGCTGGGCATGATTAATATCTATGGTTTAGCTTGAGGGAGAGTTTTATAGATATAAAAGAGTAAAAGTGGTCTTTAGGGATTTTAGGGCTTATTTTATTGGTGATTACTTAATGTACTTATAGACTTTTATTGAATAATACAACATAATTTTCTGTTTACAATCCCCATATTTCTCCGGTGGCCATGTATTCTAATGAATTTGTAATGTTGATATCATCAAGAAGGGTGATTACTTAAACCTCTTGGATAAGGCACGTATCATCCGGTTCGGATATGGCTTCCTATAAATGTTAGGAATATAGATAACATCATTCCCATATCCTCTTAACGCTGGATTGATTGTTGATTGATTTTGAATTGTAATAAAATGAGGGAACCCTGGAACCCGTCTGGGTAATTGGGTTGCGGCAATATGATTGGATTATGTTGAGGGCTGATGGTACTGCTCATGAGGCGCATAGAGTTGCGGTTATGGTTGGTTCACAAGCACTTGGTTTATTTGTGGATTAGGAATATTGACTTGAGGAAGAGTAAGAGGCTATTGCAAAATCGAGGCTGAATATTCGGCAGTAATTAGGGTAGAACATTTGGAAGCTATTGCCGAGCATTAGGAGTTCCACCAAGGGCATGTTGCTAATTATTCTCCTAATATATTTGTTCCTCGCCCGGCCGGGGCCAGTAAAACTCTTGGGACCTCCACGGTGTCGGGAACATGTTCGTTTGAGGGACCAGAGTGATTTGGCTGCTCTACCCAATGGAGTTCTCATGTGAAGGATTCTGCTGAGCGGGTGGAATTAGTACCGCTAGGACCTTGATCGGCGTTGGTAGGGACGTGTGAATCAATATACCCATCGGCTTGCAGTCACAAGAATTTCTCCCCTTTGCAAAAATTCTAGAGGGGGCCATGTTGATGTAAGTTGTCTTGCATTACTCATAGTTACTTAAGAAGTTGATGATATGTGAACATACCCATTTGAAACAAGGGACGTGCCTTGATTGAGTTTGAACTAGTTGGCCGAAATCTCATGTTGTCCTTGAGCACACACTCGATAAGTATTAATGATCGAGGCCTAACAATATCGTCATTCGTCTAATAGTTAGCAAACTCATTATGGAGCTTCTTTAATCATTTGCCTCGTAGTAGAGAGCATGATCGGTGTAGTCTGCTTGCCTTCTCTCTTTGAGATGTTACCTATCGTTGGCACCTTCCTCTTGAACTTGATTCACGACTTCATTCTGAGGAAGCTGAGTTGATGATGATTCAGCTCGCGTGTTATTCTCAGCCATAAATAATCGTTCGTTAATGGAGCCATTCAAGTTGATACAACTTCAGATTTGTAGCATATCACTCTCGATCCAACACACTAGTCCAACTGGCGTGTCGTAAAAGATGTTTCACCGGTTTGATTCCCTTGAATAACCTTTTACCAAATGCTGTGTTTTGATTTTATTATTGGAGACTCGGGTTCTGTATTAAACTTGGATAGAGAATGTCAAAATGAAATGAGTTTTATTCTTAATTGTATATACAATCCTAACAACTTATGGCCAAATGACTACAAAATGAACAACTTATGAATACCAATTTATGCTAGAATTTAACCAATGACGTAATCAACACAAATAGCTAGACAATCTACTCTCTAAACCTAAACTATGACAGAATTTAATCAACGTCACAGCTTGCTTTTGCTGTAAAGCTGAATTAAATCAACTGTAATACTTATGGATATAAGTGCAATGCCAGAATCTAATCAATGACATTGAACTTTGGGGAACAACATCGGAATTTAATCAACGATGTTGGGTGAATGAAGATGCACGCCATAATTTAATTAACGATAGGAATCTTGAGAACTACAACTAAGATGCAATAAAAAGTAAAGATAAAATGAAGAAGATTGTTGTATTTTTTGCACCGGGGGGGGTTCTCATTTGGAAATTGTGGTATTTATCGGGGCTGATATTTCTTAGTCGGTTATTCCTTCTTGGGTACTACTCTTGCAATCTTCACGTGTTTCTTTTCTTCAGATGTCCTTATCCTTTAGTAACTACCCCCTGACCTGTCGATGATGCTC